>BDMV01000011.1:18220937-18847399 GCA_008326285.1 Oryza officinalis | reverse complement strand
GTGGTGGTATGTTGGCGCACAGTAATGTGTTGTAGGACTGTGTCTTGTGGGTACAGTTGTACATCTCTGATCAGAGTAAAACTATTCGAATAGCCGTGCCCGCGGTTATGGGCGATCAACCAGATTCACCGTGATTAGTTGAACTCTTAAATAATTTGACTTAATGGAAACGGTTTAGTTCAGGTGGATGGTTGGGCCTGTCGCAACGTGGTGTAGCGTTGGACAGTGATGGTTTAATTATGACTAATTAATTCAACTGTTTTACTATTTTCAACTATTGTTTTTAAATGCGTATTTTATGCAAAATAACCATTGCAGCTCTCCTTCGTTATTACTTGCATCATTATTTTCCTTTCCGGTATGACTTGTTGAGTACAGTGGGTAGTACTCAGTCTTGCTTTATTTTTCCCCACACCAGAGTTGGAGGTTGTTTCAGAGGAAGACTTTTCAGAAGAGTAGGCTTGTTGCTACCGTCGAGGAATGCCTGTGGTTTGGAGTCGCTACGTTGCGAGTGTTTAGTTCATTAGAGTAGTTGTTTCCTTTTTCCGCTGCAGTTTTGTAAGAGATTTATATTGTTTTGTAAGACGTGGATCTGTATGGCAACTTTGTCATTTGTGTACCCTGGCTGGTCCTGGACAGGGATTTTAATACACAATTTGCTTTGGAAATTCTGGTAGTGAATTTCTGGGCGTGACATCCCTTCATCCATATCAGCTTCCAATCATGGTGGCATGAGTGGGCTACTTACCTCTTCCATCAATCAGCCAGGCATTATTTGCCAGAACTTATTGACAATATCAGTCCCCAGGTCCCCGATGCCCCAATACCATCAGTCAGCAATAGTGGGCGGAAAATATCTTATGCTCAAGCCCTGGCTCCATCAGGAAGTACTATTCTGGAGTCAATTATCGGCCTTACAGCCCCAAAGGTATCATCACTACTCCGAGGGCCGATAACCAAAGAAGCTCCTAAAAGGAAGGCGCCAGCAAAAGAAAAGACCCAGAAAATCAGCAAGAAACCCAAGACTGATGATCAAGCCGATCTCGATGAACTAGACCCTTTCGTGGAAGAATTCCTCGACGAACAAGTAATGGAGGAAGAGGTCGATGCAGCAGCCACCGATCTGCCTGAAGAAGAAAATCCACCTGCCGAAACTGCTAAGGAGCCATCAGCCAAGACCACTACGAACCCACCGGCCAATGACCAAGCTGCTCAACCAAGGAGAACTAGACATGCAGTCCGCAAGGTTAACACAATCCCTTTCTTGAATTTATGCTATCTCCTTCTGCTGGTATGCCATAACTCGATATCCCTTTCAGGTCGTTGCATCGTCTTTGCTGAAAGAGAGAACTCAATCGGCCCCTCTGGCAAGAACTAAGAAGGCATCCTTGCAAAGGCGAGAACAAGCCAAGGCCCAATTGAGAACACTATCTCCTTCTCCACCACCCTCTCTGATTGCTTCGGTAAGGATTAATCTTTATATTGCCCCTCTGGTAACACAGACCTGCTCACCATTTTCTTGTCTTTTCTTTAGCCGCGGGCTCCATCACCTGCCACACATCGGCCAACCCCCTCGCCCACCGTGTCTAGACAACAAAAGGAAGCCGATGCAAGTACAGCCGATGCCACATCACAGGTAAACCAGATCACTTTGATCCCTTTGCCGATTCTCGTTTGACTAGGCTAACCATGTCCTATGTTGATGTTTGCAGAACCTAGCCGACATGTTTTCTTTTGATATCGGCCAATTTCTTGATGACAAGGACAAAGAGCCACCGATCACAGCGAAGGCGTCAATCTCTAACGAATTGAAGAACCGGCTGTCCGACATCGCTAATCGGCTGGAAGCATCATTGGAGTCTCTGGTGAAGAACTGCAACCCTGTGAGGAGCAGGGTTCAAGAAATCCAAGACCAACTCCCTGAAGATCTGATGGAAGTCTTGACGCCAGCCATCTTCTTAGAACAATATAACTTCAAGCTTCACAAGGCCAAGGAAAGGATCGCGGAGAGGTGGGAACGTGAAAGCTTGGAATTGGCCTTGTCCGCCAGCAAAGCTCAAGTCAATTCTGACAAAACTAGGTTGGACGAGCTGGGTGTCGAGCCGATTGTCTTAAAGAACAGACTCGAACAACTCCGCCGCCTCGAAGCAGACCTAGCGTCAAGGCTAGAAGCAACTCGTAAGGAGATCCAAGAAGTCAAGGCTGGGATAGCTGCATCACCGAAGGCCATAGAAGACCAAACGACGAAACTGAAGGCATCAGCCAAATACCTTGCAACCCTGAGCAAATCCTTGAAACCAATTCCAGGGTCGACGGCCGATGGTGCCCAGGCAATAGAGGATATTGATCAAATCCGCCGTAAGGCCATTGCAGCTATCGAAAAATTTATAGGCTGATGTAATATATTTTTATGTCCTTCTTGTAAGAACATGACCTCCTGTTTCGACTAATATAAATCTCATCGGCCAATCAGCCGAATTTGATCTGAACAATACTGAAAAAATCCAAGTCTGAAAAAAGTTTGAAGTCCATAAAATTTCGACCTAGTAAACTTGAAGAATCTTGAAAGATAACCCTACTTGTATATATATATATGCCCCCCAAATTTTGGAAGATGTGGGCTCATGTTGTAAAATTTGAACTAAGGGCAATAATGCATATCGGCCATCTAAAGACGATGTGTACCACATCGGCTATTATCATAAATCAGCTGGCAAGCCGATCACGAATCAATCTAGACGCTAGGATAATATTTCTTTAAGTATTTGCCATTAAGAGCTCTGCCATAAATTTCTCCATCTAATCCTTTGAGCAGATAAGCATTTTGAGGAACACATTGATGAATCTGAAAAGGACCTTCCCAATTAGGTGACCACTTGCCGAATTTATTATCTCTGGAACCAATCGGCAGTATCTATTTCCAAACAAGATCCCCCTCTTCAAATGACTTGGCAACAACTTTTTTGTTATAATGACGAGCAACTCTATCTTTATCTCGCTTGATTTTCTCTAAGGCCCACAATCGGACGTGTGCCAAATCATCTAACTCATCAACCATAAGATTGTGGTACTCATCGGCTGTCAAGTCATCTTGCAAAGCAATCCTTCTTGAGCCGATGTTGGTTTCCTATGGCAGCACAGCTTCATGTCCATAAACCAACTGATACGGCGGCACTTGAATTGCACCGTGAAAAGCCATCCGATACGCCCAAATGGAATTGGCCAGCATGGTATGCCACTGCCTCAGCTATTCATCAATTTTTCTCTTGATCAACTTGATTAAAGTCTTATTAGAAGCTTCTGCCTGCCCATTAGCTTGTGCATAATATGGAGAGGAATTTAGCAGCTTGATGCCCATGCTGTCGGCAAATTGCACAAACTCATCGGACACGAAAATTGATCCCTGATCTGTAGTCAATGTTTGTGGTAATCCAAGCCGATATATAATATGCTCTTTGACAAACTGAATTGCATCCTTGGAATCAACCTTCTTAAGAGGGATGGCCTCAACCCACTTGGTGTAGTAGTCTGTAGCCACTAGGATATACTTGTGCCCTTTACTTGATGGCGGATTGATTTGTCCGATCATGTCTATACCCCATCCTCGAAACGGCCACGGCTTTACGATTGGATGCATAGCCGATGCCGGTGCTCTCTGAATTGCTCCAAACTTTTGGCAATCTTGACATCCTTTGTAATATTTGAAACAGTCCTCAAGCATTGTCGGCCAAAAATATCCAAGGCGCTTCAAAAGCCATCTCATTTTATGGGCCGATTGATGGGTTCCAAAAATCCCTTCATGTACCCCGCTCATAACAACTTTGGCCTCCTCTAAACCTAGGCACTTAAGCAAGACACCATCAATCGTCCGATAGTGTAGATCATCATCTAACAAGACATAATGCAAGACTTTGTTTTTCATCTTTCACGACGCCGACTGGGAAGGGTTTTTTAAATAATCAATGATAGCAAACCTCCAGTCATCGGCATCCACGGTAGCAATCTGAATATGAACATCTTTGGCCATCGCCCTGTATCCTGATGCCCCCTGAGCTAAATCATTGGCCTCGAAGTTCTGCTTCCTGGGTATATGTCTCATTGTCACAATCTTGAAAACTTGTAGCAACTCCTTGCACTCCTCATTGTAAACTCTGAGAATATCATTCTTGCATTCATACTCCCCAGAAAGTTGATTAATTACCAGCTGTGAATTACCAATGATCTCTACGGAATCGGCCTCGACCTCTTGACAACTGCAAACCTTTGAGAACAGTTTCATACTCTGCTTGATTGTTAGTATAATAAGGCTTGATAGTAAAGGCAAACTCGAAGCTTGCCCCCCGAGGGGATATTATGACCAGGCCGATACCGCATCCATGTCTGCAAACAGATCCATCAAAATACAGTGTCCATGGCACAATGTCTGCATACGCAACTAAATCATCTCTGTGTTGAATAATGAAATCGGCCAGGGCTTGTCCTTTGGCCAATTCATATCTGAGGTCAAACTCTGTTAGGGCAAAAATCCACTTCCCAATTCTCCCTTTTAAAACAGGGGCCGATAGCATGTACTTCATCACATCGGCCATGCTTACCACAATGCACTCATTGGAAAGTAAATAATGCCTTAATTTAGTGCATGAAAAATATAAGCATAGACATAATTTCTCTACTGGCGTGTACCTTGTTCAGCATCTAACAACCTCCTACTGAGGTAAAAAATAGCTCTTTCTTTGCCATCAATGTCTTGGACTAAAACTAAGCCGATGGACTTCTCATTGGCTGATAGGTACAGCTTGAATGGAACCCCTTTCTGCGGAGGGATTAGAACTGGAGGGGAACTTAAATATTCCTTAATGTCGTCCAACGCTTTTTGTTGCTTATCGCCCCATACGAACTCTTGATCGTCTTTTATCTTTAACAATGGAGTGAACGGCTCTATCCTGCCTGACAGGTTTGATATAAAACGCCGGACAAAGTTGATCTTGCCGAGCAGAGATTGTAACTTGGTCTTGTTGGTTGGAGGCTTAATATTTTTTTATAGCATCAATGTTCTTCTGTGTAATCTCAATTCCTCTTTCGTGGACCAAGAAACCTAAAAACTGACCGGCCGATACGCCAAATGCACATTTGTTAGGGTTCATCTTTAAACCATATTTCCTTGCTCCTTCTAGTACTTTGCGTAAATCGGCCAAGTGAATATCATACTCTTTGGACTTCACGACGACGTCATCGATGTAAACCTCAATCAGTGAGCCAATAAGATCATGAAAAATATAATTCATAGCTCTCTGATAGGTAGCTCCAGCATTTTTCAAACCGAAAGTCATAACAACCCACTCGTATAGGCCGATTGCCCCCGGGCATCTGAAGGCTGTCTTGTGGATGTCTTCTTCGGCCATGAAAATCTAGTTGTAGCCTGCGTTCCCATCCATAAAGCTGATGATCTTGTGTTCAGATGCGGCATCAACCAGCAAATCGGCCAATGGCATAGGGTACTCATCTTTTGGTGTCGCTTTGTTCAAGTCTCTGAAGTCGATACACACCCTCAGTTTGTCATTTTTCTTCAACACTAGAACTATATTAGACACCCACTCCGCATACCGGCAGGGTCTGATAAAATTGGCGTCGTAAAGTCTTGTAATCTCTGCTTTGATAGCTTCGTGCATATCAGCCTTAAACCTCTTAGGAGCTTGTTTAAACGGCCGATAGCCTGGTTTGATAGGTAACCGATGCTCTACGATCGATCGGCTTAACCCGGGCATCTCATGATATTCCCATGCAAAACAGTCTATGAATTCTTTCAAAAGATTTATCAAATTATTCTTATATTCCCTTGACAGGTTAGCACTTACATACGTCAACCTAGGTCTATCACCTGATCCTATATCAACCTCCTCGAGTTGATCGGCCGACGTAAAGCCTTGTCCCAATTTTCCATCTAACTCATCGACCGCATCATCTGTGTAGGGACTAGCTTGCTCATCTTGGGCAATGGATGGCACATCTTTGTTAAAGCAACTACTTGTCTTGATCGTCTATCGTCTCGATGTCACAATCAGTTACTTTGAGGAAATCGGCCTCCCAAACTCGTCCAGACAGGCAATCGATTCCCTCCATCTCCCAAACTGCAAGATCGGCATTGGCCACATGGACTGACCGATCAGCCTGCACGATCTCTACTTGGTCCCCTTGCCACTGTATGAGGCACTGATGCATTGTTGATGGGACGCAACAATTTGCGTGGATCCAATCTCGTCCCAACAACAGGCTGTAGGAACCCTTTCCGTCAAAGACAAAAAAGGTGGTGGGTATTGTCTTGTTGCCCACGGTGAGCTCCACGTTTAGCACCCCCTTCGCCTCGGATGCGTTGCCACCAAAGTCTTTTAGCACCATGTTGGTCTTGATGAGGTCTTCAGGTACTTTTCCAAGCTTCCTGAAGGTTGTATATGGCATTAAGTTCACTGCCGCGCCGCCATCGACCAGCATCTTTGTCATCGGCCGTCCATTGATGAATCCTTTGATGTATAACGGCCGGAGGTGCCTGTAGCTGGTGTCGACTGGCTTGTCGAACACGGCTTGATCTGGCGACAACTGTAGCTTAGCCGAGGACTACTCTTCATCGGCTACCACTTCATCGGCCATCTGCACGCTGTATTCTGCTGGCAATATGAAAACCATATTAACAGAAGCCGATGCTACACCTTTTCCTTTTGCAGACGCAAGAGCTTGAGCTGATTTGGAGGTGCCTTCATCGGCCTTGACCACTGCAGATTTTATCCTCCACTCTTTCTTGGTCTTGGCGGGCCGATGGGCTATTGTTGCCTGCTGCTCCTGGATCTGCTCCTTCCTCCTTAATCTCTGAACCTGCCATTTTTGTGTCTTGCTAAACACGTCGCTTGGGCACCATTGGGGGTTCTGAATTTGTTCGTCGTCCTCAGTCCGACGATCGTGGTGCATCGGCCCCAGCCTTTCATGTACAGACTTCCTCTGTTTGTTCAGCTGATGCGCTTGTTTGCTCGAGCTGCCTTGGTGGGAGTCTTCTACATCATTACATGCAGGGCACTCTTGGATTGATGGCAACCTCATCCCTTCGTTCCAGCAGAACCGAAGAAACTTGCACTCCCAATGAGGGTCGTAAGAGTTGTCTTGATTGGCGTAGTCTTGTGCTTGTTCTTCCCGCCGTCGCTGGTATTTTCTAATCAGGCCCTCTGAGGTTTGATGAGGTCGCTTGCCGGTCCGATGGCTATCGCCGTCGGCCCTGTCCGCCCGCACCATGTTGACTGGGAACGGGTGTCCTTCTATCTTCATCGGCCGCTTGGCTTCATCAATCTTGATCCTGCCTTGCTCGATGGCCGATTGAATCTGTTGCCAGAAGATCTTGCATTCATTGGTGTGATGGGAATATGTGTTGTGCCACTTGCAATATCTTCTCTTCTTGATTTCCTCAGCCGATGGCAGTATATGACCTACTGGCAGCTGAATCTGCTTTTCTTGCAGGAGTAAGTCAAATATCTTATCGGCCTTGTTGATGTCGAAGTCGTACTTATCTTCCTTGTCGCCCTTCTTGGCCCACTGGCATGTTGTCGGCTTCTTCATCTGGGCCCACTTGGCCAGATCAACATCGGCATCTTCTTCATCGTCTTCATCGGAGGCGTACTGATAGATTGTATTGATCTTCTTTGCGAACTTCTTCACCTCCTGGAATCTTTGTTCATGGGCCGATACTCGTTGTGCTAGCTGAGCCAGGCTGTCGAATTCCTGAGATGAGAACCTCTCTTGTATCGGCCCCAGTAATCCTTGGAACACCAAATCAGCGAGTTGAGAATCGGTCAAGCTGAGGCTGTAACACCTATTCCTTATGTCCCTGAATCTTTGGATGTACTCTGGGACCGATTCATCAACCCGTTGCCTGATGGCAGTGAGATCAGATAGTTTCATTTCTTGTACGCCGTTGTAAAAGTATCTGTGAAACTGCTTCTCTAGATCTATCCATCCTCTGATGGAGTTGCAGGGTAAAGAGGAAAACCATGTAAATGCTGACCCTGACAAAGACAGAGGAAAAAATCTCACCCTCAACGCCTCTATGGCTGATGCCTCACCACACTGTGATAGGAATCAGCTTACGCGCTCGTATGTAGAGACGTTATCTTGCCCCGAAAATTTGGAGAAGTCCGGGATCTTGTATCGGGTCGGCAGTGGCACTCTGTCGAACTCCTCAGGGTACGGGTGCCGATACACTGTAGAACACTCCTTGGGCTTCAAGCCGAATTGATCTCGCATCACCTCGGCTATCATGTCGGCCCAGTATCCTGCTGGCTGGTGTGGGAGCTCCTGGTGGTAAGACTACTGCAGGCCCTCTGCCCGATATTGCCTGGGGGAGTACGGTTGGAAGTGATGATTTAAGTTCTGTGCGTCGTACTGCCTTGCGGTGTACTACTGGTAGCCTTGTGGCACGTTGTAAGCAGCTGGTTGCGGAGGGTTACTAGATATGGGGAATTGAGGTTGTCCGGCCGATGGCAGGTTGGCTAGAACTTGCTGCATCGACTCAACTACCGGTTGTTTCCCCTTCGTCCACTGTGCAAATTATTCCTCTGTGATGTGCTGAGGGTTTCCTCCCGCTTGCCTGGTGAGGACCAGCGGAATAGTTGGTGCTGGTTGGGCCGATGGAGGTGGGATCGGCGCCGTCGGCTATGAAGCTGTGCTCAGGTCGGTCCTCAAAGTCCGATAAGCAGGGAACTTGTTTTCTGGCAAGCAAATCGGCCCTTGAGGCTTGTACTGATGAATGGAACCATCTAAGATTGATTTGACCGTATTGGTCAATGTGTTCACCAGGATCCCCGACTGGTTGACTAGCGCAGAATGAACTGCGGAGTCGATGCGGTCTTGCAATGTCGGCGCGGCGTTTTCTTTGGTCTTGGCAGTGTGGTTGTATGCTGCCGCCGACGTGCTGGCTCCGTCTCCAGGGCTCGGCATCACCACCTTAGATTTCTGAATGAGGGTGCCTTGCCGAATCCTAGAGTACGTCTGCAGGTACATATTTTGAAATTGCTCGACCAGCTTGTCCATCTCAGCTTTCTGCTCTTTGTTGAGCTGGTCGACAGTCACAGAGACGACGTTCTCCTCAGAGATCTCACTCTGCTTTGACATCCTGCAGTTGTCTTATTATTGTCGCGAAGCTTGTGTTCTTGAGGTCCCACTGGGCGTGCCAAAAGCGTGTTGGCATAGAATTTTGACCCGCCTCGCAACCAAACGGGTTCCACGTTTCCACGGCGGCCTGGGAGATCTGCTTAGCTCCAGTGCAGGTCCAAAGGCTTGCCTAGGTACGTATAGAGCGTGCCAGTTGATTTGATCTACAATCAACAAGATAAACAAGCAAACCATGTAAGTAAACAATGATCGATCGGCCGATAGGCCGATGTTGCATTGTCATGACCTAGCCGATAGGGCAAAGCTATATCGGCTCACTTGTAACTGTGATAAAATAAAATCAGAATAAAGATCTAATCTCATCGGCCTTCATCGACATGTTAATGTCAATTAGCAGCATCAGCCGATGAAGGATAAAAGGGATAAGTGCACTAGCTAATACTCTAATGCAAACTTGTATGAACCAATCGGCTTATATAAATATATCGATCACAGGCAAACCCTAAAGAATAACCTATAACAAACACATTTATATTTATCAATCTGCTCATACAAGTGGAAAATACATATAAAAACATTATGGTAATTACATGTATTAGATAAGACCAGCTGAAACCCCGGCGCTATCCTTAATTACGATCAAAAACAGGCTTTGGATTAAATCTCAAAACAGGACTAAGGTCGATACAACTCAAAGTGTGAATTGAGATTTAACACAAAGAAAATCAAGTCGTCGATAGCTTTTGGGGATGGTAGATGCATTGAAAGATTTAGCTAAGCATAATAATTAAACTACCGTCGGCAATAAACCCTAAAACGAGTAGATCGCTGGCGAAGCATAATTAATACACTTACGAAAATCGTCCAAAGCATGATAAATGACGATCACATTATCGAGGCTTAACGTGCCTAAAGCGACACGCTAGCCCCGACGATGTAGATCGTCGGTCACGAGTTCCTACCTCTGCTCTGGGAAGCAAGAACTCGTCGAGATTAACCTCTTGCGAGGGTTGGCGATGCGCCGAAAGTAGATTGATTTGTGTGAGAGAGAGTTTCTATGTACAAGCTACCGGGATATTTATACCTGAGATTACAACATTGTCCAGATAGGACATGATCTTATCTACAACTTAACAAGCAAGTCTTTGCGGCAGACTCTTGCCATAGATTAGATCTAAACCTACTTGATTTACAAGATACAATTGCCTAAAACCGAGTCTTATCTCTATTTGGCAACTTCCTTGAAGCTTATCTCGAGCCCAGACCAAGCCCATGTTAACTCTATCAGCTTCCTGGCTCTATCAGTCAATGGCCATAATGAATCCATATCGGCCGATATGCTCTTCCTGCTAGCGCTTCTTCCAGTCCGATACGCTTACCTAGCCCGATACGAGACTTGGTCCGACTCCAACTTAATCCCCCTTGTCCACATCGGTTTTCTCTTTCCTCTCCGAGTAGATTGCGAAAATCTGCGGTTAACAGCAGCGAGTGCCTCTTGGCAGGCAGTTACCTCGTGGAGAACCCAGTTGGAGTTGCCTTATTCTTCTTTGTCGCGCCCTGAAAATCACCTTAAAATTTCACCGTCTAAATTATTTCTAGAAATTGTAAAAATCTAATTTAGCCTTCAACAATTAAAAATCCCCAAGATTCAACTCAAATCAGCATGTGGGAATTTTTGTTGAATTCCTCATGGTTTGAAATATTTAATCAATTTTTACTTGAATTTTCAGACCACTATAAATATTTTTAATGCAACAAAAACCTTTCTCAGACTTTCTAAAAAAGAAAATTAAATTTAAACCTCCCTCCCTCTCTTGGGCCCCTCCCGGCCCAGGCCGCCCCCCTTCCGCTCCTGGCCCAAGTCACCCGCCCCTTTCCTTTCCCCCCGGCCTGGTCGGCCCAAGCCGCCTCCCCTCCTTTCACTTGGCCCAAGCCGCCAGGCCGACTCCCTCTCGGCCCAGCCAGCCCACCAGCTCGCCCCCTCATCCTTCCCAGCCGTGGAGCCCACCTGTCAGGGGTGTCTTCAACCTCCAGACCGACTCTCTCTCTCCAGTGAACGTAGAGGTGCAGCAAGCCACCGATTGATCTCCCTCCGCGATCGATTCCCCTCCGAAATAACTGCGAAAATGCATTCCTCACCTCCTCCTCATCATTTCCCCCAACAAATCCCGCTCGATTCGGCATTAATTCATGGTGGATTTTGAAAGTTTGCTCCAATGGTGAGCTCCACCATGGCCGGCGTCAATCTCCCTCCCCGGCATCCGTCTCCCTTCCCTCCGGCCTATAAAAGGCAGCCCTCGGCCTCCTCCTTCCTCCCCACACGCCGCCACCCTCCTCTCCCGCTCTCCCGAGCCGCCGCGCCGCTGTTCTCATGCGGAGTCGCCGTTGCAACTCTGGCCGCCACTGTTTCTCGCCGCCAAACTCGTCGTCGACGTCCCCTCGCCGTTCCCACTGCTCCGGTGAGCCTTGCCGCCGCCCTCACCTCTCCCACGCCCTCCCTGCCTACTGCTTCTTCTCTGTCTCCTTCTCCCTCCTCACTGTCTCCATCTCTCTCTGTCTCTCTGTCTGTAAAAAAAAAGGGAAAAAATTAATTAGCAAATTCGTAATATGCCATTCAAACAACACTTAAAATTCATATTGTCATATCTCGACGATTTGAACTCGGAATCGACCCGTTCAAATTGCTAATTTTTTTCCTTAAAACAGTAACGAACCTATTTTTATGCTTTGTTCATGCATCTTATATGGTTTTTATTTATTTTTGGCCTTTTTCCTTTGCGTATGTCGTGTCGACGTTGCAGATCCGGAAGAGCCGCTCTTTCTCGAGGTTGACGCGGAAGACTTTGGTAGCGAGCAAGGCAAGTCGTGTCATTTTGATCATATTACTATCCCAGTTTATAAAATTATGTTTATTTAAATTATTGTATTTTGCCTTATTAAATTCCCGCGATTATTACCATTTTATTTAGCCTTACCGATTTCCCTTGTTACGACCTTACTATTTGTATTATTATGATCCTTGATAACCCTAGGAAAAATAAAACTAGTGAGGACTTTATTTATGTGGTGCTTACTAGAAACTTTAGGAATATGCTTAGCCTTGCTTACATAGAAACAATTAGAGTTAATTTTTAATAATTAGAATTGTGAATAATTTATAAATAATGGTAATTTTGGTTTAATGGCTGTTTAGCCATGAAGTGATGTTTCCCCTTCAAAATTTCCCCAAACTTGTTTTCGGCTGGGCTCGGGGTGCTTGGTTTTGTTAGTCGCACCTCGGCTGTCATAAGGACCGGTCTTCGGGCCTCTGTTGCAAGGCATATTCCGTACTACCACTTGTCTAATGGGTAAGGCTTAACTTGTCATCTAGGACGGCCATGAGCAAAAAGACACGGATAGGGATGAATGAAGCCCTTGGTGGGGTTGACGTCTCTGGCAGTACACCCAGGGGTATAGACTGTCTGCTCGACCCAGGGCGCCTGGCGGGGGAAGTCTATGTCGGTCTTTTTCGCTTAGGGCAATACTAGGCGGTAGGTTATGTCATGGCTTTCGTCCGTATGCCGTGGTGGCATGTGGCACGTTGCAACACGTGAGGAAGACATGTCTGGTGGGTAAAGATGTACACCTCTGATCAGAGTTTAATCTATTCGAATAGCCGCGCCCTCGGTTATGGGCAAGCTGAGCAATGTACCCAAGTTAGAATTAGATTCTGTTTAAAACTAAAATAACTGGAGTTAGTACTTGTTGGCCTAGGATAAGGCAAGATCGCGTCGGTGCGCGGCTTGATGATAATTTGACTAGAGATAGGTTCGTGTTGATTTAAAATGCCTTTAAAATATTTAAAATGTTTCGAAATGCTGATTTTGTCCAAAATATCCCTATATATGAATCCTTTGTACTCCCTAGCATTATATTTGCATTTTTCCTGGCATGGCTTGCTGAGTACGGTGGTTGTACTCAGCCTTGCTCCTTTTCCCCCCTTCCAGCAGAGGAGTACTTTGAAGTCAAAGACTTTGGTGTCTAGCTCGTGCCTGACGTCGAAGTGCCTGTGGTGGTTCGTCGTAGCTGCCGTCTTTTATTCGTTTATCTTTCAGTGTTGGGCCTTTGGTCACCCATGTAATAAAGTACTCTATCTATGCTTCCGCTTGTTTATTCTGATATTTATCAATTTTGTAATGTGTACCTTGCCTCCTGGGACAAGGAATTATGCACTCACAATCAGAATATATAGTTCTATTTTCCGGGCACGACAAGTTGGTATCAGAGCCTCCTTTGACCTTAGGACGAGCGAGACAAACCCTAGGAGATATTTTAACTAAATTCATCCCTATTTACAAAAACTTGTATTCTGTCTTTACCTACTTACTCTTTTAAAATTTCCCACTAACGTTCATTTTCAAAAATTTTGTAGATGGCCCTCACCTTGACCCGTCATGGATATGGACAAGTGGGTTTTGTTCTGGAGCTGCGTCACCTTTGCCTTGATCTCGGCTACTCCAACGAGGTGGAATACAGGGGAATGAAGCTTCCTGCTACTGGCGACGATGACGCTCCCCAGGCAGAATGGGAGGTCACGGCCACCCTCCATTCAAGCCACCCCAACCGCTCGTCGAAGACTGCCTCGGCTAGAGGAGACACGTTCGTGGAAGCCTGCCAGAACGCGGCACTTCTCTTCATCGGCATGCTGGGGATGACGTACCACAACGAGCTGCAGCACACCCCGTACCGCTACCACCCTCGCCGCATGGACCCGAACGACTACGCCAGCTTAAGGGGGACTCGCTTGGAGGACGACACCACCCTTCGTCACCTCGCACGGATGGTGGAGGCCTACGACACTCCTCGCATCGACTTCCACAAGCTCGTGAAGCGTGGATTGGTGGAGAACAACCTGAAGATCCTGAGTCTGTGCCAGGGGAACCTGAGTCTCAAGAAGGAGCTCAACGCCCTGGAGGAGGAGATGCGCTAGCTCAAGCTCGCCCATTGCCAGGCTGCCTCTCACAAGCACCGCCGTGTCTGCCGCAGCCTGAAGATCACCGCCCGCAAGAGCACCACCAGGCCAACCCTCATCCGCAAGGCCCTGGCAGAAGGCAGGGTTCTGACTCCGAAGGCCCCTCGCAGCGATGCCTCTAGCAGCGTAGCAGTCCTTCGGCAGCAGACGAGTAGCTTCAGGGCGTGTGTTTTTCCTTGTTTGTCTTATGGCTCTTGTGGTGTGTGTGGGCGCAGCCTATACCGGCTCGTTGTGGTATAGCTTCGCCCAGGAGTTAAAGACTTGAGCTATCTCACCAACATCAGTATAATAAAAATCTAAATAAGTTGCGTTAATAGTTTGGCTCCTGCTTTTCTCTTGTGTCTCCTTGCCCTTCTCTTGCTTGGTTCGGTCAGATGGTGAACACCAGAAGGACAGTCACTAATGAGGACAGGGCAGAAGGCAGTGCACATAACCAAGGGAACGCACCACCACCCCCGCCACCACCACCACCCCCACCCCCTGACAATGCCATCCTCACCCAGATCTTAGCCCAGCAAACCAACCTGATGGCTGCTCTACTCCAACATATCCAGAACTAGCCTACTGGCGGCGCTCCACCTCCACCACCACAGTCCAAGCTTGCAGAGTTCCTACGCGTTCGCCCACCCACCTTCTCCAGTACCTCCAACCCAGTCGATGCTATAGATTGGCTGCACACCATCAACAAGAAGCTTGACTTAATTTAGTGCACCGATGCAGAAAAACTTGCTTTCATCGCTCACCAACTCCAAGGACCCACTTCTGAATGGTGGGATCAATTTCAAGCCACCCAACCTGCAGATCAGCCTATCACTTGGGGCCGCTTCAACACCGCGTTCAGGAGGTCTCATGTGCCAGCTGGTATTACGGCCTTGAAGAAGCGAGAATTCCGGGATCTGAAGCAAGGCAATCGTTCAGTGACGGAATATCTACAGGAATTCAACCGTCTTGCCAGATATGCTCTAGAGGAAGTACGCGAAGATGAGGATAAGCAGGAGAAGTTTCTCTCGGGACTCAACCCCGAGCTGTCGGTTCAACTAATCTCCAGCGACTATGTCGATTTTCAGCATTTGGTCGACAAGTCTATCCACCAGGAAGCCAAGAACAAAGAACTTGATAGTCTCAAGTGTCACATGGCTAACTTCAAGGCACAGCAGGGGCCAAGTCAGAGGCTCCGTTACACCGCTCCTCATCATGGTGGATCTTCCTCCAACTCGCAGTTCCGCTTAGCTCCCCATATGCAGTATGTCAACAGGCCTTCATTGCAGCAGCAAAATCTAGTGGTAAACCGTGCACCTCGTCCCACTCCAACAGCAGCACCAGGTGGATTAGCCAACAAAGATGGCAATGGAAAGATCCTTCTCTGCTTCAACTGCCATGAGCCGGGGCATTTTGCCAACAAATGTCCAAAGCCGAAGCGTTCGCAAGGTCAGGCACCGGTCCGCAACAACATGATCAAGGGACGTGTGAACCACGTCACTGCAGAGGAAGTGCAAGCAGCTCCCGAAGTTATCATTGGTACGTTTCTGGTTAATTCTGTTCATGCATCAGTTTTATTTGATTCTGGAGCTACACACTCATTCATATCAAGAAAATTTGTGGGGCAAAATAACTTGAGAGTAGAAAACCTTAGTAATGCTATGATAATTACTACCCCCGGTGGTCAAATGCCAGCTCGGCAATTTAGTCCATCCGTGTCGATAGAAATACAAGGGATTCCTTTTCTAGCCAATCTCATTCTCTTGGTATCCAAAGATCTGGATGTTATCCTTGGAATGAACTTTCTTACTCGCCATCAAGTGGTATTGGACTGTGCCTGTAGAACTGTCACGTTGCACAATGGTCCGGATCAGCCAGTTATTGCCTATGCTCATCCCACCCTGACCGGTTCGCAAGTTCTGTATCAGGTCTGTATTGAAGAAATCCCAATAGTCAAAGAGTACGTGGATGTGTTTCCCGAAGACTTGCCAGGAATGCCTCCCAAAAGAGAGATCGAGTTTCGGATTGATCTGGTACCCGGTACCGCACCTATCTCCAAAAGACTGTATCGGATGGGTGCCAATGAATTGGCCGAAATGAAGAAACAGGTGGAAGAATTGAAGGAGAAGGGGTATATTCATCCCAGCACATCTCCATGGGGAGCACCAGTAATCTTTGTTGGGAAGAAAGACAAAACCAAGCGGATGTGCGTCGATTATCATGGCCTCAATGAAGTCACTATCAAGAACAAATATCCATTGCATTGCCTCGTATCGATGATTTGTTTGACCAATTAAAAGGAGCCGCTGTATTCTCCAAGATTGATCTCCGATCCGGATATCACCAGCTACGAATCCGCGAAGAAGATATCCCCAAGACAGCCTTCACCACCAGATATGGTCTATATGAATGTACAGTAATGTCATTCAGATTGACCAATGCTCCTGCCTTTTTCATGAACCTGATGAACAAAGTATTCATGGAATATCTAGATAAGTTCGTGGTTGTCATCATCGATGACATTTTAATTTATTCCAAGACAGAAGAAGAACATGAACAACACTTGCGTCTAACTCTGGAGAAACTCAGGGTGCATCAATTGTATGCCAAGTTCAGTAAATGTGAGTTTTGATTGTCAGAAGTAAAGTTTTTAGGCCATGTCATATCTGCGCAAGGTGTGGCAGTGAACCCTAACACAGTTGAATCAGTCACCAAGTGGAGTCAACCCAAGACAGTCACTCAAGTTCGCAGCTTCCTTGGATTGGCAGGGTATTACCGTCAGTTCATTGAAAACTTCTCGAAGATCGCTAGAACAATGACTCAGTTGTTGAGGAAGGAAGAAAAGTTTGTGTGGACCCCACAGTGCGAGAAGGCATTTCAATTGCTCAAAAACAAATTGGTGTCCTCTCCGGTTTTGGTTCTGCCGGATATTAACAAAGATTTTCAAGTGTATTGTGATGTGTCCCGTCAAGGTTTGGGTTGTGTTCTAATGCAAGAAGGACATGTGGTGGCCTATGCATCCCGACAGCTACGTCCGCATGAAAACAACTACCCCACCCATGATCTCGAGTTGGCAGCCGTAGTGCATGCTTTGAAAATTTGGCATCATTATCTCATTGGAAATCGCTGTGAACTATACACCGACCATAAGAGCTTGAAGTATATTTTCACTCAACCGGATCTAAACCTTCGCCAAAGAAGATGGTTGGAATTAATCAAGGATTACGATGTGGGAATTCACTACCACCCTGGGAAAGCCAAAGTTGTGGCTGATGCTTTGAGTAGAAAAAGCTACTGCAACGCAGCTCATCTCGATCAGTGTTCTTCTGTTCTTTGCAAGGAGATAGAATCTTTGAATCTTGGCATCGTCAATCGAGGTTTTCTGGCAACCCTGGAAGCTAAACCCTTGTTACTTGATCAAATTCGTGAAGCCCAAAACGATGACACCGATATTAAAGAACTCAGGAAAAATATGAGGAGAGGAAAGGCAATTGGTTTTGTTGAGGACGAACATGGAGCAGTCTGGAATGGAGATCGTATTTGCGTACCAAACATTCCAGAAATTAAGAAGTTAATCCTACAAGAAGCACATGAAAGTCAGTACTCCATCCACCCGGGCAGTACCAAGATGTACCTAGACTTGAAAGACAAGTATTGGTGGGTCAGCATGAAGCATAAGATAGCTGAATTTGTGGCCTTGTGTGATGTATGTCAACGAATCAAAGCAGAACACCAGAGACCAGCAGGATTGCTCCAACCACTCCAGATTCCGGAATGGAAATGGGAGGAGATTGGAATGGATTTTATTACTGGTCTTCCCCGAACCCAATGTGGTTATGACTCAATTTGGGTAGTCATTGATAGACTCACAAAAGTGGCACATTTCATTCCAGTCAAGACTACTTACTCAGGCAGCAAATTGGCAGAGCTATATTTTGCTCGCATTATTTTTCTGCATGGTGTTCCGAAGAAGATCATGTCTGACCGAGGTAGTCAGTTTACCTCCAAGTTTTGGCAAAAATTGCAAGAGGAATTAGGAACACGGTTGAATTTTAGTACTGCTTATCACCCGCAAACAGACGGTCAGACAGAATGAACCAATCAGATCCTTGAAGACATGCTTCGAGCTTGTGTCCTTGATTTTGGGAAAACTTGGGATAAGAGTCTCCCTTATGCAGAATTTTCATACAACAGCTATCAGTCCAGTCTACAAATGGCACCGTACGAAGCCTTGTATGGCCGAAAGTGTAGAACACCGCTCCTTTGGGATCAGACAGGAGAACGACAAGTTTTTGGAATAGATATTCTTAGAGAAGCTGAGGAAAAAGTTAAGATCATCCAGAAAAACTTGAAAGTAGCTCAGTCTAGACAGAAGAGCTATACAGACAACCGTCGTCGAGATCTTACTTTCGAAGCCGGTGATTATGTTTATTTACGAGTCACTCAGCTTAGAGGGGTTAGAAGATTCAACACAAAAGGGAAACTTGCACCGAGATATGTTGGACCATATAAGATCTTGAGCAGAAGAGGAGAAGTTGCCTATCAACTCGACTTGCCCGTTTCATTGGGAAGTGTCCACGACGTGTTCCATGTTTCCCAACTCAAGAAATGTCTTCAAGTGCCAACAGAGCAAGCAGATCCTACGCAGATCGAGATCCAAGAGGATTTAACCTATGTGGAGAAGCCAATCAAAATCTTGGACACCTCAGAAAGACATACACGCAGTCGAGTCATCCGTTTTTGCAAGGTTCAGTGGAGCAACCATTCCGAAGAAGAAGCCACCTGGGAGCGTGAAGACGAGTTGAAGTCAGCCCATTCCCATCTCTTCAGTAGTACTACCGAATCTCGGGGTCGAGATTCTCCGTAAGGAGGGTAGGTTTGTCGCGCCCTGAAAATCACCTTAAAATTTCACCGTCTAAATTATTTCTAGAAATTGTAAAAATCTGATTTAGCCTTCAACAATTAAAAATCCCCAAGATTCAACTCAAATCAGCATGTGGGAATTTTTGTTGAATTCCTCATGCTTTGAAATATTTAATCAATTTTTACTTGAATTTTCAGAGCACTATAAATATTTTTAATGCAACAAAAACCTTTCTCAGACTTTCTAAAAAAGAAAATTAAATTTAAACCTCCCTCCCTCTCTTGGGCCCCTCCCGGCCCACGCCGCCCCCCCTCCTCTCCTGGCCCAAGTTGCCCCTCCATCCTTCCCTCCCGGCCTGTTCGGCCCAAGCCGCCTCCCCTCCTTTCACTTGGCCCAAGCCGCCAGGCCGACTCCCTCTCGGCCCAGCCAGCCCACCAGCTCGCCCCCTCATCCTTCCCAGCCATGGGGCCCACCTGTCAGGGGTGTCTTCAACCTCCAGACCGACTCTCTCTCTCCAGTGAACGTAGAGGTGCAGCAAGCCACCGATTGATCTTCCTCCGCGATCGATTCCCCTCCGAAATAACTGCGAAAATGGATTCCTCACCTCCTCCTCATCATTTCCCCCAACAAATGCCGCTCGATTCGGCATTAATTCGTGGTGGATTTTGAAAGTTTGCTTCAATGGTGAGCTCCACCATGGCCGGCATCGATCTCCCTCCTCGGCGCCCGTCTCCCTTCCCTCCGGCCTATAAAAGGCAGCCCTCGGCCTCCTCCTTCCTCCCCACATGCCGCCACGCTCCTCTCCCGCTCTCCCGAGCCGCTGCGCCGCTGTTGTCTTGCGCAGTTGCCGTCGCAACTCCGGCCGCCACTGTTCCTCGCCACCAAACTCGTCGTCGACGTACCCTCGCCGTTCCCGCTGCTCCGGTGAGCCTTGCCGCCGCCCTCACCTCTCCCACGCCCTCCCTGCCTACTTTCTTCTCTGCCTCCTTCTCCCTCCTCACTGTCTCCCTCTCTGTGTCTCTCTGTCTGTAAAAAAAAAGGAAAAAAATATTAATTAGCAAATTCGTAATATGTCATTCAAACAACACTGAAAAATGCAAATTGTCATATCTCGACTATTTGAACTCGGAATCGACCTGTTCAAATTGCTAATTTTTTTTCCTTAAAACAGTAACGAACCTATTTTTATGCTTTGTTCATGCATCTTATATGGTTTTTATTTATTTTTGGCCTTTTTCCTTTGTGTATGTCGTGTCGACGTTGCAGATCCGGAAGAGTCACTCTTTCTCGAGGTTGACGCGGAAGACTTTGGTAGCGAGCAAGGCAAGTCATGTCATTTTGATCATATTGCTATCCCAGTTTACAAAATTATGTTTATTTAAATTATTGCATTTTGCTTTATTAAATTCCCGCGATTACTACTGTTTTATTTAGCCTTACCGATTTCTCTTGTTACGACCTTACTATTTGTATTATTATGATCATTGATAACCCTAGGAAAAATAAAACTAGTGAGGACTTTATTTATGTGGTGCTTACTAGAAACTTTAGCAATATGCTTAGCCTTGCTTACATAGAAACAATTAGAGTTAATTTTTAATAATTAGAATTGTGAATAATTTATAAATAATGGTAATTTTGATTTAATGGCTGTTTAGCCATGAAGTGATGTTTCCCCTTCAAAATTTCTCCAAACTTGTTTTCGGCTAGGCTTGGGGTGCTTGGTTTTGTTAGTCGCACCTTGGCTGTCATAAGGACTGGTCTTTGGGCCTCTGTTGCAAGGCATATTCCGTACTACCACTTGTCTAATGGGTAAGGCTTAACTTGTCGTCTAGGACGGCCATGAGCAAAAAGACACGGATAGGGATGAATGAAGCCCTTGGTGGGGTTGACGTCTCTGGCAGTACGCCCGGGGGCATAGACTGTCTGCTCGACCCAGGGCGCCTGGCGGGGGAAGTCTATGTCGGTCTTTTTCGCTTAGGGCAATACTAGGCGGTAGGTTATGTCATGGCTTTCGTCCGTATGCCGTGGTGGCATGTGGCACGTCGCAACACGTGAGGAAGACATGTCTGGTGGGTAAAGATGTACACCTCTGATCAGAGTTTAATCTATTCGAATAGCCGCGCCCTCGGTTATGGGCAAGCTGAGCAATGTACCCAAGTTAGAATTTGATTCTGTTTAAAACTAAAATAACTGGAGTTAGTACTTGTTGGCCTAGGATAAGGCAAGATCACGTCGGTGCGCGGCTTGATGATAATTTGACTAGAGATAGGTTTGTGTTGATTTAAAATGCCTTTAAAATATTTAAAATGTTTCGAAATGCTGATTTTGTGCAAAATATCACTATATATGAATCCTTTGTACTCCCTAGCATTATATTTGCATTTTTACCGGCATGGCTTGCTGAGTACGGTGGTTGTACTCAGCCTTGCTCCTTTTTCCTCCTTCCAGCAGAGGAGTACTTTGAAGTCGAAGACTTTGGTGTCTAGCTCGTGCCTGACGTCGAAGTGCCTGTGGTGGTCCGTCGTAGCTGCCGTCTTTTATTCGTTTATCTTTCAGTGTTGGGCCTTTGGTCGCCCATGTAATAAAGTACTCTATCTACGCTTCCGCTTGTTTATTCTGATATTTATCAATGTTGTAATGTGTACCTTGCCTCCTGGGACAAGGAATTATGCACTCACAATCGGAATATAGAGTTCTATTTTCCGGGCATGACATTCTTCTTGGCAAAATGGCCTAGGGCACCCATGTCTGGGCCCCTTCATGCCTAGGGTGGCCTTGCCTGAGGTCTCCTTGAGGGACATTGCGCCCGGGCTTGGGGGAACCACTGGCTCACCTCCAACGTTGGGCGACGGTGCATCGGATGCTGAAGCAAAAAACCATGATTGTGAGGGACCGGCCGGTACAATTGTGTCATGCCTGGAAAATACCTTTCCCGAACGCTAGTGTATTAATCCCCGTCCCAGAAAAATTCAGGGTACACCACACAAACTTGATATAAAAAACACATCTTTATTAATTATCATGATAGTATTTACATTATTACAATGGCACATTAGGCCTGACAAGAAAAAAAATAGCAGCGGACTAGCGGGCTTACGGCTCTATCTTCACAGGCGCTCAACATGGGTATAAGCCAAGACTCGACCTAAGACTTCTTCTTCCAAAAAATTCTCTCACCGGTGGGAAAAGATTGAGTAAGAATGAGTACAACCATCGTACTCAACAAGCCATGCCGGGAAATGAATTAAAGTGAAAAGGGGAACAAAGAGTAGGCATAATAGGGTTTATTTTTGCGTAAAGCCAAAGTTGTAATATTTTAAGATTTTTAAAGCATAGTTTAAACTCGGTCCTATTTCTAACCAATATTATATGGTTGCGAACCCATGCATACTGGCCTTAAACCTAGGTTAACCACTTATCCAAAGTTCCATGAATTCCATCCATCACTTAGGAGAAAAATACTAACTTGGGTATATTGCAAGGCTTGCCCATAACTGAGCGCGCGGCTATTCGAATAGTTTTACTGTAATAAGAGGTGTACATCTTTACCCACAAGACAAAATACTTTACTTTATGTCAGCCATGCATCACGATACCTGAAAGGTACCCGAAAAGTCAAGATCGTGTCAATACTATCCACCTAGCTCAACCCAAAACAGAAGGACCCGCTAAGGTTTCGCCACCCGCCGGTCCCCGACAAGGTAAAGGTTGTCGGATCCCCAAGGACGAGATAGGCCCCCTCATGCGCCAGGTCAAAGTCGGCCTCCCCTGGCCCCAGACCTATCATACCGATGGCCTTTGTTTGTAGATGATCTAGACATCTAGCTAGGCCTTACCCATTAGACTTGTGGTTGCACTGTTATGCTTTGCAACAAAGGCCCAAAGAGTGGTCCTTATAGTAGCCAAGGTGCTTCTAACAAAAAAATGCACCACGTGCCCCGCCAAAAATAGGTTTAGAGAGTTTTGAATGAGATTCCATTATGTCCTGGTCAACCAGCCACCTAATCATCATTCTTACTTGTTTTAGTTGTTGCCCATAGTCTAATTTATAAAAAGAGGTTCTATGTTGGATCTAAGAATATATAAGCCCAACCTAGAGCAACTAGTAAGACTATCATATAGGGCGTCATACTAGAAATTTTATCATTTTACTAAGGTTGACAAGAGCATGGGTAGCAATTCAACATGGCATATAACAAGAATAAATGGAATACTAACTATTAAATAAACAATAGTGAGCGTCATATAATTTTACAAAGCGATGCATATACAACTAAAACAACATAGTTTCTGTAATAATGGGATTCAATATGTTCAAGGAATATGGTATGACTTGCCTTGCTCAACGAAAAGGTCTTCTGACGACTTGGTCTGTGCTTCGGGAACCTTCGAAACGATGACAACTACACGAACAAAAAAAGGCATACAACTCTAAGAAAGAAACGATAACAATATATTAAAAACAACAAACATGGATTATTTTAAGTTATAAGAAGAATTAAGTAATTTGAACAGGTCAATTTAGAGTTCGTATGGCCACGATACAACCATCCGAATTTTATGTGCAAGTTAAATGGAGATTTCTAAATTGTAATTATTAATGTATCATTAAATTTATGTGTGCACCGCTCAAGGAGAGAAAGGATTCAGCGACTGGCAGCCGAGACCCATGGGTCAGATGCCTAGTTCACCGTGGATCGGGTTCATAGAGGCGATCCATGAGAATGACGGAGTGAGACCATACGTGTCAACCAAAACTAGTGCTCGACAAGCGAGCCTCACACGGTTGCCACGCAAGCTACACACGTGGGAAACCACGCGACGGCCACGGTGTTGATGCAAATACGTCCTAGAAATGTATTGATGCAAAAACACGGCGGCCTGAGAGATTTGCTTAACTCTAGTGCAGGTCCAACTCTTAGAAAACGGGTTCAGGGCATACCAGTTGGTTTGATCCTGCAACCAACAAGATATACAAAGAAAACCATGTTAGATGCACGATAGCCGATCGCCCGATAAGCCGATGACGTATCGTAAAGATCTAATCGATGCGATCTGACCGAATCGGCTGTGAGGTGTAAGATAAATAATTCAAAGTAAACCTTAAATATGCTCCATCGGCTATAAATACATAATCTATTAACAAAGATCAGATCTTAGCCGATGAAATCATAGTCAGGTTAAAAGCTGATACCATATCAGCTAATACTCCGATATAGCCTTATACAAGAATATCAATCTAAATAAATATATTAAGGCAAGAGTAATATATTTAACTAAAGTGATATTTTTGTATAAGGGGCAGATATAACATGAAAAGCATGATTAAAAGGAATTTAAACATAACTAAACAGCTATATCAGATAAGATCGGCTGAAACTCTGATGCTACCCCTATTACAAATGAGAAACAGGCTAGGGATCATGACTCTAATTAGGACTAGCACTGATGCAAATCAAAGTGTAAAAAGAAGTATGATATTTAGACAATCAAATCCTTGAATGCTTTTTGGGTGGTAGATACCCTATGCCAATATAAGTTAATGAGTTGATTTAGCCGATACTGACAAAACCTTAGAAAAGACTTGGCCGATATGGCTAAATCAGTCATCGATTTAGATTGGCTAAGTTATATGGTAACTTAACAAGCCATACCTCCAGCTGACAAACCCGAAGCACGAACTCGTCAAAAAGTAAAAGGACAATTATGGCGATGCGCCGAAAGTGTTGTATTGGTCTGTTGTTGTCCTCTTTTACATAGACCTCGGGCTTATATTTACACCCGTACATACAAACCTTGTCCTTACCGGACACTATTTACAGCTCGCCTGAACAAACAAGTCCTAGGTGGACTCTTTTCACAATACTATAAAAAGGAAACTAACTCTTATTCCAAATTAATAGATACAATTGCCTTATCCGGACTCAATTCCTAGTTGGCAATATCTTTAAACCTTCTCCGAAGCTAACAAAAACCCAGGCTACCCATATCGGTTCAACTAAATCCAATCCAGATCACCCTTATCGGCTGCACGAGTCCGATTCTATATGGACCGATACGGCTTCAGCCGATGCGCTATCTACTTTGGAAAACTCCTTTATCCCTTCACCGCCTCAGATCCAATCTTTATTGCTATCATATCTTTACCAAACTTTGCCGTTAACACATGCCTATATGGTGTGGAATTATCTCGTAGATCCAAAAAAAACTAGGGTTTCTGTGTCATGACCGTTACTGGCTCTGCATAATAAATATCACTGGTTCCGGTCCTAAACCTCGTGTCGATATCTCTCTTCACCTCAACTGACGCCCCAAAACTGTGCAAGGTTTCCTCATATTCTCCGGCGACCTCACCGACGACAGAGCTTCCAGCGGTGAACTCCATCGACCACTTGGCACCTCTTCCTCATCAAACTCCATGGCCACCATCACCGATATCCCCCTGGTACACCTTCAGACCCTTTTAAACTTTATCGCCTTCTTTTACTCACTGCCCCTGTTATACATTGAATTTTGCTCTTAAATCCCCTTTCTCCGCAATCTCTTGATTTATCTTTGTTCTTCTTCCATTGTAGCATTTGAGAGACCAAATTGTCATCCCTATTTTGAAAGAACCAACCCATTAATTTCTTAGGCCAATGGGCAATGTAGACCCTCCTATCTTATTAATGTCGAGACTGATAGAATCTCCTACAAGCAAACCAAGCCCAATTTAGCCAATTGGCAAACTGTGTTCAGATCTCGGCCCTCTAGCTTAGATGGATGGAGAACATGGTACAAAAGGGTATCAGCCTCCAAGCAATCTATGTGGGAAGAAATAGACATAGCCCAGTGCTTAGCTTTGTCTCTGGCCTATATGAACAAAGATGAACCAATGTTGTCATCGGCTGCTTATTTTTTGTCTGATACACTCAATGCCTTCCTTTTGGGCCAAGGACCAATGACCCCCACTCTGTTAGATATCAAGATGCTTACTGGTTTGGACATCACTTCATCGGCTAACCCCTTTTCTTTGAAAGTCAAATGTGAGCACCAGTTGTCAACCAAAAATGTGGGCAGCTGGTCAAGTTTTATCTCCAAGCACATCGGCATAGGCCCAGTAACAGTTAGAGAGCACATAGCTTTTCCCAATCTCTGGTTAGAAAGATTTATTTTCTGTGGATCAACCTATGGCCCAACAGCAATCATGCAGCACTTGGCTCAATCATTGGTATCAAAGAAATCCATCCCCTTGGGCAAATTTTTACTCGGAGCCGGGTATCAAACCCTAAGTCAATCAACATCCAAGCTCCTCTCTTGGTCTTCTGTCCGCTATGGAGGACCTTGGTGGTTTTTGCAGCTCTGGTTGAACCTATATACACTCAATGTTGCTGAAAGGAGCCCCTTGTATTCATCAAGCTTTCCGTCGAACCATTCAAATGATGAAGCTAGCACACGCCGATCCATGTCGTTTGGCGAGGCAGCATCAACTTATCCTTGATCAGGGCCATCGGTTGAAGCTTTTCAAGAATGGTTTGATCAATTCTATGATGGGTTTCCCAAAGCTGCAAGGGTCTGGTTTCCTTATGTCAGTTTCACAGATTATGAACTCCCAGCCGATTTGAGGCTAAATGACTTGAATGATGCAACCGATCCCAGTTCAAGGGAGAATTTTGTATCAGCTATTTCTCCATGCATCCTCCGAATAGGGGTATCTCAAGGCCGTAATGTACAAGTATCTTATGAATTTTATCACCCAACATCGGCTGCAAGATAACTTGGAATGGGCCAACTCCCTGTAAGCTTATACTTTGCAAGGAAAATTTATACAAAGGGTGTTGTAACATTGGCTCTGCAGATGGACAGAGTTCTGAGCATTGAAAGCCCCATACTTGGATCCTTGGACCATGTAAACATCCATCTTCTGAGAAGTCAACTCTTTGACAAGTGGTCAAGTGAATGGAAGAAGCACTTGTTTTACCTATCGGCCAGCTTTTATTTGACTAAAATAATTCCATCTCTCAGCCCTCAGGTAAAACCATCTTTCTTCTTCTCTTCAATCAATTTTATCCTTTTATATTCAAAAATTGCCTAATTCTTCCTTTGCAGGTCCCAGACGTCCTTCCTCCAGCTCAAAGCTTAAGTGGCCAACCGATTGTATATTCACCGGCCTTGCTACCATTAGGTGACTTGGCTCCATCAATTATCAGCTTTGTTGCCCCCACAGAAGCATCATTGCTGGAAGGCCAAGTCAGGGAGCCGATACCCAAGACTGGTGGTAAGGCAAACCGTCGGTCATCAAGAAGCTGACAAAGAAGCTTAAAGTCACATCCCCAAAGAAGCCTGCCGATAGCATCCCTCCACTCAACTCTGATGTTGAAGCCTTCCTGGATGAAGCAATTATAGAGGAAGAAGTTGATAAGGCTGCAACCGACAAAAGTGACACTGAAGACCAATCTGCAGTCGATCCCAAGCCAACTGATGTGACCACTCCTCCAAGATCACCAGCTAATCTGACACGCAAGCTTCACCTCAACCTCGTCAATCGTAGGACAATCCGTAAAGTGAAGGTAAAATATTATTTGTCTTCAATTTTAACCTTCTCCAAAACTTTGTTAACATTTGCTTTTTGCAGCCCAAGATGGTATCGGCTATGGCCAAGGACAAACACTTTCTGATGCCCCCTTGTCACCAAGTCCTCAAGCTTCTCCAATAGCATTGGTAATATCCAAAACTTCTCAAACTTGTAACATCAGCTGATACATAAGCACTTAATACTTACTATCTTTTCAATCCAAAGCTCCATCGACTTCTCCTTAGTGCCATCTCCAAGTAATGAAGCTCCTTCTGCTGCTGGTAGTCACTATGTAGAAGAACAAGAAAAGACCACTGCTGCGCCAATGGCTCAGGTAAACTTATCAATACACCTCATTGGCTCAATCTCCTTTGTCACTAAACATCAATTTTGTTTTGCAGAATCTAGCCGATATGTTTTCTTTCAACATCAGGCGGTTCTTGGCTGAAGACGATGAGGAAACCACTAGCAAGGCTAAGTCCCCGATTTCTGAAAGTTTAAGAACCCAATTGCTGGACATAGCTGATCGGCTCACTGCCTCCCTGGACACCTTAGTCATCAACTGTACGCCGATCGGGAGCAGATTTCAAGAAATCGAAGATCAGCTACTTGATGAAGTCATTGATGCTATATCTCCAGCAGCCTTCCTTGAATCTCATCAAATCAAGGTTCAACGGGCGCAGCAAAGACTTGCAGATCGGCGAGAACTTAAAGCTTTGGAATCAACCCTTCAAAGTAGCCAGCAGCAAGCGAACGATGACAAGGCTAAACTTGATGAACTAACTACTGGCCCAGAAGCAACCCAAAAACGCATAATTGAGCTTGAACAACAAGAAGCTGATCTCCTGGCTGAATTGGAACAGACTTAGTCAAGAAAAGAAGAAACTAGTCGATCTCCCAAAAGCCATCGACATCCAGCGAGCAAAATTGAAGACATGGGCCAAACACTTAGCAACCCAAAACAAAGACTTGAAGCCGATCCCAGGGACGAATGCCAATGACGCTAAAGTCACTGAAGAAGTTGACCAAATCCGCGTGCGAGCGATATCAGCGATCCAAGCTTTTTTGGGTTGATATAATAGCATTAGGCCTTTGATACATTTGTCTCATCATACTTTAACATTTTTGTGTAATATATCCATCGGCTTCTCAGTCGATTTTGGCTTCTGCACTTGCTTTTCCTAAGGTTTTGTTATATTTTTTGTCTAAGGACGATAATTAATATTGGCCATCTTAAGGCGATGTTACCATACATCGACTTTATCATACATCGGCTAAACAACCAATCACGAATTAATCCAAACACTCGGGTAATACTTTTTCAAATATTTTCATTTAAAGCACTCCTAAAAACTTCCCCATCAAGACCTTCAAGCAAATATGCATTTCTAGGCACACAACTATGAACCCGATAGGGTCCCTCCCAATTAGGTGACCACTTTCCAAAATTGTTATCTCTAGTTCCTATCGGTAGGATCAACTTCTAAACAAGCCTCCCTTCCTCAAAAGTTTTTGGCACAACCTTTTTATTATAATGTCTTGAAACTCTTTCCTTATCTCATTTGATCTTTTGTAAAGCACACAATCAAGCTGTGCCAAATCTTCCAAGTCATCAATCATCAAGCTATGATAATCATCGACTAATAACTTATTTTGCAAAGAAATCCTTCTTGAGCCGATGTTAGTTTCCCAAGGTAAAATAGCTTCATGCCCATATACAAGTTGATAAGGTGACACTTGTGTAGTCCCATGACATGCCATCCGATAAGCCCATAGCGAATCGGCCAGAGTAGTATGCCACCTTTTAGGTTGTTCCGCAATTTTTCTCTTAATTAGCTTGATCAAACTTTTATTAGAAGCTTCAGCTTGCCCGTTAGCTTGTGCATAATAAGTAAAAGAATTTAACAACTTGATGCCGATACTATCAGCAAACTGAATAAACTCATCGGCTACAAAAATAGATCCCTGATCTGTCGTGATAGTCTGTGGAATTCCAAACTGATAAATTATATGCTCCTTCACAAATTCAATGACATCTTTGGAACCAACTTTCTTTAAAGGATTTGCTTCAACCCACTTTATAAAATAATATGTTGCCACCAAGATATATTTATGTCCCTTGCTTGATAGTGGATTAATCTGGCCAATCATATCAATTCCCAACCTCTGAACGGCCATGGCTTAATAAATGCATTCATAGCCGATGTTGTTGTCTGAATTGCTCCAAATTTCTGACAATCCTAACAAACCTTATAATATCTAAAACAATCCTCCAGCATTGTCGGCCAAAAATATCCAGCCCTTCTAAGTAACCACCTCATTTTATGAGCCGATTGATGTGTTCCACAAATCCCTTCATGAACTTCACACATGACAACTTTAGCCTCATCCAGGTTCAAACATTTAAGTAGAACTCCATCAATCGTCTGATAATATAAATCCTCGTCAAGCAACACATATTTTAAAGCTTTATATTTCAACTTTCTCGACGCCAATTGAGAAGGATGATTTAAATAATTAACAATATCATACCTCCAATCATCGGCATCAACTTCTACAACCTCAATATCAACATCTTTCAACATCGGCTTATAGCCCGATCCACCTTCAGTTAAATCATTGGTTTCAATATTCTGCTCTTTGGGAATATGCTTCATAGTAATAATTTTGAAAATTTTCATCAACTCTTGGCACTTCTCATTGTAAACCTTCAAAATCTCATTCCTGCATTCATACTCCCCTAATAACTAATTGATTACCAACAATGAATCCTCAATAATCTCAATAGCATCGGCTTCAAGCTCTTTCAAGAGCTGCAAACCCTTAAGCACTGCTTCATACTCAACTTGATTATTTGTATAATAAGGTTTGATTGTAAAAGCAAACTCAAAAACTTGCCCCCATAGGCGATATAATCACTAAGCCAATACCACAACCATGTCTACAAATAGATCTATCAAAGAATAATGTCCAAGGCATCATCTCAACATAATTAACTGACTCACCTCGGTGCTGAACGATAAAATCGGCAACTGCTTGTCCTTTTACTGCCTTAGCCGATTCATATCTAAGATCAAATTCTATCAAGGCAAAAATTCACTACCCAGCTCTACCTTTCAAGACTGGAACCGATAGCATGTATTTTATTACATTGGCCTTGCAAACTATTGTGCACTCATTTAAAAGTAAATAATGCCTCAACTTTGTACACGAAAAATATAGACATAGACATAGTTTCTCAACAGGGGTATACCTTGTCTATGCATCCAAAACCCTAATGCTAAGGTAAAATATTGCCCTTTCTTTCCCATCAACCTCTTGAACTAGAACTGAGCCGATAGACCTCTCATTGGCCGATAAGTAAAGTTTGAACGGAATACCTTTTTGAGGTGGCATCAACACTGGAGGTGAACTAAGATATTCCTTAATATTGTCCAATGCTTTCTGTTGCTTTTCTCCCCAAATAAATTCCTATTCGGCTTTCAACCTTAACAACGGAGTAAAAGGCTCAATTCTCCTTGACAAGTTAGAAATAAATCTCCTTACAAAATTAACCTTGCCGATCAAGGATTGCAACTTGATTTTATTTTGTGGGGGTTCAATATCTCTAATAGCATTTATACTTCTCTATGTTATCTCAATCCCCCTTTCATGAAATAGAAATCCAAGGAATTGCCCGACCGATACACCAAAAGCATATTTGTTATGATTCATCTTTAAACCATACTTTCTTGTTCTTTCCAGTACTCTTCGTAGATCGGCTATATGTCCATCAATCTATTTAAATTTCACAACCACATCATCAATATAAATTTAAACTAATATACCAATAAGATCATGAAAAATATAATTCATAGCCCTTTGATATGTAGCACTAGCACTCTTCAAACCAAAAGTCATAACAACCCACTCATACAAGCCGACTGCACCAGGACACCGAAAGGCTATCTTGTGAATATCTTCTTTAGCCATAAAATTTGGTTGTATCCTGCATTGTCATCCATAAAACTAATAATCTTATGTCCAGATGCTGCATCAACCAATAAATCAACAATCGACATTGGGTACTCATCCTTGAGTGTAGCTTTGTTCAAATCTCTGAAGTCAATACAAACTCTAAGCTTCCCTGACGGAGCGTGAAACTCCTCACCAGGGGACCATGCAGGTCCCCCTTGATCTGAGGGATTTCAGCGAGAAAGTACGCGTGGACACAGGTGATTTAGATAGGTTCGGGCCGCTAAGAAGCGTAGCACCCTACTCCTGTGTTCTGGTAGATCTGGGTGTGCGAAAGGATCCAGAGAGTTCAGCCTCTAGAGCGAGTCAGCCAGAGTCTGATCCCTTTTTTTTCCTTTTTTTTCTTTCCTAGGCCTGGGCCTCCTTTTATATGGCAAGGGGCTACCACACGGGACACGAGCTGCCTAAGAAAGAAAACATTCTTTTACAATTAGGGCTATCCTACTGCCGGAAGCAGCCTCTGACAGACGCCGCAGCACGCCTCTGCTCAACCAGCCAGCCCATCCAGGGGACGCCTGTTTAAACCTTCATTAAATGGCAGGCGACTTTCTCGTCTCGCCTGCGCCGGAATCTGGAATGCATCTGACTGGGACTGACATACCAACTCCGGGAGTTGGCACGCCAGCTCCGGCTGAGAGACGAGAGACAGAGGGCTCTCATCATTCTGACGGGACGGGGCGAGGCGTGCCGCAGGCCGCCTGGCGCCACCTAACCCGCAATCTGACCGATCTGTGATCGGTCACTCGTTGTGACAGGTCACGGACCGGATAGGCATGCGCCACGCCGCCTTAAATGCGGCGTAGTGCGCTCGTCTGAACCGCCATAAATGCGGTTAGGTGAGCTCTGCCACGCTCACCTAACCTGCACGCGTGGCACCAAAACCACAGGGGTCGGGGCGCCCCAGCCCTCGGGGCAGATTCGGGAGCGGCCCGACCCCGGGTGGAGACCGGGAGGGCAGCCGCCACGCCACCCTCGGGCCCGACCCCTCCGGGGGAACGGGCCACGTGGATCACTGTGGCTGCCCTTCCCTTTGGTCTCGACACCCCCGGTCCCATGTCATCGACAGTAGCCCCTGGCGTTACGCCCGGGTGGCCCCACACCAGGGGGCTCCTAGGCTTGACGCCACCCCTTGGGCCCGATGACAGGTGGGACCGGCCCCAAAGGCGGGCAGCACTCCTACGGTCGCGAGCCGCGCTTATCGGCGTGGAATGCTGACCGACATTAATAAGCGGTCTCTTCGTAACAGCAACATTACTCGAGGCAGTGCGCGGATCGGGACACGTCGGTCCGTTTCGCCTGGGGATGTGATGGTGATGCTTTTTGTGGTAACCGAGCGCGATTAATGCGCACACAATCTGCCCCTCCTCAACTGCCGCAGCCGCACGACTGCCGCGTGCGCCGCAAGCGGGCGAGTGGGGTGAGTGGTGGCGTGGGCGTGAGAAACGAGGGGGCAAGGTAGTGGGCGCGGGGAACGAGGAGCCGAGCGCGGCATAGGCAAGGGTATAAAAGGCACTGACGAAGGGATTCGCTTCCTTTCTCTTGCCACTTTTTCCTTGCCTCTGCCATCCATGCTCTAGCTCTTCGTTTCTCTCGCCCTACTCTCGCCACACGCACTCGTTCTCAAGCTCCCTCTCTGCCGGCGCCATGGCACAGAGCTCCGCACCGCTCGACGGCAGCGTGCTGCCGCCCTCTCGCATCACCAGCGAGAGGCAGGCCGGGCTGCCGCGCCGGTTCATGCCAGAATCTGCCACCGGCCGGGAGGTGGTCACGCTGGGCGAGGGACGCCCGGCACCGCACTACCCGGGGCGGTCTGTTTTCTTTCTTTCCTTCGCCCTGGCGGGCCTGATCCCGCCATTCTCGACATTTTTTATGGATGTTCTGGAGTTCTACGATCTCCAGATGGCGCACCTCACCCCCAACGCGGTGATGACGCTGGCCATCTTCGCACACCTGTGCGAGATGTTCATCGGGGTGCGCCCATCCCTTCGGCGGTTTCGGTGGTTCTTCACCATGTAGCCGGTATCGCCGCCGACGGTGGTCGGTGGCTACTACTTCCATGTAACGCCCTGAAAATTCGACCGTCGAAATCGAAACCCTAAAATACGAAATTTCAAAAAACTTTTAAATCTAATTGCATCATGCCGTGTTTTATTGCTCGTTTATTTGAATCTTTAATTGCGGGATTAAATCCATCGAAATCTAATTCAGTGCAAACCCTAAAACCGGAAATCGGCTAAGCGATCGATTAAGCGAAAGGAATAAATTAAAATAAAAGTTGGGTAAAGTTGGTAGTAAATAAAACATTTTCCAAATGTCATAAATTTATTTAAATAGTATAATTTATATGGGAGAGTTTATATAAATTAATATGTAGTTAACTACACCTATGCATATATATATATAGATATAGGTATATACATAAATATATATATTGCTTGAATACAAAATTGGTGACATAAAAATATGGGATAAATCTTTAGGGTAATTCATATAAATTCACATGGGAATTTTATATATAGGTATATATATATATTTAATTCTAGGTGTACATACATATATAGAGATATATATATATATATATATATAGTATACAAAAATAAATTTTGAAAACATGGTAATGTGGAGTGAAATGTTTTGGAATAATAAAATATTGCACAATGTTTATTTATTTGAATTTACAAAAGTTTGGATGAATTTTAGATTGAAAATAACTCAAAATCGGTTTAATTAGGAAACTTCACTATTCATCATCCGCCACCTGCCCGACCCGGTGACCACAGCCGTCCCATCGCCGCGCCGCGCCGCTCGAACGTCTTGTCGCCGTTGCCTCGCGCCCCACGTCGCCACGCGCCCATCGCCATCACCTCTGCCGTCGCGAGCCCCGCGCCGTGCCTCTGCCCGTGCCGCGTCGCGCCACATCGCTGCGCCGAGCCCCGTGCGCCGCGCGCCCTCACGCCCCGAGCCGCCACTGTCGGCCGTCGCCATCGCCGCCTGCCGCGCCGCGTGCGCCTCGCGCCCCGCGCCTCCCCCTGCCGCGCTGCTGCCGCTGCCGCGCCATCCCGTCGCCGCTCCGCTGCCACCCGCCCTGCTGCGCCGCGCGCTGTCGCCGTCGCCCTCGCGCCCCGCGCTACCCTGCCGCGCCACGCGCGCGTCCCGTCCGCCTGCCCCGCGCCAGCCACCGTCTCCTCCCCCCTATAAAAACCCCCGCGCCCTCCTCTTCACCCCCCACCCCCACTTCTCCCCCTTTTCTTCTCCACTCGGGCCGTCGCCGCACTGCCGCCGGGCCGCTGCCCTGCGCCGCCGCCGCGTGGAGCCGCCGCCGCCCTGCTGCCGTGCGCCGCCGCGTCGCCGTGCGCCGTCGCCGCCCGCCGCCGGTAAGCCCCCTCCCCTCGTCCTCCATCCGTCGGCCGCCGTCTGCGTAGAGTAGCGAGAGGGAGAGAGAAGAAACAGAAAGAAAGAGAGGAGAAGGCCGAGCAGGAGAGAGAGAGCTGGAAAGAAAAAAGAAAGAAAGAAAGAAAAAGGGAAAAGAATAAAAGAAATAGAAAATAAAATAGAGAGAGAGTTTGGGAAAGTTGGGTGAAAAACTAAATTTAATATAGACATATACACATATATGTTAGTTGGAAAACTAATCGTCGATTATTTTGGAAACTCCTAGAAAAGAAATTGTGAATATTTACTTAATTAGGGTTATTGCTTAATGGATTATTCATTTAACTATTTAGGTATTTAATAGTTTATATACGTTAATCGGTAACTCCATCGTCGGGTAAATTTATAGAAAATAAATCGGGATTATTTAATCGAGACTATTCGCTAAATTGGTCATTTATTTAATGGGTTATTTATTTAGCTAATTATTTAGGTATTTATTCGTTAGATATATAAACACGTATATATTTAATCGGAGGATTAGTCGTCGACTATTTATAAAAATCCATAGATGATAAATTGTGATTATCTATTCACTCGGTGACTTTTTTTTTGTTATTTGGTCTACTAATTATCTATTAATCTTTCACTCGCTAATTTATTTACCAACCCGATTATTCAATGTGATTACTCAGTCTTTCGTTAGGGTTGATTATTATCGATACCTAAGTATTAAATATGCGGGGTATCTTATTTCGGATTAAAGTATTAGGGTTAACTATTATTCGTCGGAGTCCAATTTATTCGGAATCGCGTAAACTAAAATGAGATAATAATTTAATCGGTTAACGCAAATATATTAGGACAAAAGGGATTAAAAATAAATGAATCATGAACAGTACATTTTCACCATTTCACAAATTAATTCAAATTTGAATCTTTGAACAATCATAACTTATTCATTTTAGCTCCGAATTGAGTGAGGCTTGAACCTAAATTCATCTACATTCATGAACTTTCCAATAGTATATAATTCACTATTTAATAAAATATATTTATATCTATAAAATGATTAATATCAAATGATTAGATAGTGGTCAACCTAAATGTGTGCTAATAAATATAAAGGGATATTATACAGTAAACTAGATATAATAATATTTGTCTCTAACATTTTTATGTACTATGAAAACCATGTTAACTAATTAGAAGTATTGTTTCAAATTAATTAAAGCATGGAAAAAACTAGTGCCACTTATTAAACTATGTCCAAATACGATTAAATCACTTATACAAATTAATAAATGCCATGTTGTATAGAGTAGTGTAAATATAATTTGGTTGTATCCACTAAAATGTAAATTATGGGATAGGATATCTAAGATAGATAAAATGCTAATTATAAATCTTGACCTCATATAATAGTAACCCAGCGATGAATTACGATTATTCATTGTAAAATTATAATCTGCACATCTAATATTATCAACCTCACAAATCTAACATATAAAGCTTGGATAATTATTAACCTTTCATAATATCGGGTAAAACCGATCTATAATTAAAATAATGGCTCTATTAATAAAATAATCAAATAATTCGCCGAAGTGATTCATTGATCCAACGTTGATACTATGACCATTGTATTCAGATAGAAGCGAGTAGTTGAGCAGCCCTAGGAGCGACTCCAACCTTTATATTTGTTTGCGCATGTTTGATTGTTGGTTGAATATTGGTTTTTCTCGCGCATTATAGTATTGGTGTATCGATTAGTCGTGAGGCAACGTGTGCAGCTTCCAGGAGGTGAAGGTTGATCGAGGATTATATCAAGAGTAAGGACTATCTTGGGCAGGCAAGTCATCACTAATCCTTAAACATATTGATCCCAATTGCGAACTTACCTTGTTTACAAATAAAATTGCATGCGGTGATGAATATCCTACTTGTTATTATGCCATACCTTTGATTATTGTTTACCTTATTCCTTTGTACCCATAAATGCGTGTGATGTTCCTTGTCACTTATGACAAATGCTTAGCAATGCTAATTTAGATTCATGCATCCTCATATTTATTAAAGGCTATATGCTTGGGCAATTACCTTAGGGAAGGTAATTGATATGCGGCATGTGGAGACATGAGCGCCACATTGCCATGATAATGATTACATGATTTGTGAAAGGAAAATAAAACTAAACAACTATTTTCGACTGGGGCGGCTGGATGATTTGGGTGGTGTCCGGTAAAGGCTAGTGCCGTCCCTGGTCAGTTAAGGACCGAGCCATGAAGCTAAGCATGAAACGACCCTCGTACAACCGTACTTCTCGAATGGGTATAGACCTAGCGGAGTAAATGGCCGAGCGGAGGCAGTATCCCTACGTAGTGGTTTTCTTGATGTGTGTGGAAGGCGGGGCCTACGGTGGAGCAACCACTCGTAGGGCCGCCATGTGTAAACCTAATTTAAATACAACTTAATGCATGTGTGAGTCTTCCCTCCCGGGAGCGCCAGAACTCCTCTCACTGCTAGAAACCGTGTACGCCTAGAGTGCATGAGGATACAAGTTCATGGAGCGGGTACTGCCAATGTGAGGTTATTGAAATGCTTTGCCGTGACGCGTCTCATTCGTTGGGACTTCGGCTCATGTGTTGGGCAAGTCACGGAGTACGGGTAAAGTGTACATCCACTGCAGTGTGAGTAAATCAAATCTATTCGAATAGCCGTGCTCGCGGTCATTGAGCACCGGGACATGTATTACACTTGGCTAGGCTCTAAATTCTTAACCTGTTTGGGATGGGTATGCATAATGACTTTTATGTGCTGGTGGTACAACTTCTCGAGAAGCGAGAAGGGGTAGGCCCCAGAAAACCATGACGACACAATGGCGGGAAGCTATCCTTGGCTCACAATGGATGGTGGACAGAACCGTCGTTGATTAATGAACTATGGTATTAAAACTTGATCAGTCTATGCTAGGTCTTAGGCTTGTGAAAATATTTACAAAACTTGCTTTACGCAAAAGAACCGAAAGCCATTCCTTGAAATACCCTCTATCATATGCATTCTTTGTGTGGTGGCTTGCTGAGTGCTTTTGTACTCATTGTTGCTCTCTATATATATATATTAGCAGAGTGCTTGAAGAGAAGCCCTTGTTAGTACGCTTGCGTACCTAACAAGATGATCGGAGTGTGGTCTCGTTCTAGGTCTCGTTTCCCAGTCGACTGCTTGTGGCATGTCAACCGGGCCCTCGTATTGCTTTGTCTTCCGCTGTTGTTCTCTGATAGTTGTTGGCCTGCCTGGCCCTAATGTAAGCACTTAACCCCTTTAGCCTAAATTCATCCGTGATATGTTGTGATTCGGCTATATATGTGTGTACCAACTACTGATCTAGGGATTGGTACAGATAAACTACTGCCCTCATCGCCACTGCCGGGCTCGACGGGGCGCGGGATGACTTCCGCCTCCAATATGGGAGCCGGGTGATGGAGCTGGAGGGGAAGCTCGATGTCACTCGGGGAGTTGTCGACGTCACCGCTGCCCGGGAGCGATGGGTGGCGGAGATCGAGGCGGCGACCCGCCAGCGCGAGGAGGCCCTTGAGGCCCGCACCATGGCGCTGGAGGAGCAGCTCACCGCGTTCGGGGGGCGGGCCTCGCGCTTGCTCGCGCAGGAGGCCGCCGTGCGCCGGCGGGCCGAAGCCCTCGACCTCCGTGCCCGGGAGCTGGAGGCGATGGAGGAGCGCGCCCGCGCCCTGGACGCGCAGGAGGCGGCGCTAGCGGACCGCGAGGCCGCCGCCGTCACACGGGAGGCGACGCTAGCGGCGCACGAGGCCGCCTCCGCCGAGCAGGAGTCCGCACTCTACCTCCGTGAAGACGCGCTCGCCGACTGGGGGCGAGCCCTCGAGGAGGCCGAAGCCGTGGCGCAGCGGCTGGCGGACAGCCTGTTCCTCCGCGAGGCGACGCGGGAGGAGCAGGTGCGCCGCAATCTGGAGAGCGCCCGCGCCGAGAGGGACGCGCTGAACCAACGGGCCTCTGAGCTCGAGACGCGGGTGAAGGAGCTGGACGCGCAAGCGCGCAGCGACGGGGCGGCCACGGGCCACGGCAATCTAGCTGCCCGCCTCGCAGTCGTTGAGCACACCATCGCCGAGCTGCAGGGCGCCCAAGACTCGTCATGCTTCGGCTGGCGAACGAGGTGGGGCCCGGCATGCTTCGGGATGCCATCTCCCGCCTCGACCGCACCGGGCGGTAGGCGGGCATCTGGGGCAGGCGGTACGCGAAGTACGCCGCCAACCAGGGGGGCCTCGCCCAGCGCCTCTCGGAGATGGCCGTCCCCTTGAGGAGCTCAAGGAGACGATCAAGTCTTCCTCAAGGGACCTCGCCCGGGGAGCGGTGGAGCTCATGCTGGCGAGCTACCAGGCCCAGGACCCCGACTTCTCCCCGTGGACGGCGCTGGAGGAGTTCCCTCCCGGGACCGAGGACGGCGCGCGCGCGCAAGTCCGGGACGCCGCCGACCACATCGTCCACGGCTTCAAGGGGACGGCCCCTCGGCTCGCTTTTGGCCTCGAGTCCGATGAGGAGGAGGGCGGTGACGACAGCGATGGCGAGGCCGGCGACCCGGGCGCGTCGGGGTGAGCCCCCGGGCCCCCGCGGATCTTAATAATTTTTCCTTCTTCTTCTGAGGCCTTCGAACCCATGCTTGTACAGACTGGTTTTACCTACAATCGAATAGGTTTTTAATTTCTAAGTCAGTTACATTTGCTATATTCATGAAATAAGGATGGTCTGTGTCGCGATCCTTCTGTGTCTTGGCTTGAGCGAGGGCTCGTGCCCGGGCCCCAGCCTCAAGCGGCGCGGGTCGGAGCTAGTGCCTGGGGAGATCCGCATGTCGAGACTGGCCAGGCCGGGAGCACGGTGACCGAGGGTTAGGGGGACCGAGGGATTGTGGGCCATTGCCGATTCCCCCCCGGAGTTCACCGTGCCTCGGGGCACGGCTCGGTTCTGGGCCCCGTCTGGCGATTTTAGACGACCCAGGCCACCGAGGGCAAGGTCGAGCACGAGCAGACTGACTCAAGTCAAGACTTTTCAAAAGGAAATGATAACACAGACGCGGTCCTTAGGAAATCGAAAATGCTTGTTATTGAAATGCTGGAAAACGAATTAAACAAGTATGTGCATGTGGTAGCCCCCGGCCAACCCTGCATGCCCGAGGGGGCGCGGGGTTGGCCCGAGCCCGAGGTACGACACCCGACCCCCTTATGGGTAGAAGCGGCGAAGATGTTCGATGTTCCATGGGTTAGGCAGCTCTGTGCCGTCGCCCGTGGCCAATCAAACCGAGCCCGGCCGGGGGACGCCGATCACTCGATACGGACCCTCCCACATTAGTGAGAGTTTGCTCAGTCCAGCACGCATTTGGACGCAACGTAGGACGAGATCGTCGATGCAGAGTGATCGGGCTCGGACATGGCGCTGATGGTAGCGCCGCAGGCTCTACTGGTAGCGCGCGACTCGGAGGGCCGTGCGCCGCCTTCGCTCTTCCAGGTAGTCGAGGTCATCTCGGCGAAGCTGATCTTGATCAGCTTCTCAATACATGGTGGCCCGAGGGGACCTCAGGGTGAGCTCGGATGGGAGGACCGCCTCCGCGCTGTAGACGAGGAAGAAAGGCGTTTCCCCGGTTGCTCGGCTTGGAGTGGTTTGGTTCTCCCAGAGCACCGCTGGCAGCTCCTCGATCCACGAGTCACCATGCTTCTTGAGGATGTTGAAGGTCTTGGTCTTGAGACCCTTGAGGATTTCCGCATTGGCGCGCTCCACCTGGCCGTTGCTTCTGGGGTGGGCGGGTGAGGCGAAGCAGAGCTTAATGCCCATGTCTTCGCAGTAGTCGCCGAAGAGTTCACTAGTGAACTGGGTGCCATTGTCCGTAATGATACGGTTAGGTACCCCGAACCGAGCAGTGATGCCCCTGATGAATTTTAGCGCCGAGTGCTTGTCGATCTTGATGACCGGATAAGCATCGGGCCACTTAGTAAACTTGTCGATTGCGACATACAGATACTCGAACCCGCCCGGGGCCCTCCTGAAGGGACCCAGGATGTCCAAACCCCAGACAGCAAACGGCCATAAAAGAGGTATAGTCTGTAGGGCCTGAGCCGGCTGATGCATTTGCTTGGCGTGAAACTGGCACGCCCTGCATCGTCGGACTAGGTCAACTGCATCGTGGAGCGTTGTCGGCCAATAGAAACTCGGGCGAAAGGCCTTGCCAACCAAGGTGCGCGAGGCGGAGTGGGCCCCGCACTCGTCTTCATGGACATCGGCAAGAAGCTTGACACCTTGTTCCCGAGGAATGCACTTCAGGAGGACTCCGTTGGCCCCGCGCCGGTAGAGGGTCTCTTCCACCAGCACGTAGCGCTTAGAGATGCGATGAACGCGTTCACTCCCTTCGCGGTCCTCGGGTAGAGTCTTATCTGTGTGGAACGCCTGGATCTCAGCCATCCAAGCGATCAATCTTGGGAGGCCGGGGTCGGCCCCCCCGGGTCCCGAGGCCTGGACTCCGACGGGCCTCAAGGGCCGGTCAGGCGCGTCCGTGTCCCCTAGGGGGTCGGGTCACGCCGACGGCTGGGCAAGCCTTTCTACAAAGGCGCCCGGTGGGGTCGGGGCTCGCGATGAAGCGAGCCTTGAGAGCTTGTCGGCGACCGCGTTATCCCGCTTGGGCACGTGCTGAAGTTCTATCCCATTGAAATGGTACTCCATACGTCGCACCTCGCGGACGTAGGCGTCCATCTACGGGTCGAAGCACCGGTACTCCTTGGAGACCTGGTTAACGGCCAACTGGGAGTCACCTAGAACCAGGAGATGGCGGATCCCCATTCCAGCCACCATTCTGAGTCCCGCAAGGAGTCCCTCGTACTCCGCCATATTGTTGGTTGCCCGAAAATCTAGGCAAACCAGATATCTGAAGACGTCTCCGCTCGGCGAGGTCAAGGTGACCCCTGCGCCGGCGCCCTGAAGGGCCAGGGAGCCGTCGAACTGCATCACCCAGTAGGCAGCGTGAGGCAGCTGTGAGGGGCTCGTGTTGGCCTCGGGGGCGGAGACGGGCTCGGGAGCCGGGGTCCACTCCGCCACAAAGTCGGCGAGGGCCTGGCTCTTAATCGCGTGGTGTGGCTCAAAGCGCAAGTCAAACTCGGAGAGTTCGATTGCCCATTTTACCACCCGTCCAGTGCCCTCTCGGTTGTGCAAGATTTGGCCGAGGGGGTAGGACGTGACCACCGTGACCCGATGCGCCTGGAAATAATGGCGCAGCTTCCTCGAGGCCATCAGAATTGCGTAGAGCATCTTCTGGGCCTGAGGGTATCGGGTCTTGGCGTCCCGCAGCGCCTCACTAACGAAGTAGATGGGCCGGTGCACCTTTCGGCGGGGCCTGGCCTCTTCGTTGAGGGCACCGTTCCCGGGGCGCTCTTCGTCCGAGGGGCCTTGCCGGGCCCACTCAGCTTTTGTGCTGACGACCTCGGGGTCGGAGGGCGGCGGGCGCGGCCTTTTCGCAGTGGCCGGAGGGCCTTCCTAGGGTCGGGGGCGTCCGGCGCCAACGGACAAGCGGGCAGAGGGCCACATCCGGTCGTCAGGGGCCTTAGGCCGCCGTCCGGCTCAGGGGCCTCTCCTCCCTGCTCTCTCCCGGGTCGAGTCGACACAGGGTGGGGGTGCACGGATTGAGGGCTGTCCTCGTCGTGCTCCACAACCAACGCCGCGCTGACTACCTGCGGGGTTGCCGCCAAGTAGAGTAGCAACGGCTCATCTGGCTCCGGGGCGACTAGGATCGGGGGAGAACTGAGGTATGCCTTCAACTGAGTGAGGGCCCGCTCAGCCTCCTCCGTCCAAGTAAACGGCCCGGAGCGTTTGAGGAGCTTAAACAGGGGCAGCGCCTTCTCTCCCAGCCTCGATATGAATCGGCTTAAGGCAGCCATGCATCCGGTGACGCATTGCACATCCTTAAGCTTGCTGGGGGGGCACATCCGCTCTATAGCTCATATCTTCTTAGGGTTGGCCTCAATGCCTTGGGCAGAGATCAAGAACCCAAGAAGCTTGCCCGCAGGCACACCGAACACGCACTTTTCGGGGTTCAGCTTTATGCGGGCGGAGCGGAGACTTTCGAAAGTCTCCGCTAAATCTGAAAGCAAGGTCTCTTGGTTGCGCGTTTTCACAACCAAGTCATCGACATAGGCCACAACATTGCGTCCTATCTGACTACCCAAAGAAATATGAGTAGTACGCTGAAAAGTAGGACCTGCGTTCTTTAACCCGAAGGGCATGGTTGTATAACAATAAGTTCCTACAGGGGTAATGAATGCAGTTGTTTCCTCATCCTCCCTAGCCATGTGAATCTGATGATAACCTGAGTATGCATCTAGAAAGCACAAAAGGTCGCACCCCGCACTGGAGTCGACAATTTGATCTATGCGTGGCAGGGGATAAGGGTCCTTAGGACATGCCTTGTTGAGGTCGGTGTAGTCGATGCACATCCGAAGCATGCCATTCGCCTTGGGGATGACGACCGGGTTCGCAAGCCACTCCGGATGGATGACCTCCAGAAGCCGCGCTACTTCCAGGGCCTGCCACCGCACCTTCTGCCAGACGGGCCTTGCGCCCGGCCGCACGGCGAGACGGTGCTCAATCACCTCCCTGGGGACCCCGAGCATGTCCGCCGGTCTCCAGGCGAAGACGTCGGCATTTGCCCGCAGGAAGGAGACGAACGCGTCTTCCTATTTGTCGTCCAAGAGACCACCGATCCGGGTGGTCCTGGACGGGCCGCCGCCCAGGGCAACCTCCTTCACTGGGACATCGTCGCCTGAGGCCATCCGCTGCCTCGGGGCGGGCGAGGTGGAGGCGCTGAGCCTCTCGTCGCCGCCTGTGGGCTTGGATACTGTGGCGAGGTGGTCCGCGCGCTGCTCCATACAAGCGAGCGCGACTTTGAGGTCGTCATGGACGGTGATGGGGCCACTGGGGCCCGGCATCTTCATCTGGAGATAGCCGTAGTGGGTAACCGCCATGAATTTTACCAACGCGGGCCTTCCTAGGACCGCGTTGTAGGGCAGACTAAGGTCCGCCACATCAAAGTCCACCCGCTCGGTGTGGAAGTTGGCGGGACCACCGAAGGTGACCGGGAGGTCAATGTGACCCAACGGCCAGGTGTGCCCCGGCGTCACGCCGATGATCGGCTGGGACGGCCGGAGCACCATCCCTGGGGCCTTGATAGCATCAAAGGCCGCGGGAGAGAGGATGTTGACGGCTGCGCCCCCGTCTATCAAGACGTGCCCCAACTTCACATTGCAGACGGTGGGGGAGACCACCATCGCGATCTGCCCTCCCCGGGCAACGCATGGCGGGTGGTCGGTCTGGTCAAAGGTGATGGCGACCTCCGACCAACGCGCCTGCCGCATCGCCTCATAGGTAGGGGCCGCGGCCAGAAGCTCTCGCTTCATGGCCTTGAGGCTCCGGCGAGAAGCGTGAGCGCACGCTCCCCCATCAACGGTGGCGACGGTGGCCTCGGGCTCCTGAAAGCCCAGGTCATCGTCGCCATCGTCGATGTCCTCGGCTGGGGCCTTCGGCCTGGCCTCACCTCGCCGGTTGCCGGTGGGAGTCGCCGGGGCCTTGCTCTCACGGCGCTCCTGCCTCCTCTCCTCCTTCCACTTCCTCGTCCACTCGGCCAAACTTTTGACCGCGCGGCAATCTGCGAGGTCATGGAGGGAGGTGTTGTGCACGGTGCACCATCTGCCGGCCAGGCGCTCCCTGCCGGGAGCGCCGGCCTCCTTCTTTTTGTCGCCCACGGGCCTCCCCTTTCGGTAGGCCCACGAAGCGCCCTCGACGGCGAGGACGTGACCCTCGTCGTCGGAACGAGCCGACCTCTTTTTCCTCCTCCTATCCCGCCGCCCTGAGCGAGCGGCGGACTCGGGGGCAGCCGGAGCCGCCGCTCCAGAGCTGGAGGAGTTCCAGCTCCAGAGCCGGAGGAGTTCCAGCTCCAGGCTTCTTCCTTGCGAGCCACGCGGTCCGCGAGCTCAAAAACCTGTGCGGTGGTCTGGGGCTCCTTGGAGGCGATCTTCTCGAGCATGCGGTTGTGCTGCACGCCCCCCCTGAATGCTTAGATCACCGCATGTGCAGGGATGCATGGTATGGTATTGCGGACTTGACAGAACCGCTGGATGTATGAGCGGACAGACTCATCGTCCCTCCGCTGTACCGCGTGCAAGTCCGCCTCTTCGCCTGGGCGCGGATATGTGCCTTGGAAGTTCGTAGTGAACTGCTGGCACAAATCCTCCCAGGAGTGGACCGACGCGGGTGGCAAGTTCATTAGCCAGCCCCGCGTCCGGCCCTTCAGGGCCATGGGAAAGAAATTCGCCATGACCCTGTCGTCACCCCCCGCGGCTTCTATCCCAGTCATATAGATCTGGAGAAACTCTGCGGGGTTGACGCTTCCGTCATATTTTTCGGTGATGGTGGGCCGGAACCTTGGGGGCCAACGGACGTTCCGAAGGCTCGCCACAAAGGCTCGACAGCCCGCACCACCGACCGGGGACACGGGGGGCCGGCCCCCATGACCGGAACGAAGCGGCGCTCCAGAAGAGGAGGCGCCTTCCGTTGCATGGGTGGCGCAACGAGCGTCGCGTCGGCGCTCGATATCGAGCCGGATGTCTGGCCCCCCACGCATATCTTCTTGGGTTGGAGGCATTGATGAGGGAACCGCGGACGAACGGCGTGTGTCAGCCGTCGTCCGCCGTGCCCTCCGCCTCGACGACATAGAGCCGGTGGTAGCGCTAGAGGTCCCGGTGGCGGAAGACCGCCTGCCGGTGCATAGGCGCTGCTGCGCCGTCATGACCAAGTTGGCCACGTCGTCCAGCCAACGCTAGGATGGGGTCTCTAGATCGGGGACGACGAGCGGGTGACGCAAGAGCGCGCCCGCAGCCTGGAGCGCGCCCTGGGGCATGCCGCCATCGCCGTAGGTGAGGCGACGACGCACCCCGCCTCACCGTCCTCCGGCATCGCCTGCGAGCGGCGAGGTCGCGGATCCCTCGACCTCCTCGAGCGCCTTCCCCCGCCCAAGATTCCGGTGGGTGGGGGACGACGGGGTGCGAGCCCGATGGCGCGGGTTCTGCTCCCCGCCATCACCGCTGGCGCTCAAAGAAGGGTTGTACGCCACCGCCTCTTCGGCCATAGGGCTGACCTGGCGAGGCTTGGCGCACACAGATGGAGATGGGGGCTCAAAAAAAACACGTGCGCCCCCTACCTGGCGCGCCAGATGACGGAGCATGAAACTCCTCACCAAGGGACCGTGCAGGTCCCCCTTTGCCGGTTCGGCCAGGGGCGCAAGGTGAGATTCTTCGCCCTTGATCTGAGGGATTTTAGTGAGTAAGTACGCGTGGACACAGGCGATTTAGACAGGTTCGGGCCGCTAAGAAGCGTAACACCCTGCTCCTGTGTTCTGGTAGATCTGGGTGTGTGAAAGGATCCAGAGAGTTCAGCCTCTAGAGCGAGTCAGCCAGAGTCTGATCCCATTTTTTTTCCTTTTTTTTTCTTTCCTAGGCCTGGGCCTCCTTTTATATGGCAAGGGGCTACCACACGGGCCACGAGCTGCCTAAGGAAGAAAACATTCTTTTACAATTAGGGCTATCCTACTACCGGAAGCAGCCTCTGACAGACGCCGCAGCACGCCTCTGCTCAGCCAGCCGGCCCATCCAGGGGACGCCCGTTTCAACCTTCATTAAATGGCAGGCGACTTTCTCGTCTCGCCTGCGCCGGAATCTGGAATGCATCTGACCGGGACTGACATACCAACTCCGGGAGTTGGCACGCCAGCTCCGGCTGAGAGACGAGAGACAGAGGGCTCTCATCATTCTGACGGGACGGGGCGAGGCGTGCCGTAGGCCACCTGGCGCCACCTAACCCGCGATCTGACCGATCTGTGATCAATCACTCGTTGTGACTGGTCACAGACCGGATAGGCATGCGCCACGCTGCCTTAAATGCAGCGTACTGCGCTCGTCTGAACCGCCATAAATGTGGTTAGGTGAGCTCTGCCACGCTCACCTAACCTGCACGCGTGGCACCAAAACCACAGGGGGTCGGGGCGCCCCAGCCCTCGGGGTAGATTCGGGAGCGGCCCGACCCCGGGTGGAGACCAGGAGGGCAGCCACCACGCCACCCTCGGGCCCGACCCCTCCGGGGGAACGGGCCACGTGGATCACTGTGGCCGCCCTTCCCTTTGGTCTCGACACCCTGGTCCCATGTCACCGACATTCCCATTTTTCTTAATTACTGGTACTATATTTGAAACCCACTCAGCATATCGGCATGGCCTTATAAAATTGGCATCATAAAGTCCTGTAATCTCAGCCTTGATAGCATCATACATGTCTGGCTTGAATCGTCTCTAAGGCTGTTTATACGGCCAATATCCTGGTTTAATAAGGAGCCGATGTTCTACTATAGATCGACTAAGTCCTGGCATCTCATGGTACTCCCATGCAAAACAATCTCTATACTCTTTTAATAATTCAATTAATTCCGTTTTGAACATATCTAACAATTTAGAACTTAGAAATGTCAGCCTAGGTCTATCGCCATCATCAATATCTACTTCTTCTAGCTCATCGACCGACATGAACCCTTGGCCCAACTTTCCTTCAAAATCATCCATAGAATCTTCTACATATGCATTGGGGTTATCCTTTATGTCGTCAAAGTAACAGTTGAGGTCCTTCGTCACTGATCGGCTGAATATCACAATCGGACACTTTTAAGAAATCACCTTCCCATACTTTACCTGACAAGCAATCAACTCCTTCCATCTCCCAAATAGACAAATCGGCAATAGTAACATTAACTGACCTGTCGGCTTGCACGATCTCTATATAGTCTTCTTGCCACTGAATCAAGCTTTGATGCATTGTTGAAGGTATGCAACAATTTGCATGTATCCAATCTCTTCCTAACAACAAACTATATGACCCCTTTCCATCAATGACAAAAAATGTGGTTGGAATTGTTTTACTACTAACTATCAACTCAACATTCAGAACTTTCTTTGTTTCAGATAAATTCCCTCCAAAATCTTTTAACACCATATTAGTCTTGATCAAATCCTCTGGAGTCTTACCAAGCTTTCTGAATGTCGTATTAGGCATAAGATTGACAGCTGCCCCTACATCAACTAGCATCTTGGACATCGGCTTCCCATTGACAAAACCTTTAATGTATAAAGGCCTCAAGTGCCGATGTTCATCATCCTTAGGTTTTTTAAAGACAGCTTGCTCCGTTGTTAGTATCAACTTTGCCAATGGTTCTTCTATTTCTTAATCAGCTGCATGTATACCATACTCTGATGGCAACACAAATACCATATTGATCAAAGATGAAGCTACAACTTTATCTTTTGTAGATGTTGAAACCTTATCAGCATTGACTTCATCGGCTGATACAATTTTGGATTTGACATGCCATTCCTTTCTGGTTCGTTGTAGCCGATAATCAATCTCTACATCAACTTCCTACATCTGTTCTCGATTCCATAGCCGTTATACCCTCCCTTTTTGATTTTTGATGAAAATTCCAGATGGACACCATTGAGGGTTCTGAACTTGCTTCCTTTGATCTTCATCTTCATCCTTGAAATAATCTTGATGAATCGGCCCCAAACATTAGTGTACTGACAACCTCTTCTGCATCGGCCGATTCTCAATCCTTGGACTTCTTGATCAATGAGAACTACCTTGGAATATTGCATCTGCATCACTGCATCCTGGACAATCTTCAATTGGTGGCAGTCTCATTCCTTCGTTCCTACAAAATCTAAAGAACTCACATCTTCAATGAGGATCAAAACAAGCTTCATCATCTTGAGCATATATTTGAATCTGCTTATCTTGTTTTCTCTAGTATTTGCTAATCAACTTGATAGAATTAAATTTGTTTTGGTGATAAGTCCAAAAACTTCTCTTATCGGCATCATTGCTGTGGACCATGTTAACAGGAAGGGGATGGCCTTCAATCTTCATCGGCTTCTCCATCATCAAACTTGATTATGTCTTGTTTTATAGCCGATTGGATCTGCTGCCTAAACACCTTGTATTCATTTGTATGATGTGATCCAATGTTATGCCACTTGCAATATTTCCTTTTCCTCAACTCTTCAGCCGATGGAATCACATGACCTACTACAAGTTGTATTTGTTTCTCTTGAAGCAGTAGATCAAATATCCTATTGGCTTTATTGATATCAAAATCATATCTCTCTTTTTTTTCATTGTCTTTGACCCATTGGCAAATAACAGTTTTCTTGTTTCTTGACTACTCTGCCAAACCGATCTCTGGGTCTTCATCTTCTAATTCTGACTCATACCTATAAATATTGTTAACATTATTAGCTTTCCTAGTAAATCTCTTAGCCTCTTGGAATCTCTGTTCATGAACCGACACCTTCTAAACTAAATGAGCCAAGCTCTCAAAATCTTGTGTAGAAAATCTCTCTCTTATCGGCCCAAGCATCCCTTGGAAACCAAAATCAGCAAGTTGTGAATCAGTCAAGTTCAAACTATAACATCTGTTCCTCATATCTCTAAACCTTTGAATATAGTCTGGAATTGATTCATCAGACCTCTACCTGATTGATGTTAAATCCGACAACTTCATCTCTTGAACCCCATTGAACAAGTATCTATGAAACTGTTTTTCTAGATTAGCCCAGCCTCTGCCAGAATTATAAGATAATGAAGAAAACCATATGAAGGCCGATCCAAACAATGATAATGGAAATAATCTGACTCTCAAAGCTTCTACAGCTGATGCCTCCCCACACTGTGCTAAAAATCGGCTGATATGTTCATATGTAGAAACAGAGTCTTGTCTTGAAAACTTCGAGAAATCTGGAATCTTGTATCGGCTTAGCAATGGCACCTTGTCGAAATACTCTGGATATGGACACCGATATATATTTTCACTGTCCTTGGACTTCAAACCAAATTGTTCCCTAAACACCTCTGCAATTATGCCATCCCATTGTTGTTGTTGCCCACCATATTATGGAACTTGCTCATGGTGGTTGCACTAAGGCTGATACTGGTATTGTGGAGTAGGTTCTAGCCGATATTGTTGAGGTGATATTGGCTGAGGCTAAAAACTTGAAGTTTGGCCCAAGAAAGGTTCCTGGGGTTGACCATCGTTGCTACTTGCTGCAAGATATCTTTAGAAAGAGAGTTAAGCATATAGGCCAGGACCTGTTGGTCCAGGGCAATCCACAGCGCATATTCTAGATTGTCGATGACGATCTCATTCTTCTTCGAATCTTGCGTCTTGTTAGTCTTCTGTGGTTCCTTCGCCATGCCATCGAGGTAGCCGACCAGGAGAAATTAGGTGTACCATAGGACATAGGACATAGTTATCCCGTGTGAACTTCTCAGTAACCGATGGACAGAGGGTTGTGGGTGCGACGGTGGAAGAGGATGATGCCATGGCTGGCAAATTGATCTATGGTGGATGTGGGTAGAAGAGATGGCTTTGATATGATGTAAATGTGGAAGCGTTCTCATCTCCGTTAGGAGGCAGCATGTATGTATTTATATGAGCCAAGAATAGCCCTTGGTGTGGCTTACAATTCATGTACCGGACTAGAGAGATGAGGGATAACAATATCTATCCAATCAATCTAACTAACCTGACTTATCTCTTTATCCGAAGTACAACAAGCTATAACAGAGAATGCCTATCTTAACAAGGATCCAATTAGATATTTACAAACTATAACTGTTGGACACTAATCAGATATTTACAGAGCTTAGATAAAAAAAATATTTTTCTCTGCTCAGATTGAAAACATGTTTTCTTATCTACTCCGTCGTAATAAAGAAAAAAGAAAAACCATTGTTTTCCATTTGATACGTTCTCTTTATGGCGTGTTCATAGGGCTCCTATCTCACGCATGCATGCTAGGGAATCAAGTTGTGCACCCTTAACACACTCCTGCCCTTTCCTCTATCCACCTTATATCTTCCTGTCTTTCTTTCTCTCCACCTGGGTCTATACGTGCCCTCCCCTGTCTCTCTCCACATGCGACCAACAACGATGACGATGGCCCGCCTTCGGTAGTGCTGATGACAATGGCCCTCTGGCAAGCTCGCTCCTTCTCACTGCAGCGAGCTCCCTTCTTCCTACGGCGAGCTCCTCCATCAGAGTAGAGGGGACACACTCAAGCTGCTTCTTGTGAGGACGACGACGGCGAAGGCCTTTCTCCAGCGAGCCCCCTTCTCCCTCCGGCAACCTGGTTAGTTCTTTTTTTTTACCACCGACCCCCACTGTGCCGCCACCCGGCCTTGTTGGTGTGGACCTGCCCATCTTGCCTCATCCCCCTCCTCTTCATCTCACTTTGCCTATGCCACCAACACCGGCCCACCGCATGTTGCCGACCTGTGGCTTCGGCTCCGCCTATTGAACAAAAATTCTCTTGCTATGATTTTCCTGATAATAAGAAAGTTAATGCTGCCAGTAGTGAATTTACCTCCTTTGCAACTCCATGGTGGAATGATATAGAGGACTTAGACCTAGAATCTGGGATGATATGAAACGTACAATAAGGTCTAGATTTGTTTTGTCTTACTATGCTCGTGACATGTTAAATAAATTATAGCTTTTAAGACAAGATACCAATTCTGTAGAAACATACTATCAAGAGATGATGATTGCATTGTCACGATGTAATTTGCAAGAAACTGAGGATGCTAAAATTTCTAGGTTCTATGGAGGTCTTAATAAAGAGATTTGGGATATTTTTGAATATAAAGAGTACAATACCATTAATAGATTATTCCACTTTGCTTGCAAAGCTGAAAAAGAAGTACAGGGACGCAACAAGTATAGGAGTTCTTTTGCAGGTGCTATCCCAAAGTGATAGTCAACACCACGCCAATCTACTACTGCTGCCCATCCAACTTCTTCCACGCCACCTACCTCCACACCTTCCGATGCTCAAGAAACAAGCAAAAACACTTCAGTTCAGACTACAGCCAAGTGTGCAACTTCAGTAGCTTTCACTGGACATACCCATGATATTACATGTCATAGGTGCCATGGCATTGGACACATTGCATGGGCTTGTCCAAATCAGCGAGCTCTATTTGTTAATGATAATGGCGAGTATACTCCTGCTAGTGATTATGATGATGAATATGCTTTAGCTATCACTGACCATGTAGGAGGACAAGATAACAATGACATCGAAGAATTACATTTGCACGCAGAGTTATTAGATTAGTATCCTAGCCTAATTGTCAAGCTAGTACTTAGTGCTAAAGAGAAGTGTGAAGAGCAAAACCAATGTCACAATTTGTTGCAAAGCAAATTTCTTGTGAAAGGCCATACCATCAAAGTGATTATTGATAGCGAGAGTTGCAACAATTAAGCAAGTGAAGAGATGGTCAAGAAGCTTGGCTTGACTACCCATCCACATTCATATCCGTATCATATTCAGTGGTTCAATACATGTGATAAGATGAAGGCAACCCGCTTATTTAAAATACCTTCTTCTCTGGGCTCCTACCATGATCAAGTTGAATATGATGTTGTACATATGCAAGCTTGTTTTGTTCTTTTGGGCTGACCATGGCAATATGATACAGAGGTTATTTTTTATGGTAGGACCAATACATATAAATTTATATTTCATGGTAAAAGAATTATTTTGTACTCTATGACTCTTGCCGCTGCTTTGAAAGATGAGCTTGCAAGAACTGAATATGAAAAGAAAGTTGAAAGTGAAAATCAGGTTGTTGCTAAGGATCTTGATTCAACTAGTAAAACAGAACCAAGTGTAACAAAGAACAAAATTAAATTGAAGGGTGTTGTTTTGTTAGATTCTAAATATGATATTTGTGCATTAAATGAGCCAGATTCTTGTCGCTATGCTCTATTTTTCAAAGATCCTATATTCACATTGGCTACTACTCCTAGTACTTTATATTTTTTGCCACCCGTTGTCACTAATCTTTTGCAGGAATATAAGAATCTTTTTTGCGATGAGATACTTCCAGGGATGGCTAATGCACGAGGGATTGAGTAGGGCGAAGAAGATGGGATTGAGTCGAGGACGACTCCAATTCAAGAGAGGGAGGATGATGAGGGCATCACTTCATCAGATACGCGCATAACTCCACAAGTTACAATAACAACTCGAATTCCAGTTCAGCCTTCGGAGACAGCACTGACTTCAAATGGATCTAGTGCCTTCATGCCAACTCCGATTTGGGTGATCTTGGACTTGTTGAAAATCTTTTCTCCTCACCTTTCAAACGCATCTAGTTTCATATCCATATTCATCCCAGGTCAACAGGAATCGTCAAAACAAGATAGTGTTGTTGCTGAAACCAAACTTGGGCCTTGGGCCTTGTAATAGACTATGTCCATCTCGGAAGTGTCTCCCTCCACATCCACGAACCAGCACCTAACCACATCTATTACACCCTCTAGAACAATTGGGTTTTATTTAGTTAAATTTCCGCAAGTGTCATTCATCTTGTCTCTAGTCCTCACTCGATTAGTCGGCGACTATAGATTCACAGTCCCCAATAGTTGGTGTGTCGATTTGTCGAGTCGATTAGATCTACCACTTCAATCGCAACTATTTCTTCGTGTTTAAATACCTATTCGCAATATTTAGATTGCATCTTACCTTGTTCTTGCAGTGTTCTCTCGTTTGCATTGCAGAGATCATCAACCGTGCGTCATGGTTAGTACAACATCATTTGTAGTATAGCGATTGCACAGCGTCCTGGACTTGTTCTTGTTGGTAGCCATGTCACAAACATCGCATTCGATCATAGCGAGAGTTATCCCCTCAGCAAAAGATCAAGCCACGACAGAGTTTGTTTCTCCGATACTACTACTCTCCAGCTACCGGCCTAAGCTTTTTTTCTTCCAAGCGTAGCCCACCACAGGTTCCCTTGATTCGTGGACCTAGCACTACTACGAAAACAATCTTTCATGGCGTTTGGAAAAACTTTTCTCTGGTGGCTACGAGGTGAAATATATATATGAATTATAACTGATGTCATGTGAAATGCAAATATAGAAGAATACTCCACGCCGATCTAAAAGGAAAGCCCAAGCTGCACCCGAAGCGGAAGCCGAAGCTGGAGCTGTCATGCGTGTCTCAGCTTCAAGTAAACCCAAGAAAAGAAGGGGCGAGCAAGGGAAGAACATGTTGTTGAAAGAAGTCAGCGTGCTGACGCGAATCAGTGAGAAAGGGGAACCCCTATCACCCAAAGATTCATGTTCCAAGTATAGCAACCAATGCGGGGCGATAGTTAGGGATATCGTGGAGATCACATGGAAGGATTTGAAGAAAGTTCTTAACACTACAAAGAACAGCTGTTGGACGTCGCTGCAAAGCAGGTTTGAGTATCCACAAGGGACAGACGACGATGCAGCGAAGGTCTATGCACTCAAGACCATGGGCAAGCTGTGGCGGAACTGGAAAACAGACCTTAACAAGAAATATGTTCAGAAGGGACGTACGCCGTTTATGGAGTACGGAAAGATCACACCAGCCCAGTGGGATGAGTTCGTTGCCCTGAAGACATCGGCGGAGGAAAAGGAGAAGAGCCAGAGGATGTCTAAACTAGCAAGAAGGAATGAATATCCTCATCGTTTGGGATCGACCGGTTATCGTCCAGCGGTTAAGAAATAGACAAAACAAGATGAAGAGATGGAAAAGGCTGGGAAACCGGTTCCTATGAAAAATCACAACCCACGAACCAGGAACTGGGTGCGTGCAAGAACACCGGCCTTCACCCCGGAGGGGGATGTAGTCTTTAAGGATCCAAAGCTCCAGGAGGTAGCTGTCAAGATGAAGAACATCGTCACGCAGCAAGAGGCCGGGATGTTCGTGCCAGATAGAGACCGGGACGAGGTGACCTATGCGTTGGGCAACCCGGAGCACTCTGGCCGTGTCCGGGGAGTATCCTCAAAGACTAGCTGGAAGGATGGATTCAAAGAGGATGCTCATACCTATAAGAAGCATGATCGCTATAAGGAGGAGATAGAATCCCAGGCTAGGGCAGCAGCTCGTGAGGAATGCCATAGATATTGGAGCCAGAATATGATGCACGGTGGTGCCATTTCGCAGCCTGATCCGAGCTATCCGATGGACGATGTAACGGAGGATACTCCTTGCAAGCTCTTGATTCCGGTCGGCAGGGCAAGAAAGAAAATACAGGTTGCAACTGGGAGGTTCATACCGGGCCGCAGATTCCATTGCCAAGACATTCCGGATGACTATGCCAAGGTAGAGGTCCGGATGGTCAATGAGGCTCACCGGATGCACGAGATCGACATTCCAACACCCGAGAGGATTGTGTACCTTGGAGATGCCATTGACCAGTTTGTACTGTGGCACAAGAATGATATTCAATTAGGGTCAACGGATGGAACGGATCGTCCACCAAGGATACCGGTGTCATCGCCTCGTCCACCAAGGGACGAAGAACCGAGGGATCCTCCAGTTTCATCACCTCCGCAATCAGATCATCTAGTTGCATCACCTCCAAGATCAGAGCCTGCTGTTGCGTCACCTCCAATTGAAAAGGAGACAGAAGTACAATCAGGGCTTGAAAAGGATCAATCAGAAGTACAAGTTCAGGAAGTGCCTCCGGCACAGCAATCAGAGCGTGCACAATCAGGGCCTGAGCGAACAATGCCCGATGAACTAGACCCATCGCAAACACAGCCATCACAACCGGAGGAACCTAAGGGTGCCAATGTGCCATTGATGGTAAGGACACAAGCACAAAGGAAAAAGTGAATCGAAGAAAAGATATATGATAACGGCATTCCGAGGAAGGGACAAAGATATCAAAGATGCCGATTTTGATGACAGAAAGTTAACAGGCCTCAAGCAAACCATGGAAGATTATCTCAATTATATCAACTGCCCGGATGTGCCGCATGAGTTTCAGAATGGCCAACCATTCATCCATGCCTGGCAACTAACAGAAAGACCGTGGCAACTAAGGAGGTGGCATGAATGGTACATCAGGGCAAGCACCATAAAAGGCCTTTCATCGTTCACAGTTGCCGTGCAGGAGAACATCTTCTGGAGCGGGCCATGCCTATTCCAAGTCCATTTCTCCGGTATGCATGCCCTCTACCGTCGGAAGAGGCTCGACGCCAATTTGGTCGACATCTGGTGTCTGTAAGTGCATGACTGGAACGTGTCAATAAATCATTGTACCTATGTGCGTACCTAATTTGACCTTACATTTTTTCAAGGATGAATTACGTGCAAGCCGAAGCGATGCGAAAGCCTGTCGGCTACCTAAACCCGTGCCGGATAAGCAAGCCGAACCACACCTACCTGCTAGATGAGAACAAGCTACCGACACATGTTCAGGCGATGACACGGCAAGAGAGGGACGCATATATAGAACAAAGGCATCAGGAAAAGATTCTCGATGTTGCTACTTATGTAGCTATAGCACTTGAATCTACGCAGGACAAGGAATGTGTTTACGCGCCATACGCCTTTGAGTAAGTTTTCATATCAACTACGAGTATATACATATAATCACGGTTGGACTAATCATTTCTGTTGCAGCGACCATTGGATAGTATTTCTTCTCTATCCAAAGTACAATAAAGTCGTCGTCTTGGATTCTCTTGATAAAGAGAGCAATACATATCAAGAAATGCTCAGAATTATCGATCTGTAAGTTATATGCATGGACGTTTCTTATTCTTATATATTCTCATGACCTGTTGTTATCTTTGACGAATTTAAATTAATTATCTCTGCAAACAGTGCATATACAAGGTATTACCAACAAGGCGGACAACGGAAAAACTCCAGACAACACATACTCATCCGCAATAAGTGGCCGGTAAGTAAATTTGGATGCCAAACAATACTACTTAATTTTTATAAATGCATGTGTTTTTCCATTTAATTAACTAATATACTTTATAATTGATGTTGAAAGTGTCATAAGCAATCAGTGGAAACCGTACTATGCGGATATTACACCTGCGAATACCTTACGGTCGATGGGAGATATTGCGCGTATTACGACGATGTAAGTACAAACCGTCAATACTCTTGTTAAGTTAATCGCTAACTTGCATTACTGTGAACAATTTCGTAATTTGTCATGATCTTGATCCAGCTTCCAAAAATTCCCAAGTTTGAAAGGGAGCTCGATGATAAATCCATTGAGAACATACAACGGGACATGTGCTACTTCATCCACCGTGAGTGCGCATATCAGCTTGGGAGGTTTTTCAACCACGATAGAGTTTTGGCCCTGCCGGAGAACGAATGTCTATCTAACTGGAGCAGGAGTATAATATAGATAGGTTTCACGCGTATGTATATCGCTCGGGTTGTAAGACATTCAACTACTTGTATATGTGGTGTCAGTCCAATTCTATCTATATAGGTGCTTAGATATTGTATATATATATATATGTATATATTAATCTTCATATATTATTTCCGCGTGCATGTATATTAATCATCAATGGCGGCTACACGAAAGAGAACATACTTTATCGATAGCTCGATTAGTTATATCATCCACGTGTGACTCTAAAATACATGAACAAAGGTAAGAAAAAAATAATATATATTATTTTTTTATAAATATTGCATCTTCGCAGGCGGGCCACGTGTCAAAAATATGACGATGTCCTATTTTTACTGGCGGGCCATGTGTCTTTTCTAGAAACTGATGGGCTTTTTTTCTAGCGGGCCACGTGTCCAAAAAGAGTGTAAGCCGCCAGAGAAGAACATTTTCGCTGGCGGCTGTCTTAAGCCAGCGGCCAGCAAAGATATGGCTTCGCTGGCGGCTGACGTAAATTGGCCGCCAGAGAAAATAGTTCTTCTCTGGCGGCCGACATAAAGCGACCGCTAGCGAAGATATTTCTTTGCTGGCGGTCTATAACTGCTAGTGAAGATCTTGATCTTCATTGGCCTTTGCTTTGTGGCGGCCCCAATTGCCGCCAGCGAAGACCCAAAATGGCCGCCACGAAAAACTGTTTCCGTAGTAGTGTAGCTCATCCAATTGCTCCCTAATCAGAAATGTTGGCAATATATTGGAATCAACTGGAATTTAAATATGGAGTTCATGAACATGGTAGTCACAACAAGAAACAACTTTCCACACATTTTCTTCGTGGAAGGCCTAGTAATTATGTGTTGGAACATTTGTAGTAGAAGAAATGATCTCATCTTCAATAATGCGCAAGTCAATTTTGGTAAATGGAAGGCAGACTTCAAGGATGATTTTATTCTGCATATGCATAGAGTAAAAAAAAGTAGACAAACCCAAATAACAATCATGGATACACAACTTTGTTTAATCCTCTTTTTTATATTTCTTGTTTCTTCTTCCCCTGTATATATTGTGTAACTCTCTATGTAAATATTGTATGTCTAATATAGCACAGTAGAAACCTCTCGGTAAAAAAACCTTTAAGTGTTTGTAAAATTTTTATTTTGTATTAGCAAATATAACTTATGTAAAAGAATGATCAGCTAAATTAAAGTATTCAATATACCTACTTGGTATTATAAGTATACGTGAGCTTAATGAAGTGATTAAAAAATCAATTAATTTTAATTAGGAAACCATACTTCAAGTGTGAATATAATGTTCTTACACTGTAAGTTATTTTAAGTTAAGATGTAATTTATATAAAATTACTGTGCAAATTTTTAATATGAATGTAACTTTTTTTTAGTTTTTTGAAATAAAATTTAATTATATTGTATTTTCTAAACAAGATACTTGTTTCTTTATGCTGTTTATCCTGTTAATGAGTTTTATATGTTTTATATTGTTGTAATATAAGCCAAGTGTTGGGTGGTTTAAAAATTCATGTGATTTTCCCTTGAAAATTTGTTGACAAAACAATACCCAGTAAAAAGAAGGATTTACTAGTGATTGATTTTTGGTTCTTGTCTTTCGATTTTTTGTCCGTAGAATTTTGTATGAAGATTGATATTTCTGTAGACACAAATACAAACACATACATTCAGTTGTATAACAAAATTAGATTTTACAGCTATTTTTATTTCTATATATTTACATTTTTACAAGTTTTTTTATATTTCATTTTAAACAAGATTTATCCATTGGAAATTATGTAAGATTTAAACCTCTAAATTTGTCGACAGAGTAAAAGAAAAATATATTCGAGAGATAGCAGGCTGTTTGTTTCCCGCCGAGTCAAGTCACCAGCCGCATCCATGCCTAACCTAACCACCTGGCAAAACGCCTATTCTACTCGACGTCGCCCACGCACCCCCCGACGCGCAGAAGCTCCACCGAAGCACACGTCCGCACTCAGCTCGTCCAGGTGGAAAGCAAACCGGCTTCCATGCCGCTCCACCCCCATCCCAGCACACCGCACACGCGTCGGCTCCCCACCCCTCGCCACGCGACACGCGGTCGCGCACCCACCCAGCTCACACGTGCCCCCTCGACGTGTCGCGCTCGCGCCGCGGGCCTCGCATATAAGTCCAAGGCTTGCCTCGGCCTCCTCGCTTCACTCACCACACCGATCATTTCCTAGTGGTCAAACAGTTGATCAACTCAAGCAGTCGATCGAGCACACACTACACAGTGATCGAGTCGTCGTACGCTGAGAAGATGGCGCATTTCCAGGGACAGCAGCAGCAGCACGGCCACCCGGCGGCCCGCGTCGACGAGTACGGCAACCCGGTGACGGCCGGCCACGGCATCACCGGAACGCACGGGGCAGGCGCCGGTGGGTACGGCAGGACCGACAACATCGCGCAGCCCGGGTACGGCGCCACCGACGCCGGGGGTTATGGCCGGCAGGCCGGATACGGCGCCACTGGCACCGGCACCCACGACGCCGCGGGCTATGGTGGTTCCGGTCAGCCGGCGTACGGCGCTACCGGCACTGGCATCCATGACGCCGGTGGTTTAATGCCTGGGCACACTGCTGCGCATGGTACCACCGGCACCGGACTCCACCACGGCGCCGGGGCCGGTTTAGGCGCGGGGCAGACCGCCGGGTACGGAACTACCGGCGTCACCGGAGCGCAGCATGCAGCTGGTGGATTAGGAACAGGGCACACAGCCGGCTACGAAACTACCGGCACCGGAGGCCACCACGGCGCCAGTGGCTTAGGCACTGGGCACATGGCTGGACACGGAGCCACCGCAACACCTGACAGCACGGCATACGAAACCACCGGCACCGGACCACACGCCGCCACCACCGGCACCAGCGCGTATCCGCACGCAGGCGGCCAGTTCCAGCCGGCGAGGGAGGAGCACAAGACCGGCGGCATCCTCCGCCGCTCCGGCAGTTCAAGCTCAAGCTCGGTAACGTTTTTGAACACACTGTAAATTAACCATAACTAGATATCTCTACGTACCTTCCTGTGTCAGCAATGTACTTGTAATATATATATATATATATATATATAACGTGCAGTCATCCGAGGACGACGGGATGGGAGGGAGAAGGAAGAAGGGCATCAAGGAGAAGATCAAGGAGAAGCTCCCCGGTGGCAACAAGGGCGGCCAGCAGCAGCCGACCACCACTGCGGCGACTGGAGGATATGGTGCCGGCCCGGGACATACCGCCGCCGGTACGACCACCGGCACCGGCGGGACAGCATATGCACCGATGCAGCCGACGAACGAGAAGAAGGGCATGATGGAGAAGATCAAGGAGAAGCTTCCCGGTGGCCATCACTGAGCCTTTTTGAGGTTCACATTTTAGCTCCAGCTTTGGAGTGGCCGTACCTACACTATTCAGAATAACCGATACTCCGATGTGGATGAATAAAAACGAGTGGTTGCTTGAATGTATTATGTACATCAGTCATATGTCAGCTTCTTGTGTTTCTTAAGTTTGTACTACCTCCGTTTTAAAATGTTTCAAAATGTTGCTAGTAATGTTGTTCAAAATGCTGCTAGAGTAATGTTACAATCTAGTATCGGATCGTATAGATCCGGGATTGCAATTACGCCGATATTTTGGCCAATATACCCGAAACGATTTTGCTAAACATCACGGGACAGATTTTTTTGCCGGAAATATCTCGAATTTGCATGCTTCCGTTGGATCACTGAGATGCGTCTCTTACCATGCATGCCTTTGCACGAACCACCTAGTAGCATTTTTATTGGGCACACAACGAACACTAAACAGGGAAGGAATATGAACGGATGCAATGCAATGCAAGTTAGTTTGTTTTGATAATTCGATGTTCTATTTTTATAGTGATTTCGTGATTATGTTTTTTCCTCAATCGTTTAGGTTCTACAATCAACTCTAGTGTAATTTAACCAACTCTAGTAATTTGTGTAATTTAACCAACTGCAGTGTAATTTGTGTTTGGTGGGGACAAAATTATAATTTTGTTTGGACTTATATTATAATTACACTATAGTTACAATATAGATACAATAGAACTATAGTTACAATATAGATACAGTAAAATGTAATTACACTAGTTAAACTATATAGTTACAATATAGATATAGTAAAATGTAATTACACTTGTTAAACTAACTATAGATACAGTAGAATGTAATTACACTAGTTATAGTAACATAGTTACAATATACAATATATTGTAAGTAATTACACTTACAATACCTTTACAATAGATACCGTGTATTTATACTTACATCACATCATAACTTTGTATAGTTATATTGAATTATATTATAGTTATAATGTAATTACACTTACATTTACATTTTAGTTATAATAATTATAATGTATTTATACTTACGTCGTAACTTTGTATAGCTATACTGCAATTAAAATTTAATTTTTAGTGGATGGGTGACTAATATTTTTTATACGATATAAAGATTTAGCAAATAAACTATACAAACCTATGCAGGTAGATATATCTAATTCATGCTACTGTACAAGTAGATATATCTAATTCCTGCTACTACTATACGGGAGCTCTTAACGGTTAATGGTATGATTAATATTTTGACTAATTTTAATTAGGAAATGTGTGATTAGCCCATTCAGATTTATCCGTGGTGCCCAATGGTAGATGCGCATGCTCCTATCAGCGTACACGTGCTCTCCTCAGCCCTGTTTGAATCTCCTGAAGATAAAGATAAAAATAAAGTGTTTCATGTAAAATGAGGTGACATTAATGTGTGATTAAGTGAGTTTTAATTATTACAAACTTGAAAAATGGATTAATTTGACATTTTAGAGCAACTTTCATATTAAAAATTTTCGCACGAAACATATCGTTTGAAAATTTGAAAAACGTGCCACGATAATCTTTATCTTTTATCCAAAGTTTTATGAGTTAACAGGGCCTGAACAGTGGTACAAAATTCGACAGATTCTTGACAAATCTGTCGACAGATATATAGTCTCCCTATCTGAAATTCCTATTTATCGGTGGGCGGTGGGACCTGATAGAAACCAAGATTGGCCAAAAATTTTCGGCCCTTTTTTGAATGGAATAAGTCCACTTTTATTTCTTTAACTAGGGCCTTAACTAGGGACCGAATCTGATTCGTATCCCTAAACCGTAATACTAGATATCTCGATCCTCCAACTATTAAAACCATGTGCAATTTAACTTCCTTAATGGTTTTGAAGGACAGTTTCGCTAACGTGGCAATTTGACTTGATCCAACCTGCCGAGTCATCCAGTGGAGCCCACATGTTAGCCTTACTTCTTCCTCCTCTCTCCTCTTTCTTTCCCGTCTCCTTTATGCGGGGTGAAGAGGCCAACAAGATCCCATGCTGCCGACACGGATGATGGTGGTCTCGTCGACAACCACCATGCTGCCGCCACCATGAGTGGTTGGACAGATGGCTATGTATACTATGACTATAGAGATAGATATAGATATGTGTATGCTATAGTATACCACTATTTTGGCAAGGCCAGCATGGCGGCACTGCTTCTGCTCTGCTTTAGAATTCCACCATGAGGCTGCCGAACGACGACCGGTGCGGGATGTCGATGCACCGCTTGCCGGTGCGGTAGTTGTTGGCAGTCGCTGCCTTGCCCAAGGTGTGGACAAGGTGAAGCTCTGCACCACGCTGCTTTTGTCACTCCCACCGTTGGTGGTCGTTGAGGAGTCCTTTGAGTCCGACGGCACCTCTGCTGCGCCCTTCTGCAGCTTCTTTGTCTAATCATCTTCTTGTTGCCGCCACCGGCGTGCCTCTTCTGGCTGCGGTAGTTGCCGGAGGTGTTGATGATCTGCGCGTCCAATGAAGTGTCAGTCAGCACAATGCGACGCAACACCATGTGTTCGTGCGACGGCGGCAAATAGGGAACGTACCTTGCAGCCGAGGGAGTAGAAGCGAAAGGTTTCGTCCCATCGCCGCCACACGACTACCCGTCCTTGGCCAGATCTGCTCGGTGGTGGCCAACAGGATAGAGGCGAGGGGCGGCGACCCTAGGACGGTCGTTGCGAGGCGGTCAATGCGATGCCCAACCATGACACCAACAGCCTTAGCGGAAGCTGCTCGACATTGCCATGACAGAAGTCGCTCCCAAGGAAGCAACTCGACACTACTACTTTGATGGAGGTCGTCGTTGGCCGTCCTTTACCACGCGCAACGAGGTCACTGCCCCCTCCTCCCCAGCGGCCTCATCCCACATGATTGACGAATCCCAACGGCGGCCATGACCTGTCGCCGTTGCTCCGACCCCCTCCTGTCATCGCCTGCCAATCCGATCCTCGCTCCCCGCGTATGTCTGAAGGGAAAGAGAAAGGGGGAGAGAAAGAGAGAGAAGAGAGAAAGAGGGAAGAAGAAGAAGTGAAGGAGAGAGGATGACATGTGGGCTCCACATGTCAGTGGATCTCACAATATTTTTTGTGTGAATGACAAATGGGTTTCACATATATTTTTTTAATTCTAATGCCACATAAGCACCACACCAACGCCACATGAAACGAAGACCAGGTCAACATCGTCACGTAAGCGCCATGTCAATGCAACTGCCCTTCAAAACCGTCGAAGGAGTCAGATTGTACCGGTTTTAATAGTTGAGAGATCGAGATATCTGGTATTATGGTTTAGGGATCCGAACCAAATTGGGCCACTAGTTAAGTGAGTCAGAGTGAACTTATTCCTTTTGGAATTGGCGCCAAGTATTCCCGCGTTCCGTCCTCTAGCAATTTTAAGCCCAGCCCAAAGTGGCCAGTTGAATACTAACCGGTCAAAACACTAGACCAAAATCCGCAATCCCTCAGCACGCTCTCCTCTCCCTCGCTCCTGTTCTCTGGCGCCGCCGCCGCACAACCAACCTGCTGCCGGCACGTCGAGCTCTCCCTCAGCTCGTGTCGACCGTGGAGGCGCAGAGACAACGAGACAGGGCCGTGCTCCGGCGGCTTGGGGCCACGGCGCCACTCGTGCTTCAGGGATGCGGGCTGCCGTGGTGGTAGCCGCGCAGCTGTGGCAATGGTGGGCGCGTCGGTGCGGCGCAAGTGGGGGAGAACGGCGAGTACGGCAAGCACCACAACCACGGCGAGCACGGCAAACAGCTCTTGAGCTGGGGCGTGGAGGACCAGAGCATAGCAGCCAGCAGCGGGTGACGCCAAGCGCAGCGCCAGCGACAGCTCACTGTAAGCACAGCAACAATTTATTTGAGAGATGAGCTCTGTTTATTCGTTGTAGTGAGCTCTGAGACTGAGCTGTGAGCCTGCGATGGCCCTAGGAGATGAGGGAGGTGGGCGTCCTGCTGCAGCTATGACAAACGGAGGTCTAGATACAATCTATTTGATTTGCTGAACAAATTAAATTGCTTTTACAAATTTTGTCCGAAAATTTTCTCATATCGTCATATAATTCCGATATATCTGATAATCATGTTTATTGGTATCCACCGATATTTTTTCAAAATTGATATTTGAAAGCTGGTATCGATACTATCCAGTACTATGAATCTATCTGCAACGAATCTATCTGGATGGAGCCATGGAGGTATAGTACATGCAAAAGTGCGTAGCTGTGAGTTGTACGCAACTTCCATGTCATGCAATTAATCACGCATAATGAGGGTTCAGTTTATTAGACGTGGTAGATTCTCTCCCGTATTTTATTTTATTTTTTAGCCGATATGGAACATCCAATAAACTTTTGTTAGCCAACGAAATACAAATTGGCATAATATTATAACAGTTATATGAAGAATAAAAATTCCAGAAAAATACAGCGAAGAGTAGATTTCACCGTGAACTATTTTGTTTTGATTTTCTTTTTGTATTAAATTATCTATTTGACGCAACAAAATGGGCAAACTATAGCTACTGTCTGATGTTCGAGGTGATATATGATCGTCACAACATGTTGCCCATAATAACGAGAAACGATTCTAAAACTCTCGAAGGGCATTTCATTTCATCTCCTTATAATCGATGTGCTCAATATGATGATCCGCAAGGTCTGACTCGGGCGGTTTCTTCCACTAGGATCTAGAGTTCATTCAAGGCATTCTCTTCGTCTTTGGTTTGGCCTCCGGGTTGCGCACCAACTGTACCAAATGCTTGATTACTCCGATTCGTTGCTCGGCTAAGGACCTGGAGCTTGTTTAGAGCTCATTTCCCTACTCTATCTCCAAGTTTCCTTGTACCTACCTCGGTATTTTGCTGTCGGTCCACAAGCTACCGAATGCAGCCCTGCAACTCTCATTGACAAGGTCTCCTGTTGGCTTCCTTCTTGGAAGGGTCGGCTCACCACTTTGGCCGACCGCTTTGTACTGGTCCAGTCAATGCTCTCTTCTTTTTCGGTCCATGTGTCCATGGCGATCGGTCTGCGGGATGGGTCGTTAAGGCCATAGACAAGAAACGCCGCGCCTTTCTATGGACGGGTGCGGACTCAGTCCAGGGGAGACAGTGCCTTGTGTCTTGGACGAATGTCTGCCGCATCAGAGCTGTCGGCGGACTGGGTATTGCTGATTTGAAGACGCCAGGATTCGCTCTATGCCTTCGTTGGCTTCAACGCTCAGGGCACCCTTATTGGGCTGACCTGAAGGCCCCCTCAAGCAAACCGTCTCTAATAAGTTTGCGGGGTCCACCTTCTTCGTGTCGGGTGACGGCGCATTGACTCTTTTCTGAACGGACTAGTGGATCGAGGACTGCTCGGTGGCCTGCTTTGCACCGGACCTCCTCCTTGTCGTGCCTCCGTGTGCCCTCGCTGACAACTCCTGTGTGAGGGATATCTGTGACGCTCTCACCATCCCGATCATCTCCCAATTGTCGTTGGTCTAACCTTACTCCTTCCCATTGCTGCTCGCTTTAGGCCTGGTGCTAGACTTCTACGGTTCGCCTACTTGTGCATCTTTGCGTGGGCTTTGACTCACTGATGAGAAGGGGTTTTTAACCCTGGTTCGTAACACCCTCTAGTTCCAGTTATGCAACCGGGACCACGAATCCGGGACTAAAGATGCCCATCTTTAGTCCTGGGTGAAATAACCGGGACTAAAGATATTTTTTCTTTTTTTAAAAAAAATTACTGGTTCTGCCAACTGCTTGTTTATATATTATGCATATATATATGTATATATATGTATATATAATATGTGTATATACGTAATATATGTATTTATACATATATATATATGTAATATGCATATATATATGTATGTATGTATGTATAAATGCATGTTTTACACATATATATATTCCCTAAATATATGCAGTCAAGTAAATATATACTTATATTATCGAAATATACTCACACACATATAGTACAATCCCTCGTTAATTCTAATGTTCTATTGTATATTACAAAGAAACCTAAGATATGTTATATATGAGGATGATGATCAATAGGTCTTCCATCGTAGTGAAATTCTCCCGCGGGATCAATTATTTGTTCATTGATAAATCCCATCAATTGTTCTTGAACAACGTTTATAAATTCTTCGTTGGATAGTTTTTCCCTCATGTAAATAATCTATCATTTGAAAAAAATTGAGATATAAGTATATGAAGTCAATAAGAAATAGAAACATAATGTACGAATGATTTTGACGTACTTCCAGATCCTTGTCACTGTTGATTTGATGTACAATGTAGTGAGTATATTCGCAGATGTAGTAGCCGCACAAGTTATTCCCCTGTTCCTGTTTTGCACACTTAAGGAGAAACGACGAGAGATTTAATTACTAATTTTTTCTAGAACAAATTAATGATTCAATATGTTTTGGAGCATGTACTCACAGGAAAATTAAACCTCCTATCAAGTTTTTCTTTCCAAACCCCGCGGACCAATGTACGAAATTTTGCCCATGCCCTATGTACAGTTGGCAGCTATGATTAAATATCGAAGATCTGCATAGTAGCAATAACAGTGTTCATAATTAATGACAGTTGAATAGATGGCATTACCTGTCTATCACTTCAAAAATCTTGGCGAAAGTAGACTCTGGTTTATCCATTGAGTCATAGACATGGACTTTGTATAGTTCAAGGTCGAAGAGGAAAAAGACCCAGTGAAATCTGCAAATTGCGTCAGATGATATATATGTCACGGTATGAGTACGAGAAGGAAGTTGGTACAAATTCGAAAGATAGTTACAACTCACTCTGTGTTGTAGGGCAATAGTATGTAGGTCGTATAATGCTGCTACACCAGGAAATGAACAATATTGTCCTCTGTAGCTTCCTCAAAGTCCCGTATCATTTTGACATTGACTTTGCGGGGTCCATGAATCCAATATTATAAATCCCCTGCCTACGGCACGATTGAATCTCCGTTGTACAAAGGATAAAGGAATTTGCATCAGTCTTATCAGCATAGTGTAACCATTGAATGGTACATAGAAGTAGCTATGGAACAAAATAAATTTTGCTAAAACGATACTTACAAAACCCAGCAGCTAAGAATGGAGACGTCGAAAGCGTCTAGTTGGTATACATCGAATACATTGTCGAAGTTGATCACTCCTTGATAGTAATTTGTGTTTCTTATCCTCGCTCCAACTATCGTTCTACCTTTGGATGAACGTTCCATGTACCATTGATGGAATTGGTACATTTGTGTAGAGAGAGTGTTCACCTGACCAGGCTTGACAAGCGGTTCACCAAGTTTAAATTTGTATTTGAAATTGACTTCTGTCGCTATGATTATTGGTGCGTCTCCCACCTGTTACGCCCTGTTCAGACCCATCTCTTTCATCGATTGCCTTAGTTCCTCTTCACCGGGTGGTAGCAACGACTCAACCAATTGTTTTGGTTGCTTTCCGAGCTGATGCACTTCTTTGGTCTTTGGTCTTTGTTTCTTAAACGACTTCGTCATTGACTGGTCATAATCCGAAAGTAAAGCCTTCTTGACCAGTTCGCTCATCTTCTGAAAGAACTTCTTCGCAGCTGGATCTATAGGAATCTTCTTTTGTGGGCTCCATGGCTTGAAGAACGCCTTCACTTCCGCTCGTACGACCTCGTCAGTCTCCTCAGGAGTGCAGTCGTACGCCCTTTTCTTGAGAGTGGGTAGTTTTGGCTCGTCAAGTCTTGGGTTCTTTGTTTGTTCTGTGAACTTTGACGGCGCGAGACGAAGTGGGCACGACTTTTTAGCTTGTGAAGGCGGAGCAGACGATGACGATGCAGGCATAGGAGGAGGAGGTGCAAGAGCCGGTGCAGGCAAAGGAGTGATTGCAGGCGGAGGAGACGGAGTTGGAGGAGCCGATGCAGGCGAAGGAGAGGGTGCAGGCGGAGGAGACGGAGGAGAAGACGCCACTGCTCGCCCGGGAAACACGATGTACCGCTTGCACCATAGTATAATGGCGTGGGCTATGTCTCCTAGTTTCGTCTCCCCGTCTCCTCCGGGGATGTCCAACTCGAGATCCTTGAACCCTCGTTCCACCAATTCAACTTCGACCCTTGAGTACCCAGGTGGAATCAGTCTGCAATGGTATGTCCCTGAAGGGTCCACTAGTATGGCCATGCCCGACGCCACCTTCACGAGAATCGAGGTTACTTGGTAATTAACAGATGCATGCACCACATTTTGCAATTTACAAGACATATCATAAAACTACAAGCATACCTTGAGTGATATGTTCTTGAAGGGACAGTGTAGCTCACAAGGTGTCCGCCGCGTGATTTCTTCTACGGGGTACGATGGGTCGTCATGAGCTGGCCCCGCTGCACCTTCTATGCCCTGTTCTCCTGCTTTTCCTGTAGAAGCACAACTGCTGCGATTGCCTGAGGGGCTCACCATGACTGGAGGGACATACGGCTGCACCGTCTGCTGGCTCTGTCTTTCCGCCAGGCGTTGGTCCACCCGTCGTTCCACCTCCTCTTGCATCCTTATGTCCTGTAGGGCGACCCTCTCCCGAGATATCTTAATTTCGCCTCGGTATCCCTCTTGCTCCTCATCCGACTCTTGCAAGTGTGGTTGTCCTCTTGAAATCCGTATTTTCAAGCAACCACGCCTTTTCCTCGTGTTCGTCCTGGATGCTCGGGATTCTGTAGTGCGAGTTTAAGCTTGTATTTCTCTCTGTCAGGCTTGAATGTTCCATGTGCAGACGCCTCCACTGCTTCCGTAAGTCGGCTAGCTTCTTCGTGGATCGCATCGCCAAATACAAGGGAGCCATCAATGGGATCGAGCGTTCCACCATGAGCATAGTACCAATTTCTGGAACGTTCAAGCTAGTTCGTTGTGGCTGGCTCAATACCCTTTTCTATCAACCCGACTTCTAGTTTATCCCACTTGGGGATTGGCTTCTTATTGCTGCCTGACCCTAGGCGGTGATGGTACTGCTTCTTAGCGGCATTGGCTTTATTCTTTTCTATTTGCACTTGCCCGTGCTTGGAGGTCTTGTATACGACAAACGCATCCCAATGATCCCTTAGCTTGGTTAATTTGTCGAAATCAGGTATCAGACCCTTCAGGACGTATTTCTTGTACAGAGCTGATTTGTACTTCTGAAACTGTTCAACCATTTTCTTCATAATCCATTCTTTCAATCTTGGCTGATTTGCCTCAGGGATCATGAAGGTCTCGAGCATGGTGGTCCACAGCATATCTTTCTCCGTATCTGGAAGATAACTTTGGTCATCCTCGGCTGACCTTGATTGACGCCAGTGCACTGTGCTAATGGGCACGTGATCCCTCATGACCCAACCACTATGTCCCACAAACTTCCGTAGTATACCGGCTGGGGCTACTGGTTCGCCGTTTGGGGCCACTTCACTAATAATGTGCCTGCCCTCTAGCTTCCTCGCGGCACCTCGTTGTCCGCGTGCCCTCTTCTCTCCAACGGCCAGTTGCCTTTCACTTTCCTCTTGGTTTGTGCACTTGTTTCCCTCCTCGTTTAGGTGTTGGTTGGGGTCCTCTTGCTCCTCATCCGCCCAATATTGCCTATTGCCCTCTGCGATCTCGTCCATGAGGATATGTTCATCATCGCGATCTACTATCTGTTCGTAACATTAACTAGTACATATCAACTAAGGGTATATTGTTATACATATATTGACATTATTGAGAAATACGTACGATGACCAGTTAATTAATTGTTATACATGCAACCTATGTGCATATGTCATATATATATATATATATATACATATATACATATATATATATATACATACAAATATATATATACACATACATATATATATACACGGATGCGCTAAAGCAAGCCCAGTGCATGGTATACTATGTCTATATATATATATACACACCAGGGAATTAATGTAACTAGCCTTAGTTTTGCTTAGAGTTATTGGGGCCACTTAAGCTTGAGCAACAATGGCGGTCAGCAGCTGCACCACGTATGACAAAGAAATAAAAATTTAGTTAAAAGACGTACAACAGTCGTAAGTGAAAACATTTGCTTGGAGATGATGGAATTAGTATAATTCATCCCTTTCTTTAAGATGGAATTAGTATAATTGAATCACTATTGAAAAAACAAAAAAAATGTGCAATATTATATTTAGTGTATCCACGTGAAAACATGAAAACTATTGCAAACAAAACGGAGGATAGATTATATCATTAACAATGTGCGACTGGATTTAATTTGGTACATCTATGATTAATTTACACATCAAGCCTACATATCTATATTGAAAACATATACATGTATATACCATGTTCTCGTTCGTTCGGTCACATTCGTTCTATCGTTCGTTCATTCGTTCGTTCTATCGTTCGGTCATGTTCTATCATTCATGGTCACGTTCGTTCTGTCGTTCACGTTCTATCGTTCTATCGTTCGTTCGGTCACGTTCGTTCTATCGTTCGTTCGTTCTATCGTTCGGTCACGTTCTATCATTGTCTGGTCACGTTTGTTCTATCAGTCATGTTCTATCATTCAATCGTGCATTCGGTCACGTTCGTTCTATCGTTCGTTCGTTCGTTCGTTCCATCGTTCGGTCACGTTCTATAGTTCGTGGTCATGTTCGTTCTATCGTTCAATCGTTCGTTCGGTCACGTTCGTTCTATCGTTCATTCGTTCATTTGTTCTACCGTTCGGTCATGTTCTATCGTTCGTGGTCACGTTCGTTCTATCGTTCATGTTCTATCGTTCTATCATTCATGGTCATGTTCGTTCTATCGTTCGTTCGTTCGTTCGTTCTATCGTTCAGTCACGTTCTATCGTTCGTGGCCACGTTCGTTCTATCGTTCTATATATCGTTCATGTTTGTTCGTTCACGTTCTATCGTTTGTTCACGTAGCGCGGGGTGGCGGCTGCGCCGCGGGCAGGTGTGGGGTGGCGGCGGCGCCGCGGGGTGGCACACGGCGTGCCGGCGGCACCGCGGTGTCACACCCTTAAGTTCTCCCAAATCGTAAAAATCAAATTTAATAATTTATCTGAGAAATTGCTTAATTAATCTAGAGAAAAATCCAATTAATTAATGCATTAAAGAAGTGGAAATGGCAGGGTGGAATTTTCTTGAGTTCCCCATGTCAAAATATATTAACAGGATTTTTAGTGGAATTTTTAGAGCCCTAGAAATAATTTTAAATCAATTAAAATCAAATTCGGAATTTAATTAATCCCAGGAAATTTCCTTTGTTTTTCTTTTTCTTGTTCCTCTTCTTCTTCCTTTCGTGCCGTCGGCCCTGTCCGCCCAGCCATACCACGCGCGCGCCTCCTCCTCCCGGTGGGCCGGCCCACGGGGCCGCTTCTCGCTGCCAAGCGTCGCGCTCGCCTGCCGAAGTCCACTCTCGCTCCCCCTCCTTCCCTAGGCCACCGACAGGTGGGCCCCACCTGTCGGGGTCGTTCCCGACCTTGCGCCACCGCCCGCAATGGCCGCGCCGCCTCTCCCGCTCGCGCTCGCACGCCCCACTCCGTGCCGCCTCTTTCGCGCGCGTGCGCCCACTCCGCCCGCAACCGCCGCCCCTTTTTTTCCCGCTCACGCCGCATCCGAGAGGAGAGGAGTTTGGATTTTGAAATCCGGTCTTCTCTCTCCTACCCCACTCCGGCGAGGAATCCGCGGGCGCTCGGCCACGATCTCGCCCTCCTTCGCGCTTTAAAACACTCCCCGCGTCCTCCTCTCCCTTTTTCACCATTTCGCCGCCACTCCCGTGCCCCCTAGCGCCCGCGCCATCACTGACTTCGTGCGCCGACGCCTCCGCCATCTCCGGCCGCCGCTCCCCATCGCTTGCGCCGTCCCCGAGCCGCGCCGACGCGTTCGCCGTGTTCACCGCGTTCTCCTGCACCCCGTCCACCTTTTTGAGCCGTCGGCCCACGTCTCTCGTGCCGCCCGCGCCGTCGTCTTCTCCGCCTCCGGCCGAGCCCAGTTAGAATTCCCTTTTTTTTCTCCCCTTCCTCTCTTTCCTCCCCGGCCGTGCCATTCCCTTCCGCGTGAGCCTCGTCCTTGCCCTGTCCCCTACGGCGCTGGCCGCTGCGCTGGCCGGCCGCCGGCTGCCGCCGCGCGCCATGGCTGGCTCGGTCGAGCCCGAGCTCTAGCCGCTCGGCCGCCCGCGCGCCTCAGCCGCCCGATCGGCCACCCGGGCCGATCTGGGCCGTCCGCGTTCGTCCCGCGTTGCTACCCATGTGGCCCTCGCGTGGCTGCCGCGTCGGCGCCACGCATGTGCAACGTGGTGCACCGCCGCCGCCGCGGTCCCATGGACCGAATCCACGGTGGACCGGCCACCGCCGCCCGCTTAGGCCAGCTCTGGGGTTAATTGCGCAATAAATTAATTAAGGTTTTCTTTCTATAGTAAAAACACATATAACTTTAAAAATTCATAACTAATTCATTCGAGCTCCGTTTAAGTCCATTCAAATTTCATTAAATTCATAAAAATGCAGAGAATCTATTAAAAATGGTTTTGTGCTTTGTTTCAGTAGACTTATAGCATGTATTGTTGTTTGCTTTGTTTATTTCGAGATCGTCGCAGAAGTTGCTTCAGCTCAAGAGCAAGGCAAGTCATTTTTCGAATTGATCATATTGTACCCATATTTACAAATACCTTATTTTTCTGTAAACACCGCATTATTTCGCAATATCATTTCATGTGGGTTTTTACCTATTGTACTCAGCCATGTTTATTGATTATCATGTACCTTGAGTAGCCTGGGCAATTAACTAGTTAATCGCTGATTTTAGGAATGCTTAGCCATGCTTAGCTAACTTAGCTCACTAAAGGGGATCACCTTAAATAATTAATTAATGTAGTCCCTATGGTGACACTTTGGTTTAGGAGCCACCATGGTAATAATAATTAATCAAAATATACTAATGGTGGGCTGTGGGTGCATGGTTTTGATGGAAGCACCCATGGCAAGTAAGGACCGGTTCGCGGGAAACCCTGGAAGAAATACCGTGCATACCACAAGCTAACGTGGGCAACGGCTGGACTTGTAGTGTAGCTTTCCTCTAGCTAACGTACACTGGCTAGGGTGAGCGTGATGGAGTGCAGATGGACCCTGTGACGGTCTATGCGGCTGCCGGATTCACCAAGGCAGGAGGGGGGGCTGCCCACTGCCTTTTGAGGGGTGGGGGCGAAACCTGAGGTGGTACGATTGGTTAGAGGGGGTTATGCGAAGGGTCCTGTCACAGTCCCTTTCCGGGGTACCGTGGTGGTATACCGGCACGCGAAAACATGTCGTGGGGCTGTGTCTTGTGGGTACAGATGTATATCTCTGATCAGAGTAGAGCTATTCGAATAGTCGTGCCCGCGGTTATGGAAGATCAACCAGATTCACCATGATTAGTCCCACCTTCATAATAACTGGAATTACTGGAACTGGTTTAGTTCAGGTGGATGGTTTGGGCCTGTCGCAACGTGGTGTAGCATTTGACAGTGATGGTTAATATTGATCAATTAATTCAATGTTTCAATACTGTTTTCAACTACTGTTTTGAAATGCTTACTTTATGCAAATAAACCCTTGCCTGCCTTTGGAATACCTTGCATCATACCTTCCTTCCCGGTATGACTTGTTTAGTACAGTGGGTAGTACTTAGCCTTGCTTAATTTTTCCCCACACCAGAAGAGGAGTATGCGTCCGATGGAGGCTTCTCAGAGGAGTAGGCTTCGTCCGCCGTCGAGGATGCTTGTGGAATGGTGCCAGCCCACTGCAAGAGTCCTGCTCTTAGTTTAGTTTGTTTTCGTCTTTCCGCTGCATTTCTGTAAGACTTTTACTGTGTTTCTAAGACATGGATCTGCATGTCAACATTGCCGTCTGTGTACCCTGGCTGGTCCTGGACAGGGAAATCAATACACATTCAGTTTCAGAAATTCTGGTAGTGAATTTCTGGGCGTGACACGCGGCGTGCCGGCTGTAGCGTGGGGTTGCGGCGGCATGGCGGCGGCGGCCGTGGATGCGAGAGAGATTGAGGGAGAGATAGGGAGAGAGGAGAGAGGACTTGCGCCAAACCTTGGCTGCAGCGCGGCGGTGAGGTCAGCGACGACGTACGGTGGCGGAGATGATGAAGGCGACGGCGGCGGCAGAGGCGGATGATCGGTGTTGAGAAATGGCTAAGTGTGGATCGGGGGAGAAGACGATGCGCACACCTATTTATAGTTGGGATATTTAGTCCCGGTTGGTGGAACCAACCGGGACTAAAGATATCTTTAGTCCCGGTTCGTGGAATCAATCGGGACTAATGATCTTATCTTTAGTCCCGGCTGATAGAACCAACCTGGACTAAAGGTAATTTCTCGCTGTTTCCAAAATTTATTTTTGTGCCGGCTATGGTTAACAACCGGGACTAAAGATTAAAAAATTTAAATGACATATGCCCAATCTAAATAGTTTAAAATTATTATTAAATATAAATAATCACATATAATTAACATGTGACCTATTTAAATAGTTTAAAATTGCTATTACATTTAAAATATATATATAATTAACATATGACCAATTTAGATAGCTTAAATCTGCTATGACATTTCAATAATGATATAAAATTAAAATATGACCAATTTAAATACTATTTAAATAGTAATAATCATATGTACATAACATATGACCTATTTAAATAGTTAAAATTGCTAGTACATATGAATAGTCATATATAATTGTATTAGTAAAAAACACAAACATTGCATGGCCTTCAATACATTATAAATAATTTGCATCATCCATACAACAACCTATGTCATTGTTTTCCTCACGTACTTTCTCCTCACTAATGTTCCTTCACTATGATCGTTTCATGAGTAAGGGGTGTCCTCCTTTGATAGGAGGATGCTCGGGTCAACCGTCACTGCGAACAGAGGTTGCCCATCAAACTGATAATAATCTTCGTCAGTCTTATCCTCGACTCCGATGTTTTTTCCTTTTGCCTGGGAGAACCACGTGGCGCTTTGGCTTATCAGGTCCTTTACCCTTCATTGGTTTGCTAGATATGTTCTTCACGTAGAAAACTTGTGTTACATCATTGGCTAGGACGCATGGTTCGTCTGAGTATCCAACCTTGGTTAGGTCAATCGTTGTCATCCCACTGTCATCAATCATTACGCCTCCACCAGTGAGCCTAACCCATTGGCACCGAAACAGAGGTACTTTCAGGGGTCCATAGTCTAGTTCCCATATGTCCTCGATGACACCGTAATACGTGCTAGTTGCACCATCGTATCTCATGGCGTCGATACGAATAGTAGAGTTCTGGTTTATGCTCTTTCTGTCTTGGGCTCTTGTGTAAAATGTATACCTATTGATTTCATATCCTTGGAATGTCGATATCGAGCAAGAAGGCTCCCTCGCCAAGAAGGCTAGTTGTCGATCAATGGTTTCGGTACCCATTAGATGTTGTCATAGCCAAGTGGGGAAAGTATCAATGTGATGATGTGTAATCCATGCATCGGACTTGCCGATGTTTTTTCAACGAACAATCGCCAGGTGCTCCTCGATGTAAGGAGCCATCAACGAAGATTATTGCAAAACCGTGAAATGTGCTTTACGGAATAAATCGTTGTCCACGGTCATTATTGCTTTTCTTCCAAGAGTCCCCTTTCCCTGTAGTCTCCCCTCATGGCTTGATTCGGGTATCCTAATTGGACGAAGGTCTTCAATAAATTCTACGTAGAACTGAATGACCTCCTCTGTTCCATAACCCTTGGCGATGCTTGCTTCCGGACGAGAACGGTTACGAACGTATTTCTTTAGAACGCCCATGTACCTCTCAAAAGGAAACATGTTGTGTAGGTACACAGGACAGACAATACCGATCTATTTCACAAGGTGACATAGAACATGCGTCATTATATTGAAGAATGACGGTGGAAAGATCATCTCAAAGCTGACAAGATATTGGACCACATCATCTTGAAGGGTTGTTAAACTGTCTGGATCAATGATCTTTTGCAAAATCGCATTCATGAAAGCACATAGCTTTGTTATTGTTCCTCGGACATTATCAGGAAGGATACCACGAATTATAATAGAAAGTAGTTGTGTCATCAACATGTGACAGTCATGAGACTTTAGGTTTGTGAACTTCTTCTCCTTCATGCTTATTATTCTCTTTATATTTGAGGAGTATCCAGATGGTACCTTTATGCTCTGAGGCATTCAAACATACTTTCCTTCTCTTCCTTACTCAGGGTGTAGCGTGCAGGACTAAAGTAATGGCTTCCTTTATCCATCAATTTTGGGTGAAGGTCCTCACGTTGTTGCATATGCTTGAGATCATTACGTGCTTCAAGTGTATCTTTCGACTTCCCATATACACCTAGAGAGCCCAACAGGTTGATGCAAGGGTTCTTACTGAGGTGCATCACGTCAATAGGGTAACTCCCAAAAAATAGACTTCTTCTTCCACATTGCCGCATGACCATCTTCGCTCTCTATAGGTTGGCTGCCAGGTCCCTTTCCAAATACTACTTTCAGATCTTTCACCATAGCAAACACGACTTTTCCGTTGCGATGTTTAGGCTTAGTATGGCGGTCTGCCTTCTGTTCGAAATGCTTGCCTTTCTTTCGTACAGGATGGGTTGCAACAAGGAATCGACGATGACCCATGTACACAACCTTCCTGCAGTGTTTCAGATACGTCCTTTCAGTTTCATCCATACAATGGGTGCAAGTCTTGTACCCCTTGTTTGACTGTCCGGATAGGTTGCTAAGTGCAGGACAATCGTTAATGGCCACAAACAGCAATGCTCGTAGGATAAATTGCTCTTATTTGTCCTGATCCCACATGGCAGGCCCGTCGAAGCCCAGGAGCAGGGTGAGCGACGGAACAGGGCCCCCAAAGTGTACAATGAAGGCCCATAGCAGTATTTCAGCCCACACCGGCTGGGGGCAAATGAAGCGTCGCGTCGCAGGTTGCGATGGCTTCGACGTGAAGATACCGCGTCACCGATCGCCCGTCTGTGCCGCCGCACCGCTGCATTGGGTCGTCTCCTCGTCCAATCGTCACCTTGTCTAGGCGTCCAGGCAGCCACTACGACACCACGCCGGCCGCCAGACACAGAGCGTCAGAGCCCTGAGCCGCCGGCACAAGTTGAGGTGAGCAGTTAGCTCGTCCTTTGCTGTTGCCTATTTTCTAAATTCCTATCCTAATCCCTAGCCGACCAGCCCTAATCCCTTGACTATTTTCTTTCGTTTTGTAAAATAGGGGCCATTTGTTTAATGCTTATTACTCAATCAGTCAATCACCGTCATGTCTACAAGAAATAGGAAGTATGATTATGGTGCTGAAAAGCATAAGAAGAGACAAAGACTGGAAGCAGCAGCTCAATCCCAGAAGGGTGCTCTTGAAAGATTTATTGTTAGAGAAATTGCAGATGCTAATGCGGTCGAGGCTGACATTCCTGCTACACAAGTTCCTGTTGTAGAAATCCCTGAAGGAGATGATGGTAATGGTAATATTGCCGATGGAGGTCAAGACCATGATGATGCTACTGCAGATGGGGGTAATGATGCTAATATTTCCGATGACATAAATAATTCTTTCCAGCCTGATATATTTGATCCAAGAACTTGGGATGCACTTGATTCTAAAATGATAGATATTTTGCTGCAAAAGGGTCCTAAAAGAGACTTGTCTATTGAGCATGGTCCTAGGGACAGATTGTTTAGAAGGTTTTCTGCATCATCATACAGTAGAGTTCTATCAAATGGAGAAACGTGTGATAGAGAATGGCTTGTGTATAGCAAAGAACTTTGACAAAGTATTCTGCTTTTGCTGTAAATTACTAAAAAAAGGGCTTGTGAGAGGTCAGTTAGCAAATGAGGGCTTCAATGATTGGGCTCATCTTGGCCATAGACTTAAAGAGCATGAAATTAGTGGGGAACATGTCACAAATATGACTGCATGGTATGATTTGTGTCTCAGGTTGCAGAATAATCAAACAATTGATAATGTTGCTCAGCCAGAACTAGAAAAAGAAAGAGAGCATTGGAGAAAAGTTTTGCACAGGATTATTTTGATTGTTAAATTTCTTGCAGAGCATAATATAGCAAGATCACAATGGCAATTTCTTAGGACTTGTTCAAATGTTGGCTGAATTTGACCCAGTTATCAGAGAGCATGTTGATCGCATCACCAATGATAAAATCCGTGATCATTATCTTGGTCCTTCCATCCAAAATGAGCTAATAAATTTACTAACTGTTGCAATCAGGTCTGAAATCATTGCAAAGGTAAAAGAAGCAAAGTATTTCTCAGTTTTACTTGACTGTACTCCTGATGCAAGCCACCAAGAACAGATGTCTTTGATAATAAGCTATGTTGATACAACTTCTGGTTGCATTCAAGAATCATTCTTAGGTTTTTTGAAAGTGAATGATACCACTGGCCAGGGATTGTTTGATGTTCTACTAGAGGAATTAAAGAATCTTGACCTTGATGTAGACAATGTTAGAGGACAGGGATATGATAATGGGTCCAATATGAAAGGAAAACATCAAGGGGTACAAAAGAAACTTTTGGATATAAACCCAAAAGAATTTTATTCTGCCTGTGGCTGTCATAGTCTAAATTTGACACTATGTGATATGGCAAAGTCTTGTCGTAAAGCAATAGAATTTTTTGGAGTTATCCAGCGTATCTATACAACATTTGCTAATTCTACCAAGAGGTGATAAATTCTTAAAGATAACATACCAGGACTTACCCTCAAGCCATTGTCATCTACTCGCTGGGAGAGTCGTCCGATAGTGTCAAGGCTATAAGGTTTCAGATCTCAGAAATAAGAGAGGCTTTACTGCAAGTGGCTGAAAGTGATAATGATGCATTGGCAAGTAGTGAAGCTAAATCATTGGCAGAAAATGAGCTTGGTGGCTTTGAATTTTTAGTGTCAATTATTTTATGGTATGAGATATTATCTGCAATTAATTTGATTAGCAAGCAATTACAATCAAAAGATTTGCTCATTGATATTGCAATTGAATGTGTACAAGGGCTGATTTTCTTTTTCTAAAAGTACAGAGAAACTGGCTTTTCAAAAGCATTAGAAGCTGCAAAAGAAATTGCACTAGAGATGGATATTCATCCAGAGTTCCGCAAAAAGCAAAAAATCAAAAGAAAAAGACAATTTGATGAGGACACAGATGATGATGCATCTCAGTCACAGTCTGCTGATGATTTATTCAGGACTGATTATTTTATACCTATTGTTGATCAAGCTATATCTTCACTTACTAGAAGATTTGAACAGTATCAAGGGTATGAAAAAAAATTTGGTTTCTTGTTTACGTCAGATAGACTGCAGTCCTTGGATGATACGAGTTTGATGGCTGCTTGTGTTAATCTTGAGAATGCACTGAAGTGTGGAGAACAGAAAGATATTGATGGGAAGGAATTGTTTGAGGAGTTAATTTTCATCCAGGATTTACTCAAGGGATCAATGGGTCCTCTTCATATTTTAAAGTTTCTGAAAGGGCATCCCTTTTATCCAAATGCTATTATTGCATATAAAATTCTGTTAACCATTCCTGTGACTGTTGCATCTGTGGAAAGAAGCTTTTCTAAACTGAAGTTGTTGAAGTCTTACTTGTGTTCAACTATGACACAAGAACGACTCAATGGGCTAGCGACGATTGCACTTGAAAATGATATCTTGGAGAAGATTAGTTATGAAGATTTAATTGAGGATTTCATTTCAAGAAACACTAGACGGATGATGCTTTTTAGTAGAATGTGAGGTCAGTACTATGTTGACTTGTTTAGCAATAATTAATTGATGGATTACTAAATACTATATGAAATCACATATACTGGAGTTATATTATTAAGTGAAAGCATATGCCCTTTTTATTACATATGATTTTGTATATTCTAGGGCCACCATTTGCATTTCGCTCACGGGCCTCTGTCACACCCCGAAGTTTGCCTTCCAGTTAAAATTCGTAAATTAAATCGCGTAAAATAAATTTTCCTTTTTAACCTAGAGCAAATTCTAAATTAAAAATATATTTAATCAAGTGGAAATGGCATGGTGGGATTTTTCTTGAGTTCCCCATGTTAAAATATGCTAACAGGATTTTTAGTGGAATTTTCAGCCGGCCCAAGCCGCGCCACGCCCCACCACTTCCCCTTCTCGGGCCAGCCCAAGGCCGCCCGGAAGTCTGTGCCGCCTCCCCCATGTCGCTCGGTCGCTGACAGGTGGGGCCCACGGCCGAGTCGTCTCCGACTCAGCCGGCCGCCGAGCCGCCCGCGCCGCCACGTTTCTTAGCGGGTTTTCCGCCCGCGCCACCAACCCTAGCTCACCCCCTATTTATTTTCCCCGAGGCACCCTCTCCCTCGTTTCCCGAGCGCCGCCGCCTCTCCCCAAAACCCTAGCGCCGCCGCCCCTAACCCTAGATCGGGCGCCGCCGCCGCCTCCTTCGTCACCGCCGCCGCCGCCGCCTCCTTCGTCACCGCCGCCGCCCCTCCTTTCCCCTCTCACGGCCGCCGCCGTGCGCGCCGCCCGCACGCACCCGCCGCCGCCTTCGGCCGCAGCCGCGCCGCCGTCACCACACTACCCTCGCGCGCGCCACCGTGCGTAGCCTCGCCGGGCTGCCACGTGGCCTCGCCACGGTGGCGCCGCGTCGGCGCCGCGTGCGCCGCGTGGCCGCCACGCCGCTCGCGTCGCCCGTTGCGTGGCCGCCGTGTGGCTGCCGCGTAGGCGCCATGCGTGCGCCACGTGGTGCGCCGCCGCCGCCGGCCGGTGGACTCGGTCCACTGTGGACCGGGACCACCGTGCCACCGACAGGTGGGGCCCACCTATCGGAGCCACCGCCGCCCGCTGACGTCAGCCCTAGGGTTTTATTGCGCAATAAATCAATTAAGGATTTTTTTTGTTATAGTAAAAACACAGATAACTTCAAAAATTCATAACTAATTCATCCGAACTCAGTTTGAGTCCGTTGAAGTTTTAGAAAATTCATAAAAATGCATAGAATCCATTAAAAATACTTTTGTTCTCTGTTTGCTTGTGTGCTTTGTTTGTCGCTTAGATTCCGGTAATTCCGACTCTCCAGTTTACTTTGAGGTCGTTGCCGAGGTCGACCCAGTGCAAGAGCAAGGCAAGTCATACTTATTCTTTTGATCATATTGTACCTAAATTGCGAAATAGTCTCATTTTCCTCTAAATATTGCATTCTTTTATAATGTCATCTATGGGCTTATTTACCTATTGTACTCAGTCTTATATTGTAATTACCTTATTCCTTTGATAGCTTGGGAAATAATTTGAGTAGTTGCTACAATAGAACTTGCTTAGCCTTGCTTAGAAACATTAGTTCACTATGGGATAACTAAAGCTTCATTATTACTTGATGATGATTATCTCATGTTGGCTTACGATGGTTAATCGTGGGTGATTTAATAATTATTTCAACTAAAATCTTGATTAATGGTGGGTTGTGAGCACATGGTTTTGATGGTCGTTCTCTTGACAATTAAGGACCGGTTCGCGGGAAACCCTGGAAGAATTACCGTACTTTCCACGAGCCAACGTGGGTAATGGCTGGATTTGTAGTATAACTTTTTCCTAGCCGACGTACATAGGCGAGGGTGGGCGTGATGGAGTTGGGTCGGCGGGGGTGTACCCGTTGATCGGCTGCTGGATTCACCTAGGCGTGAGAGGGGGCTGCCTACCTTGGTGTAAAGGTAGGGGCGAAACCTGAGGTGGTACGCTTGGTTAGGAAGGGTTGTGCGGAGGGTCCTGTCACAGCTTCTTTTCCGGTGTACCATGGTGGTATGTCGGCGCACGGTAACATGTTGTGGGACTGTGTCTTGTGGATACAGTTGTACACCTCTGATCAGAGTAAAACTATTCGAATAGCCGTGCCCGCGGTTATGGGCGATCAACCAGATTCACTCTGATTAGTTATACTTTTAATAATTTGATTTAATGGAACTGGTGTAGTTTAGATGGTGGTTTGGGCCTGTCGTAACGTGGTGTAGCGTTGGACAGTGATGGTTCAATATTGCTCAATCAATTCAACGTTTTACTACTACTTTCAACTATTGTTTTTAAATGCGTATCTTATGCAAATAACCCCTGCTCTCCTTTGTTATCACTTGCATCATTATTTTCCTTTCCGGTATGACTTGTTGAGTACAGTGGGTAATACTCAGTCTTGCTTTATTTTTCCCCCACACCAGAGTTGGAGTATGTTTCAGAGGAAGACTTTTTAGAAGAGTAGGCTTGTGGCTACCGTCGAGGATGCCTGTGGTTTGGAGTTGCTTCGTTGCGAGTGTTTAGTTCATTAGTATAGTTTTTTTTTCGCTACATTTATGTAAGAAATTTTTATGGTGTTTGTAAGACATGGATCTGTATGGCAACTTTGTCATTTGTGTACCCTGGCTGGTCCTGGACAGGGATTTTAATACACATTCTGCATGGAATTCGAGTTAGCGAATTTCTGGGCGTGACAAGTTGGTATCAGAGCCGACCTTGACCGAAGGACAAGCCAACTGGAAACCCTAAGAGCCCTCTAAAACTTTTTTATGTGCATTTTCCCTTAATTTGAAATTGTTTTGGGAAAAATTCGGGATCTGTGTTCTTTGGGATTTTTGGAAAAAAAATGTTCCTTGCATCAAAAATATTCTTTTGTTACCTGAGTCCTTTAAAACTATTTTTAAAGTTGGATTTGAGCATGCGTTGAGTCCCGTTCCTTTGCCCTCTGTAGATGGCAGGCCATCCCTCGATGCATCACGGTCAGAGTATGGAAGGCTTCGTGGCAGAGCTTGCCCGTATGACTTTGGTTGTAGGGTACCTTGAAGCGCCGGAGTACACTACAATCGAGCCTCTTAGTGGCGAGTTCCCGTTCAGAGTTCGTTTGGAGGTACATGGTTTCGTGGGCACGAGTCTTCCCAATATGGTGGTCACCGCTTCGGGAGGATCTGACGAGCACGCCTGTCAGGAAGCGGCTTACCTGATGATGGCCAGGATGCGAGAACTGCACGACCACGCTCTCCACAACTCAGCGTACCGCTATCACCCTCGCCGCGGCAGCTCTTCTAACAGCAGCACCTACCATTTCGCAGCGGAGGAGAACGACACTACCTTTGGACGGATGATCACAGTGATGAAGGGTCTGGACAAGATGCACGCCGATCTTTACAAGGCATCCAAGGCTCTTAATGACCAGAAGTTGACCAAGATTGCTCGTTTGGAGGATGAGGTCGCTTGGCTCAAGGCTGATAATGCTAGGTTGCAGGGACGCCCAGCGTCAAGTGGACTTCGAATTCGCACCATGCCTAGGAAGAGGACCACAGCTCCCGTGCGTATCCAGCTTGTACCAAGGAATTCACCACCCCCTCCAGTGCCAGTTCCGCCACCGCCACCAGGGTTCGCCATCACCTTCGCCCCGACGTCTGCGTACCAGGGTCCAGCCAGTGGTAGCGGAGGTTGGTTGCATGCCGCATCCAGTGGTAGCAACGGCAGTGGTTCAAGCTCAGAGCCAACCAGTGAAGACATTGTCATGGCGGATTCCGGGAGCCGTTCCGAGCATTAGGCTCGTTACCCTTAGTTTTTCCGTTTTTCTTAGTTTGATTTCTTGTTAGATTCTGTGTGCTAGGTTTGTTGCTTGGGGTTTAGCCAATGGTCGATACCATGTGCCTATGGTATGGCTATCTTATTAAGGACTTTTGCTTGCTGTTTTGGAAGTGCTTTAAATTAGATCAGAACAATTACAGTTAAATTAATATATATTAAAGCTTAGTTCTGTGCAGTCTGTTTTTTTTTCTTTTTTTTTCTTTTCCATTTCTTTCTGCTGGTTCTTCCCCTCCAGATGGTCAACACAAGGACGAGTGGTAACACTAGCGGTCATGCGGATCCATCGGAGAATAGCAACGTTCCTCCTCCACCACCTGAGAATCCCACTCTTGCTCAAGTGTTAGCCAGTCAGACACAGATGATGGTGGCTATGATGCAGCAAATGCAGCAGCAGCATTAACAAATGCAACAGCAGATGCTGCAACAGATGCAACAACAGGCTCAACAGCAGCAGCAGGCTCAACAGAACCAACTACCACCCCAATCCAAGTTGCCAGAGTTTCTTCGTGTTCGGCCGCCAGTCTTCTCAAGTACTACCAACCCCATGGAGGCGAATGATTGGCTCCATGCCATTGAGAAGAAGCTTAATCTACTCCAGCGCAATGATCAAGAGAAAGTCGCTTTCGCTACCCATCAATTGCAGGGTCTCGCTTCGGCTTGGTGGGATAACTATTTGGTCACCCGTCCACCTGGGACAGAAGTCACTTGGGCAGAATTCTGTCGCAATTTCCGAAAAGCCCAAATTCCTGACGGTATAGTGGCCCAGAAGTAGAGGGAATTTAGAGCACTCCATCAAGGTAACCGGATAGTGACGGAGTACCTCCATGAGTTCAACCGTCTCGCACGTTATGCTCCGAAGGATGTGCGCACTGATGCGGAAAGGCAGGAAAAGTTTCTTTCCGGCCTGGATGATGAGTTGGCCAACCAGCTAATCTCAGGAGATTATGCTGATTTCAAGAAGCTAGTTGACAAGGCGATCCGGCAAGAGGATCAACGTAACAAGATGGATCGAAAGAGGAAGGCAGTCCAATTCAGGGCGCAACAGGGAAGTCAACAGAAGCCCCGGTTCGTCACCGGACAGCAGGGTGGACCTTCCACCATGATTGTTCGCCAGCATTGACCTTACCAGCCCAGCAACTTCAACAACAATGCTGGCAGCCGCAGCAACAACGGGGGACAGCCCAACCGCAACCCGGTTCCACGCCCACCAATGGCCCCATCTCAGCCAGCTCCCTCAACTCAACCCAGGAAAGAGTCCAGCGGAAAATCACTGGTCTGCTTCAACTGCAACGAGCCCGGACATTTCGCCGACAAGTGCCCAAAGCCAAGGCGCATAGGACCCAAGTTTGTTCATGCCCGCGTCAACCATGCGTCGGCAGAGGAGGCACAGGCTGCACCAGAAGTGGTATTGGGTACGTTTCTTGTCAATTCAATTCCAGCCATCACCCTTTTTGATTCTGGTGCTACGCATTCCTCTTTGTCAAAGCATTTTGCGGGAACACATGGGTTGTTAGTAGTGGAACTTAGAACGCCTATGTGGGTTCACACTCCTAGGAATGATATGACCTCAGCTCACTACTGCCCCTATGTGGTAATAGAAATCCAGGGTTCTAAATTTCTAGCCAACCTTATCCTCCTTGTATCCAAGGACCTAGATGTCATTCTTGGGATGGATTGGTTAACAAGGCACAAGGGAGTTATCGATTGCGTTAGTCGCACTATCACTCTGGTCAATGAGAAAGGAGAAGTGGTGACATTCCAGTCGCCGACACCCAGAAGCAGAGAGTGTGCTTAAACCAAGTCGATGGGATGGAACAGACCACAAAAGAAGAGAAAGACCTTAAGAAGTTGGAGGATATTCCTATTGTTAGAGAGTACCCTGAAGTCTTTCCAGATGACTTAACCACAATGCCACCAAAGAGAGAAATTGAGTTTCAGATTGACTTGGTACCAGGAACTGCACCGATACACAAGAGACCCTATAGGATGGGAGTCAACGAACTGGCGGAAGTCAAGAAGCAAGTTGATGAGCAGTTGCGAAAAGGATACATTCGCCCGAGTACGTCACCTTGGGGTGCTCCGGTAATCTTCGTGGAGAAGAAGGACAAGACCAAGAGGATGTGCGTCGATTACCGCGCACTTAATGATGTCACTATCAAGAACAAATATCCACTATCTCGGATCGATGATTTGTTTGATCAGCTAAAAGGAGCAACATAGTTCTCCAAGATAGACCTGCGATCAGGATACCACCAGTTGAGGATCAAAGAGGAGGACATTCCAAGGATACCACCAGTTGAGGATCAAAGAGGAGGACATTCCAAAGACGGCATTCATCACTCGGTATGGATTGTTTGAGTGCACGGTCATGTCTTTTGGACTTACCAATGCACCGGCCTTTTTCATGAACTTGATGAACAAGGTGTTTATGGAATTTCTGGATAAGTTCATCGTGGTCTTCATCGACGATATACTCGTTTACTCCAAGTCCAAGGAAGAGCACGAACAACACCTCCGTCTGGTACTCGAGAAGTTAAAGGAGCACCAATTGTATGCCAAGTTTAGCAAGTGCGACTTTTGGCTCAAAGAAGTACAGTTCCTAGGACACATCATCATTGCCCAAGGAGTGGCGGTAGACCCGTCAAATGTGGAGTCTGTTACCAAGTGGAAGCCTCCGCGCACGGTTACACAGATCAGGAGTTTTCTGGGACTCACGGGTTATTACCGTCGGTTCATTGAGAACTTCTCCAAAATTGCCAAGCCAATGACACAGCTGCTGAAAAAGGATGAGAAATTCATGTGGTTAGCGGAATGCGACCGAAGTTTTGAGGAGCTTAAGAAGAAACTGGTGTCCGCACCAGTATTAATTTTGCCGGATCAGACGAAAGATTTCCAGGTGTTTTGCGATGCATCCCGCCAAGGGTTGGGATGTGTATTGATGCAGGAAGGCAGAGTGGTCGCATACGCTTCACGTCAACTACGCCCACATGAGAACAACTACCCCACTCATGACTTGGAATTAGTAGCAGTGGTTCACGCTTTGAAGATCTGGCGACACTACCTCATTGGTAATTGTTGTGAGGTCTATACCGACCACAAGAGTTTGAAGTATATTTTCACTCAGCCCGATCTGAACCTCCGACAACGCCGATGGTTAGAGTTAATCAAGGATTATGACTTGGGTATACATTATCACCCCGGCAAGGCCAATGTGGTGGCCGATGCTTTGAGCCGTAAGAGCTACTGCAACGCTACTTTTACCGGGGAAATATGTGGCAGATTGCAATGGGAGTTTGAACAGCTAAACCTGAGTATAGTAGAACACGGGTTTGTGGCTACTTTGGAAGCACAGCCCACACTCGTGGACCAAGTTTGAGCAGCCCAGGTCAATGACCCTGAGATAGCCGAACACAAGAGGAATATGAGAGTCGGCAAAGCACGCGACTTTGCCGAGGATGAACACGGAACGATCTGGATGGAAGAAAGAATATATGTGCCGGAGAACAAGGAACTAAAGGATCTAATACTCATAGAAGCTCATCAGACCCAATACTCGATTCATCCTGGCAGTACCAAGATGTATCAAGATCTCAAAGAGAAGTTCTGGTGGGTTAGCATGAGAAGGGATTTCGCCGAATTCATCGCGCTCTGTGACGTATGTCAGCAAGTGAAGGCAGAGCATCAAAGACCAGCAGGGTTACTACAGCCTCTGCAGATTCCGGAATGGAAATGGGAAGAGATTGGGATGGACTTTATCACAGGTTTACCAAGAACATCAACAGGGCACGACTCCATTTGGGTGATCGTGGATCGACTCACCAAGGTCGCTCACTTTATCCCAGTACATACCACTTACTCGGGAAAGAAATTGGCAGAACTTTATTTGGCAAGGATCGTGAGTTTGCATGGGGTGCCAAAGAAGATTGTGTCTGACCGAGGCAGTCAGTTTACTTCGAGATTTTGGCAGAAATTACAAGAAGAGTTGGGAACTCGTCTGAACTTTAGTACCGCTTACCACCCTCAAACGGATGGTCAAACTGAGTGACTCAACCAGATCTTGGAAGATATGTTGAGAGCTTGCGCACATGATTTTGGTGGGGCTTGGGACAAAAGCCTGCCGTACACCGTGTTCTCCTACAACAATAGTTACCAGGCCAGTTTGCAGATGGCACCGTTCGAAGCATTGTATGGCCGAAAGTGCCGCACTCCGCTCTTTTGGGACCAAACCGGAGAACATCAGTTGTTCGGAACTGAAGTCCTAAATGATGCCGAAGAAAAAGTTAGCACAGTTCGGGAAAGATTGAGGATCGCATAGTCTCGACAGAAGAGCTATGCAGACAACCGTCGAAGAGAGCTTATATTTGAAGTTGGGGACCATGTGTACCTTCGGGTCACACCACTTGGAGGTGTGCATAGTTTCCAAACCAAGGGAAAACTAGCACCACGCTTTGTGGGGCCATACAAAATTCTAGAACGCCGAGGAGAAGTTGCTTACAGGCTCGAATTACCCTCAAACATGCTCGGCATTCATGATGTTTTCCACGTGTCTCAATTAAAGAAATGTTTAACGGTACCTGAGGAGCAAGCAAACTCGGATCAGATCGAGATTTAAGAGGACTTGACTTACATGGAAAGACCTACCCGCATCCTCAAAACCAGCGAGAGGAGGACCAGAAACAAGGTTACCAGGTTTTGAAGAGTTCAGTGGAGTCATCACTCCGAGGAAGAAGCCACTTGGGAAAGAGAAGACGAGTTGAAGGCCGCCCATCCGCACCTCTTCGCCGAATCTCGGGATCAAGATTCTGTTTAAGGGGGGTAGGTTTGTCACACCCCGAAGTTTGCCTTCCAGTTAAAATTCGTAAATTAAATCGCGTAAAATAATTTTTTTTTTAACCTAGAGCAAATTCTAAATTAAAAATATATTTAATCAAGTGGAAATGGCATGGTGGGATTTTTCTAGAGTTCCCCATGTTAAAATACGCTAACAGGATTTTTAGTGGAATTTTCAGCCGGCCCACGACGCGGCACCTATTTATTTTCCCCGAGGCACCTTCTCCCTCGTTTCCCGAGCGCCGCCACCTCTCCCTAAAACCCTAGCGCCGCCGCCCCTTACCCTAGATCGGGCGCTGCAGCCACCTCCTTCGTCACCGCCAGTGAGCACCGCCGCCGCCCCTCCTTTCCCCTCTCCCGGCCGCTGCCGTGCGCGCCGCCCGCGCGCACCCGCCGCCGCCTCCGGCCACAGCCGCGCCGGGCTGCCGCGTGGCCACGCCACGTTGCCGCCGCGTCAGCGCCGCGTGGCCGCCGCGCCGCCCGTCGCGTGGCCGCCGCGTGGCTGCCGTGTCGGCGCCACGCGTGCCCCACGTGGTGCGCCGCCGCCGCCGGCCGGTGGACTTGGTCCACCGTTGACCGGGACCACCGTGCCACCGACAGGTGAGGCCCACCTGTCGGAGCCACCGCCGCCCACTGACATCGGCATGACGTCAGCCCTAGGGTTTTATTGCGCAATAAATCAATTAAGGATTTTTTCTGTTATAGTAAAAACACAAATAACTTCACAAATTCATAACTAATTCATCCGAACTCCGTTTGAGTCCGTTGAAGTTTCAAAAAATTCATAAAAATGCCTACAATCCATTAAAAATAGTTTTGTTCTCTGTTTCAGTAGACTTATAGCCTGTTTGCTTGTGTGCTTTGTTTGTCGCTTAGATTCCAGCAATTCCGACTCTCCGGTTAACTTCGAGGTCGTTGCCGAGGTCGACCCAGTGCAAAAGCAAGGCAAGTCATACTTATTCATTTCATCATGTTGTACCTAAATTACGAAACAGTCTCATTTTCCTCTAAATATTGCATTCTTTTATAATGTCATCTATGGGCTTATTTACCTATTGTACTCAGCCTTATATTGTAATTACCTTATTGCTTTGATAGCTTGGGAAATAATTTGAATAGTTGCTACAATAGAACTTGCTTAGCCTTGCTTAGAAACATTAGTTCACTATGGGATAACTAAAGCTTCATTATTACTTGATGATGATTATCTCATGTTGGCTTACGATGGTTAATCGTGGGTGATTTAATAATTATTTCAACTAAAATCTTGATTAATGATGGGTTGTGAGCACATGGTTTTGATGGTCGTGCTCATGACAATTAAGGACCGGTTCGCGGGAAACTCTGGAAGAATTACCGTACTTTCCACAAGCCAATGTGGGTAATGGCTGGATTTGTAGTATAACTTTTTCCTAGCCGACGTACATAGGCGAGGGTGGGCGTGATGGAGTTGGGTTGGTGGGGGTGTACCCATTGATCGGCTGCCAGATTCACCTAGGCGCGAGAGGGGGCTGCCTACCTTGGTGTAAAGGTAGGGGCAAAACCTGAGGTGGTACGCTTGCCTAGGAAGGGTTGTGTGAAGGGTCCTGTCACAGCTCCTTTTCCGGTGTACCGTGGTGGTATGTCGGCGCACGGTAACATGTTGTGGGACTGTGTCTTGTGCATAAAATTGTACACCTCTGATCAGAGTAAAACTATTCGAATAGCCGTGCCCGTTGTTATGGGCAATCAACCAGATTCACTGTGATTAGTTATACTTTTAATAATTTGATTTAATGGAACTGGTGTAGTTTAGATGGTGGTTTGGGCCTGTCGCAACGTGGTGTAGCGTTGGACTGTGATGGTTTAATATTGCTCAATCAATTCAACGTTTTACTACTGCTTTCAACTATTGTTTTTAAATGCGTATCTTATACAAATAACCCTTGCTCTTCTTTGTTATCACTTGCATCATTATTTTCCTTTCCAGTATGACTTGTTGAGTACAGTGGGTAGTACTCAGTCTTGCTTTATTTTTCCCCCACACTAGAGTTGGAGTATGTTTCAGAGGAAGACTTTTTAGAAGAGTAGGCTTGTGGCTACCGTCGAGGATGCCTGTGGTTTGGAGTTGCTTCGTTGCGAGTGTTTAGTTCATTAGTATAGTTTGTTTTTTTTCCGCTGCATTTATGTAAGAAATTTTTATGGTGTTTGTAAGACGTGGATCTGTATGGCAACTTTGTTGTTTGTGTACCCTGGCTGGTCCTGGACAGGGATTTTAATACACATTCTGCTTGGAATTCGAGTTAGCGAATTTCTGGGCGTGACAGCCTCCAATTCCTGGAGACTGCCCTGCCACATGGGGACACCTTCTTTGTTCCACAGCAGAAGCAGATTCTCAACCAATGGTCTTAAGTACACATTAATGTCGTTACCAGATTGCTTTGGGCCTTAAATGATAATTAACATCATGATGTACTTTCGCTTCATGCATAGCCAAGGGGGGAGATTGTAGATACACATGGTCATAAGCTAATTGCTATGGCCGCTGCTCATCTCTTCAAATGGATTCATGCCATCTGTACTTAAACCGAACCTTACGTTTCGGGCATCCTCTCCAAAGTCTAAAAATGTTCTGTCGATGTTTCGCCACTTCGATCCGTCGACGGGGTGTCTCAGCATCCCGTTTTATTGACGTTTTTCTACGTGCCAGCGCATCATGCTAGTATGCTCTTTATTCCTAAACAAACGCCTGAGCCATGGTATTATAGGGAAATACCATATCACCTTAGCAGGAACTCTCTTCTTTGAAGGTTGTCCGTCCACATCACCTGGATCATCTCGTCTAATCTTGTATCATAGTGCTTTACAAACCAGGCATGCTTCTATGTTCTCGTACTCCTCACCGCGATACAGGATACAATCGTTCGGACATGCATGTATTTTATGTATTTCTAGTCCTAGAGGGCATACCACCTTCTTAGCTTCGTACATTGTTTGGGCAATTTGTTTTCCTCCGGAAGAATGTTCTTGACGAGTTTCAATAACTCGCCAAATGCCTTGTCACTCACACCATTTTTGGCCTTCCATTGCAAGAATTCTAGCGTCGTACCCAACTTTTTGTGCCCCTGTTCACAACCTGGGTACAACGAAGTTTTGTGGTCCGCTAACATACGGTCCAATTTCTGAACCTCCTTTTCACTTTCGCAGCCGTCCTTTACGTCCCGCAACATCTAACCAAGATCATCTACAGCGTTATTATCTTCAACAGCTCCGTCCGCCTCGCCTCCTGGATTTTCTTCAAATCCACCGTATTGATGAGCTCCGTCCGGAATATTCTCGTCTTCTACTTCATCTTGTTCCATTGTAACCCCTAGCTCTCCGTACGAATATCCAGGCAAGAATCCAGACTCAAACAAGTGCGCATGAATAGTTCTTGATGTAGAATACTCCTTCTGGTTACTGCACTTTTTGCATGGACAACACATGAAATCCTTATACTTGTTAGCATTGGCCACATTCAAAAAATAATGCACGCCTTCAATAAACTCTTTCAACTGTCGGTCCACGGTGTACATCCATTGCCGATCCATCTATGCATCAAATAGTCCAATGTTACTAACGAAATCCACACAATTGAAACTAATTAAATAATCATGTAATAATTTAAAACATCATGATTCAAAGTGAAACTAATTTCTAGAAAAGAGCTACAAAGATGACGATGAGAAGGAAGAGAAGTTTACAATTATTTTTAAATTTTTATTAAAGTACTAAACATATTTTTTATTGCATGAACAGTATTTCTAGAGCTATATTACATATTTTTCAATTACCTTAGTTTTCTACTCTTTTCTATAAATAATCATACATTAATTTTACAATAATCCCACATATTATTCTTTTCTATTGTTTGTAAAGTTGAAAACATATCTTTAATGAATTATACTTTTTTCTAACTATTTTATTAAATTAACTTAGTTTTCTATTCTTTTATCTTAGTTTTCTATATTTTCCCTCGGTCATCTCTTTTATAACATATGTATCCAAATTTTCTAATTTCAAAATCAACCTAATTTTGCCTACACATATTTTCTCTCTCATCATTTTGCATAAACCTTGTTGGAGACAATATTTTATAGAAACAAAGTTATAAATGTAATATGCTAAGCATACATTATTAGAGAATGGATTTGCTAACCTTTTCGATCTCTCCGATTTGTTTATTATCACCAAAACAATTTTATCAAAAATTTTGACAGCACCTCCCTTCCATTTCATTTTACCAACTGGAATTAAAGATCATCGTGACCCGTTACACTTTTTAACCGGGACTAAAGATGATCTTTAGTCCCGGTTCCTATTCGAACCGGGACTATTCCGGTTTTTGTGAACCCAAGCAAATATCAGTTCTTTAGTAGTGACTCCTTAGTTCTCTGGTCTCTTGGCAACTGTGAAATGAGTGGAACTCTAGAGTTTTTGTTTAGTCTGTTTCATTAGTCTCAGCAGTTCTGGAGTCCATCGTACAGGAAGACTGTCTGTGGTCATCTGCTGGCGCCGCTACGTTTGAGGGTCTGTTGGAAGTGTAGTGGGGCTCCGCCGCCACCCTCTCTCTATATAGGAGCAGCGTAGTTTTACTTTAACAGTCTTTTGTTTCATTCTTTTTGCCTTTGTCCCCAAGCAATGGCCGTTTGGTCGGTTGCATTGTGTAAAAAAAATTCTGCTTTCTTCTAATACATTGACGTGCAATCCTTTTGCGCGTTCGCGAAAAATTTCATTTCATCTAATCTATATTATTATCGAGGAAAATTGCATTTCATTTAATCTAAATTATTATTGAAATCTTTAAAAAATTTTAAAGTTCAAAATATAGAGTAATGTGTGATATTATTTCATAAACATGTAAATTCACACCACTTTAAAGAACAAATTTAACTGTGCTGTAAATAAGCTTTGTATTGTGATATACTCCTTCTGGTTTATATTATAAGTCATTTTAACTTCTTTTTTAGTCAAACTTTTTTAAGTTTGATCAAATTTATAGAAAAATATAATAATATTTATAACCCAAAACAAACTTATTATCAAAATACATTCAATGTTACATTTCGTAAAACGTTTTGTAGATGTTGTTAAAGTTTTTTATAAACTTAATCAAACCTAAAAAAGTTTGACTAATGACAAAATCAAAGCGAGTTATAATATGAAACGGGGAAAATATTATATATTAATTTATCTTAATAGTTTATAACTTTTTATAACTATTTGGATTTATTTTAAAACGAGGAGCTCTCACATCCATTCCCTGTAATATGAAATATTGGTACAAACAACAACATGAATGGAACATAGGTGGCTTCCATTTCGATGTTATAAACGACGAGTTGTCTGTTCGCGGGAAGGATGAGACTCCAGGATTTGGTCACAGTGGGCCTACTATTCTGTCTGCTAAAGCTCGGCATAAGCAGGTCCTAATGCCCCTACGAGTGAGCAGAAAAGGGAGGAGGAAAGAGGCCCTGGTCAACCGTCATAATAAGTGAACAAGTGTAAGCTTTGCTGCCCGACAGTACACCGAGGGCATTCGCATGTATAAGTTTAATTTGGCCTAGGAGAGTCTTGTTTGGATCGCTGAAAACTCCACGATCTCCCGGGACGGTTCCGATCTCCGGGGACAGCCACCCGTTTCAGTTTTTTCTTTTCTTCCGTTGTTGTCGCTAGGGATTGGTCTCGATCTCCTTCGGTGAGCCCGTCCTGTTCGTCGTCAGCAAGGGCGAAGACAAGGAAGGGCGGAGGGAGGCCTGGCCTTCCCCAGCAGTGTATTTCCTGTTTAACACCTAGTAATTAATTCTCTAATCATGTGATTAGTTTAAATGATCAAGCACTCTTGCTGTAAGCATTTAAAGCTTGCAAAACTAACTACTTAGAATGCCCAAACAAATTAGTAGTTATATATCTTTTCATGATGATTAACGTATCATGCAACAAGCTAAAACAAAGAAATACAAAGATATACAAGACGTTTAGGAGGCTCGACTGTTTCAATAGCCACATATCGTTGTTTACTGCTACTAATTAATATTCATTTCTTCGAAATGATAATACTTGATTTAGCACTCCATTTTATTTTTGAATACTAAAATCTTTAGCCAATTACAAATGGTAGACATGTAAATATTCTTTTGTACAGTAAAAACATATAAATATATTTATATGCCACGTAAAATGCTTGAATTTTAGTTGTGATGTAACTTTTTTTGTTTGATAATTGTCACTTATTTAGCTTAAGTCGGTCCCTCTCAAGTTTAAAGTTTAAATGCTGGCTTCGCCGCGGGTCGTCAGATCGATCTGCTTCATTCTCCAGATTGGTCGTTCGTCTTCTTGTCGTCTTCGTCAAGTCGCGCCGCCGAGTAAATCGATCTCCTCGGCGGGGCTCGTTTTTCGTAGACTCAACAGCAGCAACAGCTCCGTCGATCTGGTAATCTTGGCAGCCAGCGGCGTCATCCGCCTCAAGCTCTCTCTCCACTTCGGCATCACGGCGCCCGGCGAGCCCGTCTCGGCCTCCGCTGGCTATCTCGCCGCTCCCGTCGGCTCGCCTGGCGTGGCGTCCCCCTGCGCCGATCAGCTTCACCGCCGGGTCCTCCATCCGCACCACTCCCGACGCCGCCAGGTCCGCCTGGAACCCGCCGCTGGCCGGCCCACGCTCCAGTCGGCTCCCCGTCCGCCGTCGGGCCCCCCCGTGAAACCGGCCACCTCCAGCTTCTCTCTCGGCCGACGTCCTCCTCCGCCTGCAACCACCACGCCGCCGGACGTCGGGACCCCCCTCCTCCGACTGCCGCTCTGTCGCCTGGACCTCACGCCATACACGACGCCGTTGACTCTCCGGCTGAGGACCGCTGCCGCCCGGGGGATCCGTCTCCGCTGCCGCCAGGGAGGGGGCCGGCCGTCTCTTCGCCGCGCCGAGGTCCACGGCCGGCGTCGCCGGGCCCACCTCCGACTCCATATGCGTGGCCCGCTCGCACGCTCACCGCCGGGCTCCTCCGCCGCCTCTTCACCGTCCCTCACTCGGACTCCCGCCGGCCGGTCTCCCCCACACTGAACCACCTCTACCGCCGCCGGCCGGCCCGAGCTCCCGATCTCCACTCGCTGCCTATCTGCTTCTGCCTCTCCCCTATCTCCTCTTCCCACGTGGATGGAGGGTTAGACTGGTGGAATTTTTTTAATTTTTAATTTTATTTATTAAAATATTTAAAAAATAATTTTTGGTTAAGTTTTACAGATCTACACCTTTACCGCTATTTGGGAGGGCATTTTTTTCAAAAACACTATTTCAAAGGGTGTTTTTTATGACGTGACGTGTATCGATTGATGTGTTGTAACGATCACGTGAAGGAAAATTGACCATTTTACAGGCAGCCCTCTAGGAGGACAACAAGAGACTTGCCTGTAAATAGCCAACCCCGGTTATTTTGGAAACGGCTCCCTTAACCCTTTGAGAGGGCGGCAAGAGGACTGCCTAAAAAAAGCTAACCCTGGATATTTTGCAAACAGCTCTATTGCAGCTCTTTGGGAGGGCGGCAAGGGGGCTACATGTAAAATGATCGGCCCTTCTTCAACGGATGTGTGTCACGTCATAAAAAAGTCATCCCAAAACGTATTAGGGGTGTAGATTTGTAAAACTTTGAAACCAAAATTTATTTTTTAACTATTTTAATAAATAAAATTATAAATTATAAAAATTCTGGTGGGACAATAAGGCTGACTAAGGTTGGGCCATAGAGTTTCGGTGGTATTTGGGCCCTAGTGTTACAGTGGTGTGCTTGGGCCGATTTGGCGTGGACTGCTGCTACTGTGTGCTGCTGTTTTTTCTTTTTCCCGATCAGCGATTGGGTTTGCGTCACACATTGCCTTGTTGATATCTGCACGTCTACGACATCAGCATCGACTTTATCGTTCCACTGTGCGCAACTTTGGTTTGATCATTCGATTAAGCGCATGGACATGACGACTTCTGTGACAAATCGTCTTCGAGTACGCGTCTACGCCATCAAGCTTCGGGTTGCCACTGCTTCGCCCCTCTCGGGCCATAGTGCCGCTGCCCATGGTCCTCCTCCACCAGTTGTTGCAGTGTTGAGAGCCTTAGCGCTTCATCGCCGGTGAACTTGTTGTGTCGCTACATCGACGTGGAGCTGCAGTTGTGTTGTCCTCTCGGACCGTAGCGTCGTCGCTCTCGTCGTCATCATCGCCATTCGCGCCTCGACACCCTTGTCGTCCGCACTAGCCATCACTCGGGTTCTCCTTCATCTACTTTGAGCATTGCCACCGCGTCCATAGGCTGCCACTGTCGCCAGTTTAGGCTAGTGGTCCAGCCGATCCTACATGGCTACCAACGTCGTTGTTCTAGGCCATTGGTCCTGCTATTTCGCCTTCATCTTCGTCCAGCATGTTTTATCGCCAGCATCACCGTATCTTCCTCAACTACACTTCGCTCTTCTCCAGCAACTACATGCTGCTCCAGCAATTCTTCTTCTATGCCGTTCTCGCTCCGCTACCATCTCGGATAGCTTATCTGCTAGTCTTCTCTGACATTGACGTATGATTCATGGTCGTCTCCTACCTCACCCGCGCGGTATTGGCAACACCATTGCATGCGTTCGTCCCGAGTTGTCCCCGAGTCTGGCAAACCTAGCATGATGTCTTGTCCTCCACGGTTCGATAGCATTGGTTCTTCCACGTCATCTTTCTCAACGACTGTCGCAATCAAGTCACCGTCATTGTCTTCCGCGCCTCATCGCGCACCTTGGTCTACGGCGCCCTCGCGCGCACTTATGATCACTCCACAACGTCCCATATGCACCTTGCGGCTCGGCTACCTCGACATCAGCTTCCCGACTTCGGCTGCACCGACCATGGCTACTCTACACGCGGCTTCATTGACCACAGCCCCCGCGCATCCTTCGCTTTGGCTACATCGACTATGGCACAAAGGGCTATCATCTGTGTTGAGCACTCTCATCGGTTTCTTCTCCAGTCTAAGTGTCTGCGCTGGTTGCGTTTGGACCGTGGAGGGATGTTAGAGTATTTGGATATGATCGTATTGTATCGGTTTGTTATGGTAGGATAGGATTAGTTTCCATCTTTATCTCTTTGAGTTTACTTGAGATCCAATTCATGTAACCTATATATACCGGCTCCTAAGTCTCAATACAATCGGTCCAATATTCCTCTCTACCTATATTATTTAACAATTTCATGTGTCATCTTTCTTAAGCCTCTTTTAAGACCTCCTCAAAATGTACCATATACATACGGCCGTACCAAATTCCATCATCCTTGGACGAGCGCCGAATCAAACCCTACGAATCTGACTACATCCCAGCTTCCTATTTCCCATCTTCCTACAGGCACACTTTATCATGTTCTTGACTCTTTTTTTCAGATAATGGAGAAGTTCCCGGTCTCTGTTCTTGATGTTCTTGCTTCACTTCAAACAGTATATAATATTGCTCTTTTTTCACGCCCAGTCCCTTTTTTTTAAAGATAATGGAGAAATACCAGGTCTCTATTCTTGATGCTCTTGCTTTACTTTTAATACTCCCTATGTTTTATATCATACGTCGTTTTAACTTCTTTTGCTAGTCAAACATTACTACAAAACCGCTCATAGGTATTGGCTCATAGGTACCAATTTATTTAACATCTATGGACCTTTTTTCAACCTCTATGTTACGAAAGAATATAAAACCGACACCCTCTCATAGGTATCGGCTCATAAGTACCAATTTATTTAACATCTATGGACCTGTTTTCAACCTCTACGTTACGAAATAATATAAAACCGACACCTTTGAGCATTATAGGTATCAGTTTTAAATAAAATACTGACACCAATATTATAGGTATTGGTTTTTTAAAAGAATCGGCATGACACTCATAAAGACCGAGCCGAGCCAACATCCTTGTCCAATCCAGCAACCAGCCGTGCACCCACAAGCTGATCCTTATCCATCTCCCCCCCCTCTCTCTCGCCAGCCACAACTCTCGCCTTCGCCATGTCTCTCTCTGCTCCTTCACTTGTCGAGCCCGTCTCTTCCTCTCTGTCTGCCAGAGAGGCCCAAAGCTATGCCGATGGATATTTCAGCATTGATTCTGTTACCTTTAGATGCAAAAATATGCAACGTCTATGCAGCCAGGAAAAGTTGCAGAAACCAACAAAGCTAACCAAATGTAATGTAAATCTTCATTGGTCATGAGGGAAGCATCATATTTCAAAGAGCAAAACCATGCTCAATGCCGTTGTGCAAAAATAAAAAAAACAGTAGTACTTCGTGCAGCCCAAAAATTTCAGGAGAGTTTACCTCAGCAAAATTTAGAACGATGCAGACCATAAGAGGGTTTACCTCAGGAAAAATAGAAGAAATAGATTCAGCTATAAACATTCTTGAGGATATTATACTTAGATACATTGTAATTTACATTGTAATCAACATTCTTCAGAAAATTTACTTAGATACATTCAAGCAGAAAATGCAAGTTAAGTGCTCTTTTTTTTGTAAACATGCTCCGGTACTTCCTCGGCCGAGGTTGTCAAGAGCGGGGCGAAGGTCGTCGCTGAGGACCGGTGGGCAGCACGGTGAGTCCCCTGAATATTGTTTTATTTTGCTCCATTAGGTGGTTCCGGCAACACAGCCGTCGTGGCCGTGGACGCAGCTGCTGCGACTACCGCCTGCTAGCTTCCTGCGTTCTGTTGGAATAAATGGGCTAGGCCTAATTTATTTTCAATTAATTTCATTGACCCACAATTAATGTTATGAGATTAATACCATCTTGAAAATTTAAGTAAAGAGATCTCAACTTAAATATGAAGCTATTAGAGAGTCCTTGTTGACCGGTTGAGGTGGTGGTGGGACTACCACAAGCGCGCGTGTCAGGCCGTGCCGAGGCGGCTGTTGCTGCTCTCTCTCTCTCACTATTTCGTTGTTATAAAATCCCCCTGATCAATTCTTCTCTCCTTCTCTCATTATTTTGAAATGGACGGGAATTGAATCATATTGATTCGACTGTTGAAATGGACGGGAATTGAATCATATTGATTCGACTGATCAATTCTGTATTAACGGGCGAATAAATTCCACGGATTGGTTTCATTGTTAACTATAAAATTGAATTGAATGGGGTTGATTTCGATTTGATTACTCAATTCTGTATTAACGGGCGAATGAATTCCATCGATTGATTTTGTTGTTAACTATAGAATTGAATGGGGTTGATTTCGATTTGATTACTCAATTCTGTATTAACGGGCAAATGAATTCCATGGATTGATTTCGTTGTTAACTATAGAATTGAATGGGGTTTATTTCGATTTGATTACTCTCAAACGTTACTTTGATCAATTCTATATTAACAGGCAAATGAATTCCACAGATTGTTTTCGTTGTTAACTATAGAATTGAATCAGGTTGATTTTGATTTGATTACTCCCAAACGATACTCCCTTGTGCAATATAAAATCCCAACAACGGGACAGGCAGAAGCACATGATCTCTCGCTCTGCTCTGTTTCTCCTCTCGCACTGCTCTCCTCGGAATCCTCTGTTCCTGCGCTGTTCTTGGCTTTCCCGGTTCTGATCACCTACGTGCATAGGTGCTCAGTGATGAGCAGGTGCCTCCAGAACTCCATCCGTTTGCATACCTACACGGGTAAGCGGGCAATCAAGTTTTTGGGAGCATCTCGGTGCGACTGCTCCTGTTCCTGTTTTGCTTCCACTTCGTCGACTACACTGCATCCTCTTCGCCAACATCTTCCTCCTTTACAACGCGCCATGTCGAAGGACAACACCAACGTCAACACTGGCACCAGCACTGGAGAAGGCGAGAACGGCAACACCAACGGAGTCAACCACACCAACAATGCCTTATCTAGTACTGGAGCGTTCTCCGGGATCACTATCCTTTGTGAATGTTGTTGATGGTTATACTTATATCGTTAAAAGCATGGTCATATTTAACACTAACACTAGATCATTCAACTATATACATGTCATGTGTAGTATCTTAATTTTTTGGATTAAAATATGTCGATTTATGACCAAATTTTCAACACCTCTCTCAGAGATGCTTAATGACAGGTGCTTCTATCTTCTGGTGCTCTTTGTTAGCACAAGTGTGTGTTGCATGGAAGGTGCTTGATGGAATGCTTACTCGATCCCGTATTATTGTAATCTCCAGCCCTATGAAAGATCCCGTATTATCGTAATCTCCAGCTCTAGGAAATTCAAGGTTAAAATGATCAATGCAATGCTTAACTGATTAATAGCACAGCAGCAGCAAATTCTTGTTCCTCTTTCTTCCTTTCCTTCTTGTTTTCTATTCATTAAATGAAATTCAGTACTAAAATCTAAATGCCGAGGATCTAATTACCACACAAGTGGAACAGGCTAAAATGTTGTTGTTTGGTCCTTACTATTTGCCTGTGATATTGAGGCTTGTTAACACCATTGTCATTGTGTTGGATGCCTGTTGTTTAATTAATTAGGAAAAGCTATGTTTTGTGAGATTGCTGGTTGTCCATGGTTTTCATGAACATGAGATGACTATATGTGGCTCTGAGCTTTGTCTAGCCCTGATAAAATTTAGATATTTTCAGTTTGTGAATTATAAATAAAAAAAAGCAATTTTGCAGTGAAATCTAATGGTTAAGAAGAAATTAACATATAAATTAATGTATCTGTATTTTGCTTTCTTTGGCCGCAATCTACCATACTGGATATTGGAGAAATTAACATGGTTGTGACCTTTACCTTTCTGGACTCTGAGGTGCTAAGCAATCATAATAATCAATTTAACTTTTGTTTTCAAATGGTTTAATATGCAGGGAAAAAAATTAAGACTATCGAAGCAAAGCAAATAGGAGACCACAGCAACTATTGTAGTTTAATGCATAATTACGACTTTTTTGGATTTTTCTATCATTTATGTTTGGTTGAGGTAGTTTGCTTCGATAATGATTATTGAATCCTGAAAATGACATATGTCTTCAGCATGGATCAATATTCGTTTAACCATTTATGCATGGAAAATATGCTTTGTGTATGTAACTACACTTCAACCGTTTAAACATGCAGAATATGCTTTGTGTATGTTCTAATTAATAAGAAATCTGATTTTTGGGTCCTAGATAAGAATGAACCGCCATTAGCCTCATTGCCTAAATTCTAGTAAGTTGCCTGAAAACCTGAAAAATATTCTTTTTAAAGAAACGATATTTTTTATGTTCTTATTATTTCTGAAGAAATCATTGCAAGCGGGAAACTTTGCATACTTGTTTTGGTGAGCATTATACCTTTGAAAATTACTTGCATCACATATATTGTAAAGTTAAAAATAAGATACAAGAAAAATACTAGTCATACGACATGATCAAGATGTGCATGTGTGTGGAAAGTAGATGTGTATGTGGAAATATGTAAAATGGAATGATCGCTCTTTTTGTATGATCCCCTCCTTGCACTTTTATTTGAAAAACATGGCTAATTTTCTTTTCTTTTTTTTTCATCATGCTCAAGAATATTTTATCTTCTTCTCTTGTGATTATTTTTTTCTTTCTCAACATCTTTTTTTGGCTCATGTCTCATTTTGCATTGATCATTGGAGGAGATCATAGGTATATGAAGCCTTTATTTGATGGATGGATGATGTATGTCGACTTGCGTAGAAATATAGCATACGATGGTGGATGGAATATTTTGCTAATCCTTCAGAGTAGAGGGTGAGCAAATAGAGTGGGTACGTGCGAGATCATGATCATGAAAGTATAAAAATAATCTAACAAGGGTCATAACAAGTTGACCAAACTCATCATGATAGTAAGCATCACATGTATAAGGTTTGCAATATAATCTACATATGGCTTTGGTAGGAATAGAACATCAATCAATGAGATGTATGTAAAGTTATATCATTTTTTCTTTTCATAAAAATTCCCAAGGACTGGTAGTGTGCAAGGAATAAAGAGCATGTCAAACAACTACATGAAAATTATATACTCTAGTTGAGACATGCAAGCTCATTTTAACTTTGAATTTAATTTTCAGATATGTTCCATGGCAAGAATTATCAACTCAAAGTTCAGGGAGATATAGCATAATCGTGCAAACTATTCCTCTATGTGAGTATCAAGACAAGTAGTCGTGGGTGTCATGGTTGGTACGTCTCATCTTGTGAGTGTGCCAGACTCGTGGTGTAGCACATACATGGCTGATCTTATCGTGTGAGTGTGATGTATGAACTCGAGATCACCCTCACACTTGTTCTGGTACCTAGGTTGCTTCAATAACAACAAAAAAAAGTGAAAGCAAAGGGTCTCAACCGATAAAAACCCAGTGAGTCTTTTATTTTATTTTATTTTATTAAAGGATTGGAATGGAAATGAATGAAATGAAACTTACCTTTGAGTTCTGTTACGCCCGAAAATTCACTAGCAATTTTTGAACTAATTTGTGCAAACAATACTCATTCAGGAATCAATCGAGGTACACAAATTGACAATTTAATATACAGATTCATCACAATAATGTGAAATACTTACAAAAGAAAAGAAAACAATAGCGAAAACATGATCTAGCGATGACTTCAGCTCCACTCCCACAGGCAGCTCAATTGGGGTATAAGCTAAACGTCTTCTGCTTCAGAAACTTTCTTCAACTGAGGTTGATTGATTATTGCAAGGTGAGTACATGGAATACTCAGCAAGCCACACAACAATCATGCAAATGCACAAGGATACAAAGGATGATAATAATAGGGTTCATTTGCAAAGGCTGGTTTTAGCAAACATTTGAGAGCAATAAAACAGTAGAGTTATTAAATAACAATATTAACCAATCACTGAACAGCACGCCAATGCTGCACATGCCCAACAATCTCTGAACAACCAATCCTAGTTGCACAGAACTAACTCCATTCCAGGGGCTACCAAGTTTTCATTACCAATTATTATCATTAATGAGTAGTGTGGGACTAACCACGAAAAACATTGCTAGGTCGGCCCATAACCACGGATACAACTATTCGAATAGTTTTAACTCTAGCCAGAGATGTATAAATTTACCCACAAGACACGATTCCACACATGTTACCATGCCCCGAAATACCGCCGTGGTACTGCAAAGGAAAAAATTGTGACAAGACCCTACTCATAACATGACCAACCGAATGACACCCATTAAGCTTCTGTCTTTGGTAGGGACGACCAGCTACCTAGACAGGGAGACTACTTAGTGCCCAAACAACTATGGACTTAATTGCCTATCACCTGTGGATTTAGTTGTCTGCCATGATAAAAGAACAAAAACATACCTTGGTTTCTCCCGTTGGTCATGTTATACTATAGATCCAGTCGTCGCCCACGCTTGTGGTTTGCTTCACAATAGTAGCTCGTGAACTGGTCCTTAATTGCTATGAGCACAACCAATACAACCATGTGCTCATAACCCACCATTACTCAAATTTTAGTTCGAATATTATTAACCAACCACGAACAATCATCGTGATATATCATTAATTAACCATCATCAATCATCACTGAAGCATTAGTTATCCCAATAGTGTGCTAATGTTTCTAAGCAACACTAAGCAATTACACTAATATCTAGTCGAACCGTTATACAAAGTCCGAGCTAGTCAATTTATAACCCAGGGTAACAAGGAATAGTGTAATCAATGAAAATTGGCCATAACAAAGGAATAGGTTCACACCAAATGCACATTTGAAATAAATAGAGAATTTAAAATTAGGATCAACATGCTCAAAGGGATTGTGTTTAGGATTTGTGTGACTTGCCTTGTAATAATCAGTCTTCATGTCATCTTCTGGAACACTTCTAGTGCACTCGCGAACCTCCAAAATGACGAAATGACAAGCTAACAAGCAAAATGAGGAAAAAGACTAATAAAAACCAAATAAACAGTACAACTAAAATAAACAAACATGTTGATCATGATTTCAGATGAATTATGAGACTTGAACAACCTCATTCCGAGTTCGTATGAATTAGTTATGAATTTTATAAATTTAATCTAATTAAAGCCTATTTAAAAGGATTAAATAGATTTATTACGTCATATTTAATTATTTTACTGAAGGAAAAGAAGGATTACATTGTCAGCCCTGGATCGGTCCACCGTAGACTAGGTTCACCGAGATGGTCCACGGGTTCTCAAGATTGGACGGCTGTGATTGATCTTAACCGGAGTTGACCGAGATCCAACGAACGAGATTAAAACCGGCTTAGGGTTTAGATGGATGACACGTGGCGTCCGGTTGGCAGACACGGAGGACGAAGGGCAGACGTGGCGATGATTGGGATGCCACGCGAGATCAATGGCTGGCGGCGATGACGAACATCAGTGCTTTGGTCAGAACCGAGGACTCGAAGAGGAAGAGGAAGACACGACGATTCTTACCAACACCCAGACGATGACAAACGGCGACGGGATAGGCTGGCGGTGAGCTTTTGGTGGCAGAGACGTTTTGGTCAACGGCGATGACGGCGCTCCGATGGTCGACGGCAGCAACGGACCGACGGACGGGGTTCTTCTCCTCCTTGCGGACACAATGGCGGCGACAACAACCGAAGGCGGCGACGGACGCGGCTCTATTGGAGAAGCTCGGCGACGGCGGAGCTTGGGATGCAAGCGGTGGCGGTGCTACGGATTACGAGGGCCTTGGACGAGGGTGGAAAACGAAACAGGGCAACGAGAGGGTCCTATTTATAGCGGCAAGAGGTCGAATCCGAGCCTAAGACAACGGGTATGGCACTGGGAAATTATAGGGTTTTCGCAGCAATAGGAAAGATTGAAACCACGAAATTGGAAAGGATTTCCATAGGGATTTCTCAAGATTTTTGAGGAGAAAGAGAGAGGAGATTGAGGGCATCAAATCCTCCCAACCAATTTTGGAAACGAGCAACGAGATACGGCCTGATTTGGAAGAAGAGGTGGCGGCATCGGGCTCGGCTGGGGCGGCTGGAGGTTGAAGAAGGCACTGTAATGAGGAGATGTAAAGTTGACTTCTGCTCGCTTTGTTGGGCTGGTTGGAGGAGCGATGCAAAGCAGACTTTGGAGATGAGGCAAACCTGCAGGAGAGAAAGAGGTAGCACCAATACACTTTTCAAGACTGCTTGGATTGCTGGGCCAACTTGGTAGAGGGAAAACAAGTAGACTTCTGTGGAATTGGCCCAGAAGGAGGGAGGATTTTAATTACTCTCCCATTTAAATTAATCGATGAAATGATCTTTAAATTTTCAAAAATACTTCCAAGGCTTAAATAATTTCAAGAAAAATCCTGAAAATACTCGGGCTGTCAAAGTATTTGTAATTTTTTTACTAGATCATTTAATGACTAATTATTATGTAAATAATTACCGGAATGTTCTTTGTATTATTAAAATTAATTTTTTAGGTCTAAAAATCCGAGAAAATTCCAGAGAGTAAACTTAATTATGGATAATCTAATAGAAATTAAATCCAACCATGTTTTATTTAGAAAATTTTATTTCCCACGTTAACTTCACTTGTAAATTAATGAACATTTAATATAAATTCTAGAAATAATTTATTAATCCCTGAAAAAATCAGGGTGTGACAAGTTCTTACCTTATAGGAGGATTAGAAGGGGGGCACCTAGAGGCTACATGGGAGAAGGCCACGAAGTGGCAACGCCACCCATGGGTTGGCCGAACAAGAGGTTTGGCCGAACTTTGGTGGGCTATTCTCCTTAGCTCAGTAATCAAGATAATTGGGCGTGGGCTAGATAGGGTCCAGCCCTGAAGTCTCCAGGAAAATTTCGGGAAAGACGTGAAAATCGACCAAATTCTCCATGTCTAACTCTTGGTCTAAATTTTTGACTGGTTCTATGAAAACTTTTAAATGATGACCATTTACCTTGAAGATGTTACCTTCGTCATCCCGAAGCATGGCCACTCCATCCGGTGAGGTATCGAGAACGGTGTTTGGTCCCATCCATTTGCTTTGTAGTTTCCCATGACCGAGGAGTTTCACCTTTCAGTTGAAAAGTAGCACCTTGTCTCCTACTTCAAATTCCTTCACCTTAATCCTCTTATCATGCCATCTTTTTGTTCTTTCGTTGTACATTCTGGTATTGTGATAAGCTTTGTCCCTCAATTCCTCCAATTTCGATAGTTGCATTTGACTGTGTCATTCGGCTCTTCCTAGATCCATGTTACATGTTCGGATGGCCCAATGCGCTCTATGTTCTTGCTCGACAGGCAGATGGCATGTTTTTTCATAGACGAGTTGGTACGATGACATGCTGATGGACGTCTTGTATGCGATCCTATATGCCCAAAGTGCATCGGGTAGCTTGTTCTTCGATGCCTTCCCTATCTCATGTACGATCTTTTGCGGAATGTTTTTGATCTGTTTATTGGATGTTTCTACTTGACCACTTGTTTGAGGATGGTAGGAGTTGCAATGTTGTGCTGCACCTCGAGCTCTTGTAAAAAGTTTTGCAAGGTCTTATCAATGAAATGAGACCCTCCATCACTTATTACCATCCAAGGTGTTCCAAAGCGACGGAAGATAACATCTTGGAACATCTTGCAGGTGTGCTTGGCGTCAGCGGCTCAGCACGACATTGCTTCTATCCATTTGGACACAAAGTCGACAACCACTAGGATGTACTCACAATCTTGGGACTTTGGAAAAGGTCCCATGTAGTTGATGCCCCACACATCGATTAATTACACTTGAAGGTTGTATGTTAGAGGCATCGCATCGCGAGCGGTGATACCTCCATGCTTTTGGCATCTTGCATATCTCTGAATGAATTCTTTTGTATCTTCAAACATTGTTGGCTAGAAGAATCCACCTTGCTTGATTTTTGCCTACGTGCAAAATGCCTCATAGTTGCCTCCCTATGTTGATGAATGGCATTTTTCTATGATCTGGGTGCCTTCAGCTTCTAGTACACACCTCCTTGGTAGGCCGTCTGCACAGAATCTGTAGAGATATGTCTCATCCCACAATTGTGTTGGCATTTGTTTCGATCAAAGATAATTCTACAAGCGCACGAATACCTATGTAGGAATTCACCTCAGAGTATTCCAAGGGTATCGAATCACAGGGAGCGTGTGTGTCTAATCTAAGAACAGGATTGATTCAAGGATAAGAACTAAATGGTAGGCTTAGGATATAGAGGACTCCTATGGGTTAATTATCTTAATTAAATTAAGGTACAACTCTATTGGTTGTATCAGGCACTGGTTCACCCCTGGTCTACCAAGGGACTCTAGGCTGTAGCTCTATGATATACTCGAACATGGGGGGATACGTAGGACGAACAAGGCTGTCACTACCTGTCACCTACCTCACTTTTCGTGGAGCACACAACAAACAAAGATAACCTCTAACCTAGACATCATGTCTACATTATCAATTACTACTCTACCTTCTTCATCCAGAGTCCTAGTACTAGAGTACTTAATATAAATACTAACGAACCCGCAATGATGAAAATATATCTCACTTAGGCTAATAAATTAAATACCAAAAGAAAATCATGAATACTTAATTATATAAAAAGAAGCATTCATCGAGGTATAAGATCGAAGAGAGTGCTGATAGCTCTGGCACTCCTCCGGACCTTCCCATCACTCTCTACCTATTTTCTCCACACTACTAAAGTGATGCCTAATCTATGAAAGTGAGTTGTACTCCACTTTGTTGTGTGTTGAGTGTGAAATGGGCTCCTCCTTTTGTCGGTAGATAAGTTGGTAAACACCTATAACCATCATTGGGGACTAATGGGCAAGCGACGCATGGAAGCTGGCGCTTATGCGCGCTAGCACATGTTCAACAGGCAATCCCTCTCTGGCCACCGACTTTCTTTTGTGTATGATAGGTGGGCCCCTATGGCGGTGCACTGTGGATTAGCTCAATTTCAGTCGGTTTTGACTGTCATGTGGGCCCTTCGATCCATGTGCTCGTGTATGTTGGTTAGAGGTATATTTCATCGCATGGTGAGTGTAAATGCATCCAAAATCACTTGCATACATATATTTACCAATACTCATGGAAATGGTTAGTAATAAACCCTTACCACTAAGTTTGATATTATATTTTATATTCTTTTAAGCAGGAATTGATGGTTAGAGTTTGTATTTAACGACCGCTAACAACACCCCCACACTTAACGTTTATTCATCCCTAAGTAAAACTCATGGATTTCAATAGAGTAAGGACTTCCTGTATAATGATACAAACATATATTGTATTCCAAGCCATACATGTATCCGTGAACTTTGAAGTGTCTGCCATGTCATCTTGGGTGATTGAAGAATGGAACGGCCTTGACTCAAGTCACCTTCACCCCCTTTGATGAATTACCTTGGGTTTTTCTTTTTGCTCATAAAACATAACTTTTACTTTACTCCTGAATTGATTCTTTCAGATCGCTCAATGTATTTAATCCTCACCAAACCATTGATTTTGCCCTTTCTTATCCTACCTTTCTAATAAGGCTTATGTGGAGCTTACGGTAGGAAATAAGAATGGCACACTTACATCAAATATTTTGTAAAGTCAAAAGGTGGATGCAAAAAGAATACTAATCATACAACCATAATCAAGATGTGCACATGTGTATGGAAATGGATGTGTATGTGGAAGAGTGGAAAAAATGGGATGATGACTCATTTTGTATGATCCTCCTATTTGCACTTTATTTGGAGAATATGGCTATTTTTCTATATCATAAAATTTTTTTCATCATGTTGATGAATATTTTGTCTACTTCTCTTGTGAGCATTTTGATTTTAGGCGACGTGTTCACGGTTGGAGACTGGCCCAGAAGTCTAAGCATGCTTGGTGATGAAGTTAGTACATCCGCCAGCAGTTTTGGATAAGCCAATGGGTGCACTTGATTCAAAGATCGATGAGATTAGCTAATGAAATGATATCCAGCGCGGTAAGCATGACAACATCCATCAAGTTTGGAGTCATCAGTCCATGATTGAACAAGAGGGCGTTGAGAGCATCAGACCAGAAATAACAAGTCGATGATATCAAGGATTTGTCCTTGTCCAATTCAGCCAAGGACAGATTGATGCATTTAGCAATCCCTAGATCGACCCATAGCTGATATTTGGAGGCCAAAGCTCGCTGATACCAAGTGCGTCAGTGTCACGTCCAGAAATTTAGCCGAATTTTTAGACTATTTTGTGTATAAATCCCTATCCAAGAATCAAGCCAAGGTACACAAATGATAAATTAATATACATATCCAGACATAAATAAAGCATAAATACTTATAAAAGAGGCACATAGTCCTCACACAAAAAAGAAAGTAGCAGCGGAAAAGAGACGATCCTAGCAGGGATATAAGCCTTGGTCCTCTAACTCCATCTTCTGCACAGAAGCACTACACTTCTGAAAAGGGAGAATAATAGCAACACTGAGTACAACCACTGTAATCAGCAAGTCACGGCAATGATGCAGACAATGCCAGGGGAGACAAAGGGAGGTTCGTGGTTATTTGCATGAAGGCAGTTGTAAACATTTATAGTTAAAAACAGTAAAACAATTGATTAATTAAGGCAAGATTAATCTCCACTGAACAACGGTAAACTATGTTGAACAAACACAAACAAACCACCTGAACTACACCAGTTCATTAAGCCAAGTTAATTAATAGTCTGAGACTAATCACGACGAAGTTGATCGATCGCCCATAATTGCGACATGACTATTCGAATAGTTTTACTCTGGCTAGAGATGCACAACCATTCCTACAAGGCACAATCCACCATATGTCACCGTGACATGCTTGACATGTTACCATGCCAGTAATTGTGACAAGACCCTTTGTATAACTTCCACCAATAAAGCGCACCGTGCTAAGGTTTCACCCCCACCCCTAAACCGGAGTGAACAACCCCCGATGCGCTGTGGTAAATCCGACAACCGATCAACCCCAAAACAAGAGCCAACCCAACTCCATCACGCCCACCCTAGCCTGAGAACGTCGGAAAGGGAAAAACTATACTACAAGTCCAGTAGTTGCCCATACTTGCTTGTGGTAAGTACGTTATGTTTTCCAGGGATTTCCTGCCAATCCTTAAATACCATGGGTGTGACAATCAAAACCATGCACCCACAGGCCACCATTAAGCCATATTTTAGTTGGATAATTATGACCATTAAACCATGTTCAAATGTCTCGAGCTTGCAACACATCAAGATACTGGATGTAAACAATGTGATTATCCCATTAAGTGAGCTACAGGTAATTAAGCATCGGTTAAGCCTATCATAATTCTAGCAAAGTCAACATAAGCGACACAAGCTAGTCAAATTATCACCCAAGTTTGAGAAATGATGGTTGGTTATCAAGTAAACATGGCACAAGCAAGAAATAGCTAATCCCTATTCCCATGTAATTTGTTTGCAAACAGTAAAACATTTTGTAAAGGAGGAATGTGTGACTTGCCCTGCTTCTTCAATTAATCTTCTGAACTCTTTCCTCATCAATGCGATCTTCCAAAACGGTAGATTCTACACGCTGGCATGCAAAATGAGGAAAAACCCTAATAAAAACCAAGGAAATACTACATAGAAAGTAAACAAACATGTAGATCTCAATTTTAGATCATTTTTGCATGTCGAATGGCTCAATTTGGAGTTCATATGAATTAGTTATGAATTTTAGAAGTTTTGACCATTTAAATGAGTTTCTAGAAATTAACTCGATTTATTGTGCTAGTAATAGGATTTGTGATGCCAGCCGAACGGAGAGGTGGTGCCGACAAGTAGGCCCCACCTGTTGGTGACTCAAGGAGGGCGGTCCAAGCTGGACATGGTCCACCATGGCTCGGGAGTGGGAGCACCACGTGGCAACAACGTGGCGGCCACAACAGGTTGGCAGGATGAGTTGGCGCCGATGAGACGCCACGACGGCACCTACGTGGGACAATACCGGGGGCCATATGGACGGTGCAGATTTGCCCTAGGGCACATTGGATGGCCTTGGATGACGGGAGCAAGGCTCGCTGGCTAAGAGGCCATCGACGGCGAGTGGCAGCGGTGCAACGGCGGGCACAGGACCTGACAAAAAATGGAGAGGGGGGAGAGGGGTGCTCTCTGAGAGGTCAACGGGAAGGCAGCTGGCGGCAAGCTTGAATCAGCAGCCCTCCTTGGGTTGGGGCAGGGATGGTGCTCCGACAAGCTCCGGCTTCCGAGAAGAGGCAGAATGTGTGCTTCAGGACATGGGGAAGATGGTGGAGGCATCAGAGGAAGGAGGAGAGGCATGGGGCGGTGAGATTCACTAGCCAAAGTTGGTCGGAGAGAGGTCGACTCCACCCTCTTATTGGCGAACGGATTCCGGTGAGGAGTAACGCTGGGAAACTAGTGGTCGAGGTGCTGTGAGGTTGAGCACACCCATTCGGTGGCAAAGGGGTTCTGGGGACGAGTAACACTGGGAAACTAGTGGCCGAGGTGTTGTTCAATGGCTATGAAAGTGGTGGAGTCAGTGGTGAGGCCTGGCACAGCTTCATGCGACGGTGACTAGCGGCCGTATCTGATGAAAATGGTGGCGGCTTCAGGATGACTGGGTGGCAGTTTTAGGATGCGGAGTGGTGGCCGGGCTTGCTATTATTTCGATAAAGCTGGAAGTGCTAGCAGTGCAGGGCGGTAGTGGCTCTAGCGGCTACAGTGCTTGGCCGGAGCATGCCGGCAAGGGGGCAGAGCAAGTGCGCGGCATGAGGAGGCGGATAGGGGGTGCGATGAGCTTGGGGAAAGTGGGAAAACAGATGAGGAGAGCACAGGGGTGAGCTCGATAGGGACGGGGACACGGGACCGTGCTCGAGCCAGCGGGAAAAGCCGACAGAGTGGGGCGGCGACGTGGGGCAGATAGCGGCTCGATTTGGTGCCAAATTTTGGGGAAGAGTTGGAGGAGTGGGGGAAGAAAGCGTCCACAGCTTTGACGCGCGGGCGCATGTGGGAGCGGCGCAGATTCAGCCGCGACGTGGGGCACGTCCTCATCCGGCTAGGGTGGTCGGAGGTTGAAGGAGAACCTGACAAGTAGGCCCCACCTGTCGGCGGCGCAAGGGAGAGGAGGGATGCGAAGCAGAATTTGTGAGGAAAGGAGGCAACCAGGCCAGGCCGAGGAGGAGGAAGAAGGGGAAAGGCCGGCACAGGGACAAGAAACAGACTTGCCGAGGAAGGTGAGCCGAAAATGGTCCAAGGACAGGGAAGGAATTTAGTTTGTTTTTTAATTTAATTAATTGATTATTCAAGCTTTGTAGCATTAAAATTACTTCTTGAGCTCCGAAAATTTATGGGAAACTCTAAAGAGAACTTTAGGGCATGGAGAATATTACAAAAATATTTCTATCTATGATGTTTGAAGGACATTTTATTTCCCACATTAATTTCACTTGATAAACTGCTTTAAATTGTTATATAAACTCTAGAAATGATTTATTTAATGATTTTTAATCCTGAAAGAAAATCAGGGCGTGACAGTCAGTTAGTGATTTTCGGTGAAAAAAATCTGAAACTGTTATGCCAATCTATGGTAGCTAAGCTAGAGGTTTTGAAGGCGATCCAGTTGGTCTCTGCATTGTTGAATTCGATCGGATCCTCACTACCCATCAGACTAATATAATAGAAAGCGAGCCGATTGTGGATTGGAATCATAACTTGGTTTTTCAGATTCTACAGTACAAGATGAACAGTGTCGGGGGCATGTTTTAATGGCAAAATTTGGCAATTGCCATTAGTCAAGACCAGTTCAATGGAGGAATTGACACCGTGATTATTGTGTATTCATTTGGAAAGTGTATCGGGTAGATTTGGTAAATTTAGAGTTATTTTTGTATTAACTTCCATAACAAGGAAGGTTTGTTTTAATTTCCTTTTCTATAGATACAGTCCAAAGCCAATCAAGTCATGTTTGAGTCAGACTTGTTTAGTTTCCTTTTTCTGTAAGGTAGCCGATCAAGTCATGTCAAGTCCGACTTAATTAAATAGCAGTTTAATAATCACTTTTCGGCACATCGTCACCCTAGTTTAGCTTTCGACGAGTTCTTGTTTTCAAGTATGGGCTGCCATGGTTTTGATCTCCGACGAGAAAGTAAGTTGCATCAACTATTGTATTGGCCCGACTAGTACTTTCTCGGTTAAGTCTGATATACTAATTAGATATTTGCATGCGTTGCTTATATGATGTATCGGCTCTTTCTTTGATTACTTTGCTGTCTTAGTTAGATTCAATATATCAACCACTTTGTTTAACATCTATTGGCTCATATAAAACTATCAAGCTTGTTACTAATCTCGTACTTTCTCGGTTAAGTCTAATCGATTGGATTGTGTTTGCTAGGTAGGTTTGCTCAATTCAACAAATATCATCCATTGTTTCATCGGAGTTCCAACTGATGAGTTATCTAATTATCAACAATTAAACGTTTTCATTAGCTAGTTAGCAAAGTCAATATAATTGTTTAATTCATACTTTTATTGTTTTCAATCTTATACTATCTCGGTTAGGTCCGATCTATCAAGATTGTAGTCAATAAGAAAAGGCTATTAATAATTATATTCCAACTGGTTATAGCCGATGATAATTTATCTCTTCTGTAGAAGTTAATGATAATTTCCAGTTTAATTGAAGCATCTTATATTCCAATTGATAATTTACCTCTTTCGTAGAAGTTAATGATAATTCAGAGATCATATAATTGTTCAATATCTTACATTTATAATCTTCAATCTTATACTGTCTTGATTTGGTCCGATCTATCAAGATTGGTTTTAACAAAAGTTAGATTATTGATAGTTATATTACATCTAGGTCTTGGCCGATGTAACTTTAATTTGTTCTTTATACTTAAACACATTGGTTATAGCCGTTGATCAGAATTTCCATCAGCATTGGCTGGGCACACGATACTATATTGGGTCTACGGCCGATCAACCTCTCAATCCAATCTTTTGCTTCTATTGTGTTAGTTGCAAAATCAAACTAAATGACACGCTCTAAATCTGATTGATAGGACCTAGTGACTAGAGATAAGCAAATCTCTTAGGCCTTCATGTGTGCGACGTATTTTGCGTCAACACTACCCATACAAGTATCAAACTTATCCTATTACAAATCAAATTCCAATCTTCTCAAATTTGGACTCCTTCCAAATTTGACTACACTTTATATACACACACAATCCCTCCTTTATTCTGTATGAATTCTTCACCACCATGTCCATTGTTCTTTAGCCTATGCATCCGGCATGATCTCTTGATCATCTGGACATTAAATTCTCTCAAGTTGACTCCCGATCCATCACCGGCAACACCCTGCCAAGACATCATGTGATGAGGACTAGGGTCCCAATCTTTCGTTAGGTACTAGATAGGTCGATTATGGAGACTCGACGTTGATGATCCAAAGGTTCCGATCAGGATGACCGAACCACTCGCAATCACTAGACCAACCCTCCATTGGTTATCAACCGAGCCAAAACATGGTTGACCTCGCCGATAAGGCTATCTCCTGCAAGTGAATCGAGAACATAAGCAAGAGAGTAGAAGATGCAATCTGAATATATTGCGAATATAAGATGAATCTCACAAATTGGGGTTCCGCAAACCGATCTAGCAGCAAAACTGCAATTGCGGAATGGTCTAAGCAAAATCCAACCCTAATTGGATGATGACTAACGATTAAATATGTTCTAGGGTCGACCTAGGACCCCTGGACGCATCCCTAATGAACTCTAACACGATACACGGCCGAACGAGTCTAAAGACGATGACGCAACACCCAGACAGATTGTGGATGCTCTCTTGTTACAGCGATTCCTATTGACACGGAAGGAATTGTGACATGGAACTAGTCCCATTGCAAAGGTGGCCTCGTTAGCTTTCCATAAGCTCGTAGAAAGTATCCAATCAATATAGTCATAGATAGATAGATAGATAGATGGATGGATAGATAGATAGATAGATAGATAGATGAATAGATGGATGGATGCATGGATTGATTGATTTAACAGATTTGACACCAAATAAACATGAATTTACTATTGGAGGAACAATAATGACGAAAATTTTTCAAAATTGATGGTTATGAGTGGCATTAATCAATTGTACAGATTAGAAAATGACAACAGAAATATTTAGGCATGCAATGGAATTAGACTGTAGGATAATCTTCTAGGTTTGATACTAAAGCAATAATTCCATGTAATAAAAAAGACAATTAATCATAACAATTTGGAAAAGTTATGTTTAGAAGTGGCTTTAATAGCAGATAACTTAATGATAAGGATAAGATATACCTGCATGTTTCAGGACAATCTGCCATATTCTTTTACAGCAAAATCATAAAGATAGGAAACTAATTAAGTCAAGATTAATTTCTTCCATATATAACAGCTATCTTTGTTCTATATATATGAACCATGGCTCCTGAAGTTCACACTGTTCAACATTCAACTCAATAGTCACAACAAGACACATAAAACATAGTATCTCACTCTTCACAATATGAAGCACACCCACCATAGACTCGTGTTGTTTTGCTTGGTTCTTCTAGTTTTCTCTGCTTTCCCTGCACAAATACGAGGTAATTCTTTCTGTGTGAATTTGTATGTTTTCTCATTATTTTCTTTGCACTGGCAAGATAATAAACATATGACTCCTTGCATCTCTCTAGGTCAAACCACAAGCAAGACTCCGGTGGGAGTTAGCATTGGAGAACTTAAACTTAGTGTTTGCTTTTCGGCCCCCCCTTCGTGGTCTTGCTGTTCAAAGGATAACCTATGATATCCATCACTTGAGGCATGCCTGGCAAAGTGCAAATATGATAAAATGGAGCACAGCGGACTCAGAGGCTAAGTGCTCCGATGTCTGATTGAATCGGACACTGTGCTTATTTTCAGATCATGTTGATTTAGTGTGTCATTAGTAATAATCATATATCCAGTATATCTGGGAATAACTGATGTGTATGTTCCAATAGATATGCATTTTCAAAAACTATATTGGAGCGTATGAGATGCGTGGTGCTTATGTCCAGGAGATGTTTTGATGATCAAAAAAATATAATTCCAAATTTCCAATAATAAAAAACATATTGGGCCAAAATAAAACCAAGAATCTCATTTCATAAATTATGTTATCGCACATAAAGAACCCAACAAATTGAGTCTACGAAAAAGAGTTGAGCATGCTAGTGGGCGTAGTTGCGGTAGCGACGCTAGTCATGCACGGCCGCACTCCCCTTGCTGGTTTTGGTTTTGCTTCACGTTGCATCTTCATCCTCCTGTTCAAAGATCTACGCATATTCAAAACTTTCAGTTTTTTCTCAAACTTCCATCTAAGAAATCACAAAACTTTCTCTTCAAACATATGAAAACATTCATCTGAAATCATAAAACTTTCAAACCGAATCTAAAACTTTCATCTAACAAATCGCGACAACTTTCAATTCAACTATAAAACTTTCATCTCGAAATCACACAAACATATGATTCAAATCTAAAACTTTAATGCAAACATCACAAATATTCAATTGAAAAATCCTGCTTCCTCTTCGTCAACTGTTGTCGTCTTCTTGATAACGACCGCAGTTATAACCAAGTTGTTCGTGCCTGCTGCTGCCGCTCCTGCGTGCCGTGTGGCAGCAGTGGCGATGGTAGTGTCCCCGTGTGGCAGCTGGCACCTACACCGCCGCCCATGGTGGCCAGAGTTGAGGAGCTAGGGCATGGGTGGTGCACCACAATGTATTAGACGATTCAATGAGGATAGCATCGCCGTCGGAGAGGTCAGAGTTATTCAATGAGCGAATCAGAACCCCCACATCCCTAAGCCCATGTTCAGAAATGGTAGAGCTGTGTTCGATCTGAACTCAAGGGAATGGTGCAGATTCAGATCTGAAAATTGCAATGAGAAGCAGGGGAAGCCGCATCATAACCCTTCAGTAGAATGTCGTGTTCTTGGAGATTCCAGCTGGATAAGTCAGCGTCATCGAATCTTCTTACTGGTTCGAACCCGATTCAGGTAAATTGACCCAAAGTAGGTATTGGTTGCGTTTGGGAGACCCAAAGTGACCGAATAAGTCTTGGACCCACCGACTGGTTTGGATCTGAGTCGAAGAGGGAAAGCTTGCCGAAGTTGTTGGCGAGAAAGTCAAAATCGCTGAATTGAAACACCTGCCCTAGGTGAAGACAAAGCCGATGATTCCTGAAGATGAATCAATCGCACTTTTCGATAAAACTCTTGACATAACCCCTATCTTGCACGCCAACTGTTGATGTTCTATATCAGCAATAATATAGAGAGTAGCGTACGAGGTCCAAAAGTGGATGGATGTGGAGACAAAGATTTGGATAGGTTCAGACCCTCTCGACGAGATGTTTTTGGATTGTATCCGCCAGATGTTGTATTGATTTGACGATCTTGTTGTGGCTTATGCCCTAAGAGGGCTTCCTGCTCCCCTTATATATGTTAAGGAGCAAGGGTACAAGTAGGAAATCTAGCTGGACTCGACCTAAGTTTACTTTAGTTTTACAAGAGAAAACTCGGTCGAAAACTGGAGTCCTGCCTTAACCAGCAAGGAAACTCTGACAAGTTATGTACAATTACAATTATCCTAACCATGCCTACCACCTGTCACCAGTCGGATATACAGGCAATGAGGGTATCTGGCACCCATAATCTCCACACCTTGTTCATCATAAGATCACTTTTCACAATATTTGTCCGGTCTAACCAGTGTAGAAAGCCCAATCTGACCGATCCCATCCAGAGAGAAAAAACACTTCCCCAATTATCCACCAAAAAAATATAATCAACATTACATGCCAATTGTTCATCACAAAAATAATAAATCAAAACATTGATTTCACAGCTCGAGCTCCTAGCAACGGCCACACCAACATCGACTGCAACAGCTGCATGGGTAGAAGATCAAAATGAAAAAGGAGAATGAAAAGAAAGGAAAAAAATGGAAATCTCTTAAGTAGCCCCATTTGTCGGTCAGTGTAGAGTTAGTGTTGATGTCATGTCAGTGCACCTAGCTAGGATCTCAAACAGGTCCGCGTGATAATTTGAGACCGGAATTACATCCTTTAACAAGTTTTAAGACCTAAATCGGTATTTGGATATAGACGAAGACCGACAAACAAATAATTTAGGGATTGACTGTAGACTTTACTCTTAATATTTAATCAGGGTAATCTACAACACTACTGCTACTACAGAAAAAGCCTATCACTTATGAAGCAGCAGCCGTCTGACGGTTAAAAAACCGGTAGTGACAGTATCGCTGTTGGTCCTTCTCACTAATCCCAAAAAATAATTATTATGTATCTATAGTTCCTTCTAATGCAACAAACTGGCAATTAGTAGTGAGATTACAAAGTGAATTGGCGGCGATAGACTATCGTTGTCGATTCATAATGAACCAACAGTGGGATGACGTTTTTTAACTTGATCCGTGCTATTGCAACTTTAACTACAGTATTTTTCTAATACTATTACTACTTACCTATTTATAATCATATCATTGTAATTTCATAATTATTCGATATTTGTCACTGCATATTCCTTGACTGCATTTTTTTAAAAAAAATAGATCAAATTGTCACTATCTTCTTCCTTTATCCTCTCCCGTCTCACATGTTCATCTCCCCTTCACCCGATTCCGTCACCGGTAGCGGAGTGTTCGGGAAGGCAGTCATGCCACTCCTCCTGGTTGACGGGGCTGAGGAGAGCGGCCCCAGCATCGACCGCGAAGTCAACGACATCAGGGGTTCTCCACCGTAATTACCAGGTATATGTGCGATGTGAAGCTTCGTGTAATGGCCATTGCAAACCACGACAGCATCATACAACTCCTCGTCACGCCTCCCCTTCTCCCTGAGCTTCCTGGACGTCACCGCCCACCTCTCGCCACGGCCACCGTCTTCCCTCCGAACCCCAAACACCTCCATCTCGAAGTGGACCAGCCCGTACAGGTCGAACCGCTGCGCAGATTCCTCCATGCACTGGAGCACCACCTCACGGCCGGGTAACCTGCACGGGTCTCCGACCTTCCCCGCAGTGGCAAAGGGGAAGTCGAGGAACCCGATCACCTCCCACGGCAGGTTGGTGCGTAACAATGCATGGAGGCTTGGAGTGGTTGGTGACGGTGGCTAGCGGGTCGGTGGCTGCCAGGGCAGTGTTGTAAAGCCACGTGCCGCCCACAGCGGTGGCATGCTCAAAGATGATGGGCGTGTGAGAAGGATGGCGTTAGGATGACGAGACGGAGGGAGGCGAGCGTGATTTCGTTTTGGTTTTATTTTGCGATTTGGGATCAAGAGACTGGAGAAGATCGTGAGAGAGGAGATGAAAGTAGAAGGGTAATTTGGTCAATTTTTTTACAAAATGCTTTCGATCAAATATATTGAATAACTATGAAATTATAATGGCACGAATCCAAATAAGTGAATAGTGATGGTATATTTTTAATATGGCAAAAATGCAATGGCATGGATCAAAATTTCCTTTTTTTAGTTGATGCTAAGTAGGCATTAACTCGTGTTCATAGAACAGACAATTACGTATGGAGAATTTTGAGAACCCTTGGATGGTGCAATTGAAACTAACAACCTGACATTTTTTTATGTGAAATTAAGCTTGGAGTTTAGGACAAGTAGTAACAAACCCATGCATTGCACGCATTATTTGTCGAGTACGCCAAATTTATACCGTCCAGTGTCATTTATGATCACCACATGAATTTGGATGAGTGGGATCCACATACGCATAAATAGCCACTCAAACCTCAATGTGTCCACGATTACAACATAACACCATTCGATATAAACTCTCCAATGTCGAATAATGAGCAAAAGAGATATTGCTGGGACTCAGCATGCCAATCAACTTCAGCGACCAAATGTGTTACACATCTCAGAAGACTTGACTCAAATCGCTAGAGCTCTACAACATCTCAATTACTCAATATTCATACTCATGCTCAGCTAGCCCCAGGAAATTGCTAGCTTTGCATTTTCATGTAAGCCAAAATATCAGAACAATGTACACAATGGATGACTTAGATATAAATAGAGACATTTAACTAGATTATATACATAGGGTCAACCGGCCTAATAATTAATGTCCATCGGAAGCATGTCTACCCATTTCCGCAGGCAACCGACTAGGGGTAGGCCCCTAAGTAGGACCATCCTGAACAATCAAACGATCCCGAGCACTCAACTACTTACAATAGAATATAAACAACAACATATTTACAGGGCAAGAGTTAGTACATTAATCAGATTAATGTACTGACAAACACACAATCAAACCTACATACATGAAGGCTCTACTTCAAAGGGAGGCTATATGTGGACTTAATTTTAAGCACAAAACAAATTTTAGTTCACAAACATTTGCAACGTATTTAGATAAACCTTTGTAAGTATATAGAATAAATAGCATGACATAATATCATAATGGTAACATAATAGCGTCATAACCATCATCATAATATATTCTTGTGCCATCCATGACAGCAAACAATACATCACAATATCAGCCCACACCGGGCAAAATCGTCATCATAATCATCAAAACTCAACACATTTCACCATTCCTATAGACCATTTTCATAAACACATTTATAAATCACAAGTCTATACCCATGACAATTCACTATGTCGCTCACAACCATGAGCACGACTAATTGATTAGTTTTAGACTCTGCAGAGTTTGTACAACTTTATCCACATGATGTGAATCGCTCTAGTTTGTCCGGTACCCGTTGGTACCATCACACTCTACACATTGAATGCGGTCTAGAGGTCACAACGTAGCCTTTACATTACTTAACGCCTAGCCTTGCATCAGCAACGGCAAGTGTGAATCCATCCTGGGAATGACCCAGAACAGTTAGGTGGCGGGTCCACGCCTTAAACCTAACGCCGTGGTAGCGAACACATCCGTTTTCCCATGAGACACTTAACCGTTGAATTGGACAGACTTAGATGCCCATGCTGTGAGGCGGACCATCCGTCTCCTCATAGAAACACACACAGCTAGTAATATTTGTTAGAATTATAATCAACACATATTCATGGGTAGTTCCTATGAATCATCACTCAGACTAATTCATTCTATTTCGGCCTACCAATATGCAAGGCTAGACTTTAAGTAACTTAATTAGCTAAGGCCACTCCATAAATAGTACATGTGGATGTACAGTAAATAATAGTGAACGACATAAAGTTCGGTCCTTAATCAACCCAGGTGAACACTCCCCTTATCGGTGCACAACTAACACCATATGTGCACCACTTGTCGCCCAAGTCTAAAAACATGTTTACCTCCATTTTAATTCTCAAATAATCATAGTTCTCATTTCTGTCTAAAAGTAAAATAATGCCCATCTTTTCATTTATAAAGTGATCATAATATTATTTAGCGAATTGCTAAGCATGGCTAAGCATATGGCACATATAAAGCATAATTAGACCCATTAGAGTACAACCAATGTACTCCAATCATTCCTATGGTTACAATCAGTAATGAGTGAAATTTATCGAGGTGGTTCATGCAACAAGTGGGTTATAACTACCATCTTCTCAACAAAATACAATTTCTTATCAAATAGCGCATGCAAAGTTATAAACAAAACATCTGCCCATAAAACATAGGATTCAATGTGTTCAAAGGAAAGAAGCACTTGCCTCACTTGTAGAAGTCCCTAATATGAATATGACAACCAATTCCACTCCTTCACCGTCAACGAATTCGCAATCTATATAATCATAACATACAAATCAAAGAAACATCCAAATAATGCAAAAAATCCAAAATGCTCTAAAATGCATGAATTCTTCACAGTGGGTGCGTACTGTCTTAAAATGAATTTATGTGAAAAAATTTTTATTTTATCACTTCTATTTTGAGAGTTATGAATTTTGTAAATTCTATTCTAGACAGAGGTTAATTAAGCTCTATTAGTACTCAGGTGCATTTTGGGTCCAAGATTTGAGAAGTATTGGGCTGTTGTAGTGAGGGCTTGGTCCTGAGGAGTTTAACAAAATTTTGTTTCACAATTTTTAGAGTTAGCATGATTTTATTATGAATTTTACAAGCTATACCGAATTTTAGATGTGTTTCAAGTACTGTATGTGCCACATTTTATTTCACAGTAATTAATTTCATGATATTATAAACCCCAAAAATTTTGAATTACTTCATTTGGAGTTGGAATGAATTTTCTACTTATTTTATAAAGTGTAATGTGTTTTATATTGGTATTTGGTTATACAAACTTAAGAAATATTATATGAGCCAAGTGTTTTAAACTTTTGTTAACATGAATGATGTTATAGCCTTGCTGGTCTAATCAAGTTTCATAATGGCTTATTTGTGGTTAAAGTGCACCTTACATAGCTTGCCTATTTTATGGCATGTGTTTTAATATTTGTCTCACCACCTAAGGATTAGAAACATTTTCTATATTAGTAATACTTTATTTTACTTTCACTGGCTAAGATCATATGTTTGACCAATTATCAGAACTGGGCCTACTCCATTTTGAGTTAAGATAAATTTCTTATGAATTTTGGAGTTTAGATTATACATATAGTGATTATTTTTATAAATCAAATTTTAGAATGTCTTTCTGTTGCAGAAGATGGCAAGTTTTATTTTACCAAATTGAAATTCACATCTTACTGATTCTACAGAAATTTAGGTCATTCCATTTGAAGTTAAAATGATTTTTCTGTGAATTTCTATAGTTGAAACATGTATTATGCCTATTATTTCATATATTAAATTTTAGAGATATTTATTACACTGTATGTGTGTATTTTTATTTTACAACATTAAAGATCACCACTTTATGAACCTACAGGAATTAAGTTCATCTAAAAAGGAGCTAATTTGTTTGAATCACCTGAAGATGAAGATAAAATATTTCATGTAAAACGAGATGACTTTAACATGTAATTAATTAATTTTTAATTATTACAAATTTGAAAAATGAATTTATCTGATATTTTAAAACAACTTTCATATAGAAAATTTTCGCACGAAACATACCGTTTAACCGTTTGAAAAGCGTGCCACGATAATCTTTATCTTTTATCCAAAGTTTTATGAGTTTAGAATGGGGACTATAGATTCTACAAGTTAACATACTTTTCAGCTCAATAGAAACTTTTTTTAATTATTTTTTTCTTTATATAACATACTTCAATCTGGCTATTTTTCATGAAACACCCTGGATTTTATGGAAATCAACCCGTAGTCCTGTGACTGTTCTATGTGTGAGGGTTGTTTATAAATAGGACCCTATAGTTGTTTAAATTCTCAAAACAAGGTCCCTCTCTTTAATCTTCGGCTGTTCGATAGACTGGGAGCTCGGCCGTGGCATTGGCGAGCTCGCCTACGGCGAACGGCGGCTCAAAAGGGGAAGAGGTCAAAAGGTAAAATGAAGAGAACACTCTCGCGATTCCATTCCTCTACTTTTCTCGGTTAGTGGACATTGGAGTAGCGCCGGCGGCGAGTTCAAGCGGAGGATGTTTTCGGGTGGTGGTGCATGTGCACCTACGATCATATATTGGGTAAGTGAGTGCATGCATGCGGGTATACACAGCACTAGGGGTCTTACCGAGGTGTTAGCTGGGTTTGTTGAGGTCCGGACGGTGGAGGCAGCTTGCGGAAGCGCCCCGGCGACGGTGGACAGTAACCGGACGATGACACCGGCTTGATTTTCCTCGAAGAGCTGCCATGAATACACGTCCAGGATGTTGATAAGGTCTCAGGGAAGCTATACGTTCGATTAATTGAACCGTGGCTCACCGGAGCGGGAGGAATCGACGATGGTGTTCGACGGCCGGAGTTAGAGAAGATGACCATGCTCGCTTCACCATCGGCTGGGAATCTTGGGGGCATTTGAAGAGAAGGTCGAAGATGTGAGAATAGGTGGAACGTGGTGCCTTCCCAGGTCCACGGTTGCATGTTATATAGGCACGAGGAAAAGCCCCGCGGCGGTGGCACGTACACAAGTATGGTTACAACAAGAATACAAGGAGAGTCCTATAATCAAGGATCGCCTCCCATCTACGATACACGCATGCATGAGTCTAAGATACAATGAACCTAGACTAGCAGATATACATATCATCTAACACTCCTCCTCAATCTCAGCCACGTACAAGGTTGAGATTGGTCCTGAACTGTCGAAGCTTCGCAGCGGTGATGGCCTTAGTGAACCCATCTGCCAACTGATCGCCGGAGTTGATGAACCGGATTTCCAGAAGCTTCTGTGCTACTCGTTCTCTGACGAAATGGAAATCTATCTCTATATGTTTTGTTCTAGCATGAAACACAGGATTGGCCGACAAGTATTTTGCCCCCAAATTATCACACCATAATCTGGCGGCCCGTGGATGTGTTACCTCGAGTTCGGTTAGAAGTTTCTGAACCCACATCATCTCTGCTGTGGCATTTGCCAAAGCTTTGTATTTAGCTTCCGTGCTAGACCTCGACACCGTTGCCTGTTTCTTGGCGGTCCAAGATACAAGATTGCTACCAAGAAACACAGTAAATTCTCCTGTAGACCGCCTATCATCTAGGCAACCAGCCCAATCAGCATCTGAGAACACACTTATCATCATGGACTGTGATCGCCTGATCTTAAGCCCATAGTTCCTTGTCCCACTAACATACCTCAGGATCCTCTTGACAGCACTCCAGTGAGTTGTAGTCGGGGCATGCAAGTACTGACACACCTTGTTAACCGAAAAAGATATGTCCGGCCTTGTTAGTGTTAAGTACTGCAACGCCCCAACCACGCTTCTATAGCGTGTAGCATCCTCCGGCCCAAGAGCAGAGCCATCCGTTAGTCTCAATTTCTCAGAAACAGAAAGAGGTGTACCAACACTTTTGGCCTTGTCCATTCCGGTTCTGGATAAAACATCTGCTGCATACCTTCCTTGTGAAAGCACAAGTCCATCGTTGCTCCTCCTCACTTCTATCCCAAGGAAATAGTGCAAATCACCTAGATCTTTCAACGCAAAATCCTTCTGCAGATCCTTGAGCAATTCTGCTGTAGCCTTGGGAGAGGAGCTAGCAACAATAATATCATCAACATATACCAGTATATAAATATTGTACTCACCCCGGCTATAATAGAACAAAGAGGTATCGGCCTTGGAAGGAATAAATCCCAACTCTTGTAGCCTCTTGCACAATCTTGCATACCAAGCCCTCGGTGCTTGCTTTAGCCCATAGAGAGCTTTATCCAATTTGCAAACATAGTTCGGGTGAATCATGTCTTCATAGCCAGGAGGTTGTTGCATATACACCTCTTCTTCTAGATACCCATGGAGAAAAGCATTCTGGACATCAAGTTGCCGAAGTGATCAATTCCTTGACACTGCAATAGACAAGATCAACCGTATAGTAGCAACTTTCACAACTGGGCTGAATGTGTCTTCATAGTCAATGCCGTAACGTTGCTTAAAACCCTTAGCTTTGTATCTATCTATGGCGCCATCAGCCTTGCGCTTCACTTTGTAAACCCATTTGCAACCAATGACATTTCTCCCCTTGGGTCGAGGAACAAGGTGCCATGTCTTGTTCCTCAGCAGGGGTTGATGTTCATTCTCCATTGCGGATGCCCAGTTTTGGTCTTGAAGTGCTTCTTCTACTGAGCTCGGCTCCACGGATTTTGCCTGTGCATTCATGCACCAGCGTACCGTAGCATCCGTGTACTCCTTAGGCTTCATTATCCCACGTTGGAGCCGAGTGACTGGCCTGTGAGAAGTAGCAGCAGCAGCTTCCGTGGACGACGAGGTTGTAGGGAGCTCGGCCGCAGAAGATCCATCCGGTAGAATCACTGTCGGGTCCAGCGCCCCCTCGATGGGATTAGCATGCGACGACGGAGATGCTGATTCAAGCGCTGTGGCCAAAGGTGCTGCCGCAGAAGATCCGACCTGGGGAGGGCTCGACGAGGCCCCAGGTTCCAATCCCGAAGGAGATCGCGCCAGACTGCCTGATGTGGTCGCAGGCGTACCGGGCGAATCAGCCTCGGCCTCCGCGCTGTTCCCGGTTGGGTGACACAGCCGATAACGCCCCCCACCAGCAGCCTGTTCCTTGTTTCCTGCAGCGTTTTCATCCGTTTTTGTTCCTGTATCATCAACATAAGGTGCAGGGCTCGATGGCCGGTTAGTAGAGACAAGAGAAGACAAATGTTGATCACCGATTTTTGCATTCGCAAACTCCGAGGATGGGTTTTTGAGGATATCAGGAAGGAGATCGAGTTCAGCTCGAAGCCGTGCGCCTGCGTTGGGATGTAGAGAGGCAAAGGGAAAAACTTCTTCATCGAAGACAACATCCCGGGATATATAAACTCTCCCTTCTTTTGGATCTAGACATTTGAACCCCTTGTGCATATTGCTATATCCTAGAAACACACATTGTTTGGATCTGAACTCAAGTTTCTTAGAATTATATGGACGCAGATTTGGCCACACGGCGCAACCGAAGGTGCGTAGGAAGTTGTATTCTGGTGGATGGCCAAAGAGTTTCTCAAAAGGGGTTTTGTCATCAATAGTTTTGGACGGCAGGCGATTTATAAGAAAGATTGCAGTGAGAAAGGCTTCATCCTAGAATTTTAAAGGCATGGATGCATGTGCAAGGAGGGTGAGACCCATCTCAACAATGTGCCGATGTTTGCGTTCGGCCGACCCATTTTGTTGATGCGCATGAGGACATGAAACATGATGTTCTATACCTATGCGCTTGAAAAAGGAGTTTAGTGCTTGATATTCTCCTCCCCAATCTGTTTGGATGGCACGGATTTTTCTATCAAATTGTCGTTCAACGAGTTTTTGAAAGTCTTGAAAGCGCTGAAACACCTCAGATTTGTGTTTCAACAAATATATCCAAACAAACTTACTGTGATCATCAATGAAACTCACATAATAATTATGACAACCAATAGAGTTAGGCGCAGGGCCCCAGACATCGGAAAAAACGAGATCCATAGGATGACTTGACACACTAGTAGATCTAGGGTAAGGCAATTGGTGACTCTTGCTTGACTTACATGCATCACAAACCCTAGTATTATTTCGACTATGGGAAACAGGAAGCTTATGGCGGCTTAGGACCTGCTGGATGACCCGAGACGATGCATGGCCCAGCCTGCAATGCCATAGCGAAGTGGAAGGCTTGACTGCGCCAAAGGCTTGCTTATTTGGAGACGACTTGGATGGTAACTTCAATGGATAGAGCCCCCCCTCACATCTGCCTGTGTGGAGAGTTTTCTTCGACAACTGTTCCTTAATGGAAAAATGATGGGGGTGGAATTCAAGAAAAACATTATTATCACATGCGAGTCGATTGACAGAACAGAGGTTCTTGTGTGCTTGTGGGACATGAAGAATATTTTGGAGATGAAGATTAGGTGAATGCAAAAAACTGTGACCAACATTAGCAATCTCCATACCTGTGGCGTTTGCAGCATGCACCTGATCACCGCCGTGATACTTGTCATGGACGGTCAACTTCTCCAGCTCGCCGGTGACATGGTCCGTGGCTCCAGTGTCCATGTACCAATTAGTGTCGACACCGTATGAACTAGTGGCGGCAGCAGCAGTCTTTTGTGGAGGGCCATGATAAGATGAATCATACCGCTTGAAGCATCGGTAGGCCGGGTGTCCCTCCTTGCCACAAACTTGGCAGTAGACGCCGGGTTCAAATCGCCCGCTGCTGCGTCCTCCTTTCTGTCCGCGGCCACCACCGCGACCTCCACGCCCACCACCGCGCGCGTTGTTGTTGTAGTTGCCGCCACCACGGCCACCCTTGGTGGCCATGTTCATAGAGGACTGCTATCCTCCGTCCCTGGCCTCCATGCGCTGCTCAAAGGAGACAAGCTGTGCATAGAGCTCGTTCACGGTGATCGGCTCAACTCGCGCCGCCACCGTCGTCACCACTGGATCATACTCTCGATCTAGCCCGGTCAAGATGTAGGAGATGAGTTCCTCATCTTCGAGCTTACGACCAGCAGATGCCATCTCGTCTCCGAGGGCCTTCATCTTCGTGAAGAATTCACTGATGGAGGATGCGCCCTTGGACGCAGTAGCAAGGGCCATCCTTGTGCTGATGATTCTAGCTCTTGATTGTGACGCATGAAGCGCCTGGATCGCAGTCCATGCCTCCGCCGCGGTGGTCACCGCAGTGATCTGAGATCCGATCTCGCGAGAGAGGGATCCAAGAAGGTAGGATAGGACTTGCTGATCTTGGGCCACCCACTTCTTGAATTCAGGGTTCAGAATGGGTGCCGCATCCGCCGCCGGCTTCTCATCGTCCGCCTTGGCCTTTGGGGGGATGAACTTCTCCGGCGGCTTCTCCGCCGGGTCGAAGAACTTTTCCATCTCCGCACCACGAAGGCCGGAGAGGACTTGGAGCTTCCACATGGGATGATTATTCCTGGTCAGCTTCTCCGTGACCGGGAACATGCCGAGGGGAGAAAACGCGGTGAGGGCGGCGACAGTGGAAGATGATGCGAGCGCCATATTTTTCCGCTAGGATAGATGCTCTGATACCATGTGAGAATAGGTGGAACGTGGTGCCTTCCCAGGTCCACGGTTGCGTGCTATATAGGCACGAGGAAAAGCCCCGCGGCGGTGGCACGTACACAAGTATGGTTACAACAATAATACAAGGAGAGTCCTATAATCAAGGATCACCTCCCATCTACGATACACGCATGCATGAGTCTAAGATACAATGAACCTAGACTAGTAGATATACATATCATCTAACAGAAGATGGCGCGGTGGCCCGGCTTGCGATGGTCCACGGCGATCGGAACGGCGACGAGGTCATAGCGGCAGTGATCGGTGCAACCTCTGGAGCTCCCGTGGCGCGACGGCGTTCCCGATGCTACAGTGGACAACACGAGACCAAATCAAAAGGGAAAAAGTTTTGGCATGGTGAGAAGAATAGGGAACACGGAAGAGATGGACAACGACGGCGGGCATCGTCTTTCTCGCGGCCGGTGGCGAGTTTCAGGGCGACGGAGAGGCTAGAGTTCCTCCTCCTCGGTTTGATCGGTACTGGGGAGGAGAGGAGAGATGTGCGACACTATATAGGTGGTCTCAACATCGGACGCGAATGCAAACACGCGTCGACTTTTTCTCACCGCTCTCGGTTTCTCTCTGTGCCTGTTCTGTAGATAGAAAAGAGAGAAAAGAATAGGAACAGAGGTGTAGCTAGATAAGGTGTCTGCCAAGTGGGTCCACTTCGTTGTGCACTAGGCTGGGGCTAGAGGGTTGGGTAGAATCTTTGGGGAAAAAGAACTGTGGCCAATTTCAGGATTTTTCTCTAATTACTTCTTTCTCTCATCTTTATAATCCTATAGTTTATTTTGTATGCCAGATAAATTAAAGTGTATTTTTGCAGAGATAGATAAAATTATATAGTTTCCATTTTCCTTGGTTGCACTCAAAAATTCTTTTTATCTTATTCTCAGCAAAATAAAGAAAATAGGCCTGGCTGAAAATGAATTGAATATTTAGGGGGTCAAACCTAATAAAATAAATTCTGGAAAAATTATATTAATTCATGATAAATAAGTTGGTATTTGAATAAATTGTGTTCTATATATACTTTCATATAATTTAATGCATGTTTAGATGAGGCATGAGTTTTGCCGATTAGGGTTTAGGATTAAACCTGATTTTGACTTCTTTGATTAATTTAATTGAGGGTATATATGTGAATATAAAATCATGCCAAAATTTCAGTGAGTCTAGCCTATTGAGTAAAATCCACATGAATTTTTCCATGATTTTATCTTGCACAAATTATTTTTGAAAATTCACTAAACTTATCTTTACTTATAGGTTTCCTATTATAAAAATGTGATTAAATGATTATAAAATTATATTTAGGCTGTGTTTGACCTGAGATGATTGTTATCAAGTTTAATTTCCAGCTCACCATGCTTGATTCCGAAAAATAATTGTAGGTTTAAATATGTGTTTGCTTGGGTTAGATTAAAAGAAATACTTATAGTACTTGCAAAATTATTTCAAAGTACTTATAGGTTCTTTTAATTATTTACTTCATATTTTAATAAATGATCATGTGACCTATTATGAAATGCAAGCAAGATTCAAAAACACTTAAAAAGACTCAAATTACACCAACCAAACTATGCAAATGCATGCCGACACTATGTTCTAGTTTTATTTATAGGTTGGTAAGGAAAAGTTTTAATTTGTTCTCAAATTTTCATAATGACACTAGCTCGATTAGTCTTGTCTAGGTTTTTGATTTGAAAATTTTGGGATTTCTAATTCACAAAAATTATTCACAACATTTCAGATGCAAAATTTGAAATTCAAGATTTTGGGTGTGTTACATTATTGCTATTGATATTTTACATATTAGAATTTAATCATATTTTTTCGAAGGAAATATTTTTCAAAGTTATACAAAAACATTATTATGAAGGTAAAAAAATAAATATATATTATATATAGTTCAAAAAATCAAATTATTAGTTACAAAAATATATAATCAATAATAAAATTTCTTCTACTCCCTTCATCGCAAATTATAACAACTTTTACAAATCAAAATATTTTTGATCAATCCAACCCAAAAATTACTTATATTTTCTAGGGCGGAGGAAGTATTACTTAAATAATTTAAATTAGTATTACTAAAAATTGGTAACTACTGATTTCTATCCATGTTGGAGGCTCGGTTTAGTATTAGATATCTTATCAGTTACAGATTTGATGTTAGTAAGTACCAAGTTATACATGTTTCGAAATCTCAGTTATAACCATTTTACGATTTGATAATTTTGAAATTATAACCATTTTATGATTTGATAATTCTGAAATTACCAAGTACTCCCATTTTAATGTAAGAAAAGTTGACTTTTAGAGTTATGATTGACCATTCGTTCAATGCAAAAAATTTATGCAACTGGCTAAATAAATATATTTCACAGCTATTCTTCTAGAAAGAACATCAATGCTTTAAAGTCTAAATGTTTGATTCTAGGTTTGTTATATATATTTGTTCGAGTTTTGACTTTTGTTCTCATGAACTTTGTAATGTTTTAGAAGTTTGTTTTCTCACTGTCAATGGTATTAACTTATTTTTGGTGAAAGTATTTTGGTGGCCGAGCCATTGCTGCCAAGAGGAGGAAGCTCAGATAAGTGCTGCCAAAATTTTTGGTGAAAGTATTTTGGTGATATTACACAAATCAAAGGGATCTAAAAGGTGACCAACTCCATCCTCTATTGTTGTATGGTTAACATATTGCATTTTTAGCTATGTTTCTATATGTCATTCTTTCTAAAAATATATGAAAAAATATGAGAGAGAATAAGCGTACTTCATAAGTTTAGAGATATTGGAAATAAATGTAATAAAAGGAAAATTAGGGAAAAGAGTAGAAAAAAGAAAAAGTAGGAAAAAACTAGAAAATTAGGGAAAAGAGTAGAAAATAATAGAACATGATGGAGAAAGAATAGAAAAAATGAAGGAAAAACAATATATAATAGAAAAAATAATGTGTGGTATTGTATGAAAAATAAGTAAAAAACTATGATAATAGTAAAAAATAGGTAAAAAAACTGTGGTTAGCAATACTCTTTATCCACTAAACTTTTGAGTTTATGATGTTTTAAATTATTAATTACTTATTTAATTCTTTTTACTTTCATGGATTTTCTTTATATTTATCTATTTGATGCAAATGAACCGGCAATAGATGTATACCGCGGATCGACGGTCGAAGGAGTTTATTGATGGCGTGCATTATTTTTTGAGGGTGACCGATGCCCACAAGCCTAAGGATTTTATATCTTGTCCATGCAAAAAATGCAAAACCAGAAGGAGTATTCTACATCAAGAATTCTTCATATCCACTTGTTACAATCGGGACTTATGGCTAGCTATAATTGTTGAACCTTGCACGAAGAGTTAGGGGTTGCAATGGAAGAAGATGAAGAAGAAGACAACCACATTCCGGATTGGGCTCAATATGGTGGATTTGCAGAAAATACAGTAGGCGAGGTGGACGAAGATGTTGTAGAAAATTACAGTGCAGATAATCTTGGTCAAATGTTGTGTGATGCAATAAAAAGAAGGTCAAGAAATTAGAGTGTATGTTAGCGGACCCCAAACCGTCCTTGTACCCAGATTGTGAACAGAGACACAAAAAGTTGGGTACCATTATGGAATTCTTGCAATGCAAGGAAAAAATAATGTGACAGACAAGGCATTTGGCGAGTTATTGAAATTCGTAAAGAATATTCTTTTGGAGAGAAACAAATTACCCAAAACAACATATGAAGCTAAAAAGGTAGTCTACCCTCTAGGACTGAAAATCCGGAAGATACACGCATGTCCGAATGATGTATCCTCTATCGCGGTGAGAAGTATGAGAACTTGGAAGTATGCCCGGTTTGTAAGGCATTACGATACAAGATTAGACGAGATGACCCCGTTGATATTGATGGACAACCTTCGAAGAAGAGAGTTCCTGCTAAGGTAATTTGGTATTCCCTATAATACCATGTCTAAGGCGTATGTTTAGAAACAAAGCTCATGCTAGAATGATGCGCTGACACGCAGAAGAACATAAATAAGACGTGATGTTGAGACACCCCGCCGATGGGTTGCAATGACGAAACATTGACAAAACATTTGAAAACTTCGGAAATGACGCAAGGAACATAAGATTTGGTTTAAGTACGAATGACATGAATCATTTTGGAGAGATGAGCAGCGGTCATAGCACTTGGCTTGTGACCCTATTTATCTACAACCTTCCCCTTGGTTCTGCATGAAGCGAAAGTAAATCATGATGCCGATTATTATTGAAGGCCCAAAGGAACCTGCTAACGACATAGATGTGTACCTAAGACCATTGATTGAAGATCTGCAACTATTGCGGAAGAAAGAAGGTGTCTCTGTGTGCGATGAGGACAAACATGAGTAATTTAACCTACGAGTGTTGCTATTCGTAACCATTAACAATTGGCCTGCACTTAGCAACCTATCAAGACAATCAAACAAGGGGTATAGGGCCTGCACCCACTGTTTGGATGACACTGACAATACGTACTTGAAACATTGTAGGAAGGTTGTCTATGTGGGCCATCATCGATTTCTTATTGCAAGCCACCCTGTATGAAAGAAAGACAACCATTTTGAACAAAAGGCAGACCACCGTACTAATACTAAACATCATAATGAAAAAATTGTGTTTGCTATGGTGAAAGATCTAAAAGTAGTATTTGGAAAAGGACCTAGCATCCAACCTATAGCAAGTGAAGATGGTCACACGACGATGTGGAAGAAGAAGTCTATACTTTGGGAGTTACCTTATTGGGAAGTCTTAGAGGTCCGTCATGCAATCAACGTATTGCACCTCACTAAGAACCTATGCGTCAACCTGCTAGGCTTCCTAGGTATATATGAGAAGTCTAAAGATACACTTGAAGCACGTCATGATCTGAAATATATGAAACAACGCGACGACCTTCATCCGGAATTGAAGGAGAAAGTAAGCAATTACTTACGTCCAGCCAGCTACACTCTTAGTAAGTATGTTTGAATGCTTGGACAGCATCAAGGTACCGTCTGGATACTCATCGAATATAAAGAGAATAATAAACATGAAAGAGAAGAAGTTCACAAACCTAAAGTTTCATGACTGCCACGTGTTGATGACATAGTTGCTTCCTGTTATAATTCAGGGTATCCTTGTCCTGATAATATTCGGACAACAATAACAAAGCTCTGTGCTTTCCTGAACATAATTTCGTAGAAGGTCATCGATCCAAATAGTTTAACAGCCCTACATAATGATGTGGTGCACTATCTTGTCAGCTTTGAGATGATCTTTCCACCATCCTTCTTCAATATAATGATGCATTTACTATGTCAACTTATCAAAAAAATCGGTATTCTCGGTCCTGTGTACCTACACAACATGTTTTCTTTCGAGAGGTACATGGGCGTTCTAAAGAAATACGTTAAACCGTTCTTGTCCATAAGCATGTATCGCCAAGGGTGTATGCAACAGAGGAGGTTATTAAGTTTTGCGTAAAATTCATTGAAGACCTTCGTCCAATCAAGGTCCCCGAATCAAGCCATGAGGGGAGACTATGGGGAAAGAGGACTCTCGAAAGGAAACCAATAATGACTATAGACAACGAGTTATTCCGTAAAGCACATTTCATGGTTTTGTAACAATCTTCTTTGGTGGCTCCTTACATCAAGGACGACATGGCGATTGTTCACTCCAAAAACATAAGAAAGTCCGTTGCCTTGATCACACGTCATCACATTGATACTTTCCCCGCTTGGTTGCGACAACATCTCATGGGTAATGGTACGATTGACCAACAACTAGCCTTCTTGGCGAGGGGACCATCTTGCTCAATCTCAACATTCAATGATATGAGATCAATGGGTATATATTTTACATAAGAGCCCAAGACAAAAAGAGCACAAACCAAAACAGTGATGTTTGTAGTGATGTTTGTATAGATGCCATGAGATATGATGGGACAACTAGCATGTATTACGGTGGCATTGACGAGATATGGGAACTCGAGTATGGACCTTTGAAGCTCCCTTTGTTTTGGTGCCAGTGGGTTAGGCTGATTAATGGAGGCGTAATGATTGATGACTGTGGGATGAGAAACGTTGACCTTAACAAGGTTGGGTACTCAGACGAACCATTCGTCCTATCCAATGATGTAACGTGAGTTTTCTATGTGCAGGACATGTGTAGGAAACCAAAAAAGGGGAAAGGGCCCGATGAGCCAAAGCGTCACGTGGTTCTCCTGGGAAAAAGAAAAATCATCGGAGTCGAGGATAAGACAGACGAAAATTACGATCAGTTTGACGGGCAACATCCGTTCGTGGTGACGGTTGACCCAAACATCCTCCTATCCAATGAAGACATCCCTCACTTTTGCAACAATCATAGAGAAGGAACATTCGTAAGGAGAAAGTATGTTGCATCAACCATCACGTCATGAGATTGATTGTATTATGTGACTAATACGACTAGTTTTATATAAATTATTTATTTTATGTTGGTGTACGAACGATATATGATTGATTTTATTGATTGTTTTTATTTCTAATGGACTTATTCGAGCCACGATTAAATATATATGATTTTTAAAATTTCTTGTAATTTTTAACCTATTTTTAATGTATACCCTCCTAATTATATGATTTTTAAAATTTCTTATAACTTCTCACCTATTTTTAATGTATTATACTTAATATTTTCGAAAATAGCGGAAAATATCTTTAGTCCCGGTTGATGTTAACAACCGGGACCCAGTTCGCAATGATAACCGGGAACAAAGATATGATCTTTATTCTTGGTTGTTGTAGCGAACCGGGACTACAGATATCTTTAGTTCCGGTTGTTAACACCAACCAAGACTAAAGATATAAGTCTATAAAAGATATAACACCAACCGATCGCGCAGTAGCCACACTTCGTCTCTCGCCGATATTCATCGCTGTCGCCCCACCATGCGCCACCCTCGCCGTCGTCACATCGTCACCGGGACTTCGCCGCCAGACCTTTCCTCCGCTGCCTCCTCGATTAGTGCAATGCTGGGACTTCGCCGCCACTCCCCTTCCACCTCCTCCATCGTTGATCAGTGCATCGAGACTTCGCTACCACCGCCATCATCGCCGTCGCACGCTGCCACCGTCCCCACTACCTCCTCCATCAATCCACGCACCGGACTTCGCCGCCATCGCCGTCGCACGACGCCACTGTCGCCGCCGCCTGCCCCACCGTGCGCCTGCGGCCCGACGGGTGCCATAGCACTTGTACTGATAGGCTGGGCCCACCTGTTAGTAGAAGTGCTTATTAAAAAAATTAATAATAAAAATTTAAAAAATGATATCTAATTATGAAATAATAATAATACATGAGAAAGCATATCTAATGTACAACGTTTAAAATTTTGTAAAGAAATTTTAAAAAATAATTAAAGACTTGTAGATTTTTCTATATATAATTAACAACGGCTCCGATTAAGTCCATTTAGAAATCATTAAAATCATCAAAAATAAGAAAAAAACATAAAAATATCTTTCTGCTCCGTTTTAGTTGCCCAATTGACATATTTTAACTAACGTTTGTTTTCTTTTTAGAATTGGACGCGAGCGATGCCCTAGGTTACGTTCAGAGTTTTGAAGAGGCCGCCAAGCAGCAATAAGGCATGTTACAGTATACAATTTATAGATATGATGTATGTGGACTAATTATATGTAACTCTTTTCGTACAACTAGTTCAATTAATTATTGCTTACATAATGTATATTTGTTCATGTGTACATAAGTAAAATAAATTAGTAAATTAATTATTGCTTATAATTAAAAATAAAAATCATATATAATTATTGATTACTACATACATATAGTTTGCATATTTCTTAAGCAAGTAAATTTAGAAGTTCTTCATAGTCAAAGTTTATAAATGTTTACTTTAGTCTTGTTCAAAATGACCAGTATTATCAATGCAGACTGAGAAAGATATTTGTCAAAAATGTAAATATAACAATATGTCATGCACCTTATGTACTAATTTATAATTTATAATTTTCTGTATTACTTAATGTTACGAATAGATGGGAGAGTCAGATGAACAAAGCCAATGCCGCCCGAAAAATGTATTTTCACCGGCTAAGGTCGGGTGGCTATAAGAAGGCAGTTCCCAAATGGCAGAAGATGAAAGATGCTTTAGTCGCAAGAGGCATCATTCCGACCACAGCTGATTGGCTTGAACGATCAAAACATTGGTACTATGCTCATGGTGGCACACTAAATGCGGTTGATGACTCCCTGATCTTTAGCGATGACATACGACAAGGAGCTCACCGTCTCGTGGATGCCCTAGAGGCCTCTTCTCAAGGGAGATTCTAGTCTAACAGAGAGAAGGACGAACTAATGTTAGCACTAGAGAATCTTGAGCACTCAGGACGAACGCGTGGAAAAGATGAGGTACCTTGGAAGTATGGGTTTCGCGAGGACATCCATACATATAGGAGTCACTTGAGAAGCAAGTCTGCACAGAAAGATAGGGTTCAGAATCTGGAAATGAGGGTCATGGAGCACAATCAAAGATTGGCTGGTGAGGTGGCAAGATAGATTGATCTTTGATTAAGCTAGAGCCAGTGGTTTGATCCTAATTACATCCTAGTTAGCCCCTCAAGCAATGGAAGCAGCTACGCTTCTACAGGGCAAATAGCAGATCAGACCAGTGAAGCTACAATAGCGCCACCTGTTGACAAACCACGATACCCTATGGATGAAATCATGCAGTAGTGTTGGCGTAGAATTTCGACCCGCCCTCGTGTCAAAGCGGGTTCCACGTTACCATGTCGGCCAGGGAGATCTGGTTAACTCCAGTGCAAGTCCAATGGCTTGCCTAGATGTGTGTATGGCGTGCCAGTTGATTTGATCTGCAATCAACAAGAATAAACAAGTAAACCATGTTAGTAAACGATGGCCGATCGGCCGATAGGCCGATGTCGCATCATTAAGGCCCAGCCGATAGGGCAAGGCTATATCGGCCTTCTTGAAGTATTAAAGAAATAAGATTAATAGACAGATCTAATCTCATCGGCCTCCATCAATTTGTCTGTGTCAATTTGATGACATCGGCCGATGAGGGATATGAAGAGTAGATGCACTAGCTAATACTCTAGTGTTAACTTGTATGAACTGATCGGCCAATATAAATATACTAATCACAGAGAAATCCTGAGATCAATCTATGACAAATATATTCACATCTGTCAATCCACTCATACAAATGGCAAATACATATAAAAACGTAAAGTAATCTCATTTATTAGATAAGACCGGCTGAAACCCCGGTGCTATCCTTAGTTACGATCGAAAGCAGGCTTTGAGTTAGATCTCGAGACACGACTAAGGTCGATAGCAACTGAAAGTGTGAATTGAGAATTAACACAAAGACAATCAAGCTGTCGATCGCTTTTGGGGATGGTAGATGCCTTGGATGATCTAGGCAAGCAAACTAATTTGACCACCGTCGGCAACAAACCCTAAAACGGGTTTACCGCTGGCGAAATAGAATTGAGATGCTATGTCAAGATTGTTCAAAACATGATAAACGACGATCACGTCGCCAGGGCTTAACGTGTCTAAAAGGATACGCTAGCCCCGACGACGTAGATCGTCGGGTACGAGTTCTTACCTCTGCTCTGGGAAAGCAAGAACTTGCCAGAGATCAACCTCTTGCGAGGGTGGCGATGCGCCGAAAGTAGATTGAATTGTAGTTGTTGGTTGTTGAATTGAGAGAGAGTTTCTAAGTACAAACTACCAGGATATTTATACCCATGATTTACAACATTGTCCATATAGGACACGATTTTATCTATAACTAACAAACAAGTCCTTATGGCGGACTCTTGCCATAGATTACATCGAAACTATTCAAACTTCCTAATTAAGAGATACAATTGCCTAAAATCAAGCCTTATCTTTAATTGGCAATCCCCTTTGAAGCTTGACTCAGGCCCAAACCGAGCCCACTCTGCCTCCATCGGCTTCCTGCTTCCATCGGCCGATGGCCGCATTGAACCTACATCAGCCGATACAGTCCCTCTGCTGGCACTCCACTTGGTCCGATACACCGCTGAGTCCGATACAGAACTTAATCCAATACCCAAGTTGGTCCGATAGCGTAACCGATCCGACTCGAATCACTCCTTTTCCACGTCGGTTTTCTCTTTCTTCTCCGAGTAGATTGCGAAAATCTAGCATTAACACATGCCCCCCAAATTCCGCTTCATTATATAATGTGGCGGAATTAGCTCCGAAGAACCTCATCGAGCTCATCGCTAGGGCTTGTCCAAAAATCCACACAAACCTAAATCCACAACTTTCCGCCACCAATCCTGCGCACAGCTCCTCATAGCCGTCTAAGCCTTTCGATTCCGGCAACTCCTCGACATCTTCTTGGCGGTGACTCCCTCAGCAGTGACCTCCTCAACGGCATCCATGCCGACTTTTCCTTTCTACGTCTCCGAGATCCCGGAGGTAACCCAACCCTTCTTCAGATTTGCATTTTCATTTTCCCACCGAGACTTTTCGAACTAGGGTTTCTGCTCTTGCCCCCCGTGTCTCATTTTCCATCACTTTTCATACACCGTAGGTCTTCAAGAACCAGATTCTGATCCCCACAGATGACAAATCACACCGGTTTCTCCTAGGTCCCATGGGTAACCTTGATCCATCTTGGCTGATAAACGCAGAATCAAACAGTGTCCCCTTCAAGCAAGCAAAACCCAGTGTATCCTCATGGAAGCACACCTTCAGATCTTGGCTGTCAAGGCTCAATGGATATAGGACCTGGTATAAGAGAATCGCCGTAGCCAAACAAGTCCATTGGGATGAAATCGGAATGGGCCAGTGCCTTGCTCTGTCCCTAGCCGATACCAAGAAGAATGAGCCCCTCATGTTAGCCACAACTTATTTCTGGTCCAGCACTTTGAACGCTTTCCTATTCCGGCAAGGTCCGATGACCCCTACATTGATAGACGTCAAGATGTTGACAGGCCTATACATCCTCACTGAAATCAATCCCTTCAATCTCCTTATCAACAGTAGCCATAAATTAAGGACCAAAAAGATTGGGGGCTGGTCTGGATATATCTCTGAGCATATGGAGCAAGGGTCTGTCTCAGACAGAGAACATGTGGCTTTTCTGACCTTGTGGTTAGAGAGAGATGTCTTTTGTGGATCAACCTGTGGCCGCACTCTTAATTGCCAACATCTAGCTCAGGCCCTGGTCGAGAAGAAAAAATTTCCACTTGGCCGATACCTCCTTGGGGCTGTTTATCGGCTACTTCACTCTGCCAGCCAAGACTTGATGCTGAATCGGACAGTAGCTCATGGAGGTCCATTGTGGTTTGTTCAATTGTGGTTAACCCTCTACACCAACACCATGGTCGATCGACCTCCCCTATCAGACTCAGTCTTCCCATCGGATTACAGTGACAATGAAGATCCCTCATCTAGGAGATGTATGTCCTTTGGAGAAGCGGCCTCAATTTATCCTGGAGCTGACCAATCAGCCGACAAGATGTCTGAATGGTTCATCCGATTCTACACCGGTCCACCGTCAGCTAGGATGGATACGTTTGTATATCCCACAGATTCTGACTTCGAGCTCCCTGCCGATCTAAACTTGGATCTACTGAATGATGATATCGGCTCAAGGGAAACCTTCATGATAGGCGTGTCCCCATGCCTGCTCCCAATAGGCATATTCCAAGGCAGAAGCACTAGCTTGTCTTATGAGTTCTATAATCCAATGGTGGCTGCCAGACAATGTGGGCTTGGACAGCTCCCTGTCAGTTTATACTTCCATTGGCTGTTAGAAAGCAGGGGCACGGTCTCATCGGCATTGCTCATGAGCAAAGTCCTGGAGATCGAAATTCCAATCTTGGGTGACTGTGACCGATTGTGATTGAATGCCTTCGTTCATTTCAGCTTCCAAACATGGTGGCATGAGTGGACCACCCATATCTTTCATCAATCGGCCAGATTCTACTTAACAGAGCTTATTGAAAATATCAGTCCTCAAGTCCCTGACGCCCCAGTTCCCAGTGTCGGCAATAGCGGGCAGAGGATAACTTATGCTCTAATCCTGGCTCCATCAGGAAAAGCTGTCCTGGAGTCAACTATCGGCTTTACTGCTCCAAAAGTGTCATCGCTTCTCCAAGGGTCGATAGTCAAGGAAACTGCTAAGAGGAAAGCGCCAGCCAAAGACAAAACTCAAAAACTTGGCAAAAAACCTAGGACCGACGATCTGGCCGATCTCGAAGAGCTGGACCCCTCCGTGGAAGAATTCCTAGATGACGAAGTGATGGAAGAGGAAATCAATGCAACAGCCGCTGAAATACCTGAAAATCAACATCCATCGGCCGCCACTACTGAACAACCATCGGCTAAGCCAACCGAAGAACCATCGGCTGATAAGCTGACTGAAGATCCATCGGCCGCAACCACTACAGAACCACCGGCCGATGACCAACCTGACGCCGTCCGACCCAAGAGAACTAGACACGCAGTCCGCAAGGTTGGTGTAATCTTCCTCATCTATTTCTCCAATTCCACTTCACTGGTTTATTATAACTCAATTTTTGCAGGTCATTGCGTCATCTCTTCTCAAGGAGAGAACTCAATCGGTCCCATTACCAAGAACAAAGAAAGCCACCTTGAAGAAACGCGAACAAGCCAAGGCCCGATTGAGAACTCCATCTCCTTCTCCACCACCTTCTCTGGTTGCCTTGGTAAGCTCTGATCTACCTATTTCATCTTTCTGGCCAATAATGTATACCTGATCCCTGCATTCTTGTCTTTCTCTTTAGCCACAAGCTCCATCGCCTGCACCACATCGGCCAATCCCCTCGCCTGTCGCCACAGAGCAACAAAAAGAGGCCAATGTAACCACAGCCGATGTCTCATCGCAGGTAAACCAGACCACTATGAATCTCTTTGCTGATTTTGCTTTGACCGAATTAACCATGCCTTATTTTGATGATTGCAGACTTTAGCCGATATGTTTGCTTTTGATATCGGCCAATTTCTTGACGATGAAGACAAGGAGCCAACCGGCACAGCCAGGCCGTCAATTTCTAAAGAACTAAAAGGCCAGCTGTCTGACATCGCCAATCGGCTGGAGGCATCTATAGAATCTCTGGTGGAAAATTGTAATCCAATCAGGAGTAGAGTACAAGAACTCCAAGATCAATTGCCTGAAGACTTGATGGAAATATTGACACCAACCATATTCTTGGAGCAGTATCACTTCAAGCTTCACAAGGCTAAAGAAAGACTCGCAGCGAGGCGGGAGCGTGAAGGCTTGGAATCGATTGTGTCTGCCAGCAAAGCTCAAGTCAATTCTAACAAAGCTAAACTGGATGGGCTAGTCGTTGAGCCGATTGCTTTGAATAGAAAGCTTGAAGAACTCTGTCGCCTTAAAGCAGATCTGTTGATGAAGCTAGAAGCAACTCGTGAAGAGATACAAGGAGTTGAAGTTAAGATAGCTGCATCCCCAAAGGCGATAGAAGACCAAACATCAAAGCTGAAAGCATCGGCCAAGCATCTTGCAACCCTGAGTAGGGCATTGAAACCAATCCCAGGGTCATCGGCCGATGACGCTCAAGTGATAGATGACATTGATCAAATTCATCGCAAGGCCATAGCAGCTATCCAGAACTTCATAAACTGACTGATGTAATATACTTATATTTTCTCCTTGCGAAAAAAGTTAATTTTGTCTTTGATTGATATATATCTCATCGGCCAACAGGCCGAATATGATTGACCATCTTGTCTTGATCATGTAACTTGCAAGAATACCAACTGATTATGACTCACATCGGCCGATAGAACATAAATAGTGGAGTGTTTCAGCCGATGGATCTACTAAGAACAATAAGCATATCGGCGATAAAATCCTTCTGAAAGCTTAACCGAAAAATTTTAAAGTCCGCAAATTTGTAATCCATCCGATATCCATTTGAAGAAGAATTGCTAAGTATATATATATGCCCCCCAAATTTTGGAAGATGAGGGCTTATGTTGTAAAATTTGAACTTAGTGCGATAGTATGTATCGGCCATCTAAAGGCGATGCATTGTACATCGGCTATTAGCAGTAATCAGCTAGCGAGCCGATCATGAGTCGATCCAAATGCTTGGGTAATATTTCTTTAAATATTTGCCATTGAGTGTTCTGCCAAAAACCTCTCCATCTAACCCTTTTAAGAAATACGCATTATGAGGTGCACACCGATGAATCTAAAAAGGACCTTCCCAATTAGGTGATCACGTGCCGAATCTGTTGTCTCTGGAACCAATCGGCAATATCAATTTCCAAACAAGATCCCCTTCCTCAAATGATTTGGCTACGACCTTTTTGTTATAATGACGAGCAACTCGATCTTTATCTCGTTTGATTTTTTTCAAGGCCCGCAATCGTGCTGTACCAAATCATCTAGCTCATCGACCATGAGGTTGTGATACTCATCGGCTGTCAAGTCGTCTTGCAAGGCAATCCTTCTTGAGCCGATGTTGGTCTCCCACGGCAGCACAGCTTCATGCCCATAAACCAACTGATAAGGCAGCACTTGAGTTGCGCCATGACAGGCCATCCGATACGCCCAAAGGGAATCGGCCAGCATTGTATGCCACCGTCTCGGCTGTTCATCAATCTTCCTCTTTATCAACTTGATTAAACTCTTGTTAGAAGCTTCTGCCTGCCCGTTAGTTTGCGCGTAATATGGAGAAGAATTCAACAATTTGATGCCCATGCTGTCAGCAAACTCAACAAACTCATCGGACACGAAAATTGATCCCTGATATGTGGTCAACGTCTGTGGCAATCCAAAGCGATATATAATATGCTCCTTAAAAAACTGAATAACATCCTTGGAATCAACCTTTTTAAAGGGAACGACCTCAACCCACTTTGTGAAGTAATCCATAGCCGCTAAAATATACTTGTGTCCTTTACTTGATGGTGGGTTAATCTGTCCGATCATATCTATACCCCATCCACGAAACGGCCACGGCTTTATGATTGGATGCATAGTCGATGCCGATGCTCTCTGAATAGCTCCAAACTTTTGACAATCTTGACACCCCTTATAGTACCTGAAACAATCTTCTAGCATTGTTGGCCAAAAATATCCAACGCGCTTCAAAAGCCATTGCATTTTATGGGCCGATTGATATGTTCCACAAATCCCTTCATGAACCTCACTCATGACGACTTTGGCTTCTTCCAAACTCAAACACCTTAGCAAGACACCATCAACCATCCGATAGTATAGATCATCATCGAGGAAGACATAACGTAGAACCTTATACTTCATCTTTCGTGACGCAGATTGAGAAGGATTTCTCAAATGTTCGATGATAGCGAACCTCCAATCATCAGCGTCCACGGTAGTGATTTTAACCTCAACATCCTTCACCATCAGCCTGTATCCTGATGCTCCCTGAGCTAAATCATTGGCTTTGAAGTTTTGCTTCCAGGGTATATGCCTCATCGTCACAATCTTGAAAGCGTTTAACAATTCTTTGCACTCTTCATTATACACCCTTAGAATATCATTCCTGCACTCATACTCCCCAGAAAGCTGATTAATCACCAACTATGAATCACCAATAATTTTTACAGAATCGGCCTCAACTTCTTGCAATAACTGCAAACCCTTGAGAACAGTTTCGTATTCTGCTTGGTTGTTAGTATAATAGGGCTTGATAGTAAATGCAAACTCAAAGCTTACCCCCCGAGAGGATATGATGACTAGGCCGATACCGCATCCATGTCTGCAAACAGATCCATCAAAATACAGTGTCCATGGCACAATATCTGAATATTTGATTGAATCATCTCGATATTGAACAATGAAATCGGCCAGGGCTTGTCCTTTGATCGCCTTTGCCGATTCATACCTGAGGTCAACCTCTAACAAGGCAAAAATACACTTCCCAATTCTCCCTTTCAACACAGGGGCCGATAGCATATATTTCATCACATCGGCCTTACTTACCACAATGCATTCATTGGAAAGTACATAATGCCTCAATTTAGTACATGAAAAATACAAGCATAAACAAAACTTCTCCACTGGCGTGTACCTTGTTTCAGCGTCCAACAATCTTCTGCTGAGATAGAAAATAGCTCGTTCTTTGCCATCGATGTCCTGAACCAAAACAGAGCCGATAGACCTCTCATCGGCTGATAGTTACAATTTGAATGGAACTCCCTTCTGTGAAGGCTTTAAAACTGGTGGAGAACTCAGATATTCCTTGATATTGTCCAACGCCTTTTGCTGCTTATCACCCCATATAAATTCCTGATCGTCTTTCAACTTCAACAATGGAGTGAATGGCTCTATCCTTCCTGACAGGTTTGATATAAAACGTCGGACGAAGTTGATTTTCCCAATCAGGGACTGTAGCTTGGTCTTGTTCTCCGGAGGCTGGATCTTTTTTATGGCATCGATGTTCTTCTGTGTGATCTCGATTCCTCTCTCATGGACCAAGAAACCTAAGAACTGACCGGCCGAAACGCCAAAAGCACACTTGTTAGGATTCATATTTAGACCGTATTTTCTTACTCTTTCTAGTACCTTGCGTAGATCGGCCAAATGCTCATCGTACTCTTTTGACTTCACGACCACATCGTCAATGTAGACCTCAATCAAGGAACCGATAAGGTCGTGGAAAATATAATTCATTGCCCTCTGATAGGTGGCTCCAGCGTTCTTTAGACCAAATGTCATAACAACCCACTCATATAAGCCGATTGCCCCTGGACACCTGAAAGCTATCTTGTGGATATCCTCCTCGACCATGAAAATTTGGTTATAGCCTGCATTTCCATCCATAAAACTGACGATCTTGTGTCCAGATGCAGCATCAACTAGCAAATCTGCCATCGGCATAGGGTACTCATCCTTTGGCGTTGCTTTGTTTAAGTCTCTGAAGTCGATGCACACGCTAAGCTTACCGTTCTTCTTCAACACCAGTACTATATTGGAAATCCATTCCGCATATCGGCAGGGTCTGATAAAATTGGCATCGTAGAGCCTTGTAATTTTTGCCTTGATAGCTTCATACATATCGGCCTTAAATCTCCTGGGAGCTTATTTAAACGGCCGATAGCCTGGTTTTATAGGTAACCGATGTTCTACAATCGATCGACTTAATCCTGGCATCCATGATATTCCCATACAAAACAATCTATGAATTCTTTCAAAAGATGTATCAATTTACTCCTATATTCTTTTGGTAGGTTGGCACTTACATACGTCGGCCTAGGCCTATCACTTCATCGGCCGACGTGAAGCCTTGTCCCAATTTCCCATCTAATTCATCCACTGCATCTTCTGTGTAGGGACTAACTTGTCCATCTTGGCTTGTGGATGTTATACCTTCGTTAAAGTAACTGGTTATCTCCATCTTCGATCAGCTCGATATCACAGTTAGTGACCTTCAAGAAATCGGCCTCCCAAATTCGTCCGGACAGGCAATCGATTCCCTCCATGTCCCAAACTGCAAGATCGGCACTGGCCACATGTACTGATCTGTCGGCCTGCACGATCTCGACCTGGTCTCCTTGCCATTGAATAAGGCATTGATGCATTGTCGAAGGGACGCAACAATTTGCGTGGATCCAATCTCGCCCCAACAACAAGCTGTAGGAACCCTTTCCATCAAAGACAAAGAAGGTGGTAGGGATGGTCTTGTTGCCAACTGTAAGCTCCACATCCAGCACCCCCTTTGCTTCGGACGCGTTGCCGCCAAAATCTTTCAACACCATGTTTGTCTTGATTAGATCCTCAGGTACTTTTCCAAGCTTCCTGAAAGTTGTATATGACATCAAATTCACTGCCGCACCGCCATCGACCAACATCTTTGTCATCGGCCGCCCATTGACGTATCCCTTAATGTACAACGGCCGGACATGCCTATAGCTGGTGTCGGCTGGCTTGTCGAACACGGCCTGCTCTAGTGACAACTGTAGCTTAGCCGAAGATTGCTCTATCTCGTCATCGGCTATTACTTCATCAGCCATTTGTATACTATACTCTGCTGGCAAAAGAAAAACCATGTTAACAGAAGCCGATGTTATGCTTTTACCTTATGTAGACGCAGGAGCTCGAGTTTGTTTCGTTTTATCCTCATCGGCCTTTACAACGGTAGACTTTATCTTCCACTCTTTCTTGGTCCTAGTAGGCTGATGAGCAATCGCTGCCTGTTGCTCCTGGATCTTTTCCCTCTGCCTCAGCCTCTGGACCCGTCGCTTCTGGGTTTTGCTAAATAAGTCGCCTGGGCACCATTGAGGGTTTTGGACTTGCTCATCATCTTCTATCCGACGGTCGTGGTGCATCGGCCCTAGCCTCTCGTGTACGGATTTCTTCTGCTTGATCGGCCGATGCGCTTGTCTGCTTGAACTGCCCTGGTATGATTCCTCCATGTTGTTGCACGCAGGACATTCTTGCATCGTCGGCAACCTCATCCCTTCGTTCCAATAGAACCGGAAGAACTCGCACTCCCAATGAGGGTCATAGAATTTATCTTGGTCAGAATAGTCTTGTGCTTGCTCCTCACGCCTCCGCTGGTATTTCTTGATGAGGCCTTCTGAAGTCTGATCAGGTCGCTTGTTGGTCCGAAAGGCGTCGGTATCGGCCCTATCAGCCCGCACCATGTTAGCTGGGAACGGGTGTCCTTCAATCTTCATCGGCCTTTTGGCTTCATCAAACTTGATCCTGCCCTGTTCGATGGCCAATTGTATCTGTTGTCGAAAGATTTTGCATTCATTTGTATGGTGAGAGTACGTGTTGTGCCACTTGCAATATCTCCTTTTCTTTATCTCTTCGGCCGATGGCAACACATGACCTACTGGCAGCTGTATCTGCTTCTCTTGTAGTAGTAGGTCAAATATCTTGTTGGCTTTGTTGATGTCGAAGTTGAACTTTTCTTCTTTATCGCCCTTCTTGATCCATTGACATGTTATTGGCTTCTTCATCCGGGCCCATTCAGCTAAATCAACTTCAGCATCAACATCTTCATCTTCATAGGAGGCGTATTGATAAACGCTGTTGACCTTCTTTGTGAATTTTCTCGCCTCCTGGATTCTTTGCTCATGGGCCGATACTTTCTGCACTAGCTGAGCTAGACTTTCAAAATCTTGAGACGAGAACCTTTCTCGTATCGGCCCAAGTAGCCCCTAGAATGCCAAATTGGCCAACTGGGAATCGATCAAACTGAGGCTATAGCACCTGTTTCTATTATCCTTGAATCGTTGAATGTAGTCCGGGACCGATTCGTCAACTCTTTGCCTAATGGCGGTAAGATCAGACAGCTTCATCTCTTGTAACCCACTGAAGAAATATCGATGAAACTGTTTTTCCAGGTCTATCCATCCTCTGATAGAATTGGAGGGTACAGAGGAAAACCAAGTGAATGCTGACCTTGACAAAGATAAAGGGAAAAATCTCACCCTTAACGCCTCCACAGCCGATGCCTCACCACATTGAGCTAAAAATCGGCTGACATGCTCATACGTGGAGACATTGTCTTGCCCTGAAAATTTGGAGAAGTCAGTAATCTTGTATCGGATTGGCAACGGTACTCTGTCGAACTCCTCTGGGTATGGGTGCCGATACACTGTTGCATTCTCCTTGGGCTTTAAACCGAATTGATCACGCATCACTTCGGCTATCATATCGGCCCAATGCCCTTGAGTGACTCCTGCGGGCTGGTGCGGAAGTTCTTGGTGATAGAGCTGTTGAAAACCTTTCGGCCGATATTGCCTAGGAGAGTATGGCTGAAAGTGATGATTCAAATTTGGCGCCTCATACTGCCCTGTTGAGTACTGCTGATAGCCTTGTAGCGCGTTGTAGGCAGCTACTTGTGGAGGATTGCTTGGTAAGGGAAATTGGGCTTGCCCAGCCGATGCTGGATTGGCAGAGGCTTGTTGTATCGGCTCAACCATCGGCTGCTGCAAGGCTACTAGAGCTTGTCTCCCCCTCGTCCATTGCGCCAATTGGTCCTCTTGCCTATTTTGTTAAGACCAACGGCGTGGTCGACACTGGCTGGGCCGATGGGGGTGGGATCGGCACTACCGGCTGTGGAGCCATACTCAGATCAGTCTTCAAGGTCCGATATGGAGGGAATTTGTTCTCGGGGTGGAAGATCGGCCCTTGAGGCTTGTGTTGGTGAATGGAACCGTCTAGTATTGACTTGACTATATTGGTCAACGTGTTCACCAGGATTCCAGATTGGTTGCTTAGCGCTGAGTGAACCGCGGAGTCAATGCGGTCCTATAGTGTCGGTGCAGCGCAGTGAGTATCATCTTCAGTCTTGACAGCTTGATCTTGGGCTGCCGCCGACGTGCTAGCTCTATCCCTAGGGCTCGGCATTACCACCTTGGATTTTTGAATGATGGTGCCTTGCCTAGTCCTGGAGTACGTCTACAGGTACATGTTCTAGAACTGCACAACCGGCTTTGCCATCTCAGCCTTTTGCTCCTCGTTGAGCTGATTAGCGGTTATCGAGACGACGTTTTCTTCTGAGATCTCGCTCTGCTTGGACATCTTGAAGTGAACTTGTTGACTGTGTGAAGCTTATGTTCTTCTTGGTCCCACTGGGCGTGCCAAAAGCGTGTTGGCGCAGAATTTTGACCCGCCCTCGTGTCAAAGCGAGTTCCACGTTACCACGGCGGCCTGGGAGATCTGCTTAACTCCAGTGCAGGTCCAATGGCTTGCCTAGATGTGTGTATGGCGTGCCAGTTGATTTGATCTGGAATCAACAAGAATAAACAAGTAAACCATGTTAGTAAACGATGGCCGATCGGCCGATAGGCCGATGTCGCATCGTTAAGGCCCAGCCGATAGGGCAAGGCTATATCGGCCTACTTGAAGTAATAAAGAAATAAGATTAATAGATAGATCTAATCTCATCGGCCTCCATCAATGTGTCTGTGTCAATTTGATGACATCGGCCGATGAGGGATATGAAGAGTAGATGCACTAGCTAATACTCTAGTGTTAACTTGTATGAACTGATCGGCCAATATAAATATACTGATCACAGAGAAATCCTGAGATCAATCTGTGACAAATATATTCACATCTGTCAATCCACTCATACAAATGGCAAATACATATAAAAACGTAAAGTAATCTCATTTATTAGATAAGACCGGCTGAAACCCTGGTGTTATCCTTAGTTACGATCGAAAACAGGCTTTGGGTTAGATCTCGAGAGACGACTAAGGTCGATAGCAACTCAAAGTGTGAATTGAGAATTAACACAAAGACAATCAAGCTGTCGATCGCTTTTGGGGATGGTAGATGCCTTGGATGATCTAGGCAAGCAAACTAATTCGACCACCGTCGGCAACAAACCCTAAAACGGGTTTACCGCTGGCGAAACAGAATTGAGATGCTATGTCAAGATCGTTCAAAACATGATAAACGACGATCATGTCACCAGGGCTTAACGTGTCTAAAACGACACGCTAGCCCCAACGACATAAATCATCGGATACGAGTTCTTACCTCTGCTCTGGGGAAGCAAGAACTCACCGAAGATCAACCTCTTGCAAGGATGGCGATGCGCCGAAAGTAGATTGAATTGTAGTTGTTGGTTGTTGAATTGAGAGAGAGTCTCTAAGTACAAATTACCGGGATATTTATACCCGTGTTTTACAACATTGTCCATATAGGACACGATTTTATCTATAACTAACAAACAAGTCCTTATGGCAAACTCTTGCCATAGATTAGATCGAAACTATTCAAACTTCCTAATTAAGAGATACAATTGCCTAAAATCGAGCCTTATCTCTAATTGGCAATCCCCTTTGAAGCTTGACTCAGGCCCAAACTGAGCCCGCTCTGCCTCCATCGGTTTCCTGCTTCAATTGGCCGATGGCCACATTGAACCCACATCGGCTGATACAATCCCTCTGCTGGCACTCCACTTGGTCCGATACACCGCTGAGTCCGATACAGAACTTAATCCAATACCTAGCTTGGTCCGATAGCGTAACCGATCCGACTCGAATCACTCCTTCTTTTCCGCGTCGGTTTTCTCTTTCTTCTCCGAGTAGATTGCGAAAATCTAGCGTTAACAAGTAGACACCGTGTGAGCTGCATATTCCCTTCAAGAACCTATCAATCAAGGTATGCTCGTAGTTTGCACATCCTGTTTTGTACCTTGTGAAAAGTCATGCATAAACACTAATTAACCACGTTTCTCGTGAAGGTGGCGTACGACATGGCCATACAAGTGGAGCTAGACCAGAGGTACCACTGTAGGCTGATTCCACCAGGGTACTCAAAGGTTGAGGTGGAGCTGGTCTACCAAGGCTTTGAGGGTCTCAAGCTGGACATCCCCGGAGGAGATGGGGAGATGAAACTAGGAGAGACATTCCACGCAATCATATGATAGAGCAAGCACAACATCGTGCTTCCCGGGCGAGTGGCAGCGTTGGTTCGTACATCTCCACCGCCGCAGCCTAATCCTTGGTCTCCACTGTCTCCTTCATCTCCTCCACAACCTCGGTTTGCACTGTCTCCTCCATCTCCACCGCCACAACCAGCTACACCTCGTCAAGAATGGTCCAGCTCAATTCCTCCAGCATCGTCAAAGTATACAGAAACGAAGAAGCCAACTTTTGACAAGCCAAAAAAATCCATTTCAAAGAAAAGACCGTATGATATAACTGTGGAGATTATGGGTACCGGATATCCTCACGACTAGCTTATCCGACTTACCATAGGGGATAGGTTATGATTTGTAGTTACATAAACCGGCTTATGACTTGGGTGTTACGTTACCATTGTATAAGGTAACGGCTCATAGTCTATAGTCCGTAAGATTGAGGAGTCTTACATAGAGTATGATAGGGCATCCGACTTGTAAGCCTGCCATCCGAGACTATATAAGGAGGGTAGGACGCCCTTTGAGAGCGATACAGCGAATAGAGCACAAGCTTACGAGACCCACGATAGAACATATTGAAAGAGATCAAGAGATTAATAAACCACTCGGCGGATTGAATCCTCGAAATAGGAGTAGGGTATTACCTCTCGAAGAGAGGGCCTGAACCTGTCTAATTCCCTTTGCATACTAACCCATTGTGTTTGGCGCTTGACTGCTACCCCGAGATTGTTATTGCCGAAACCAAGTTTCGACAGTTGGCGCGCCAGGTAGGGGCAGACAGCGTCAAGTTCTTCTTCAACGTCTCACCGACGAGCGCAATGGGACCTCCAACAAGCTTCGCCGACTTCATCTTCGCCCCTGGGCAGGCGCTTCGCTTCGGCGGACTCGACTTCATCACCAACGAATTCAGTAAGCTCTCTCTTCTCGACTCGGATTCGAACCAGTCGGTAAGGGACAATTCCTTCGCGCCGCTCGAGTTACCGGACGACGCTAAAATCTACCATAACTTCCTATCTTCTGAGTTGGATCCGATCCACTCGGGAGAATCTTCATCGCCTTCGTGCTGTTCCCCGGCCACGAGGGAGGTCGCGGTCATACTCCAACGACTCGGGTCATACTCATCTACAGACCTTGACGAACATCTAAGCTCCACCGACTTCGACGACCTCTACGACATCTCCACGGACGAAATCAACAGCTACGACGCTGACAGAGACTACTACGATCCGGACCTTCTCAACATCCTTATGGCCAAAGTAGCCGAGACCGACTCGGCCGTGGCCCGGAGGATTGTGGAAGAGGAGCGAGCTAAGCTTGAGCAAGAGCACAAACGCGTGGAGGAGGAGAACAAGCGCAAGGAGGAGGAGGAGCTCAAGAAAAAACAAGAAGCTGACAAGAAGAAACGGGACCTGAGGGCGACTGGGCGCTCCGCTCGCGAGACCATATTGCAGACACGAGTCAACAACGCCAACATCTTCCAAATGCCTCAACAGAATGCCGTCGCTACCCTCACCCTCATCGACACCGTCATCGAAGCGGCGTCGGCTGGGGTGACACCACTCCTGGACAAGATCAAGACCAGCGTCGCGGTTACGGCCAATGGCCCTTCCTCTAGCTCCACACGAAGGCCGACCGAGTCCATTGCTGAAACACCCGATAGGAGCCGCTTGCCGCTGCTACGATCCAAAGATTATAAGAGACCTGAGCAAAGCAAGACGCCCGTCAAGTCAAAAGCCCCCCGCGGCAACGCAGTATGGAGGCAATGAGAGCAAACAGCCGACTCTCACGAGAGAGGACACAGCCGACCACCCGCCCACGACTGGAATCGTCGCAGTTACAACTCCAACTACCAAAGTAGCCCGCGAAGACCCCCACCGAGTGATCTGCGGGAGGTACTCGACCGACGCTACCGAGAACGTGAACGACGCTCTTCTGAAGACAGAAGGAGATCACCCGACGACTATGACGATGGAGTGCCCGCATTCACTCGGGACCTACATCGAGTGGACTAGCCGAGTGGTTTTAAGCTTGCCGGGATTGACAAGTATGACAGTAAGACCGACCTCGAGTCATGGCTAACCGTGTACACTCTCGCCATCCGCGCAGCAGGAGGAGACAGCAAGGCTATGGCCAATTACCTGCCCGTCGCTCTCGCCAACTCAGCCAGGAACTGGCTCACGAGTTTGCCAAGAGGCTCGATTGACTCATGGAGTGAGCTTCGAGACCAGTTCATCGCCAACTTCCAAGGTACTTTCGAAAGGCCCGAGACCCACTTTGATCTTTATAACGTTATCCAGAAGCCAGACGAATCGCTAAAAGACTACATTCGGCGCTTTTCGAAGAAGCGGAACAAGATCCCCAACATCACCGACGACGTTATCATAGCCGCGTTCCAGAAAGGAGTTCGCGACGAGTTGCTGATCGGCAAATTCGGGCGCAAGCCACCGAAGACGGTCAAACAAATGTTTTAGACGGCAAACTCCTACGCCAAGTCTGATGATGCAGTCAAGGCCTCGCGACAAGACCGGCACGACAAAAGGGACGACAAACCATCCGGAAGCAGCTGGCGTCCTAAGAAGGACAACGGCAACAACAATAACAACAGCCAAAAAGATCGCAAGCGCAAGCCCGAGGATCTGGTCGCCACAACATCAAATTACCAGCAACAACGTCCCCGAGTCGCCGCATATGACAAGATCATGAACGCTCAGTGCATGCACCACCCCAATCACAAACACGCGGCCAAGGATTGCTTCATCTACAAATAGTTCGCCGAGCAGTATGCAGCGTAGCTACGTCAAAAGTCGGCTGATGAAGCCGGTCCGTCGGGAACCAAGAGGAACGACCCGGCTTAGAGCCCTTCCAAGACCCTGTGGGCGAGCTAAACCACATCTTCAGGGGACCGCAGGCGTACGAGTCCAAGAGGAAGCAAAAGCTGATCGATAGGGAAGTCAACGCTACACAACCCGAAGTCCCGCGTTATCTACGATGGTCGGAAGTGGCTATCACGTTTAACCGCTCGGATCACCCTGACCGAGTGGTTCACCCGGGGCGGTATCCCCTGGTACTAGACCCGGTGGTCCGTAATATCAAGCTCAAGCGCGTCCTCATCGATGGTGGCAGCGCCCTCAACATCCTATTCGCCAAGACGTTGGACGAGATGCAGATTCCAAGATCAGAATTGAAGCCGAGTTCAGCCCCCTTTCATGGAGTCATCCCGTGGCTGTCATCTACGCCACTCGGGCACATCACCCTCCCAGTCACCTTCAAAGTTCGGGAGAACTTCCGGATGGAAAACATTACTTTTGAGGTTGCCGAGTTCGGAGCGGCCTACCACGCGTTCATTGGAAGACCTGCTCTCGCTAAGTTCATGGCGGTACCACACTATACCTTCCTCATCATGAAGATGCCCGGGCCCCACGGAGTTATCACCCTGCGCAGCGATTTCAAGCAAGCCTTCACCTGCGATAGAGAAAGCTACGATATGGCCCAAACTCGTGAGAGATTACGCGGCCAGCAAGAGGTCCGACTGGCTGCATCAACGTCTGGAGAAGGAGAAGTCCCTGCGAAGAAGATAGCCAAGTCGGTAGAAGGCGATGCCAAGACAAAGAAAATCCCCCTTGACCCATCTGATTCTTCTAAAACTGCTGTAATAGGCGCAGAACTAGATCCCAAATAGGAAAGCGCGCTCGTCACCTTCCTCTAGAATAATAAAGATATTTTTGCTTGGAAACCATCTGACATGCCGAGTATTCCTAGGGAGGTGATCGAGCACTCTTTAAACGTCAAAGATGACGCTAAACCTATTAAACAATGACTACACCGCTTCGCTCAAGATCGAAAAGATGCCATCAAGGAGGAACTCGCTAAGCTCTTAGCTGCCGGGTTTATCAAAGAGGTTTAACATCCCGACTGGCTAGCCAACCCGGTCCTAGTTCAGAAGAAGACAGGACAATGGCGCATATGTGTGGACTACACCGATCTCAACAAATCATGCCCTAAGGATCCTTTTAGATTGCCTATGGAGGCCTATCGACAGGAAGTTCACAAACAGGACCCGACCTGTTTGGAGAGCCGGGTCCTTGGATGGTGTTTCCTGATTGAGTGAGCCCTGTGGGTCTTCAGCCGATTGGTTTCCAGCCGGTATATCTTGGCTGGCAGTCGGGGGCTCGACTTCGGGAACATCTTTATTCAGCGGCTCTACTTCAGGAGCATCCTCACTTGGGGGAGGGTTTTGAGGCCCTTGTTCTGCAGGTCCTGGCTTTTCTGACGCTGCAGGCGGATCGGTGGATTCGGTCCTCCCGGTGGGATCTATGTCCTGGGGTTTTCTACAAGAAAGAAGATGAAGATAGTTGAGATGGAAAGGAAAAGGTTTTCAACAAGAAGATGACTTTGGTTATGCGAGATACCTGTTAGACCTCCTGATCTTAGGGGCAGATCTGGCGGACAGCTTCGGAGGACTTATGTTAGCTCAAGGGATTTGGATTTCTTCATCGTCCGAGTCATCGACAACCAGTCTCCTTTTGCTCGCCCGTTCGCTAATATCATCGTCATCGGCAGCCCTCCTTTCTTGAGGTTCGACTTTGATTTTGGGGCCGCCGGTTGGTTTTTTGGTAGCAGGCCGAGTCGGCTGATCGTCATGATACACCTTGTACGGCCGAGATATGATGAGGGCATTAGCCTGCAAACAGAATTTTTGAGATATATTGAAGAACATGAGTAACATAGAAAGAGATTAAAGAGGCCGAGTCTGCTTACTGGAGGAGGAGGTCGAAACAGGTTGAAGGGAGGAACCGGCATCTTGTGGCAGCGATCTACTGTGATTCCAGAGGAGAAAATCTTGTACATATGAGTGCACAGGGCCTGGTAACTCAGAGCATTGCGGTCCTCCCGATTGGGGTCGCTTTCACCCTGATACTCGAACGCTGGCTTGGATCTCTCCTTGGTGGGCGCCAGTCGGTTCTTGATAAAGTGCCGGGTAATTTGTTCTCCTTGAAGGCCTTTCTTCTTCATTTCAAGAATGTTAGCTAGGAGGTTATTTGCTTCTACCCAATATTGGTTCTCCGGCATAGTGCTCCAGTTGGCTCTTTGGATCGGTGGAAGGCCGATGAAGTCGGGCAAACTGGGATGAGGGTTTGAGATATAGAACTAGTTTGCATGCCAGCCTTTATTGGAGGATTTCAAAGAAAGGGAGAAGTAGTCTTTGCGGAGAGTCCCGCGCAGTTGAAAACCAGCCCCACCGACGACGCAGGGGTCGTCCTTAGTCGGATGTGGCTTAACATAGAACATGCGGCGAAACAGATTGAAATGGGGAAGGATGCCTAAGAAAGCTTCGCATACGTGAACGAAGATTGCAATGTGAAGGATGGAATTGGGATTGAAGTGATAAATTTGGAGACCGTAATATTCAAGAATACCACGGAAGAAATCGGAAGTGGGAAGACCAAATCCGCAGTAGTAGAAAGAGGTGAAGACAACGATCTCACCGGTGTTCAGGGTGGGGAACTCCTCGCCGAACGCCGAGCGCCAGCCGATGATTTCTTTGGGCGGCAGAACTCCGTTTTTTACCATCTCCCGCAGGGTCGACTCCTTCACGTCTGAGGTCTCCCATTGGTCGAAAGGGATTTCTCTTTCTTCCGCCATGGATGCAGGGTGAGGGGAGCTGGATCTAGCATAGGGGATGGGGATTCTTCGAGGAGATGCTGGAGGTTGGATGCGGATGATGGATTATGGTAGAACCTGAGTTCTTGGATGGATGATTTTGAGCGAGCGCAGGTTCTCGGATTTCTCGGAGCGGGCTAGTGAACAGGAGCATGAAAAGGGGAAAAATTTCGGGAAGATAAAGCGGCAAGGAAGATGCCGGTGCTTTCAGAAAGATTTTTTAGGGTTTTGCTGGGTTTTCTCGTGTTTGGGCCGAGCCCATGAGGAACTTACGGCCCATATCACAGGTGTGGCTAGACATGTGTCCTTGAGGACTTAAGCAGATTTGCCATGACAATATGCGCGCGTCTTATTGCCCAATACCTTTAAAATCCTTTCATAACAGCAGTTACACAACTTGTTGAAGGTTGGTACGATGCAATTCGGAGGGTGACAAACAATAAAGTTTTTTATAACTGTCCTGGTAACTTTTTTATAGGTTGCAGGAGCTATTTGGCTTTTTACAAAGCATTTTATTTTATGATTATGTCAATGTTTTCTTTGCCACCTTGGCGTGCTCTTTTTGATTAAGACTGATATTATGGCTGGAGCTATTTAATATTTTGGTCATATTTTTCAGATGACTGATGAATTATTAACTCAGATTTTCTACCCATGAGGGTTGGCAGAGTTGTTTGTTCTGAGATGACTCGGGCAAAACGACTTGGATAAGCATGAGCTTGCCGAGTACTCAGAATTCATTATACAGTATGCCGTGATTATAAGGTTATGTGTTATATGATTTTTTATGATTGCTTTTGGCTTAGGTTAGACATTTATTTAACTCAGGAGAGTATGATTATTATAGTTCTTGACTATATGCTTAGTTTGATTAACTAAACACATAGTCGGGGGCTACACCTAATTAGGTGCATCAGTCGACGCACCTAAATATATATTTTTGGAATTTTTGAGATGTTTTCAGCCCTTCATAGCCTTTCTATTGTACGATAAAGCACTCGGGAGACCTGGGCAGAGATGATGGAAGCACTCGGCGATAGAAGCACTCGCCTAAGGAGGTACTCGGCTATGTGTTATTCTGGTTCGAGGCAAAGTTATCTCATCGACTGTGAAGGTCTCGGGGGCTACTGTGGAGATTATGGATACCGGATATCCTCACGACTAGCTTATCCGACTTACCATAGGGGATAGGTTATGATTTGTAGTTACGTAAACCGGCTTATGACTTGGGTGTTACGTTACCATTGTATAAGGTAACGGCTCATAGTCTATAGTTGGTAAGATTGAGGAGTCTTACATAGAGTATGATAGGGTCTCCGACTTGTAAGCCTGCCCTCTGAGACTATATAAGGAGGGTAGGACGCCCTTTGAGAGGGATATAGCGAATAGAGCACTAGCTTACGAGACCCATGATAGAACATATTGAAAGAGATCAAGAGATCAATAAACCACTCGGCGGATCGAATCCCCGAAACAGGAGTAGGGTATTACCTCTCGAAGAGAGGGCCTGAACCTGTCTAATTCCCTTTGCATACTAACCCATTGTGTTTGGCGCTTGACCGCTACCCCCAGATTGTTATTGCCGAAACCAAGTTTCGACAATGACTAACAAGGAGACTGACGCTGAAGTGTCCAGGCAAGTGAAGGATCACTTCAAGCGATGAAGTCTAGAGAAGAAGGTTCCAATAGACCCAACAACATAGGTATTTTTTCAGGAGATGAGCAAAGCAGCGAGAGCGGACATAGTATCGGACTACGAATGCTTAATATGCAAGTCTTATCAGAAGAGTAAAAGAAAGACAAAAGATGTTCCCCAGCTCGGGATGCAAGCAAAACAAGCGATTGACTCGATGCCATCTGGATATGAATTAAATGTACAATAATTTATGGCAGATACAAATCCTACCAAAGAGCAACTGTTAGAGATAGCCCCTATCAAGAAGGCATCAGCAGCTGATCTTCGTTAACCATTTAACCTCGGCGAACCATTTGTCAAGCCAGAGCTGGTCAAGAACCTATCTATACAGATGTATGGATTGCATCAATGGTACATGGAATAATCAGCCAATGGTAGGTTCATGTTCGCTGCAAAGGTTAAATACGTAGATTACTTTCATGTGGTGTGTGATATGTGGATAAACTTCAAATATGTCTACGAAGTATATCATCAAGACGTCCTTGACATCTCTCTTCTCAGGTGCTGCATTCTATAAGTATTGTTTAATTTTATTTCATTCCTTAGCTTGTTGTATGTAACATTGAACATTTACTGTGTGCGGATAGCTCACGTTTTTTTTTACTGTAGAATGGAGATTCAAAATTGCCGTAGGCAAGGACATTTCAAGGTTGGGTTCATGGACTCCTACATAATTAACGAGACATTTGTATGGGACTTTCTAGGGAAAACAGAGAGTAACATTTACAAATTCCTGGTGCAGCAACATTATAAGACCTTCATACTCTTGCCATACAACACAGAGTGTGTTTTTATCGTCTTTTGGACCAATTTCCTTCATGTATTCACATAATGATATGTATATTATTTCATGCAATTTGCAGATTTCACTGGATCCTCCTTGTCATAGACACTACTAAAAGCATGATCCATGTCCTAGACTCTATGCAAAAACCAAGGGACACTTTCAACTCAATCATTGAAATGGTTAACAGGTAATGTCATCTATTCCAGCTGTCATTATGATTGCTTCTATCGCTACTATGTGCATCAAGCATAATTAATTGTAGTTTGCAACTGCAGGGCGTGGGCACGGTTCCATACAAACGTTTGGGGAGAATTCGAGGAAGAACTGACTGTGAGGATGGACTGGATGGACTTTCTGATACGTATATGGTAAAAAATTATATACCTCGTTTATTCTATAATAGAAATATTTCATTATTGTGTTTCTCCTTTAGTGTTTACGACAGGACCAGGGGAACAACTTGTGTGGCTACTAGGTTTGTGAATTTATTCACTACATAACACACAATATTAACACTGATAAGAATATCGAAGTACGTAAACACCATTCATACATTATTTATACTCTTCTCATTGATTTAATATAATAATATCTTATTTTTTAAAAATGATAGATTTTATGGATGAAGTAAGAACTCGTCCCGTTGGATTTCATAAAGGTTGTTCAAGAACAACTGATGGGATTTATTATGGACAAGATTGTTAATCCGTCGGGAGAATTTCACGACGATGGACAACCTATTCCTCGACCAAAACGGTTATCTTAGCTTCTTATATTTGTAATAGATGATAGAACATTAGAAACGACTATTGTAGATATATCAAAAATATGTATTTAATTCTCATTGTACGTAAGTAATACCAACAATTATATATACGTGATGCTATATACAAATATATATTAATCATATGTGTATATATTTTGATATTTATATTTATATATACATATATATAAAGACATACATATATACATGTGTATATATATATATATGTGTACACACATACCAACATATAAATACATACATATATATATAACAGCAAACAACAAGCAGTGAAAAAATTATGAAATTCTCTTTAGTACCGGTTGGTGATAATGCATCCCAACCACATGGCGAACTATCTTTTGTACCGGTTGGTGTAACAAACCAGTACTAAAGATCATTTTTAGTCTCTGTTGGTATAACCGGGACTAAAAATGTTCATTTTTAGTCTCGGAATATACGTACCGGTTGCACAACTGGGACTAAAAAGGGTTGCCAACCAGTAGTAATGTGCCTTCCTCCGGTAGTGGTCCGTGTGTGGTTATGATATTAATCTACGGTCATGATATTCTAATGCAACTATTCAATGGCTAGATTTTTTTGGGTTAACGTTGGAGCTCGTATAAAGTATCCAATTAGTGTAGTTATAGATAGATAGATAGATAGATAGATAGGTAGATAGATGAATGGATGGATGGATGGATGGATTAATTTAGCAGATTTGACACCAAATAAATCTGAATTTACTATTGGAGAATAGAACAATCAGGATAAAATCTTTTGAAAACCGATGGTTATCACTGGCATTAATCAATTGTACACATTAGGATATGACAATAGAAATATTTAGGCATTCAATGGAAATTAGACTCTAAGATAATCTTCTAGGTTTGATACTAAAGCAATAATTCCCTGTCATAAAGCACACAATTAATCATAGAAATTTGAAAAAGCTATGTTTAGAAGTGGCTTTAATATCAGATAACTTAAGATAAGGATAAGATATACCTTCATGTTTTGACGCGCTAGTAAAACTATATTTCAGGACAATCTGCCATATTCATTTGCAGCAAAATCCTCAAGATACGAAAGTTATTAAGTCAACATTAATTTCTTCCATATATAACAGCTATCTTTGTTCTATATATATGAACCATGGCTCCTGAAGTTCACACTCATCAACATTCAACTCAATAGTAGCTCACTCTTCACAATATGAAGCACGCCCACCATGGACTCGTGTTGTTTTGCTTGATTCTTCTGGTTTTCTCTTCTATCCCTGCACAAATACGAGGTAATTCTTTTTCTTTGAATTTGTATGTTTTCTCATCATTTTCTTTGCACTGGCAACATATGACTCCTTGCATCTCTCTAGGTCAAATCACAAGCAGGACCCTGTTGGGAGTCAGCATTAGAGAACTTAAACTTAGTGTTTGCTTTTCGGCCCCCCCTTCGTGGTCTTGCTGTTCAAAGGACAACCTGTGCTATCCATCACTTGAGGCATGCCTGGCAAAGTGCAAGTACGATGAAAAGGCGCGCAGCGGACTCAGAGGCAAAGTGCTCTGATGTGTGATTGAATCAGACACTGTGCTTATATTCAGATCATGTTGATTTAGTGTGTCGTTAGTAATAATCATATATCCGGTATATCTGGGAATAATTGATGTGTATGTTCCAACCGATATGCATTTTCTAAAACTATATTTGAGCATATGAGATGCGTGGTGCTTATATTCAGGAGATGTTTGATGATCAACAAAATATAATTCCAAGTTTCCAATGATAAAAAACATATCGGGCCATGTGAAAACCAAGAATCTCATTTCATCAATTCTGTTATTGCACATAAAGAACCCGACAAATTGAGTCTATGAAAAAGAGTCGAGCATGGTAGTGGGTGCAGTTGCGGTACTGACGCTAATCGTGCACGGCCATGCTCCCCTTGCTGGTTTTGGTTTTGCTTCACGTGACATCTTTCAGCCTCCCGTTCAAAGATCTCCGCATATTCAAAACTTTCAGTTTTCCTCAAACTTCTGTCTTAGAATTCACAAAACTTTCTCTTCAAACATATGAAAACATTCATCTGAAAATCACAAAACTTTCAAACCGAATCTAAAACTTCCGTCTAACAAATCACAACTACTTTCGATTCAACTATAAAACTTTCATATCAAAATCACACAAACGAATGATTCAAATATAAAACTTTCATGCAAACGTCAAAAAATTGTCAATTGAAAAGTCCAAAAACTTTCATGTCATACTCAAAATCTCTCTTCCTCGTCATGAACTTTTGTCGTCTTCTTGATAACAACCGCAGTTATGACCAAGTTGTTTGTGCCTGCTGCTGCCGCTCCTGCGCGGCGTGTGGCAGCGGTGGCGATGGTGGTGTCCCCGTGTGGCGGCTGGCTGCTACACCGCTGCCCATGGTGTCTAGAGTTGAGGAGCTAGGGCATGGGTGGTGCACCACAATGTTTTAGACGAACTTCTCCAATGTGTTGATACGTAGTTATGGCACAAAATGTTGAAGGAATAACTTCAACGTGCGAGTATATAATGCCCTAAGGGCAGCCCGAATCCACAGATATCAAGAGCTTAGTCCAAAGCTCCAAAGAAGATCTAATCCATGTTCTGAAATAGGAACATCCAGCTCTATTGATAAGGTGGTAAGCAAAAGTAAGTTACAAACTAGTGAGCATCGCCTCGATTTATAGGCTACAAAACCCCATCTAGAACTTAGACACAACTATATGATAACTAGATGACAACTTTTCTAACAGCTAGGATATTACTGAAAACAACTCATCTATTACTCAATGACACCTAGAACACAACTCATGGGACATACATCTTCTAGTTCTAGTAGTATAAAGACATATGCAATGACATCATAAGTATTCTTGAGCCTTCATGAAGCATGTACTATTGATGCAAAACTCTAATTGCCTTCTTGTTTTTAGTAGCAAAATCAAAATTTACTTGTAACACTTATACTTTATGAATTGGTCATGTAATGTCCCTCATCAATGTGGGTGCGGTATGGCCAGAGGAGTTGACCTAGGGATGGAGCGTGGACGGGAACGTGGACATGGATTGTGGCATGACACAGGCGCAGATTGATGGGCAACGACGAGTGGCTCTGCTGATGTTGTCAATTGGGAACGTTGAAAAGAGAAGGGAAGGAGTGAACGAAGGAACAAGAAGAGGGATCAGACTCCTCTGCCTCCTAGCTTGATGTGCTAGATGGGCTCTAAACATGTGGCCGTGGCGTAGGTGCACCAAATAGGAATCCTGCAATACATATACTGCAAATCACAATTTACCACAAAAGATTTTGATGGTATTGATGTGTGCCACCAAAATATTCCAGCACTACGATTGTCGATATGGCATGTTGTACAGTGGGGATAGTAGTCAGGGAGATAGCTCCTCTTCAAAGTGGAATTTCAGAAATAGACTACCTATGTTCGGATTGATATTATTTTTAAGATAAAGATAGCTTTCTCAATCCTGACAATTACATCAAGATTATATCAATACTTCTAATGCTGGCTGTTCTGCCAGCATATCATTGGTCCACGTGGTGATGTCAAAGTTTGAGATAAATCTATATTTTACTGGTGGTAAAAAAAACAAAAATAAACTCATGTTTGCTACACATGTACTGCGCGCCGCTGTAGCATATCGCTGCCACATTCACGCTGGGCCAAGGGCCATGCAGCCGAGCTGGGCCATGTAGAGAACAAGGAAAAGAAACATAGGAGGATGAAAAAAAATCATCAATCAAACATGGCTTGTAAAAATAATAGAAAGGACAAAAAGAAGATGTGATCCCAGCTCCTTTCCGTCTATCGATCGCTGCCACCATCCTCAGTCCTCACCTTCCTGGTTACCACCACCACAGTACCACACCACCGTCTTAGTCAATCATGGAGCTCGCGGTTGCCACCAACTAACAGCGGTGATCGTCACTCCCTCCAATTTCATGTGTCCCTGCTAGCTGAAGCATCCCATCAACCACACCCTGCCTGCAACAAATGCCTAGACGACGGCCATCAGCACATCATGGCTCATGACCTCTTGCGCCATATGTGGTGCGCTCGATGCTAATGGGACTCTTCAGACCAAATATGCGTATAAATCTTGCGACAACAAAAAGAAGATGCGAGAGGAGTAATAGTGGCACAAAGAAAAATCAAGGTTTCCTTGAGCTGAATACGGAGGGCAAGCATGAGGGACAAGCTAAGATTGCTATTTGGTACACATTTGTTTCCACGCATACCTTTTCATGTGACAATTTTCTTATAAGCATTCTGGATGAAAGTTTTTCTACAAAGGTTTTTAAGATAAAAGTTTTTTGCAAGAATGTTTTTCGGATGAAAGTTTTCAGAAAAAAATGTACGCTAGGAATAAACGTGCACTAAATAGCAATGTCTGACACATGCAACCATGCAAGACGACACCATTGATTCGTCTTGAACGTGGTGCAAGCGCTGAAAGGGTAGTGAGAAGTAAGGGCAAGACATTCTCTTTTACCATGCCGAATAACCGAGCAGATCAGAGGAGAGAAGCAACGTATGGGATCAGCGCTGATCACACGTCACATCATCCAGACACTGAGAGGATTAGGAGATGTCAAGCGTTAGAGCTGGAAGTCTATAACGTTGATCTTGAGGTGTTTACTTTGGCAACGCTGAGCCATAGGTATCAGCCGTAACGGGTCTAGCTTGATTCTCTGCTCCATTGCTAATCTTGTTAGGAAATCCCAATGAATCGGCAAGCTGAAAGACACGCGAACACTCGGTCGAACACCTTACGTGCGAACTGTAGCTGATCCGAAAAACAGAAAACAGAGCAGAGCAAGCGATTGGTGCTGCGCAACAAACTTGCAGCTTTTCGGGGTTTTCCATTTCTTTTATTGTGCGATTACAAACCATGCAAATATGCATTCCTAATCCTACGGATCACCACCCACATCAGCGATTTTACCGCGTCCATCCCCACGATCGCTCGACGCTGCAGTCATCCGCAAGCTTCGCAATGCCACGAGCTAATCCCGTTGCGTCTCCTACGCGCACGGCATCCACACGTTGGTGCTCATGCGCTCATGCAGAGAAAACAGAAAGGAATCCTAAGTTAGCAAACAAGGCAAGGTTTAATCCTAACAAATCTCCCCCTAAACCTTGTTTTCTGGTTTAATTTCAACGAGGCCAATCTTGGAGCGCAGCTCCACGAAGCAATCACGCCCCAAGGCCTTCGTCAGGATGTCAGCCAACTGAGCATTTGTACCGATGAACTTGATTTTGATCCTGCCCTCTTCAACACATTCACGGATGTAATGATACCTTGTTTCAATATGCTTGCTTCGGTCATGGAAGACAGGATTCTTGCTCAATTGGATGGCAGATTGATTATCAATTTTAAGCGTGACGGCGTCGGTCTCCTCTCCCTTGAGCTCTGCGAGAAGTCGCGCCAGCCACACGCCCTGGCACGCAGCCGTCGTAGCTGCGATGTATTCCGCCTCACAGGACGACAGAGCAACTACCTTCTGTTTCTGCGATTGCCAGGTAATGAAGTTGTTGTTGAGGAAGAAGAACACGCCTGTCGTGCTCTTGCGTGTGTCAATGTCGCCGGCGAGATCACTATCACTGAACCCAACAAGACCTTCGTCTTCCTTCTTCCTCTGATAATGACAGCCATAGTTGATTGTGCCGGAAATGTACCTTAGTACGCGTTTCACAGCTGCCAGATGCTCGGTGGTTGGTTTCTCCATAAATCTACTGACGTAGCCCGCCGAGAACGCGAGGTCTGGCCTCGAATTCACCAAATATCTCAGCGAACCGACCAATCTCCTGTACTCTGTGGCATCGACGGCTGGTGCAGTACTTAGCTTGCTGAGTTTGAGGCGTGTCTCCATTGGTGTGACACTGAACTTCCTGTTATACCTGCTAGCTTCAGAATCTTGGCTGCGTACGCGCTTTGGCATATTGTGATGCCATCGCCAGTCTGGTTCACCTCCAAACCAAGGTAGTACTTGTGCAAGCCGAGATCACTCATCTGCAACGTGCTCTTCATCTCTCCCTTGAACTGTTCGAGCTCGATGGAGTCGCCGCCGGTGATGATGAGATCGTCGACGTACACGCCCACAATCAGACGGTGTGTGCCTGCACCGCGAAAATACACGGCATGCTCCGAAGTGCTCCGGTAGAACCCAAGGGACAGCAAAGATGCGTCGAGCTTGGAGTACCACGCGCGAGGGGCCTGACGCAGCCCATACAACGCCTTTTCCAGGCGTAATACCATGTGTTCCTTGCCGTCGACGATGAATCCCGGTGGCTGCGCGACGTGGACTTCCTCCTGGAGCTCGCCATTGAGAAAGGCCGATTTGACGTCCATGTGATGAACCGCCCAGTTCTCGTTCGCCGAGTGTGCCAGCAGCAGCCGGACGGATTCCAGCCGCGCCACCAGCGCAAAGACCTCATCAAAGTCGATCCCTTGACGTTGCACATACCCCTTGGCCACGAGTCGAGCCTTGTGTTTGGTGATGTTGCCGGCAGCATCCTTCTTGGTCTTGAATACCCACTTGAGTCCAATCGGGCGCTTTCTTGGTGGTGGATCAACCAGCCGCCAAGTCTTGTTTGCCTCAATAGATTTCATCTCTTCGATCATCGCTTGTCGCCAGCAGCTGTGCTGCTCTGCTTCGGCAAACGACGCCGGCTCCTCTGCTGTCACCGCAAACAATTCCTCGCTGAGTTCACGTGCAGCCTGTCTCGGTGGCGTTGCCGGGCCGAGTACGTCGTCGATCCGACGGTAGCGTAGCGGAGCGTCGTCATGATTGGCGTCGAGATCATCCTCCCCGGCAGGGGGGGTTGAGACAAAATCCACCGGCGGTTCTTCGACCGCAGGCGAGCTTGGAGGTGGCGCCGAGTTTGGTGTGAGCGTGCACGGCGAGGTCGGAGCTCCCCTAGGGTTCGCGCCGATTGATGCCGAGGGCGTCGTTGCTGGGTGGTACACCGTGGTGTACTCAACAGTGAAGTCGGAGTCGACGTCGTCGGCTGCCTCACCATCCCAATTCCACTGCGCCTCCTCATCGAACACCACGTCCCACGAGATGTGTACTCGCCGCGTTGCCGGGTCGTAGACTCGGTACGCCTTTGAGCCGGGCTCGTAGCCGACAAAAATCATCGGCCGACTCCTATCATCGAGTTTCTTCGTCGGCATGGTCACCTTCACGTGCGCCACACACCCAAACGTGCGCAGGTGATGCACGGCCGGCGTGACTCCATTCCAAAGCTCATACGGCGTCCTGCCTTCAACTTGGACGAACACCTGTTGAGCAAATAAACAGTGGTGTTCACCGCCTCCCCCCAAAACATACCTAGGAGCCCTTTGGCTTTCAGCATGCTTCGCCCCGTGCCCACCACAGTTTGGTTCCGACGCTCGACGACGCCGTTTTGTTGCGACGAGTACGGAGCCGTCAACTCGCGTCGCAGCCCGAGCTCGGCGCAGTACTCGGTGAAGTGCCTGTTAACGACAGATTTTTGTGATCTACTTAGAGAGAAAAGAGAAAACCGATGCAGAGAAGAAGAGCTAAGTTGGAGTCGGACCAAGTCTTGTATCGGACTCGGCAAGCGTATCGGACTGGAAGCTGTGTTAGCAGGAGGGGTGTATCGGCCGATACGGATTCAACGTGCTTGTTGGCCGACAGAGATAGAAAGTTAATAAAGTTAGCTTGGGCTTGGTTTGGGCTCAGGATAAGCTTCAAGGAGGTTGCCAAATAGAGATAAGGCTTAGTTTTAGGCAATTGTATCTTGTAAATCAAATAGGTTTAAATCTAATCTATGGCAAGAGTCTGCCGTAAAGACTTGTTTGTTAAGTTGTAGATAAGATCGTGTCCTTTTTGGACAATGTTGTAATCTCGGGTATAAATATCCCGGTAGTTTGTACATAGAAACTCTCTTACAATCAATCAAACAAAAATCAATCTACTTTCGGTGCATCGCCAACCCACGCAAGAGGTTAGTTTCTGACGACTTCTTGCTTCCCCAGAGCAGAGGTAAGAACTCGTACCCGACGATCTACATCGTTGGGGCTAACGTGTCGCTTTAGGCACGTAAGCCTCGATGATGTGATCGTCGTTTATCATGTTTTGGATGATTTTGGTAAGTGTCTTAATTATACCTTGCCAGCGATCTACTCGTTTTAAGGGTTTATTGTCGACAGTGGTCTAATTATTATGCTTAGTTAAATCCTTCAATACATTATCATCCCCAAAAGCGATCGACAATTTGATTTTCTTTGTGTTAAATCTCAATTCACACTCTGAGTTGCTATCGACCTTAGTCCTGTTTTGAGATCTAATTCAAAGCCTGTTTTCGATCGTAATTAAGGATAACACTAGGGTTTCAGTCGGTCTTATCTAATGCATGTGATTACTTAGTGTTTTTATATGTATTTATCAGTTGTATGGGTGGATTGACAAATATAAATATGTTTATCATAGATTACCCTTCAGGATTTGTTTATGATCAATATATCTATATAGGCTGATTGATTCATACAGGTTTGCACTAGGGTATTAGCTAGTGTTTTATCTTCATGCAACCCTCATCGGCCAGTTCCATTAAATTACCATAAATACATTAATATGGGCCGATGAGATCTGATCTGTTTATTAATCTTACTTTATTGTAATCACAAGTAAGCCAATATAGCTTTGCCCTATCGGCTAGGTCATGACAATGCGACAACGGTCTATTGGCCGATCGGCCATTGTTTTCTAATATGGTTTACTTGTCTATCTTCTTGATTGCAGATCAAATCAACTGGCACGCCCTACATACACTTAGGCAAGTCATTGGACCTGCACTGGAGCTAAGCAGATCTCCCAGGCCGCCGTGGAAACGTGGAACCCGTTTGGTTGCAAGGCGGGTCTAAATTCTACGCCAACACGCTTTTGGCACGCCCAGTGGGGCCTCGAAAACGCAGGCCTTGCAATGACAAGAAGATCACCGCAGTATGTCAAAGCAGAATGAGAATTCCGAGGAGAACATCGTCTCTATGACCGTCGACCAGCTCAACGAGGAGCAAAAAGCCGAGATGGACAAGCTGGTCGAGCAGTTTCATAACATGTACCTGCAGACATACTCCAGGACTCGACAGGGCACCCTCATTCAAAAATCCAGGATGGTAATGCGGAGCCCTGGAGACATAGCCAACACGTCGGCAGCACACGACCACGCTGTCAAGACTGAAGAGAACGCCGCGCCGACATTGCAATACCGCATCGACTCCGCAGTCCACTCTGCGCTAGTCAATCAGTCGGGGATCCTGGTGAACACATTGACCAATACGGTCAAATCAATCCTAGATGGTTCCATTCACCAGTACAAGCCTCAAGGGTCGATTTTCCTGCCCGACAACAAGTTCCCTGCATATCGGACCTTGAGGACCGATTTGAGTACGGCTCCACAGTCGACAGCGCCGATCCCACCTCCATCGGCTCAACCAGTGCCAACCATGCCGCTGGTCCTGACCAAGCAAACGGGAGGAAGCCCCCAGCACATCACGGAGGAACAATTTGCACAGTGGACGAAGGGGAAACAGTCGGTGGTTGAGTCGATGTAGCAGGTTCTAGCCAACCCGCCATCGGCCGGACAACCTCAATTCTCCACGCCGAGTAACCCTCCACAGCTAGCTGCTTACAACGCGCCGTAAGGCTACCAGCAGTACACCGCGGGGCAGTACGATGCTTAGAACTTGAATCATCACTTCCAGCCGTACTCCCCGAGGCAATATCGGCCAGAAGGTTTTCAGCAACCTTATCACTAGGAGCCTCTAAACCAGCCTGCGGGATACTGGGCCGATATGATAGCCGAAGTGATGCAAGATCAATTCGGCTTGAAACCCAAGGAGAATTCCACAGTGTATCAGCACCCGTACCCCGAGGAGTTCGACAGAGTGTCAATACCGAGCCGATACAAGATCCCGGACTTCTCCAAATTATCGGGGCAAGATAACGTCTCTACATACGAGCACGTGAGCCGATTCCTAGCGTAATGTGGTGAGGCATCGGCTGTAGAGGCGTTGAGGGTAAGATTCTTCCCTCTATCCCTGTCAGGGTCAGCGTTCACATGGTTTTCATCTTTACCCTGCAACTCCATCAGAGGATAGATCGATCTAAAGAAACAGTTTCACAGGTATTTTTACAACGGCGTACAAGAGATGAAACTGTCTGATCTCACTGCCATTAGGCAAAGGGTTGATGAATCGGTCCCAGAATACATCCAAAGGTTCAGGGACATAAGGAATAGGTGTTATAGCCTGAGTCTGACCGATTCTTAACTAGCCGATTTGGCATTCCAAGGATTACTGGGCCCGATACGGGAAAGGTTCTCGTCCCAAGAATTTGATAGTCTAGCTTAGTTAGCACAACGGGTATCGACCCATGAACAAAGATTCCAGGAGGCGAAGAAGTTCACAAAGAAGATTAACACAGTTTACCAATACGCCTCCGATGAAGACGATGATGATGATGCCGACGTTGTTCTGGCCGAGTGGGCCCGGATGAAGAAGTCAACAACATGCCAGTGGGCCAAGAAGGGCGACAAAGATGATAAGTACGACTTTGACATCAACAAGGCCGATAAAATATTTGACCTACTACTGCAAGAAAAGCAGATTCAGCTGCCAGTAGGTCATATATTGCCATCGGCCGAGGAAATCAAGAAGAGAAGATATTGCAAGTGGCACAACACATATTCCCATCACACCAATGAATGCAAGATCTTCCGGCAACAGATTCAATTGGCCATCGAGCAAGGCAGGATCAAGATTGATGAAGCCAAGCGGCCGATGAAGATAGAAGGACACTCGTTCCCAGTCAACATGGTGCGGGCAGACAGGGCCAACGGCGATGGCCATCGGACCAGTAAGCGACCTCATCAGACCTCAAAAGGCCTGATTAAAAAATACCAGCGAAGGCGGGAAGAACAAGCACAAGACTACGCCGATCAAGACAACTCCTACGACCCTCATTGGGAGTGCAAGTTTTTCCGGTTCTGCTGGAACGAGGGAATGAGGTTGCCATCAATCCAAGAGTGTCCTGCATGTAATGATGTAGAAGAAACTCATCAGGGTAGCTCGAGCAAACAAGTGCATCGGCCGAACAAGCAGAGAAAGTCTGTACACGAAAGGCTGGGGCTGATGCACCATGATCGTCGGACTGAGGACGACAAGCAAATCCAGAACCCTCAATGGTGCCCAACCGATGTGTTTAGCAAGACACAAAAACGACGGGTTTAGAGATTAAGGAGGAAGGAGCAGATCCAGGAGTAGCAGGCGACAATAGCCCATCGGCCCGCCAAGACCAAAAAAGAGTGGAGGATAAAATCTGCAGTGGTTAAGGCCGATGAGGGCGCCTCCAAATCAACTCAAGCCCCCGCGTCTGCAAAAGGTAAAGGCGTAGCATCGGCTTCTGTTAGCATGGTTTTCATATTGCCAGCAGAATACAACGTACAGACAACCGATGAAGCAGTAGCCGACGATGAACAGTCCTCGGCTAAACTACAGTTGTCACCAGATCAAGGCGTGTTCGACAAGCCGGCCGACACCAGCTACAGGCAGCTCCAGCCGTTATACATCAAGGTATTTGTCAATGGGCAGCCGATGACGAAGATGCTGGTCGATGGCGGTGCGGCGGTAAACCTAATGCCATTTACAACCTTCAGGAAGCTTGGAAAAGTACCTGAAGACCTCATCAAGACCAACATGGTGCTAAAAGACTTTGGTGGCAACGCATCCGAGGCGAAAGGGGTGTTAAACGTGGAGCTCACTGTGGGCAACAAGACGATACCCACCACCTTTTTTGTCTTTGATGGAAATGGTTCCTACAGCCTGTTGTTGGGACGAGATTGGATCCACGCAAATTGTTGCGTCCCTTCAACAATGCATCAGTGCCTCATACAATGGCAAGGGGACCAAGTCGAGATCGTGCAGGCTGATCGGTCAGTACATGTGGCCAATGCCGATCTTGCAGTTTGGGAGATGGAGGGAATCGATTGCTTGTCCGGACAAGTTTGGGATGCCGATTTCCTCAAAGTAACTGATTGCGACATCGAGACGATCGAAGACCAAGACAAATAGTTGCTTTAACAAAGATGTACCATCCACCGCCCAAGATGAGCAAGCTAGTCCCTACACAGATGATGCGGTGGATGAGTTAGATGAAAAATTGAGACAAGGCTTTACGTCGGCCGATCAACTTGAAGAGGTTGATATAGGAATAGGTGATAGGCCTAGGCCGACGTATGTAAGTGCTAACCTGCCAAGGGAATATAAAAATAATTTGATAAATCTTTTGAAAGAATTCACAGACTATTTTGCATGGGAATATCATGAGATGCCAGGGTTGAGCCGATCGATCGTAGAACATCGGTTACCTATCAAACCAGGCTATCAGCCATTTAAGCAAGCTCCTAGGTGATTTAAGGCTGATATGCACGAAGCTATCAAAGCAGAGATCACAAGGCTTTACGACGCCAACTTTATCAGACCCTGCCGATATGCGGAGTGGGTTTCCAATATAGTTCCAGTATTGAAGAAAAACGGCAAGCTTAGGGTATGTATCGATTTTAGAGACTTAAACAAAGCAACGCCAAAAGATGAGTACCCTATGCCGCTAGCCGATCTGCTGGTTGATGCTGCATCTGGACACAAGGTTATCAGCTTCATGGATGGGAACACAGGCTACAACCAGATTTTCATGGCCAATGAAGATATCCACAAGACAGCCTTCAGATGTCCGGGGGCAATCGGCCTATACCAGTGGGTTGTTATGACCTTCGGCTTGAAAAATGTTGGAGCTACTTATCAGAGAGCTATGAATTATATTTTTCATGATCTTATTGGCTCACTGATCGAGGTTTACATCGATGATGTCGTCGTGAAGTCCAAAGAGTACGATATGCACTTGGCCGATTTACGCAAGGTACTAGAAAGAGCAAGGAAATATGGTTTAAAGATGAACCCTAACAAATGTGCCTTTGGCGTATCGGCCGGTCAGTTTTTAGGTTCCTTGGTCCATGAGAGAGGAATTGAGATTACACAGAAGAACATTGATGCAATAAAAAACATCAAGCCTCCAACCACCAAGACCAAGTTACAATCTCTGCTAGGGAAGATCAATTTTGTCCGGTGCTTTATATCAAACCTATCAGGCAGGATAGAGCCGTTCACTCCATTATTGAAGATAAAGGACGATCAAGAATTCGTATGGGGTGATAAGCAGCAAAAAGCATTGGACGATGTCAAGGAATATTTTGGTTCCCCTTCAGTTCTAATCCCACCACAGAAAGGGGTTCCATTCAGGCTATACTTATCGGCCGATGAGAAGTCCATCGGCTCAGTGTTGGTTCAAGACATTGATGGTAAAGAAAGAGCTATTTTCTACCTCAGTAGGAGGTTGTTGGATGCCAAAACAAGGTACATGCCGGTGGAGAAATTATGTCTATGCTTATATTTTTCATGTACTAAATTAAGGCGTTATCTACTTTCCAATGAGTGCATTGTGGTAAGCAAGGCCGATGTGATGAAATACATGCTATCGGCCCCCGTCTTAAAAGGGAGAATGGGGAAGTGGATTTTTGCCTTAACAGAGTTCGACCTCAGATATGAATCGGCCAAAGCAATCAAAGGACAAGCCCTGGCCGATTTCATTGTTCAACACAGAGATGATTCAATTGCATATTCAGACATTGTGCCATGGACACTGTATTTGGATTGGTCTGTTTGCAGACATGGATGCGGTATCGGCCTAGTCATCATATCCCCTCGGGGAGCAAGCTTCGAGTTTGCTTTTACCATCAAGCCTTATTATACAAATAACCAAGCAGAATACGAAGCTATCCTCAAAGGCTTGCAATTGTTACAAGAAGTCGAGGCCAATTCCGTAGAGATCATTGGCGATTCACAGTTAGTCATCAATCAACTCTCTGGGGAGTATGAGTGCAGGAATGATATTCTCAGGGTCTACAATGAAGAATGCAAGGAGTTGCTTCAAGCCTTCAAGATTGTGGCAATGAGGCACATACCCAAGATGCAAAATTTTGAAGCCAACGATCTAGCTCAGGGGGCGTCAGGATACAGGCCGATGGCAAAAGATGTTGAAGTTCAGATTGCTGCCGTGGATGCCGACGATTGGAGGTTTGCTATCATTGATTATTTGAGAAACCCTTCCCAGTCGGCGTCACAAAAGATGAAATACAAAGTCTTACATTATGTCTTGTTAGATGATGACCTATACTATTGGACGATTGATGGTGTCTTGCTTAAGTGCTTAGGTCTAGAAGAGGCCAATGCTGTTATGAGCGAGGTACATGAAGGGATTTGTAGAACCCATCAATCGACCCATAAAATGAGATGGCTTTTGAAGCGCGTTGGATATTATTGGCCAACAATGCTTGAGGATTGTTTCAAATATTACAAAGGATGTCAAGATTGCCAAAAGTTTGGAGCAATTCAGAGAGCACCGGCATCGGCTATGCATCCAATCATAAAGCCGTGGCCGTTTCGAGGATAGGGTATAGAAATGATCGGACAAATCAATCCACCATCAAGTAAAGGACACAAATATATCTTAGTGGCTACAGACTACTTCACAAAGTGGGTGAAGTAGTTTTCGATAGCGGCAATGGCCTTGCGATGGATTTGATCTATATCCTCTATTGTCTAGGCGTCATCGGCCGTCGACCCTGGGACCGGCTTCAAAGACTTACTCAGGGTCGTGAGGTATTTGGCCGATGCCTTCAGCTTTACCGTCTGATCTTCGATGGCCTTCGGTGATGCAGCTATCCCAGCCTCGAATTTGTGGATCTCTTTACGAGTTGCTTCTAGCCTTGACACTAGGTCTGCTTCGACAGCTAGCTCATCCAACCTGGTTTTGTCAGAATTGACTTGAGCTTTGCTGCCAGTCAAGGCCGATTCCAAACCCTCACGTTCCCGCCTCTCCGCGATCCTTTCCTTGGCCCTATGAAGTTTGAAGTTGTATTGTTCCAGAAAGATGGCTGGCGTCAGGACTTCCATCAGATCTTCAGGGAGTTGGTCTTGGATTTCTTGAACCCTGCTCCTGACAGGATTGCAGTTCTCCACCAGCGACTCCAACGATGCCTCTAGCCGATTAGTGATGTCGGACATCCGGTTCTTTAATTCTTCAGAAATCGACGTCTTGGCTGTGCTGGGTGGTTCTTTGTCCTCATCGTCAAGAAATTGGCCAATGTCAAAGGAGAACATATCGGCTAAGTTCTGCAAACATCAAGATAGGGCATGGTTAACCCAGTTAGGCAGAAATCGACGAGGGATTCAATGTGATCTGGTTACCTGTGACAGTGCATCGGCTGCGCTTGCATCGGCCGTCTTTTGTTCACCTGAGCCAGTGGGCGAGGGAGTTGGCCGATGTGGTGCAGGTGATGGAGCCCGCGGCTGAGCAAAGGCAAGAAAGCGGTGATCAGATCTATATTATTAGAATGTTGAGGTAAAGGATTAATTCTTACCGAGGCAATCGGAGAGGGTGGTGGAGAAGGAGAAGGTGTTCTCAATCGAGCCTTGGCTCGCTCGCGTCTTTGTAGGGTGGCTTTCTTAGTCCCAGGTAGCGGGACCGATTGAGTTCTTTCCTACAATAGGGATGATGCAAGAACCTGCGAAGGATCAAGTTATAACATGCCAGCAAAAAGATATTATACAAATTCAGGAAAGGGATCATATGAACCTTGCGAACCGCATGTCTGGTTCTCCTTGGCTGAGCGGCATCGGCTGGGTCATCGGCTGGTGGAACCATTGTGGTTGTGGCCGATGGGTCTTTAGCTGATTTGGCCGATGGCTCTTTAGCGGTCTTGGCCGATGGGTTCTCTTCAGGTAGATCGGCGGCTGCTGCATCAACCTCCTCCTCCATAACCTGGTCATCGAGGAATTCTTCCATAGAGGGGTCTAGCTCGTCAAGATTGGCCTGGTCATCAGTCCTGGGTTTCTTGCCAATTTTCTGGATCTTTTATTTTACTGGCGCTTTCCTTTTAGGAGTTTCCTTGACTATCGGCTCTTGAAGCAGTGATGATACCTTCAGAGCGGTGAGGCCGATAGTCGATTCCATGATAGACTTGCCTGACAGAGCCAATACCAGAGCATAGGTTATTTTTTGTCCGCTGTTGCCGACTGATGGCATTGGGGCGTCAGGGACTTGAGGGCTAATGTTTTCAATGAGTTCTGTCAAGTAGAAGCTGGCTGATTGGTGGAAGAGATGCGAAGTCCATTCTTGCCACCATGACTAGAAGGAGATGTGGATGAAGGGACTCAGCCATAATCGGTCGCAATCTCCTAAATTTGGAACCCTGGTTTCCAGAACCTTGCTCATGACCAGGGCCGATGAAACAGTGCCCCTGCTCTCTAGGGGCCGATGGAAGTGCAGGCCGATAGGAAGTTGACCAAGCCCGCATTGCCTCGCAGCTACCATGGGGTTATAGAACTCATTGGATAAATTGCTATCCCTAACTTGAAACACGCCTACCGGGAGCAAGCAAGGGGTGATGCCAATCACGAAAAGTTCTCTTGATACCATGTCATCATTTAGCTCGCCCAGAGTTAGATCGGCAGGGAGCTCAAAATTGGAGTCCGAGGGATATACAAACATGTCCATCTTGGCCGATGGAGGGCCGGTGTAGAATCGGACAAACCAGACAGATAATTCTTCGGCCGATTGATCTGCTCCAGGGTATATTGAAGCTGTTTCTCCAAAGGACATGCACCTCCTGGATGAGGGATCTTCATTGTCAGTGTAGTCTAATGGGAAGGCAGAGTCTGACAGCGGAGGCCGATCGACCATGGTGTTAGTATAGATTGTTAACCAGAGTTGGATGAACCACCATGGACCTCCATGTGCCACTGTCCTTTTCAACATTAGTTCTTGAGTGGCAGAATGGAGCAGCCGATAGACAGCCCCAAGAAGATATCGGCCGAGAGGAAATTGTCTCTTTTCAACCAGGGCTTGAGCTAAGTGTTGGCAGTTCAGAGTAGGGCCACAGGTTGATCCGCAGAAGACAAATCTTTCTAGCCACAAGGTTAGGAAGGCCACATGTTCTCTTTCTGAGACTGATGCTGTTTCCATGTGTTCAGCTATATATCTAGACCAACCTCCGATTTTCTTGGTCTTTAGCTTGTGGGTACTGTTGATAAGGAGATTGAAGGGATTGATCTCAGAATGTATGTCCAATCCTGTCAGCATCTTGGTGTCTATCAGCGTCGGGGTCATCGGACCTTGCTTAAATAAAAAAGCGTTCAAGGTGCTGGACCAGAAGTATGTGGCTGCTGACATAAGGGGCTCATTTTTCTTGGTATCGGCCAGGGATAGAGTGATGCATTGGCCGATTCCTATCTCATCCCAGTGTACTTGCTTGGCCGCTGCAATTCTCTTGTACCAAGTTCTGAAGCCGGTGAGCTTTGATGGCCAAGACCTGAAGGTGTGCTTCCATGAAGAAGCATTGGGCTTGATTTGCTTAAGCGGGATTCTATTCGTCTCCGCATTGATTAGCCAAGTGGAGTCCGGGTTGCCCATGTGGCCCAGTAGGAACCGGTGTGATTTGTCATTGGTGGGGATTAGGATCAGGTTCTTGAAGACCTATGCCACATGAATAGTAATGGAGGATAAGATTCAGGGGGCAGGAGCAGAAGCCCTAGTTTGAAAAACTCGGCGGGAAAATGAAAATGTGAACTTGGAAAGGGTTGACTTACCATGGGGATCTCAGAGGTGTAGAACGACAGAGAGGCCATTGAAGCGATTGAAGAGGTCGTTGGTGAGGGGGTTGATGCCAGAAGGACGCCGAGAAGTCGCTGAAGTTGAGAGGCGCAGGTGGTTGATGAAGAATAGCGTGAGAAAATCAGCGGCGGAAGATTGTGAATCTAGATCTGCGCGGTTTTCAGGCAAACCCTAGTGAAGAAGTCGATGGGTTCCTCGGAGCTAATTCTGCCACATTATATAATGAAGCGGAATTGGGGGCATGTGTTAACGGCAGATTTTCATAATCTACTTAGAGAGGAAAGAGAAAACCGATGCAGAGAAGAAGAGCTAAGCTGGAGTCGGACCAAGTCTTGTATCGGACTCGGCAAGCGTATCGAACTAGAAGCTGTGTTAGCAGGAGGGGTGTATCGGCCGATACGGATTCAACGTGCTTGTTGGCCGACAGAGATAGAAAGTTAATAAAGTTAGCATGGGCTTGGTTTGGGCTCGGGATAAGCTTCAAGGAGGTTGCCAAATAGAGATAAGGCTCGGTTTTAGGCAATTGTATCTTGTAAATCAAGTAGGTTTAGATATAATCTATGGCAAGAGTCTGCCGTAAAGACTTGTTTGTTAAGTTCTAGATAAGATCGTGTCCTTTCTGGACAATGTTGTAATCTCGGCTATAAATATCCCGGTAGTTTGTACATAGAAACTCTCTTACAATCAATCAAACACAAATCAATCTACTTTTGGCGCATCGCCAACCCTCGCAAGAGGTTAGTTTCTGACGAGTTCTTGCTTCGCCAGAGCAGAGGCAAGAACTCATACCCGACGATCTACATCGTCGGGGCTAACATGTCGCTTTAGGCACGTTAAGCCTCGATGATGTGATCGTTGTTTATCATGTTTTGGATGATTTTGGTAAGTGTCTTAATTATACCTTGCCAACGATCTACTCGTTTTAACGGTTTATTGCCGACAGTGGTCTAATTATTATGCTTAGTTAAATCCTTCAATACATTATCATCCCCAAAAGCGATCGACAATTTGATTTTCTTTGTGTTAAATCTCAATTCACACTCTGAGTTGCTATCGACCTTAGTCCTGTTTTGAGATCTAATTCAAAGCCTGTTTTCGATCGTAATTAAGGATAGCACCAGGGTTTCAGCCGGTCTTATCTATTGCATGTGATTACTTAGTGTTTTTATATGTATTTATCACTTGTATGGGTGGATTGACAAATATAAATATGTTTATCATAGATTACCCTTCAGGATTTGTTTATGATCAATATATCTATATAGGCTAATTGATTCATACAGGTTTGCACTAGGGTATTAGCTAGTGTTTTATCTTCATGCATCCCTCATCGACCAGTTCCATTAAATTACCATAAATACATTAATATGGGCCAATGAGATCTGATCTGTTTATTAATCTTACTTTATTGTAATCACAAGTAAGCCGATATAGCTTTGCCCTATCGGCTAGGTCATGACAATGCGACATCGGTCTATCGGCCGATCGGCCATTGTTTTCTAATACGGTTTACTTGTCTATCTTGTTGATGGCAGATCAAATCAATTGGCACGCCCTACATACACTTAGGCAAGTCATTGGACCTGCACTGGAGCTAAGCAAATCTCCCAGGCCGCCGTGGAAACGTGGAACCCGTTTGGTTGCAAGGCAGGTCTAAATTCTACGCCAACACGCTTTTGGCACGCCCGGTGGGACCTCAAAAACGCAGGCTTTGCAATGACAGGAAGATCACTGTAGGATGTCAAAGCAGAATGAGATTTCCGAGGAGAACGTCGTCTCTGTGACCATCGAGCAGCTCAACGAGGAGCAAAAAGCCGAGATGGACAAGCTGGTCGAGCAGTTTCATAACATGTACCTGCAAACGTACTCTAGGACTAGGCAGGACACCCTCATTCAAAAATCCAGGATGGTAATGCCGAGCCCTGGAGACGTAGCCAGCATGTCGACAGCACACGACCACGCTGTCAAGACTGAAGAGAACGCCGTGCCGACAATGCAAGACCGCATCGACGCCGACGAAGGGGAAACAGCCGATGGTCGAGTCGATGCAGCAGGTTCCAGCCAACCCGCCATCGGCCGGACAACCTCAATTCTCCACGCCGAGTAACCCTCCTCAACCGCCTTGAGGCGTCCGGTGACCTCCTCCAGGGACAAAGTGGAGATGTCAAGCAATGTCTGAATGGAAAGAACGAGTTGAGAGAACCTGGGCCGTGCGACGCGAAGGTACTTCTCGACCACCTTGTCGTCCGGCTCGGGTTGAGAGAACGAGTGCAGATCCATGCACTCGTCGGCAGCGATGTCGGATCCGTGACCTCATCATTGTCCTCCATCGAATCTATGCGCTCGTCGTCATCGCCCTTCATCCATGTCGTGGAAGGGAGGTGGACGAAGGAGCCAAGGACAAATTGTCCAAAGTAGCATTCTAGCATGTTGCCTTCGGTTGAGAGTGGCATTTTAACGAAACCCATCCTTAAGATGGCATTTGAGTGAAACCTATTTTTGAAGATGGCATAATGTCAATTTTCTCGTATCAGTATTACCCTAATTGCAATTGGCCACGATCACTACAACCGACAACCTTATTAATATGTGTCACCATGTAACGATAGTCTCGTGAACCACCGGTGTAAGCAAATCTGTGATTCAAAGCCAAGGTAAGTCAAGTCTATAGGTTGTTATGGAAACCCTTGATTAGGGATGAAGACTGCGCCGCAAGAAGTACCCACAAGGCGATAACGGTTGAACCACCAAGGAGAGGATGGGACATGGCCAGCAACTATTACAAAAAACATGGACCATGTGTCCAATCGCGTCGACCAACCTGCCAACACTGGTGTGTGCCAGATTGGTATGTACCATGTGTCCAATTGCGCCGACCAACTTGCCAACACTGGTGGGTGCCAGATCCGACCCATGAGTCCACCACCAGTTGCCACAAGCTGCGCCAGATCCAGTGATGGAGATGGTGCGGACACTACCAGTGATGCCCATGTCGGTGTCATCTTATTCATCGTGTAGAGTCCGATGGCACACTCAGTCGGCGGCGAGGACAAGAAGGGGAGTAGGGGTATATGGCGACTAGGTTTTCGCTTGGGATAACTGGCGCGATTGTGCCTTTTTCTTATCCTACTTCTAAAATGGCTTATGTGGAGCTCAATTAGGAAATAAGAATGACATACTTGCATCACATATATTACAAAGTCAAAAATTGGATCCACGGAAATAACTAACCATACAATCATGATCAAGATATGCATCTTTGTGGAAAGTGGATGTGTATGTGGAAGAATGCAAAATGGAATGATGACTCTTTTTGTATGGTCCTCCTCGTACTTTTATTTGGAGAATATGGCTATATATTTTTTTCTCTCTCATCATTTTTTTCTTTTTCTCATGCTCAAGAATATTGTCTCTTTCTAGTGTGAGCATTTTTTTCAACATCATCATTTTTTCTAGCTCATGTCTTTTTTTTATGGATAATTGAAGGAGGGATCATAACTATGTGGAGTCTTTATTTGGTGCATGGTTGACTGATGTGGACTTCCATTGTAGAAGTATAGCATCTATGGTAAATAGAAGGCATGTGTTTGCTACCCTCCAGTCTAAACGATGAGCAGGTATGGTGGGTGTGTGTGTGATCGTGGTTATGAAAGAATGAAAAGAATATAACAACGGTCTCAACAATTTGACTAAACACAAGATGATAATAAGCAACATATGTATAAGGTTTGCAATATGATTGACATATGGTTTCGGTAGGAATAAGCTATCAATGACGAGTATATAAAGTTATACTTTTTTTCGTAAAAATCCCCAAGGACTCAACAGAGAAGAGCAAAGTTTCTATTATCAGGCAATCTCTCATTCATCAATTACTTGGATGACATGTGTTCCTATGGCTATGTATTCACAAGCAACAAGTAACATGCACAGAATAAAGAGTATGCAAGACATTTCTAGGAAATCATATACTCTAGTTGAAACATCCAAGTTCAGTTTTAATCTTGAATTTAATTTTTTTAGATATTTTCTATGGTGAGAATTGATATACTCAAAATTCGGTGACGTTTAGGAAACGATGCACAGACCATCGCTCTTTATGAAGAGGAAGACGAGGAGGTCAGGGGTGGTTTGGGCGACCCTTATGTTCGGCCGACCCTTCCCTAGTTTTAGTCACCTTGTTCCTACTCATGTGGGTTCCGGAGTCGTTGTGCAGCGCAAAGGTGTGAGATCGCATTTGTGTACATGACAGGAAGAATGCGAGATTTCCCCCATGCTTGTTCTTGTACCTGGGTTGCTTAATCAAAAACAAAAAAGCGAGAGCAAAAGGGACTCCACGGTAAGGTGTCTTCTACGTTGCCTGCGATTGTCAGGCATGAACACAATTGCTCAAACTCTCACAGATAATCGTCAGGATTTTTGCTTTCACGCCCTGAGAAGGATTGTCCTCGAACCAGGGCTATAAAGCCAGGACTAAATTCATAGCCAGATGTATGAATTGGTTTTGAAGAAGGGGTGGCTCACAGAACTCGACTCTTGGAGCAAAAAAGTTTTGAATAGAAGGTTGCTGCATGGTAGGTAAGAAGAAGAAGGAAGAGATAAAAGAAAAAGATACGAGAATGAACTAAGTTGGAAGATGCTTATTGGTATTCGTTATGGTCACAGATAAATTCACAGTGCATGGATACCGATGTAGTACTTCACCTTAGAATATTCCAAGGGTATCGAATCACAGGCAACATGTGTGTACTTTCTAAGATCAAGATTCATCCAAGGACAAAAATTAAATGATAGGTTTAGGACAATGTCACGCCCCGATTTTCGATCGGGATTAAAAATTACCTAATAATACATTTTTCAGAAATTAAATAAAAATCAAAAGCAATTTACACAAGTGAATTTAGCAAGGAAATCAAAAATTCCCTTTAAAAATCATGGGCGGAAATATTTTTGTAATATTCTCTGTGCCTTAAAATACTCTCCAAAATTTTTTCGTCAATTTTTGGAGCTAAAGAAATAATTTTAAAGTCACAAAGTTCATTTAACTGATTAAATTAAAGGAAAAACAAATTAAAAGGGGCTCTTTTGTTTTGGGCCGTTTTCGGCCCAAAACCCCCCCCTCTTTCGCGGCCGCCGCTGCCGCCCCCCTCTCTCCCTCCCGCGCGGCCCACGGGCCCCGTCCCTTCCTCCCCTCTCCTTCGGCCCAAGTCGGCCCAAGCCGCCCGCCTCCGCATCCCTCCTCCTCTCGGGCCGGCCCGAGGCCGTGGCCAAGGCCGCCCGGAAGTCCGCCGCGCGTCCCCCTGTTGCCCGGTTACCGACGGGTGGGGCCCGCGGCCGAGTCGTCCCCGACTCGGCCGGCCGCCGCCGCGCCCGCTCCGCCGCTTTTCCCGGCGGGATTCCCGCCGCGCTGCCTTTATATTCCCCCCCCGAGGCCTCCTCCTCGTTTTCCCCGCCGCCGCCGCCCCCAAACCCTAACCCTAGCGCCGCCGCCGCTGTCTCCTCCTTCCGCATTGGTGAGCTCCACCGCCTCCTTCGTCACCGCCGGTGAGCACCGCCGCCGCCCGCCCGCCGCCGCCGCCGTGCGCCGCCGCCGCTCCGCCGCCGAGCCACCCGCGCCGTCGCCCGGCCGTGCGCCCGTGCGCACGCCGCTGCCGCCGGTGGCAGCACGCCGCCGTACCGCCGCCACCGTGCCCTCACCGGGTAGGCTAGGGTTTCGGCCGAACCCTAGCCGTCCGCCCGGGCCGTAGAGGTCGCTTCGTTCGGCCCACCTCTCTCTCCCGGCCCAACGGCCGTCACGCCGATTGGCCCATCTCCCCGCAAAAGTCTAATTTGCGTCCCCCTCCCCTTTTCTCAGGCCGGCCCATCACCCCGGTCGCCCCGATTGGCCCACCTTCTCACCAAAAGTCTACTTTTTGTCCCTCGGCCCTTTTAACTTTTTCCCGAGAAAATCCAGCTCATCTCCTCAAGTCCAGTTTACGTCCCTCTCAGCCTAATTTTCCCCTTTCCCCTGCAAAGTCCATTCCACCTCCTTTTTCTCTCCAGTTCGCCGACACTTGTGTCGCCAACACGTGGGCCCCCTTTCTTTACTCCGGTCCACACCCAGACCACGTGGCCGCCCGCGGCTTCGCCACGTTGGCGTCCACGTCGGCGCTACCTTCTCCCTTTCGTCCGCAGTGGCCGCCACGTCGGTGCCACGTGGTGCTTTTCCACCGTGGACTGTCCGCCCTTGACCCATTGACACTTGGGACCCGCCGTTCCGGCGCCGATTCCCTTTGATGATGTCAGCGTAGCCCTTTCCTTTGCAAAATTAATTAATAATTGCGCAATAAATCGATTTAATTTCCAGAAATTCATTTAAATGGCTCAAAACTTCTAAAATTCATATCTAATTCATACGAACTCCAAATAGAGCCATTCAACTTGCAAAATTCATCTAAAATTGAGCTCTACATGTTTGTTTAATCTTTATGTATTGTTTACTTGGTTTTTATTAGAGTTTTTCCTCGTTTTGCGTGCCAGCGTGTAGATTTCGCCGTTTCAGAAGTTCGTGCTCGCGAGGAAAAGAGCTCGGAAGATTGTTTGAAGAAGCAAGGCAAGTCACACATTCCCCCTTGAGCATGTTGTACCTATTTTACAAAATGTTTTCCATTTGCGAAGAAAGTGCATGTTTTGCTAATTACATGGGAATAGGGTTTACCTATCCGTCTGCTTGTGCCATGTTTACTTGTTAACCGTCCTTTGTTAACCTTGGGTGATAATCTGACTAGTGTGAGTCACTTATGTTGACTTTGCTAGAATTATATATGCTTAGCCATGCTTAATTACCACTAGCTCATTTAATGGGATAATTACACCTTTATTTTTAGTTTCTAGTTGAGCTGTGAGCTCGAAACATCTGACCATGTTTTATTGGTCGTAATTATTCAACTAAAATATGACTTAATGGTGGGCTGTGGGTGCATGGTTTTGCTGGTCGCACCCATGGCAATTAAGGACCGGTTCATGGGAAACCCTGGAAGAATAACAGTGCTTACCACAAGCAAGAATGGGCAACTGCTGGACTTGTAGTGTAACTTTCCTCTAGCTGACGTAGACTGGTTAGGTTGAGCGTGATGGAGTTTGGATGGGCCCTGCGACGGTCTATGCGGCTGCCAAATTCACCAAGGCACGAGGGAGGGCTGCCCACTGCCTTTTGAGGGGTGGGGGCGAAACCCGAGGTGGTACGATTGGTTAGAGGGGGTTATGCGAAAGGTCTTGTCACGATTTCCCCCTTTGCAGTATCGTGGTGATACTTCGGGGCATGGTAACATGTGTGGAATCATGTCTTGTGGGTACAGTTGCGCACCTCTGATCAGAGTAAAACTATTCGAGTAGCCGTGCCCGCGGTTATGGGCGATCGACCAGATTCATCGTGATTAGTCCCACGTGCCTAATTAATTTGACTTAATGAACTGGTGCAGTTCAGGTGGAATGGTTGGGCCTGTTCAACGTGGTTGTAGCGTTGTTCAGTGGAGATTTAATATTGTCTTAATTAAACAACTGTTTTACTGTTTTAAAATGTAAAGGTTTTCGACCGCTTTTCTGCAAATAGCCATAAGCCTCCCTTTGTCTCCCCTTTGCACGTTTGCATCATTGGTGTGGCTTGTTGAGTACGGTGGTTGTACTCTATCTTGCTATTTTTCCCCTTTTTCAGAAGTTTAGTACTTCTGAGTTGAAGATGAAGTTAGAGGACCAAGGCTCAGACCCCAGTTGAGTTTGCCTGTGGAGTGGAGCTGAAGCCCCGCTAGGATCGTCTCTTTCCGCTGCTGTTTTTTTTTGTGTGAGGACTAAGTGCCTCTGTTATAAGTATTTATCGCTTTATTTACGTTTGGATCTGTTTATTGATTTGTCGTTTTGTGTACCCTGGTTGATGCCTGGACAGGGACTTAATACACAAAATGGTCTGGAAATTTGGGAAAATTTCCGGGCGTGACAAGTTGGTATCAGAGCCATCTTGACTGTAGATTGAGCCAAATGGTCAAATCCCTAAGGACAAGTTTTGCGAAAACCTTATCTGCGAAAATGTCTCTTCTCTCCCTCAGGAGTCTTTGCAAAACAGTGTATCAAATTTCTTTCCTTTCCTCTCCAACTCTCTAGCTGTTAAGCCTGGAGCACAAACTAAAAGCTTCGCAAAAGACAAGCCAAGAGTCGAGCTTCAAGCCAGAAGGGCAAGTTGAGCAGTCCCAGGTTGGCGTCTCTCGAGGTTCAAGCGAAGTTTTCTTGGAGCTTACCTAAACCCAATCCTTCCCAGAAGAGTAGTGTCGGTAGTCGTTAGATCGTGTGTTGTTTGTTGTGTGTAGGTGTATGGTTTACATCATTGGTGGGGATGTGACCATACTAGATTGTCTACCTAATCAACTTGAACAGTAAAAGTGTACTCACATCAGATCAGTAGCTGAGTGGGTTAAGGTCTTGCCTTTAGTTCAACCATTCTCACTTCCCTCCTCTAGCTGCAACAGATGGTCAACGTCAGAGACAATGGCAAGAGTTTCATGGAGTAATCCCAAGCAACCCCATGGACATTTCGCCTCCACCATTCGGGGACCCAACCCTAGCACAAGTGGTGGCTAACCAGACGCAAATACTGGCTATGATGGTGCAGCAGATGCAACGACAGTATCCGCAGCAACAGATGCAAGCTCCGATACAAGCCCAGAGTCTGAATCAGAGCCAAAGTCAGTATTTTTCAATACAAGCACCTACGCCTCCTACCGGTATACTGCTAAGATCCCACCAGACGAATGCACCTTCATCACTCTCATACCGGAGAGATGCTAATGTTATCTATGAGGATTGTGAGGAACAAGGTCGTCATGCGACAAATTGTCCCTGGAACGTGTATACCAGGACACCAATTGACGATAAAGCACAATGCCCAAGAGAAGAGAAACGTCCAAGTCAACTTGCCTACAGGAACTATGGTGCGCCACCATCAAACTCTAAGAAGAGGAAGACATTAGTATGGAAGATGGACGATGGTAGGAACTTGACCATCACTGGTTCAGAATTTACTCCAGAAGATGCGGCAAAGATACCTAGGCGTCTAAGAGGAAACACCTCTCATGGTGCCCATCAGCTAACTCAACACCTTAGGCTGTATGGTCCGCCTAAGCCCGGTACGGATGGATTCGAAGAAGTGTCCTCTGATGATGACGACGAAGATGATGGTGAGATCCTTGAAGGTGAAAAAGAAATGGAGTTCAAAGCATGTACCAGATGCGGAGAAATTGGACATACTACTAACGCGTGTTCTTACACTTGCCCCTGTGGTGAAGACACCCACTCGCCAGATGAATGCCCTACAAGGAAGATCACATGTTTCTTGTGTGAGGGAACAGATCATGTGCCTAAGAACTGCCAACTGGATGTGGTCCCAGCTAAGATCAAGGAAGATCAAAGGACGCCCCTCCAACCTGTTCGTCAATCTATGGCAGTCGCGAGCAACATCACCGCTCCTGATCTCCAATCAGCTCCAATTCCGGTTGACACTATCAGCAGTAGCAGGAGTGCTACCAACAAGGTTCAAGAATCTCCACTCACCCCTGTCTCAGTTGTGAGTGTGCAGCCCCAAGAGGATAAGCAGTGTGATCAACCCAGAGGAAACTGTTACAACTGCCTTCAGCTAGGACATTACTTCAAAAAGTGTCCGTTCCCGAGACCAAAGAAATTAGTCCATCGTTGTTTCAACTGTGGAGATGCAAGCCATTTATTCGATGGTTGTCCAATGCCAAAACATCAATACCTTCAAGGTACCGGCCCTGTCTGCGATACCCTAACTTCCCCAATTGCCTCGGCCTCGGCACAGCAGGGTCAAATCCAGCGAAGGAGTGATAAAAAGAAAAGTGAAACCAACCGTCACCTGGATGTGCGACTCCCACCACAACGAATCATTGTTAAGGCTACCAATGGGAAGTCTCCAGTTTCATCGGCAATCGTCCCAAAGCTACAGAGCCAGTCAGCAAGGCAAGCGATGCCAGGACAACGACAACCTGCTCCAACCGCAAGAAGACAGAACAATCCGTCCACAGCAACCTCAGCAAGAGTCCCCAGCACCAGTTCACGTGGCGGATAACAAACCAAGCAATGCACCCCGTGTTGCTCCGATCCCGATGGCCAGCAACCAATTGCAGATTTGCAACATCTCACGCAAGGAGGGCGTACCAACCGCAGCTACCAAGAAGATTGTTATCTTTCCAAGGAATGTCTGCAAGAAAAGCAGTGTTACCATTGAAACACCAGATAGTAAGCGAGGATAGATCAAGACAAACCAGCCTGAATCACAGAAGTAAAGTCCGCACTAGTCAAGGCTTGCAACGGTTTATAAGTGTTTGTTCTTCAAGTGTTTTTCCATGTACGTAGAAACTTCATCGCAGTTATGTAATAAAAGAAGGATTATCGAATAAGGTTTATGTCAGGCAGTTTTTCCCTTTTCGTATGGCTCATCTCGTTTATCCAAAAGGTGGATTCACTTGTGTATCTGTCAATGTCATAAGGTACCCAGAAGTCTTGTGGCAGTCAGGTAATAAGAAGGGAATATTGAGTAATTCAATCCGCGTTTGGATTGTCAAGATGAATTATGACAGGCGAAGATGTGCATCTAACAATGTCACTAAGAAACCTAGAGTTTCTTTTACCAGCTCATTACAATTTGGTTAGACCCTCAAGACGTAATCGCTAGCCGGGAAAAGAAAATAATCAATCCAGGAAATGACAAGTCGGTCAAGTTGGTCAGACCGTAGTAACACTCGACATGATGAGGCCTTTTCGAAGGACAGTATAAGTGGCACCTGAATAAAATGAGAAGAATGATGAAATATTTGGTAGTGACAAGTTGACAAGTTGGCGTCAGAGAAAAATATCCATCCTCTCAATCTTAGAGGTCCCCAAGAGAACAGTAGATGCAACTGCACCCTAGTGGTGAATAGGGATCAAGAATGGTTACCTTCAGTTCAAGACAACCATTGCAGTTTTCGAAAACTGTTCCAATGTTTCTAGGAAGATGACAAGGAATTGTTCCGCCACCTCTGCTTAAAGTAAGAGAATGCAGACGTCGAGCCAAAAGAAAAGGAATACATCACCAACAAAATAGGTGGCAGAGAAACTCGCTGGATAGATCGTCTCTACTCAAGGATTGAAAGTGAACTTGCGCGATCCGAAAAACAGAAACCCTTGGTAACATCAACGTCAGTTTCCAAGTTTCAGGAACGACCCCACCGGTTTCAAGTCAACAAAGTCGATTCTCAGCTCATCAAAAATTGTAAACGTCAACTACGCAGTCCAAAGTAAGCTTTATGAATAACTACAACCCAGATCAGGGTCAGAGCAGACAGAACCAACGAGTGCAGTTTTGGCCAAGAAACGGAACATCGAGCTGGATGCCAACAGGGTCAGTCGCTCAAGATGGGTTAATCAATCAGCTAGGTCAAAGTCAGAAATTAAGAAGCCGCGGAAGGCTGCAAGCCAGTTCAACACCACCCACACCCTGCTTTATTTCTAGCCATCCCAGAATCTCGGGACGAGATTCCTGTAAGGGGGGTAGATTTGTCACGCCCCGATTTTCGATCGGGATTAAAAATTACCTAATAAGACATTTTCCAGAAATTAAATAAAAATCATACGCAATTTAAACAAGTGAATTTAGCAAGGAAATCAAAAATTCCCTTTAAAAATCATGGCCGGAAATATTTTTGTAATATTCTCTGTGCCTTAAAATACCCTCCAAAATTTTTTCGTGAATTTTTGGAGCTAAAGAAATAATTTTAAAGTCACAAAGTTCATTTAACTGATTAAATTAAAGGAAAAACAAATTAAAAGGGGCTCTTTTGTTTTGGGCCGTTTTCGGCCCAAAACCCTCCCCCTCTTCGCGGCCCACGCTGCCGCCCCCCTCTCTCCCTCCCGCGCGGCCCACGGGCCCGGTCCCTTCCTCCCCTCTCCTTCGGCCCAAGGCGGCCCAAGCCGCCCGCCTCCGCGTCCCTCCTCATCTCGGGCCGGCCCGAGGCCGTGGCCCAAGGCCGCCGGAAGTCCGCCGCGCCTCCCCCGCGTCGCCCGGTCACCGACGGGTGGGGCCCGCGGCCGAGTCGTCCCCGACTCGGCCGGCCGCCGCCGCGCCCGCTCCGCCGCTTTTCCCGGCGGGATTCCCGCCGCGCCGCCTTTATATTCCCCCCCCGAGGCCTCCTCCTCGTTTTCCCCGTCGCCGCCGCCCCCAAACCCTAACCCTAGCGCCGCCGCCGCTGTCTCCTTCTTCCGCGCCGGTGAGCTCCGCCGCCTCCTTCGTCACCGCCGGTGAGCACCGCCGCCGCCCCTCCTTTCCCCTCTCCCGGCCGCCGCTGTGTGCGCCGCCCGCGCCGCCGCCGCCCGTGCCGCCGCCGCTCCGCCGCCGAGCCGCCCGCGCCGTCGCCCGGCCGTGCGCCCGTGTGCACGCCGCTGCCGCCGGTGGCAGCACGCCGCCGCACCGCCGCCGCCGTGCCCTCACCGGGTCGGCTAGGGTTTCGGCCGAACCCTAGCCGTCCGCCCGGGCCGTAGAGGTCGCTTCGTTCAGCCCACCTCTCTCTCCCGGCCCAGCGGCCGTCGGGCCGATTGGCCCATCTCTCCGCAAAAGTCTAATTTGCGTCCCCCTCCCCTTTTCTCAGGCCGGCCCATCACCCCGCTCGCCCCGATTGGCCCTCCTTCTCGCCAAAAGTCTACTTTTTGTCCCTCGGCCCTTTTAACTTTTTCCCGAGAAAATCCAGCTCATCTCCTCAAGTCCAGTTTACCTCCCTCTCAGCCTAATTTTGCCCTTTCCCCTGCAAAGTCCATTCCACCTCCTTTTTCTCTCCTGTTCGCCGACACTTGTGTCGCCAACACGTGGGCCCCCTTTGTTTACTCCGGTCCACACCCAGACCACGTGGCCGCCCGCGGCTTCACCACATTGGCGTCCACGTCGGCGCTACCTTCTCCCTTTCGTCCGCAGTGGCCGCCACGTCGGTGCCACGTGGTGCTTTTCCACCGTGGACTGTCCGCCCTTGACACGTTGACACTTGGGACCCGCCGTTCCGGCGCCGATTCCCTTTGATGATGTCAGCGTAGCCCTTTCCTTTGCAAAATTAATTAATAATTGCGTAATAAATCGAGTTAATTTCCAGAAATTCATTTAAATGGCTCAAAACTTCTAAAATTCATATCTAATTCATCCGAACTCCAAATTGAGCCATTCAACTTGCAAAATTCATCTAAAATTGAGCTCTACATGTTTGTTTACTTTTTATGTATTGTTTACTTGGTTTTTATTAGAGTTTTTCCTCGTTTTGCGTGCCAGCGTGTAGATTTCGCCGTTTCAGAAGTTCGTGCTCGCGAGGAAAAGAGCTCGGAAGATTGTTTGAAGAAGCAAGGCAAGTCACACATTCCCCCTTGAGCATGTTGTACCTATTTTACAAAATGTTTTCCATTTGCGAATAAAGTGCATATTTTGCTAATTACATGGGAATAGGGTTTACCTATTCGTCTGCTTGTGCCATGTTTACTTGTTAACCGTCCTTTGTTAACCTTGGGTGATAATCTGACTAGTGTGAGTCACTTATGTTGACTATGCTAGAATTATATATGCTTAGCCATGCTTAATTACCACTAGCTCATTTAATGGGATAATTACACCTTTATTTTTAGTTTCTAGTTGAGCTGTGAGCTCGAAACATCTGACCATGTTTTATTGGTCGTAATTATCCAACTAAAATATGACTTAATGGTGGGCTGTGGGTGCATGGTTTTGCTGGTCGCACCCATGGCAATTAAGGACCGGTTCATGGGAAACCCTGGAAGAATAACAATGCTTACCACAAGCAAGAATGGGCAACTGCTGGACTTGTAGTGTAACTTTCCTCTAGCTGACGTAGACTGGTTAGGGTGAGCGTGATGGAGTTTGGATGGGCCCTGCAACGGTCTATGCGGCTGCCGGATTCACCAAGGCACGAGGGAGGGCTGCCCACTGCCTTTTGAGGGGTGGGGGCGAAACCCGAGGTGGTACGATTGGTTAGAGGGGGTTATGCGAAAGGTCTTGTCACGATTTCCCCCTTTGCAGTATCGTGGTGATACTTCGGGGCATGGTAACATGTGTGGAATCGTGTCTTGTGGGTACAGTTGCGCACCTCTGATCAGAGTAAAACTATTCGAGTAGCCGTGCCCGCGGTTATGGGCGATCGACCAGATTCACCGTGATTAGTCCCACGTGCCTAATTAATTTGACTTAATGAACTGGTGTAGTTCAGGTGGAATGGTTGGGCCTGTTCAACGTGGTTGTAGCGTTGTTCAGTGGAGATTTAATATTGTCTTAATTAAACAACTGTTTTATTGTTTTAAAATGTAAAGGTTTTCGACCGCTTTTCTGCAAATAGCCATAAGCCTCCCTTTGTCTCCCCTTTGCACGTTTGCGTCATTGGTGTGGCTTGTTGAGTACGGTGGTTGTTCTCAATCTTGCTATTTTTCCCCTTTTTCAGAAGTTTAGTACTTCTGAGTTGAAGATGAAGTTAGAGGACCAAGGCTCAGACCCCAGTTGAGTTTGCCTGTGGAGTGGAGCTGAAGCCTCGCTAGGATCGTCTCTTTCCGCTGCTGTTTTTTTTTGTGTGAGGACTAAGTGCCTCTGTTGTAAGTATTTATCGCTTTATTTACGTTTGGATCTGTTTATTGATTTGTCGTTTTGTGTACCCTGGTTGATGCCTGGACAGAGACTTAATACACAAAATGGTCTGGAAATTTGGGAAAATTTCCGGGCGTGACAGACAAGGAGGATTCTTATGAGTTAATTATCTTAATTAAGTTATGGTAAAACTCTATCAGTTGCTTCGGGCATCGGCCCGCTCCTGGTCTGCTAGGGTGAGTCCGGTTTTAAGCTCTATAATATACCCAAACGTGAAGGGATATAAAGGACGGACAGGGATGTCACCACCTACCGCCTACCTTACTTTTCGTGGACCACACAACAGACGAAGGTAACCTCTAACTTAGACACCACATCTATGTTATCAATTACTACTCTAGCCTCAGCCAAGAACTTCCTTCTTTATCCAAAGTCTTACTAATAGAGCACTCAGTATAAACACTAAGTGACGAACCCGCAGTGATGAGAAGCTATCCTACTTAAATAAGAAGAGTAAATACCATAAGGAAATCTCGAAAACTTACTTTATCAAAGAAAGCATCCACCGAGGTACAAGACCAGAGAGAGCGGCAACACTCTGGCACTCCTCCAGGACTCCGTGAAGAGAGTGTCGACAATTGCATCATTCCTTCAAAACTCCCCTAGAGAGAACACCAAACTTTCAGAGCTTTCATCACTCTCTTCCCATATTCTAACTCTACAAGAGAATAGCCTAAATATCAAAGTGAGTTGTACTCTACTTGAGTTGTGTTTTGAGAGTGAGAGCTTCTTCTTCTTTTATAGCTCCCAATGACCGTGGTTTAAATTGGTAACTACTTGGGAAACTGTCATAACCATTATTAGGGAGGCTTGAGGAAGCGACACATGGAAGCTAGGGGCGATCGGCCGCTGTAGTGGTTCAATCGAACTAGTGGTTCGGCCGAACCACTTTCACTGCCTTTCTCTCTCGTTTTCTTCTCTCTCGTTTTCTCCTGAGTCACTGTCCTGTGGGTCCTCATGATGGTGCACGGGGTTTGCCTCAAATATGTTGGTTTTGCAATGGCTTGTGGGCCCTCCAATCCATGTACTTGCGTCTGATTGGTCGGAGGTGTGCTTCTTCGCATGGTAGGTGGTTTTCATCCATAATTCACCTGCATACAAATATTCACCACGCCTTGTGAAAATGGTTAATAATAACCACTACCTCTAAGTTTGGTATTTTATTCGATATTCTTTCATTTTCTTTTATGCGACATTTGACGATCGAATTTGGTACTTAAGGACCATCGACATCAATACCAACACAAGGACCATAAACAAACACAAGAGACCAACTCATGCCAAAATGATTAGAAGTGAAACTGATTTGGACAACAAACCTTTCAATAATAATATTGGCACCAATAAACACAGAACTATTCCAACAAACAAGAATACCACCACAAGCATCTCTTGAGGGAGAGAAAGCAAATTTATCAAAACGTTTAAGGGCAAATTTTCTAATATAGGAATAATCAAAAGCACTTCTTTTTGTCTCCTGCAAACAGAAAACTGCATAACTACTTTCCTCCACTTTATTTCTAATAGCTAGCCATTTGTCATCAGAGTTCAGCCCTCACACATTCCAGCAAAGAACATTCCAAGTTCTTAGGCCAACATTCATTTAAAGAAAAGTATATAGAAAGACTAACAGAACTGGAGATAATCCAGCCCAGAACAAAAGCATAACCCCACAAGTCCAAACATGATTACATCCAACATAAACAGAATCTGACAACCAACAAAAGATAAAGACTGATAACACCATAACTAAAAACAGCCTATGCATCATTCCTAATTGAACCAATAGCCTTGGTGACTGAAGCTGAAGAAGACTTCTCCAAAGCCACCACATTGGACACCTCCTCCAGGGAAGCCCCACACATAGCCATTCCTATCTTCTGAAGCAAAGAAGCAGTGCAATCAGCAGGAATGGCACAAGAGAGATAATTATCATTATCATAAGAACAATCAACAGATAAGTCATCATAAGGAATTAGTTCATTAGAAAAAACCACTCCACTTTTCTCAGCTAACTGTTTTAGCTTCTTTACTGTTTTGCCTCTTGGCTTCCCAATCCCCATATTAGGATCCTCTTGCAAAGTACCTTTGAAGCCATCTTTGATAGCTAGAAGTCTTCCACTCCTTCGCATAGAAGAATCCACGAAATGAACCATCTTTTTCCCTTTCCTCTAACAAGGGGAGGCTAGGTCAGTTTGGGAGGCCAATGAGCCATCAGGAGTAGTGGGGCACACAAGATCATGAACAATATTATTTAGTGAGAAATCAAAAGGATTTTTAGGTAGAACAGGTGGCAAAACAGCTGTCGACCCCTGTTTTTATAGCAGGAATCATTTGTGTACACTGTACCATTTCCTGGATCAAGTAGTCTGGTACACACGAACTCATAATTAAAATACCAAGTGCGCATACACAAGTGTCTAGTGCGAATTATTACAACAATAGGCCCGAAGGCATAATCTTAGAACAAGGGACCAAATGGTCCGGAATACATCCAAAAGCAGAAATAGATAAGACAGCGGATTAAAGGCGGTGGCAACGCCATTGCCATAGGCAACCACCGTATCTAAGACCTACTGAGCGCCATCGTCATTAGCAACCTCCTGGTAGTAAGCATATGAATCTTCCGAAGCATCAGCTCCGACTTTTGGTTGAGTTGAAAATTGCAAGGGTGAGTACCAACTGTACTCAGCAAGCCACCACAACAACAATGCATATGATAGAGGGTATTTCAAGAAATGGCTTCAGGTTCTTTTGCGTAAAGCAAGTTTTGTAAATCTTTTCACAAGCCTAAGACCTAGCATAGACTGATCAAATTTTAATACCATAGTTCATTAATCAATGACGGTTCTGTCCACCATCCATTGTGATCCCAAGGATGGCTTCCCAATTCTGTCCATGGTTTTCTGGGGTCTACCCCTTCTCGCCTCCCGAGAAGTGGATCCACCAGCATAAAAATCAGAATGCAATATCCCATCCCAATCAGTTTAAGAATTTAGAGTCTAGCCAAGTGTAATACACGTCCTGGTGCTCAGTAACCGCAATCACGGCTATTCGAATAGATTTGATTTACTCACACTGCAGTGGATGTACATTTTACCCGTACTCCACAACTGCCCAACGCATGAGCCTCGTCACAACACATGAGACGCGTCATGGCAAAGCTTTTCAATAACCTCACATTGGCAGTACCCACCCTATGAACTTGCATCCTCATGCACTCTAGGCATCATAAGTTTCTAGCAGTGAGAAGAGTTCCGGCGCTCCTGGGGAGGGAAGACTTACGCATGCATTAAGTTATAATTAAGTATATGTTTACACATGGCGGTCCTACCGGTGGCGACCCCACCGTAGGCCCCCACTTCTCATTTACATCAAGAAGACCACTATGCATGGATACTGCCTCCGCTCAGCTATTTACTCCGTTAGGTCTATACCCATTCAAGAAGTACGGTTGTACGGGGATCGTTTCATGCTTAGCTTCATAGCTCGGTCCATAACTGACCAGGGACGGCACTTGCCTTTACCGGACACCACCCAAGTCCTCCAGCCGCCCCAGTCGAAAACAGTTGTATAGTTTTATTTTTCCTTTCACAAATCATGTCATCAATGTCATGGCAATGTGGCGCTCATGTCTCTACATGCCGCATCTCAACCACCTTCCCAAAGATAGTTGCCCGAGCATAAAGCATTTGGATAAATATGAATATGCATGATTCTAAAGTAGCATGGCTAAGCATTGTCAAGCATTGACAAAAAACACACGATATTGTGGATTACAAAGATTTGCACGGGTAATCAATATCAAAGGCATGGCATATAGCAAAGTAGGGCATTCACATATATTCATATAGCATGCAAACTTTATTTTAAATCAAAAATAATTTCGCAATCGGTTCAACATGCTCAAGGTTTAGTGATGACTTGCCTTGCTCGTAGTCCTGCGGATCTTGATCCTCGTTCGGAACCGTAACTCCCTCGGGGTCTAGAATTATGTGCGAAAGAATTGATTAGAATTCAATTAGAATTCATATAAAATCCAATAAAATCCAATTAAAAAGCGAGTGCGAGCATCGAATTTCTTTATCGATTCCATTATTTGTGAAATAGTACTATTTCGATTTTAATCCGTTTCACCATAAAGTATTGGCGTTAGTCGATTAAAGTATTTTACCCATTTTAATTTACGCGATTACTAATAAATCCACTCTATAATAATTAACCCACAATTTCTACCACACTTCTATCATTCTCAAAATAAATAAATAAATAAATAAATAAATAAATAACCTCTCACAATCTATAATTAATCCCCTAACCTATATCTATTTTCTTTTCTTTTTTCTAAATTTATTTTTCTCTCTTTTTTTATTCTCTCTTTCTTTTCTACCTCTCTCTCTTTTCTCTGCCTCTCTCCCTCTTTCTCTTTCTCTGCGCAGGCAGCGGTCGACGGTGAAACGAGTAGGGGGGGCTTACCCGACCAGCGGGGCATCGGCACGGCGGCGCGCAGAGCGACGGTGCAACGCGGCGGCGCGGCGGCAGCAAGGCGGTAGCTCGGCGGAGAAGGGAAGGAGAAGGGGAAAAGCGGGGGAGAAAGGGGGAGAAGGAGTGGGGGTGGGGCGGGGAAAAGGGGAGATTTGGCGGTGGTTTATAGGGGCGGGGAGGGGGAGACATGGTGGCCGGCGCGGTGCGGGCCGACGCGACGCACGCGGTGCATGGGGCTCGAGGCAGCTGGGTGGTGCGGCGACGTGATACGGCAGCGGCGGTGGGATGGCGCGGCGTGGGGCGTGAGGTGGCATGGCGCAGCGCATGCAGAGGGAGGCGACGATGACGGGACGTACCGACGTCGACAACGTGCAGCGGCGCGGGGTTTGGCGACGTGGCGGCGATGGATGGCAACGGCATGCGCAGGCGCAGGGCAGGGCTCGAGGTGGGCTGCGGCGCGAGGGCAATGGGCGACTGCGACGCTGTAGCGGCAAGCGACGCACACGCGGCAGCAGTGGTGGGACGACGCGGCGTGAGGCACGGCGCGGCACCGGCGACCGGTGTTGTGGCGCCGGGCGTTCGGTCGGGTTAGACCCGCGTCGAATACTTGGCGCGTAATGAATAGTGCCGCTAGGGTTTTTTTTCCTAGAGTTTTCTTGATAAGAAAAGATAAAAATGTGATTTAAATTTATATCTCTATCTAAGTATTTGAGTGACAATATTTCGCATTCGAATGTGAATTTGCCCAACTTTAATAATGTTTAAATATTCAATATTTATTTAAGTCATTTTTAATAATTCCTATACTTAGGGGTCGCATATATATATTTATTTATTTGTAATTTCCTATTTAATGGTATGAATTTATCCTATCTAAAAATTATAAATCGCGAAGACATTCATGTGGAAATTTTACTGAATTCCAATGTTGCCTAAATTTTGTTTTAACTATATTTTAATTATTCGTTTTGCCAATTTCTATTTAGGGTGTATACCTAATTAATTCCTCTTTATACAATGATCAATTAAACTCCACAACTAAAGATCCAGATAAAAGGGCAATTATATTCGGCATGAAGCAAATTTTGATTAAACACTTCTGAAAGTATGAGTTTTAGGGTTTCGTTTTCGTTGGTCAAATTTTCAGGGTGTTACAACAGCCAGGGGTACTGGATATAGAACTTCTTGAGGCCCCATTAACTGAAGAGAATTGTTCTTCTTTGTAGCAGGCAAAGACCATGTGCCCACTTCCATTTAGGAATAACAACCATTGAAGTACCCCTTGGGATGGTTATATTACCAGATCTCAGATCTAAAGCTGAAGGTAAATTCACTGTCCAATTCTGAAAGGTCTGAGTGAAGATATTTGAGAGGTTGTCAAATAAACTTTTATCTTGAGCCAAAACCAAATTCCAACCATCATTCTGAACTGCCTGGCCCATGTTATTGTCCTCAGGCTGCTCCAAGTCCATGACATCATGTTGGGCTTGGGCATTTGCAGCTTGATCCCAGGCCTGGTCATCCTCCAGAAGCAAATCTGGATGATTTGGCCCAAATTCCCAAATATGATCATCATCTGGATCCCCATCATTATCATCACCAGGGTTAGGACCTACTGGGGGAAGGCCTTCATTTGGCGGGAACATGTCTGCAAATTCACCTTCAAGGATAAAAACCGAAGTAATCTAAGATTCCCTAGCACCAAGAATTGGATCTTGTAGAACTATTTTTCTAGGGACTGAATCAAAATCTTTAAACATAGCCCTAACCATAACTCTGTCTTCAATAGGATCTTGCTCCCACCAGAAATCAAGCTGCCCAAAAGTAGAAACCACTAGACAAATGTACTGCATACTAATGTGGACTAGCGGAAAGTCTAATAGTATAAACCATCTGGTTCTAGCAAAAGGCACAACACGCCAGTTAGGGCCCTAATCATGCCTCAAAAAATGGACTTCATGAATGCCATCATACAGAAAAGGTGGGGAGTAAACCAGTAAATCCCTAATCATAGCAGACTGAGTGTTGAACAGACCAAGAAGTGATAAGCCACCTGACCCGCATGCAAGAAGTGATATGGGTTAGGGTTGGTATTCTCCATGGCAGACTCGAGCGGAGGGCTGTGGAGATTAGATTGGGGCTTTATTGTTGCCGGAGTAGAAAAAGGAGCGATTCTCGGAGAAGTGCGGAGTTTCTTTTTTACCCAAACAAATTTATTGCGCTTTGCTGGGGGTTTGTTATTAAAATTAACCACCTCCAACTTCTCCATACTCCTAGATGGCTCCGTAACATTGTTGGGCTTAGAAGTAGATCGGGCCTGTTCATCTCGGGCCTTAGAGCAGAATTTTTTATATGACCCAGTTTAGATCTCCAATTTTTTTATATGACCTCATAGGCCTTGTACAGGACTTAACAAAATGGCCCGGATCCAAACACTAAAAACAAACAGGACCAGTGGAATTTAAATTTGGAAAAGCCCCCTTAGTAAGATCTCGGTGCGTACCTTTTGGATGAACAGTAACAGCATGATCACCGGTGATCACCGTAGAACTGACCAGAGTATTGACATGAAACTTCTGATGATTAAAAACAGAAGTAATAGGAATATCCTTGTGAACCAAAGACCTAGATTTTTCCTTATAAGAATGACCACATGATCGACATTGAACCAAAGTCCATTGTTTATCCTGCTCTTTTTGCTAAGAATCCAATTCTTGTCTCCAGTCAGGACACTGGTGGAGAAGGGGTTTTTAGCCCCGGTTCATAACACCCTCTAGTCCCGGTTATGCAACCGGGACTACGAATCCAGGACTAAAGATGTCCATCTTTAGTCCCGGGTGAAATAACTGGGACTAAAGAGTCATCTTTAGTCCCGGTTGGTGTTACCAACCGGGACTAATGATATTTTTTAAAAAAAAAACAATTGCTGGTTCTGCCAACTGTTTATTTATATATTATGCATATATATGTATAAATACATATATATACATAGTATATATGTATATGTAATATGTGTATATATGTAATATATGTATTTATACATATATATATGTACAAATACATGTTTTACACATATATATATATTTCCTACATATATGCACTCAAGTAAATATATACTTATATTACCGAAATATACTCACACACATAAGTACATGTATGCACATTTGAATATATACATATATTACAATCCTTCATTAATTATAATGTTCTATTGTATATTACAAAGAAACCTAAGACATGTTATGCATGGGGATGATGATCAATAGGTCTTCCATTGTAGTGGAATTCTCTCGCGGGATCAATTATTTGTTCATTGATAAATCCCATCAATTATTCTTGCACAACGTTTATAAATTCTTCGTTGGATAGTTTATAAATTCTTCGTTTATGCATGGGGATGATGAACAACGTTTATAAAGGACCCAGTGAAATCTGCAAATTGCGTCAGACGATATATATGTCACGGTATGAGTACGAGGAGGAAGTTGGTACATATTCGAAAGACAGTTAAAACTTACTCTGTGTTGTAGGACAATAGTATGTAGGTCTTATAATGCTGCTGCACTAGGAAATGAACAATATTGTCCTCTGTATCTTTCTCAAAGTCCCGTATCATTACGTCATTGACTTTGTGGGGGTCCATGAATCCAATATTGTAAATCCCCTGCCTACGACATGATTGAATCTCCATTCTACAAAAGATAAAGGAATTTGCATTAGTCTTATCGGCACAGTATAAGCATTGAATGGTACATAGAAGGAGCTAAGGAACAAAATAAATTTTGCTAAAACGATACTTATAAAACCTAGCAGCTAAGAATGGAGACGTCGAGAGCATCTAGTTGGTATACATCGAATACATTCTCGAAGTTGACCCGCAGAACATCATCTCCTTGATAGTAATCTGTGTTCCTTATCCTTGCTCCAACCATCATTCTACCTTTGGATGAAAGTTTCATATACCATTGATGGAATCGGTGCATTTGTGTAGAGAGAGTGTTCACCTGACCAGGCTTGACAAGCGGTTCACCGAGTTTAAATTTGTATTTCAAATCGACTTCTGTCGCCATGGTTATTGGTGTGTCTCCCGCCAGTTGTGCCCTGTTCAGACCCGTCTCTTTCCTCCATTGCCTCAGTTCCTCTTCACCGGGTGGTAGCAACGGCTCAACTGATTGTTTTGGTTGCTTTCCGAGCTGAGGCACTTCTTTGGCTTTTCCTCTTTGTTTCTTATACGACTTCATCACTGACCGGTCATAATCCGAAAGTAAAGCCCTCTTGACCGGTTCGCTCATCTTCTGAAAGAAATCCTTAGCAGCCGGATCTATAGGAATCTTCTTTGGTGGTTTCCGTGCCTCAAAGAATGCCTTCACTTCTGCTCGTACGACCTCCTCATTCTCCTCGGGAGTGTGGTCGTACTCCCTTTTATTCAAAGCGGGGAGTTTTGGCTCGTCAAGTTTTGGCTTCTTTCTTTGTGGTGTGGACTTTGACGGCGTGGGACGAAGTGGGCATGACTTTTTAGTTCGTGAAGGTGGAGCAGACGATGACGATGCCGGCGGAGGAGGCAGAGGTGGAGGAGCCGGTGCAGGTGAAGCAAAGGTTGTAGGCGGAGGAGACCGTGGTGGAGGAGTCGGTGCAGGCAGAGGAGAGGGTGTAGATGGCGGAGAGGGTGCAGGCGGAGGAGACGGAGGAGAAGACGCCGCTGCTCGCCCGAGAAACACGATGTACCGCTTGCACCATAGTATAATGGTGTGGGCTGTGTCTCCTAGTTTTGTCTCCCCGTCTCCTCCGGGGATGTCCAGCCCGAGATCCTCGAACCCTCGTTCCACCAATTCAACCTTGACCTTTGAGTACCAAGGTGGAATCGGTCTGCAGTGATATGTCCCCAAAGGGTCCACTGGTATGGCCATGCCCGATGCCACCTTCACGAGAATCAAGGTTACTTAGTAATTAACAGATGCATACATCACCTTTCGCAATTTACAAGACATATATCATACAACTATGATCATACTTTGAGTGATATGTTCTCGAAGGGACTATACAGCTCACAAGGTGTCCGCCGCGTGATTTCATCTACGGGGTACGATGGGTCGTCGTGAGCTGGCCCTGCTGCACCTTCTATGCCCTGTTCTCCTGCTTGCCCTGTAGAAGCACAGCTGCTGCGATTGCCTGAGGGGCTCACCATGATTGGAGGGGGCATACGGCTGCACCGTCTGCTGGCTCTGTCATTTCGCCAGGCATTGGTCCACCCGTCGTTCAACCTCTTCTTGCATCCTTATGTCCTGCAAGGCGACCCTCTCCTCGAAATATCTTAATTTTGCCTCGGTATCCCTCTTGCTCGTCATCCGACTCTTGTAAGTGTGTTTGTCCTCTTAAAATCCGTATTTCCAAGCAACCACGCCTTTTTCTCGTGTTCGTCCTAGATGCTCGGGATTCTGTAGTGCGAGCGTAAGCTCGTCCTTCTCTCTGTCAGGATGGAATGTTCCCTGAGCAGACGCCTCTACTGCTTTCGTAAGTTGGCTAGCTACTTCGCGAGTCGCATCACCAAATACAAGGGAGCCATCAGTGGGATCGAGCGTTCCACCATGAGCATAGTACCAATTTCTGGAACGTTCAGGCCAGTTCGTTGTGGCCGGCTCAATACCCTTTTCTATCAACCCGGCTTCCAGTTTATCCCACTTGGGGATTGCTTTCTTATAGCCACCTGACCCTAGCCGGTGATGGTACTGCTTCTTAGCGGCATTGGCTTTATTCTTAGCTATTTGCATTTGCCCAAATGATCCCTCAGCTTGGTTAATTTGTCGAAATCAGGTGTCAGACCCTTCACGACATATTTCTTGTACAGAGCTGACTTGTACTTCTGGAACTGTTCAGCCATTTTCTTCATCGTCCATTCTTTCAATCTTGGCTGATCTGCCTCAAGGACCATGAAGGTCTCGTGCATGGTGGTCCACAGCATAGCTTTCTCCGTATCTGGAAGATAACTTTCGTCATCCTCTTCTAACCTTGTTTGACGCCAATGCACTATGCTAATGGACACGTGATCCCTCACGACCCAACCACTGTGTCCCATAAACTTTCATAGTATACCGGCTGGGGCTACTGGTTCGCCGTCTGGGGCCACTTCACTAATAATGTGCCTGCCCTCTAGCATCCTTGCGGCACCCCGTTGTCCGCGTGCCCTCTTCTCTTCAACGGTCGGTTGCCTTTCACTTTCCTCTTGGTTTAAGCCCTCGTTTCCCTCCTCGTTCAGGTATTGGTTGGTGTCCTCTGGCTCCTCCTCCGCCCAATATTGGCTGTTGCCCTCTGCGATCTCGTCCATGAGGATCTGTTCATCATCGCGATCTGCCATCTGTTCGTAACATTAACTAGTACACATCAATTAAGAGTATATTGTTATACATATATTGACATTGTTGAGAAATACGTACGATGACCAGTTAATTCATTGTTACACATGCAACCTACGTGCATATGTCATATATATATACACACACACACCAGGGAATTAATGAAACTTGCCTTAGTTTTGCTTGGAGTTATTGGGGCCACTTAAGCTTGAGCGACGACGGCGGTCAGTAGCTATTAGAAAAAAATTAGACAAAAAATTAAATCACTATTGGAAAATGTAGAAAGATGTGCAATATTATATTCAGTGTATCCACGTGAAAACATGAAAACTATTGCAAACAAAACGAAGGTTACATTATGACCTAAAACAAGATACATTGAAAACACAACTATGATTAACCTTGTACATCTATGATTGAAAACACATCTATGATTAATCTGTTGCAAACAATTTGGTACATCTATGACTAATCTACACATCATGCTTGCATATCTGCAATTAAAACATATATGCATATCTGCATATCACGGTCACGTTCCATCGTTCGGTCATATTCGACTAGAGACGTTGGTTTCGTGTGATATGGGTGATCTATAGTGATCTATAGAACGTGAACGATATATAGAACGATAGAACGAACATGACCGAACGATAGAACGAACGACCGAACGAACGATAGAACGAACGACCGAACGAACGATAGAACGATGGAACGAACGAACGAGCGATACAATTTGAACCCCGCGAGCTGAGATCGTTCATCATGACGGCTACTAGCAGGTTATTTGAGCCATTAAGTTAGTCCTCCTTTTAGTTGGCTCACATTTATACAATTTGTTCCATACATACATATGAATGAATAAAGACAAAGGAAATATACACATGGTTGTGGAGAATATGGGTACCGGCTACCCACATGGCCTCCACATTCTATCGTTCGTTCTGTCGTTCGTTCTATCGTTCGTTCGTTCGTTCGTTCATTCGTTCGTTCGTTCGTTCGTTCGTTTGTTCGTTCGTTCGTTCGTTCATTCGTTCGTTCTATTGTTCGTTCGTTTGTTCATTCTATCGTTCGTTAGTTCGTTCGTTCTATCGTTCTATCGTTTGTTCAGTCATTCATTCTATCGTTCGTTCGTTCATTCGTTTTATCATTCTATCGTTCATTCGGTCGTTCGGTCGTTCGTTCTATCATTCGTTCATTCGTTCGTTCTATCATTCTATCGTTTGATCGGTCGGTCGTTCGCCGCGGGGTGGCGGCGGAGGGGTGGCAGCGGCCATGGTGGCGTGGGACGGCCGTGGCGTGGTTTGGCGGCGGCGGGGTGGCGGCAGCTGTGGTGGCGGCCATGGTAGTGCGGGGTGGCGGCGGCCGTATTGGTGGCGCGGCGCGGGTTGGCGACGGACGTGTGGTGGCACGGGGTAGCCGTGGCCCGGGGCGGCCGTGGCGCGAGGTGGCAACCGTGGCGCAGGGTGCCGGCCGGGTAGCGCGGGGTGGCATGGATAGCGGCGGCGTTCGGTCGTTGCGGCGCCGACATGCATGGCCCGATCGAGAGAGATCGAGGGCAACACATATAGTGAAAGTGGAAAGATCGACGCAAACCTCGGTCGGGTGGCACGGTGAGGTCGGCGACGATGTACGGCGGCGGAGACGACGAAGACGACGGCGGCGGCAAAGGCGGAGGACGTGCGTTGAGAATGAAACGACTAAGTGTGGATCCATAGAAGACGATGCGCACAACTATTTAGAGTCGGGATCTTTAGTCCCGGTTGGTGGAAACAACCGGGACTAAAGATATCTTTAGTCCTGGTTGATTCCACTAACCGGGACTAAAAATAATTTCCCGCTGTTTCCGAAATATCTTTTTGTCCCAGCTATGTTTAACAACCGGGACTAAAGATTGAAACATTGAAATAACATATGACCTATTTAAATAGTTTAAAATTGATATTACATTTTAATAATTATATATAATTAAAATATAACCAATTTAAATACTATTTAAATAGTATTAAACTATCTAATAACATATGACCTATTTAAATAGTTTAAAATTATTATTAAATAGAAATAATCACATATAATTAACATATGACCTATTTAAATAGTTTAAAATTGATATTACATATATAATTATATTACTAAAAAACACAGACATTGCATGACCTTCAATACATTATAAATAATTTGCATCGTCCATACAACAGCCTATGTCATTGTTTTCCTTATATAATTTTATTAGTAAAAAACACAAACATTGCATGGCCTTCAATACATTATAAATAATTTGCATCGTCCATACAACAACCTATGTCACTGTTTTCTCACGTACTTTCTCCTCACTAATGTTCCTTCGCTATGATCATTGCATGAGTAAGGGGTGTCCTCCTTTGATAGGAGGATGCTCGGGTCAACCGTCACCGCGAACGGAGGTTGCCCGTCAAACTGATCGTAATCTTCGTCAGTTTTATCCTCGACTTCGATGATTTTCCTTTTGCCTGGGAGAACCACGTGGCGCTTTGGCTCGTTGGGTCCTTTACCCTTCTTTGGTTTGCTAGACATGTCCTTCACGTAGAAAACTTGTGTACATCATTGGCTAGGACGAATGGTTCGTCTAAGTATCCAACCTTGCTTAGGTCAATCGTTGTCATCCCACTGGGACAATCGATATGCCTCCACGGGTGAGCCTAACCCATTGGCATCGAAACAGAGGTACCTTCAAGGGTCCATAGTCTAGTTCCCATATGTCCTCGATGACACCGTAATACGTGCTAGTTGCACCATCGTATCTCATGACAACGATACGAATAGCAGAGTTCTGGTTTGTGCTCTTTTTGTCTTGGGCTCTTGTGTAAAATGTATACCCATTGATTTCATATCCTTGGAATGTCGATATCGAGCAAGAAGGCCCCCTCGCCAAGAAGGCTAGTTGTCGGTCAATGGTTTCAGCACCCATTAGATGTTGTCATAGCCAAGCGGGGAAAGTATCGATGTGATGGTGTGTAATCCACACATCGGACTTGCCGATGTTTTTTGACCGATCAATCGCCAGGTGCTCCTCGATGTAAGGAGCCACCAACGAAGATTATTGCAAAATCATGAATTGTGCTTTACGGAATAAATCATTGTCCACAGTCATTATTGCTTTCCTTCCAAGAGTCCCCTTTCCCCGTAGTCTCCTCTCATGGCTTGATTCAGGTACCCCGATTGGACGAAGGTCTTCAATAAATTCTACGCAGAACTCAATGACCTCCTCTGTTCCATAACCCTTGGCGATGCTTGCTTCCGGACGAGAACGGTTACGAACGTATTTCTTTAGAACGCCCATGTAACTCTCGAAAGGAAACATGTTGTGTAGGTACACAGAACCGAGAATACTGATCTCTTTCACAAGGTCACATAGAAGATGCGTCATTATATTGAAGATGCTAAGTGCAGGCCAATCGTTAATGGCCACAAACAGCAACGCTCGTAGGATAAATTGCTCCTGTTTGTCCTCATCCCACATGGGGACACCTTCTTTGTTCCACAGCAGAAGCAGATCTTCAACCAATGGTCTTAAGTACACATCAATGTCGTTACCAGGTTGCTTTGGGCCTTAAATGATAATTAGCATCATGATGTACTTTCGCTTCATGCATCCCCAAGGAGGGAGGTTGTAGATACACATGGTCACAAGCTAAGTGCTATGGCCGCTGCTCATCTCTCCAAATGGATTCATGCCATCTGTACTTAAATCGAACCTTACGTTTAGGGCATCCTCTCCAAAGTCTAGAAATGTTATGTCGATGTTTCGCCACTGCGACCCGTCGACGGGGTGTCTCAGCATCCCGTCTTGTTGACGTCCTTCTGCGTGCCAGCGCATCATGCTAGCATGCTCTTTGTTCCTGAACAAACGCCTGAGCCGTGGTATTATAGGGAAATACCACATCACCTTAGTAGGAACTCTCTTTTTCGAAGGTTATTCATCCACATCACCTGGATCATCTCGTCTAATATTGTATTTTAGTGCTTTACAAACCGGGCATGCTTCTAGGTTCTCGTACTCCTCACCGCGATAGAGGATCGTTCGGACATGCATGTATCTTATGTACTTCTAGTCCTAGAGGGCATACCACCTTCTTAACTTCGTACGTTGTTTCGGGCATTTCGTTTCCGTCCGGAAGAATGTTCTTGACGAGTTTCAATAACTCGCCAAATTCCTTATCACTCACACCATTTTTGGCCTTCCATTGCAGGAATTCTAGCGTCGTACCCAACTTTTTGTGCCCCTGTTCGCAACCTGGGTACAACGAAATTTTGTGATCCGCTAACATACGGTCCAATTTTTGGACCTCCTTCTCACTTTCGCAGCCGTCCTTTACGTCCCGCAACATTTGACCAAGATCATCTACAGCGTCGTTATCTTCAACAGCTCCGTCCGCCTCGCCTCCCGGATTTTCTTCAAATCCACCGTATTGATGAGCCCAGTCCGGAATATTCTCGTCTTCTACTTCATCTTTTTCCATTGTAACCCCTAGCTCTCCGTGTGAGGTCCAACAATTATATCCAGGCATGAATTTAGACTCAAACAAGTGCGCATGAATAGTTCTTGATGATGAATACTCCTTCTGGTTACTGCACTTTTTGCATGGACAACACATGAAACCCTTATACTTGTTAGCATTGGCCACATTCAAAAAATAATGCACGCCTTCAATAAACTCTTTCGACCGTCGTGTTGGTAGTATGCCCTAGAGGTAATCATAGAGATGATGATGCTATGATTGTATCCATGATATATTTATGTGTTTATTGAATATCCATTAAAGACAACTTGTATTGATCAACAGTTATGTGAATTGTTTGTGGAACTCTTTTACTTGTATGGCTATTCTAAACTTGTCCCTGATCGGAGATCGTGTAGTAACATACATGAAAATTAGATCAGCACATTATTAGTTGATGACTACGTTTCACAAGTCATGGACATAGAGATGTCAAACTAATAATGTGGGCGCATGTATGACATGTGAGCTGGACGGACCCGACGTGAGAATTGTCTCTATACACAACATATACGTTATGTCCTTATACCTGAGATTGTTGTATGTGCTCAAGATGTGAAACGACTTACTTAGGGACTATCAAATGCTACTCCATAACTGGGTAGTTATAAAGGTGCTCTTCGGGTTTGTCAGGAAACATGCTGTGAGACATAAACAATCAAGATGGAAATTGTCCCTCTCCACGTGAGAGAGATATCACTGGATCACTCTAATGATTGGATCAACAAATGCATGGCCGTGCTTAGGGTAAGTGTTAACCTATGAGTGAACCATATATCGAGAGGAAAGGGAATAACATGTATATGGTATTGTGGTGGTTCGTCTGATTTGATCTTTGCGTACGCATAGGAGTTGACATGTCTTGCTAGAGGCCGCTGTCAACTATTGGTCAAGTAGTAGTATTCGGGCCATGTCTATGTGTACGTGAACCCATAGGGTCGCACACTTAAGGGCCTGGAAGCCTAATTCGGGTTGGACCCGAATTAGACTAGGTTTAAGGTTGCTGATGGTCCTCCAACTCGAGGCACACCAAGGGGTGGGCGCGAGGCTAGGGTAATTTTAACTTCCACTGCCAACAGCCATCGCGTCCCCCCACGCTCACGCCTAGCGCTCTTCGCGGACCTAGCAGTCCGGAGGCACATCGCTTCCTCCCCGTACGTGTGAGATTCCTCGGAGGTGCTGCATCTGGAGCACAAGGACGAACCGCACAAGGGACGATTCGCGAGCGAAGGACGGACGTGTGACGGACGACCACACAACTGCACGGCACTGCTACGATGCGGTCAATTACATTGAGTCTTCTCCGCTGCACCTACGCGTCTAGTGGTAATCCCGTAACCTGTAACTAGCAGTAGATCTTGGTTTATGAGGTAGAAAATTTTGATTTGTCGGCTAGCGTAGCAACCTCATAACCCTACAGTGGTATCAGAGCCGTTACTGCCTCGTTATAGGTTCGGTTTTATGCATATGGTGGTGTGCACGGTTGTAGATGAGTCTCTAACCTTGGTTCGTCATCTTGTCGTGTTGGTATTGTAACGATCTACTCGTACCGATCGGAATTCCGCCATCCGAGTTAAGTGATACATGTAAATCCATTCATGGCGAGTTTGAGATCAATCAGATTGATCAAATCAAACCCTAGGTTAGGTGCCAGGCGCATGTGATGCGCGACGGTGATAGATGGGATCTACTACCGGGCGCCGAGCGCATGTGTTGTTCGGTAAAACAACTGTAACTTTTGAACCGTAACTCGGATTGAGAAAATTTCTGCGTTGGGGGCGTAGAAAACAAAATTTTGAAGAGAGAGAAAACAGCCAACAGCAATTTCGCTGATTTCAGAATCGCGAAAAACCTCTTGGAAAATAGAGTTTTTGCCCCTGCAATTTTAGACGACGGAATCGGATAACTCTGTTTTGCAGGATTTCATGACTGGTATAGCCCGTATGTGTATGTGATGCATGTATGTAATTAATTCATAGCTTGCATGTCGTGATTGTGACAATATGGCTGGAGCCACATAGATATTGTTCACCTGATGTAATGGCCTGCGTGCCAATTTGTGATGAATCTGCGACTGTAATTTTATTCACTACCTTGCGTTAGTGATGGATAGTTATGGTGGACTCATCATTGGAGGACGGCGTACATGGATCATGGAGATGGCGATCACCATGATGAACAGATTGATGGAGATGGAGATCCCCTAAGTGACAATGGGCTATACCAAGTCATAAATCTGTGATGATGTCGTTCTTACTATTATGTTCTACTTTCACGTGATTATGTTTTTGTCTACATATGTGGTAATGAAGTAGAGCGATCCCTCGGCAATGTTTAAGTGTTTATGCTCCCCCAAGCCTTGCATTGTCATAAGTCTTGTACATTCGGTGGTGGGTCTATGAAATTAGGGTGCCACTGATTTTCCTTGACTAGACAAGTTCGTATTGGATACTTACTGCATAAGGTTTGGTTGCTTAGATGAGGTCATCCTAACGGTTAGGGACCTTGGAGCATGAGTCATTGGTAACACAAGCATAGAGATGCTATCCAACAACAAGAGTCATATTTGATATGATTAGCAAGGAGTTGCTTACCGATCTACCATGTCTTCTAGCGGTGATGCTAAAGCTCACTAGTCGACTTGTTAGTTGTGGGTCTTAAATCACTAAATTTCAATTGAGGGATATTGATTTTAGTGGGAGTAGATTTTATTCAGAATATGATTTACTCTATCATGGATACTTTGTCTTAGTATTTTGCATTACTTTTATTGTAGATTAATGGCATCCACTAAGCAACCATTTACTTTGCGTTCAATTCTTGAGAAAGATAAGTTGAATGGAACAAACTATGCGAATTGGATTCGCAATCTGAGAATTGTTCTCAGGGCTGAGAAAAAGGAACATGTTCTAGACACCCCAGTACCTGAAGAGCCTGATGAGAATGCACCTGCTGCTGATAGAACCGCTTACAGGAGAGCATTAGATGCTGATCTTGAAGTGAGTTGCTTAATGCTTGCTTGTATGGAACTAGAGCTGCAAATGTAGTTTGATAACAACCATCGCGCGCGTGATATGATCGTGGCACTTAATGAGATGTTCGAAACTCAAGCCAGGACTGAAAGGTTCAATGTGTCCAAGGCTTTTGTTGAATCCAAGCTAGCAGAGGGTGCACCTGTTGGACCACACATGATCAAAATGGTTGGTCACACTCAGAGGTTGGAGAAGCTTGGCTTCCCACTTGACCAAGCATTGGCAACTGATTTCATCCTTGCATCGCTTCCACCCAGCTATGGAAACTTCATCTCGAACTACCATTTGCATGGGGCGGAGAGGGGCTTGAATGAATTGTGTGGCATGTTGAAAATAGCAGAGGCTAACATCAAGAAAGGCACTGGCAGCAGCCATGTGATGGCAGTACAAAACCGGTCTAAGTTTAAGAGAAAGGGCAATTCTTGGAAGAAGAATAAGGGCAAGGCTAAAGATGAGATCTCTAAGCCAAAACCACCTGCGCCCAAGACTAGTGTACCTGCTGATATAGTGTGCTTTCATTGTGGTGGGAAAGGTAACTACAAGGGGAGCTGCAAGTTGTATCTTGAATCCTTGAAGAAGGATGGCGGTAGTAAAGGTACTCCCGTTTATCATACACTTGTTGTTCATATTACAGACATTTTCCTCGCTAACTCTTATATTAATTCTTGGGTATTTGATACCGGATCGGTTGCTCATATTTGCAATACGATGCAGGGAATGATAAGAAGTAGAAGCGTTGGAAAAGCCGAAATTGATTTACGCGTGGGCAATAATGCAAGAGTTGCTGCGTTGAACGTCGGGACGATGCAACTTCACCTACCATCAGGATTTATTTTGGAATTGAATATTGTTATTTTGTTCCTAGTTTAAGTCGAAACATTGTGTCACCTTCATGCTTGATGAAGGATGGTTATTCATTTGCGAGTAAAGACAATGGTTGTGTGATCTCTAAGAATGATATGTTTATGGCTTTTGCATCCATTGTGAATGGATTATTTATTTTAGATCTTGATGATGCGCCTGTCTGTAATGTTAGTGCTAAACGACCTTGGCTTAATGAGTTAAGTCCTACATATATGTGGCATTGTCGTTTGGGTCATATAAGAGAGAATCGCATGAAGAGGCTCCATTCTGATGGGGTTCTAACTTCGTTTGATTTTGAATCATACGAGACATGTGAGGCATGCCTTCTGGGCATAATGACCAAGACGCCTTTCACAGGTTTTCCTGAGAGGGCGGCTGACTTGTTGGAACTTGTACATACGGATGTATGTGGACCAATGAGTACGACAGCTAGAGGCGGATTTCAATACTTCGTAACTTTCACTGATGATTTTAGTAGATATGGCTATGTCTACTGAATGAAACATAAGTCTCAAACATTTGAAAAGTTCAAAGAATTTCAGAATGAAGTAGAGAATCAACGAGGCAAGAAAATTAAGGCCTTGCGATCTGATGATGGATGCGAATATTTGAGCCATGAGTTTAGCAATCATCTAAAGAGTTGCGAAATAGTTCCACAGCTTACGCCGCCAGGAACGCCTCAGAGAAACGGCGTGTCCGAGCGACGTAATCGAACTTTGTTGGACATGGTTCGATCTATGATGAGTCAATGTGACCTACCTTTATCGTTTTGGGGATACGCTCTAGAAACAGCCACTTTCACTTTAAATAGGGTACCGTCTAAGTCCGTAGTTAAGACACCATATGAGATGTGGACTGAGAAGAGTCCTAGTTTGTCTTTTCTAAAGATTTGGGGTTGTGAAGTTTATGTCAAACGGCTTATATCAAATAAGCTAACACCCAAATCGGACAAATGTTTTTTCGTGGGATATCCAAAGGAGACTTTAGGATATTATTTCTACAAGTGCTCAGAGGGCAAAGTGTTTGTTGCTCGAAACGGTGTTTTCTTAGAGAAAGAGTTTCTCAAAAAAGAGAAGAGTGGACAAAAGGTGTATCTTGAAGAAGTTCAGGATGAGCCAATAGGGAATGACTCTACGAGTGACGCTAATGTAGCTGAACAAGTTGAGGTACCCGTGGTAATTGAGACACCGCCACAGCCACGAAGATCAGCTAGACTCCGTGCATTACGTGGGGACTTGTTATTGTTAGACGATGACGAACCTGCGACATACGCGGAAGCTATGATGGACCCAGATTCCGAGAAGTGGCAAAGTGCCATGAGATCCGAAATAGATTCCATGAGTGACAATCAAGTTTGGAACTTGGTTGATCTGCCTGAAGGGGTTAGACCCATAGAGTGCAAATGGATCTTTAAAAAGAAAAAGGATATGGACGGAAATGTTCACGTCTATAAAGCTCGACTTGTCGCAAAAGGTTTTCGACAAGTTCAAGGGATTGACTACGATGAGACTTTCTCGCCAGTAGCGATGCTTAAATCTATCCGGATCATTCTAGCAATAGCTGCTTATTTCGATTATGAGATTTGGCAGATGGATGTTAAAACAACCTTTCTAAATGGGAATTTAGAAGAGGACGTGTATATGATACAGCCCGAAGGTTTTGTTGATCCTAATAATGCTGGAAAAATATGCAAGCTTAAGAAATCCATTTATGGATTGAAGCAAGCATCTCGGAGTTGGAACATTTGTTTTGACGAAGTAGTCAAAGGGTTTGGTTTTCGTCAGAATGAAGAAGAACCTTGTGTTTACAAGAAGGAAAGTGGGAGCGCTGTAATATTTCTAATCTTATATGTGGATGACATATTATTGATTGGAAATGACATTTCGATGTTGCAATCTGTAAAGACTTCATTGAATAATAGTTTTTCAATGAAGGATTTAGGAGAAGCAACATACATTCTGGGCATAAAGATCTATAGAAATAGATCGAAGAGGCTTATAGGATTAAGCCAAGATACGTACATTGACAAGGTACTGAAACGGTTCAGCATGGAGCAATCCAAGAAAGGATTCCTACCTATGTCACATGGGATGCGCTTTAGTGATAAACAGTGTCCTCAGAATGATGAGGAACGAGAGCGCATGAGTAAGGTTCCATATGCTTCGGCCGTTGGTTCCATAATGTACTCCATGATATGTACTCGCCCAGATGTCTCATATGCTCTAAGTGTTGTGAGCAGATATCAAGCTAATCCAGGTGAGAGTCACTGGACGCTTGTTAAAAACATCCTTAAGTACTTAAGAAGGTGTCACGCCCCGATTTTCGATCGGGATTAAAAATTGCCTAATAATGCATTTTCCAGAAATTTAATAAAAATTTAAAGCAATTTAATCAAGTGAAATTGTAAGGGAAATTAAAATTTCCTTTAAAAATAATGGCCAGAAATATTTTTGTAATATTCGCCCTGCCCTAAAATACTCTCCAAAAATTTTTCGTGAATTCTTGGAGCTAAATAAATAATTTTAAAGTCACAAAGTTCATTTAACTGATTAAATAAATTGAAAACAAATTAAAAAGGTCTCCTTTTGTATTGGGCCGTTTCTCGCCCAAAACCCCTCCCTCTCTCCCGTGGCCCTACTCGCCAGCTCGGCCCGCTCCGTTCGGTCCGCCTTTCTCCCTCTCTCTCTGGCCTAGCCGGCCCGTTTGCCCCTCCTCGCCACAAGTCCACTTGGCCTCCCTCGTCCGGTTTCCTCTCCCTCTCACTGACAAGTGGGACCGGCGGCCCCACCTGTCAGCTGTCTTCTACCTCCGTTCGATGGAGGCGGCGGGAGCAACCACCGCCACGCCCGCGCTTCCCGCCCCCTCCTCTAGGCACCACCTCCCGCACCCACACCCTATTTCCCCACGTTTCCCCTCCGAATCGGCGCCGAATCCGCCCGCAACCGCCCCACTCTCTCTCCCCACTCCGCCGACCACTTCACCCGCGATTTCCGGCCGCCCCGGCCACCTCACGCCCTCCCTCCTCTATAAAAAGGAATCCCGGAGCTTCTTCTCCCTTTTCCCCATTTCCCCAAGCTCGCTTACCCCTCCACGGCGCTCCCCGCCGCTCTCTCTCTCTCTTCGCCGCTTGCCGCTGGCTTCCGGCCGCTGCTTCCCGCTGCTACGGCCACTCCCGCGCCGCACCACCGCCTTCTTCGGCTCCGCCGTGCCGCACCGCTCCTCGGCGCCTCCTCCTTCGCCACCGGGCGCCGCTGGACGGCCATCCGCACCACCGTCCCGAGCAGCGCCGCCAGCCGCCTCCCGCTCCATGTCACTGACTGAACGCTCGGTGAGCATTTTTTCTCCCCTCCCCGGTGCGCCGCCCCGCCCATGCACCCTTCTTCGTTGAGTCGCCGGCCCGATTGGCGCCACCTCTGCGAGGAGTCCAATTCTCCTCCCTCCTTAACCCTTTGGGCCATCGGCCCATTAGCCCTATTCTTCACCAAAGTTTACATTGGTCCCTCAGCCCATTTTCCAGTGGAGCCCATTGTCTCTCATCGGCCCTTTTAACTTTTCCCGAGAAAGTCCAGTTTACCTCCCTCTTAGCCTTATTTTCCGCTTTCCCCTGCAAAGTCCATTTCACCCCCTTTTCCTCTCCGGTTCACCGACCCTTGTGTCGCCGACACGTGGACCCCTTTGTTTAATCCGATCCTCACCCAGACCACGTGGCCGCTCGTGGCTTCGCCACGTTGGCGTCCACGTCGGCGCTACCTCCTCCTTTCCGTCTGTCGTGGCAACCACGTCAGTGCCACATGGTGCGTCCGCACCCGTGCATGCGTGGACTTGGTCCACCCTGGATCAGCCGCCCCTTGACCCGTTGACACATGGGACCCGCCATTCCGGTGCCGATTCCCTTTGATGATGTCAGCGTAGCCCTTTCCTTTGTAAAATTAATTAATAATTGCGCAATAAATCGATTTAATTTCCAGAAATTCATTTAAATGGCTCAAAACTTCTAAAATTCATATCTAATTCATACGAACTCCAAATTGAGCCATTCAACTTGCAAAATTCATCTAAAATTGAGCTCTACATGTTTGTTTACTTTTTATGTACTGTTTACTTGGTTTTCATTAGAGTTTTTCCTCGTTTTGCGTGCTAGCGTATAGATTCCGCCGTTTCGGAAGTTCGCGCTCGCGAGGAAAGGAGTTCGAAAGATTGTTTGAAGAAGCAAGGCAAGTCACACATTCCCCCTTGAGCATGTTGTACTTATTTTGTGAAATGTTTTACATTTGCAAATAAAGTGCATGTTTTGCTAATTACACGGGAATAGGGTTTATCTATCCGTTCGCTTGTGCCATGTTTACTTGTTAACCGTCCTTTGTTAACCATGGGTAATAAATTGGCTAGCATAAGCCACTTATGTTGACTTTGCTAGAATTATATATGCTTAGCCATGCTTAATTACCACTAGCTCATTTGATGAGATAATTACACCTTTACTTTTAGCTTCTAGCTGAGCTGTGAGCTCGAAACATCTGACCATGTTTTATTGGTCGTAATTATCTAACTAAAATATGACTTAATGGTGGGCTGTGGGTGCATGGTTTTGCTTGTCGTGCCTATGGCAATTAAGGACCGGTTCATGGGAAACCCTGGAGGACTTACAGTGTTACCACAAGCAAGAATGGGCAACTGCTGGATCTGTAGTATAACCCGTCTCTAGCTGACGTACCAGACTAGGGTGGGTGTGATGGAGTTGGGTCGGCAGGGGACATACCCGTTGATTGGCTACCGGATTCACCGTGGCACGAGGGGGGCTGCCTACCTTGGACCTAAAGGTGGGGGCGAAACCTGTGGTGGGAACGATTGGTTAGGGAGGGTTATGTGAAGGGTCTTGTCATGATCACTCGCATGGTAACATGTCAGGCATGGCACGGTGACATACGGTGGATCGTGTCTTGTGGGTACAGTTGCGCACCTCTGATCAGAGTAAAACTATTCGAATAGCCGTGCCCGCGGTTATGGGCGATTTACCAGATTCACCATGATTAGTCTCACCCTTAATAATTTGTCTTAATGAACTGGTGTAGTTCAGGTGGATTGGTTGGGCCTGTTCAACGTGGGGTAGCGTTGTTCAGTGGAGAATTAATATTGCCTTAATTAAACAACTGTTTTACTGCTTTAAAGTATAAAGGTGTTCAACCGCTTTTCTGCAAATAGCCACAAGCCTCCCTTTGTCTCCCCTTTGCACGTTTGCATCTTTGGTGTGGCTTGTTGAGTACGGTGGTTGTACTCAATCTTTCTATTTTTTCCTCTTTTCAGAAGTCTTGTACTTCTGAGCTGAAGTTGAAGCTAGAGGACCAAGGCTCAGACCCTAGTTGAGTTTGCCTGTGGAGTGGAGCTGAAGCCCCGCTAGGATCGTCTCTTTCCGCTGCTGTTTTCTTTTCGGTGTCAGGACTAAGTGCCTCTGTTGTAAGTATTTATCGCTTTATTTACATTTGGATCTGTTTATTGATTTGTCGTTTTGTGTACCTTGGCTGATGCCTGGACAGGGATTCAATACACAAAATGGTTCGGAAATTTGGGAAAATTTCCGGACGTGACAGAAGGACTAAAGATGTGTTCCTAATCTATGGAGGTGAGGAGGAGCTCATTGTAAATGGTTACACCGATGCCAGCTTCCAAACCGACACAGATGATTCACAACCTCAATCAGGTTTTGTATTCACAATAAATGGTGGTGCCGTCAGTTGGAAAAGTTCCAAGCAGGAGACAGTCACTGATTCTATAGCAGAAGCCGAGTACATTGCAGCTTCAGAAGCTGCAAAGGAAGGTGTTTGGATGAGGAGGTTCCTCATTGAGCTTGGTGTGTTTCCTAATGCATCTAGCCCATTGAACATGCATTGTGATAACAATGGGGCGATAGCGCAGGCTAAGGAGCCAAGGAATCACCAGAAGAACAAACATGTACTTCGGAAATTTCACCTCATTCGAGAGTTCATTAGAAGAGATGAAATCAAGATGTGCAAAATACATATGGATTTGAATGTTGCAGATCCTTTGACAAAGGCTCTTCCACAGCTTAAGCATGAGGTAGAGCTATGGGTATTAGACATCTTCGAGATTAACTCTAGTGTAAGTGGGAGACTGTTGGTAGTATGCTCTAGAGGTAATCATAGAGATGATGATGCTACGATTGTATCCATGATATATTTATGTGTTTATTGAATATCCATTAAAGACAACTTGTATTGATCAATAGTAATGTGAATTGTTTGTGAAACTCTTTTACTTGTATGGCTATACTAAACTTGTTCCTGATCGGAGTTCGTGTAGTAACACACATGAATATTAGATCAGCACATTATTAGTTGATGACTATGCTTCACAAGTCATGGACATAGAGATGTCAAACTAATAATGTGGGCGCATGTATGACATGTGAGCTGGACTGACCCGACATGAGAATTGTCTCTATACACAACATATACGTTATGTCCTTAGCCCTGAGATTGATGTATGTGCTCAAGATGTGAAACGACTTAATTAGGGACTATCAAACGCTACTCCGTAACTGGGTAGTTATAAAGGTGCTCTTCGGGTTTGTCAGGAAATATGCTGTGAGACATAAACAATCAAGATGGAAATTGTCCCTCTCCACGTGAGAGAGATATCACTGGATCACTCGAATGATTGGATCAAAAAATGCATGGCCATGCTTAGGTTAAGTGTTAACCTATGAGTGAACCATATATCGAGAGGCAAGGGAATAACATCTATATGGTATTGTGGTGGTTCGTCTGATTTGATCTTTGCGTACGCATAGGAGTTGACATGTCTTGCTAGAGGCCGCTGTCAACTATTGGTCGAGTAGGAGTATTCGAGCCATGTCTATGTGTACGTGAACCCATAGGGTCGCACGCTTAAGGGCCTGGAAGCCTAATTCGGGTTGGACCCGAATTAGACTAGGTTTAGGGTCGCTGATGGGCCTCCAACTCGAGGCACACCAGGACGCCTATATAAGCAAGGGGTGGGCGCGAGGCTAGGGTAATTTTAACTTCCCCTACCAGCAGCCGTCCCGTCCCCCCACGCTCACGCCTACCGCTCTTCGCGGACTTAGCAGTCCGGAGGCGCATCGCTTCCTCCCCGTACGTGTGAGATTCCTCGGAGGTGCTGCATCTGGAGCACAAGGACGAACCGCATGAGGGACGATTCACGAGCAAAGGACAGACGTGTGACGGACGACCATGCAACTGCACGGCACTGCTGCGACGCGTTCAATTACATCGAGTCGTCTCCGCTGCACCTGCGCGTCTAGTGGTAATCCCGTAACCTGTAACTAGGAGTAGATCTTGGTTTATGAGGTAGAAAATTTTTATTTGTCGGCTAGCGTAGCAACCTCATAACCCTACACGTCGGTCCCCGGTGTACATTCATTGCCGATCCATCTATACATCAAATAGTCCAATGTTACTAATGAAATCCACAGAATTGAAACTAATTAAATAATCATATAAAAATTTAAAACATCATGATTCAAAGTGAAACTAATTTCTAGAAAAGAGCTACAAAGATGGCGATGAGAAGGAAGAGAAGTTTACAATTATTTTTATATTTTTATTAAAGTGCTAAACATATTTTCTTACTGTATGAACAATATTTCTAGCTATATTATATATTTTTCAATTACCTTTGTTTTCTACTTTTTTTTACAAATAATCATACAATAATTTTACAATAGTCCCACATATTATTCTTTTTTATGGTTTGTAAAGTTGAAAATATATCTTTAACGAATTATACTTTTTTCTAATTATTTTATTAAACTAACTTAGTTTTCAATTATTTTATCTTAGTTTTCTATATTTTCCCTCGGTCATCTCTTTTATAACATATGTATCCAAATTTTTTAATTTCAAAATCAACCTAATTTTGCCTAACATATTTTCTCTCTCATCATTTTGCATAAACCTTACACTGGAGACAATATTTTCTAGAAATAAAGCTATAAATGTAATATGCTAAGCATACATTATTAGAGAATGGATTTGCTAGCCTTTTCGATCTCTCGGATTTGTATATTATCACCAAAACAATTTTATCAAAAATTTTGGCAGCACTTCCCTTCTTCCTCCTCCTCTTGGCAGCAATGGCTCGGGCTGGAGGATGACGAAGATGTATAAAAAGGTAGGTCACTTTAGTCCCGGTTAATAACACCAACCGGGACTAAAGATCTAAATCATCTTTAGTCCCAGTCTGTATTACCAACCGGGACTGAAGTGAGGATCTTTAGTCCCGGTTGGTGACATCAACCGGGACTAAATATCCTCGGCCCCCTGACACCAGCCTGACATGGCCGGTGATGGTGTGAACCGGGACTAAAGATGCTCTTTAGTCCCGGTTGGTAATACCAATCGGGACTAAAGATCAACGCGACCCGTTACACTTTTTAACCGGGACTAAAGATGATCTTTAGACCCGGTTCCTATTCGAACCGGGAATATTCCGGTTTTTTTGATACCGACCAAAGATCAGTTCTCCAGTAGTGGGACCTCCATTCTTCCAGAGGAAAAAGCGAAAGAAAAATCTTTGCAAGTATAAGATTTTAAAGAATAGACCCAAAGACCGATCACCTTAGAACAAACCACAAAGGAGAAACTTTGATCAATTAGATTCTCAACTTGAAAACTAGCAGGAGAACCACTGATTGCCGCACGAAGAGCAAGAGCCATAGAAGAAGATGTCAACCGAAATGAAGAACGAGGGACATCAACCACTAACCAAAGCGGCAAAGAACTGAAGTATGAAGAAAAGTGTACTGGTGATCCGAAGCGAAGCCAAGCTTCATCCCAGATGGCATCCCCCGGGGAGAAATTCCATCCCCCCAACGGAACAGGAGTGACCATCTTTGACTAGGGTAGATCGCCATTAGAGTCGCCACCTCTCACCCAGAGCGCCATTCCCCTCTAACCGGTCTTTCGTGACCAAAAAAACATACCATTTGTTGGTAAGACAAAATTTGAAAATGCTAAAATTTTGGTAAGATCAAGATATGATGGTTGTGTTTAGTTTGATACTTTACCAAGTTTTTTATAGTTTTGTGAGTAGAAGTTTGTAGAATTACCAAATGTTGGTAGGGATTGGGAATGTTGTGGTGGTAAAGTCGCATTTAGTTTGTTGCCTTACTAAATATTGGCAATGTCAAACTTTGATACGGTTGATTTTGGTAACAAACTGAACAAACCATATATTAAAATATTTGGCAGGATGCATGGCTGCCTAGATGATTAATAGTGAAGGGGTGCAGCACCATAATAATGTGTCTATGTATATTAATGCAAAAATAAATATTTCACAAATAACTAAAATTAACCATGCGAATATATCTATTTGTCTCTCTCTTATCTAAATCCCTACATATTTTATTTGCATATCAATACCTATTTTTATATATAAAAGGATCAGTTTTCTCTCTTTTTCTCCCTCCTAAGTACATCTAGGAATTAAAAAGTTAAGGCAATCTATCTCTTTTTCTCTCCCCTATCAAGATTTAGAAATACCTATTATGGTCTATAAAAACATCATATTTATACCACTAAGGGATGAGTGCACACATTCAACAAGGATGCCATAGACAAATGTGATCCAAACTGTGCTCTAAGTTACAAAAATGAAAATTTTTGACATGTGTAGATACATATGTAAGATACATAGATCCATCACATTCAAAGAATAGCTAAAGAACTACAAAACCAGGGTAGCAAAGTATAGATCTAATCTTGGACACCAAAAGCTGCCAAAATATTTCAAGTTCAAAACCTTACTGCTATATTTTGCTTATTTTAGAGTAGAGAAAGCTCAAGCAAAAAGAGCAGCTGTCGGGGAAAGAAGAAGGATTTATAGGTCTATTTTAGTAGGTGACCAGCTTAATACGCCGCCTGCGGTTTCTGATCTTCGTAAGCGACTGGTTTAAGGTGCCACCTGTGGTAATGTATCTTCATAGGTTGCACCTTAAGTCAACCGTCTGCGGTAATTTATCTTCAGAGGCAACTCCTTTAACGTATCTTCGTAGGTGGCCTGCTATAGGATTCCCCATCCACATGTAACATACCCAAAATTTGAATTTTGAATTTTGACTTCAACTAAATAATAAAAATGAGTTTCTGAGTTGATGACTAAAATTTTTCAAATATAAAACCTATGTAAGGTTAAACTAGCTACTGCCCATATGCAAATTTGTGAATAATTTAATTTTTTTTCCTTCCTAATTTAATTTGACATGTAAAACATTTGCATGCTTGCATAAACACAAGATGTATTATGTGATTTGAGTTCTTTCAAATGTTTTTGGATCTTGGATGCATTTCATAATAGGTCTCATGGGTATAAATGTTGATATTTATTAATTCATATATTATAAAAGCATTACCCTAATTGCCACCTTAAGTGCACTTAGTCTAACTTAATTATATACATATAAGTGCATAAGAATCTTATGAGTTTAAGTATGGTGAACTGAAATAAAAGTCTAACAACATCATCTCTGGTTAATCACAAATTAAAATATAATTTTACAATCATTTAAACATATATTTAAAATAGAACCACTTAAATATAGATAAGATCACCGAATATCCGAAAATAATTGGTGTCATATATAAATCATGGGAAAATTCATGTAGACACTATTCAATATATATATCTCACTGAAATTTTGGTATAATTTAATATTTAAATTTTATACCTCAAATAATTTGGTCGATGCAGTCAAACCATAAATTATTTCTAAACCCTAATCGGCAAAAGTAATACACCACTCATATACGCATTATATCACATGAGAGTGTATATATAACATAATTAATTCAAATAAATAAATATAATTTTTACAGAATTTATTTTATCAGTTTTGAACTTCTAAAAATTCAAATTAATTTTGGCTAGGCCTAATTTCTTTATTTTCCTGAGATTAAAATATATGAAATTTTTGTAGATTCAGATTGGTGTAAACTTTAATTTGGTGAAGCAAAACTTGACCTCTTCTATACATGAAACAGTACTAAATTTTTGTATAGCAAGATAAGTACTATATATGCATTTTTAATTCTAAAATTCATAGGAAACTCATATTAACTTTAAGCGTTATGAATTCAGTTTCAGTGGACTAATATGACCATCCACTTTAATTAGCAATAACAGAAAGTAATACATTTTATACAAAATAAATCTGTAAAATTTGTATATAAGGAATTATTAACATATACCATATCACTACTTGTATAATACATAAGAAATTCATACTAGCTCTAACAATTATGAAACCAATTATGTTAGTCTTAGAAAACAATCCTTCACCCTAGTAAGGTTAACTTTGTCAAATTCACATATTAAGAACATTTCTCGACACTACCTAAGTAAATAATACTACATGTCAATACAAATTTTAACAACTAATAACTCACAAATGCACCGTGATAAAATGAAAATTCCTTCACAACAAATCATATACACACAACACCTATCCACAGTAGCAAACTCATGCATTTTAGAGCATTTTAAATTTTTACATATTTTGGCATTTATTCGTTACCTTTATTTTTTAGAGGATGTTTTCTTTATCGGTGAGGAAAGTGGACATATTGTTGACCCAGCGAGGATATCAATCAAGGCAAGTTTGCCCTCATCCTTTGAACATATTGAATCCCATGTTTTCGGGCTAAATGTGTTGTTTTATAAATTTGCACGCGTAATTCTAACTACCGGTATTTCCAAAGATGTAAATGGTAGAAATTGCATATATCCTCTTTAAAACATCAACACCTTGTTGTTTGAAACCTTAGGATTAATTAGAGTACCCTAATTGTACTCAAATGGAAACATCCATGCTTTTATAAAGTGCAAATGCTTAGCCTTGCTTAGTAACAAATAAATCATGGTTATGGATAACTTTCTATGCTATTTGAAACATTTTAAACCTTATGAACAGAGATGATTCTCTGCTTATTTGTGAACCAAAATGAAATGGATGTGAATTTTAGACTTGGGCGGGAAGTGGTATGCATATGATGATAGTTGCATATCGATAGGGGGAGTGTTCGCCTGAGTCAATCAAGGACTGAACTACATGTCACTCACTTATGTTTATCGTACATCCACATGTGTTATTTATGGGGTGACCTTGGCCTATTAAGTTAAGCACTTGTCTGATCTTGCATTCGGGAGGCCGTTGTAGTAGAGGTAGTGGCCACGAGTGAACTGTGGGCTATCTATAGGAACTACCAATGTATGTGTTGAATTTTAGGACGAGTGATCTGTTCCTATGTGTGTGTTTTCCCTGAGGGGACAAGTGTAATGTTCTGCATCACGGCATGGGTTTCTAAGTCTGTCTAATACAACGATAACGTGCCTCATGGGGGAATGGATGTGTTCGCCGCCACGATGTTAGGTTTAAGGTGTGCGCTCGCCACCTAACGGCTCTAGGACTTAAGCCTAGGGTGGATTCACACTTATCGTGCTCATGAAAGGTTAGACAATGCTTAATGTAAAAGCCTCGTTATGACCTCTAGACTACATTCACCATGAAGAGTGTGGTAGTGCCTCACGAACACGAAACAAACTAGAGTGTTCATATCATATGGGTAAAGCTGTACAAACTCTGCAGAGTTCTTAAAACTAATCGATTAGTCGTGCTCATGGTCATGAGCGGCATAGTGATGTGATGTGGTTATACTTTTGTGTTTTATAAATGTTTTTGATACTTGACTCTTTTGAAATGATGATGAATGTAATATATGTGATAATATTGTCCTGCCACCGTTGGATAGTAAGGAATATATGTGATAATATTGTCCTGCTACCGGTTGAGTAGTAAGGAATATATGTGATAGTATTGCCTTGTTACTGGTTGGGCAGTAAGGAATAATGATTACTTATTTATGTTAACATCGTGCCATGTTAATTATGCTTTATACTTTGCAAATGATATTCCATAAATATGTTGCAAATGTTTGTGAACTAAAGTTGGCTTTGTGCTGAAAATTAAATCCACATATAGCCTCTCTTTGAAGTAGAGCCTTCATGTATGTAGGTTTGATTGTGCGCTTGCCAACTCTTGCCATATGTGTATAACTTGTTTTGCAAATGTTAGACTTAGTTTAATTTGAGTGATTCAAGAATCGTTGCTTCTTTAGGTTGGATCTATAGGGGTTACCCCCAATCGGTTGTTTGTGGTTTCGGGTAGCCAAGCTTCTGTGGATCAGTAAGTATTCGGCCAGTTGGTCTATGTATTTAGTTTATTTGTATTTACTCCTTATTTTTCGGATCTTCATCGCTTAGATGAATGTGTGAAACTAGAGCTTATCCTAGGATCTAGTTCTACACTGATATAAGTATTGAGCATTTAAGATGTCGTAGAGCTTTAGCGAATTTTGTCAAGTCTTCTGGATATGTAACACATCTGGTCACCACCTTCATGTGGTTTGACCGACATGTCTCAGGCTAGAGTTGACTGTCATGCTAAAGTCCCAGCAATATCCCCTATGCTATCTACTCGGCACTTCAGATTTTATACTATGTATGTTATCTGATTTGATAGGGCAGCGATGAGAGTGGATGTGTCGAAACTTGGTTTCGGCAATAACAATCTGGGGGTAGCAGTCAAGCGCCAAACACGATGGGTTAGTATGCAAAGAGGTTTAGACAGGTTCAGGCCCTCTCTAACGAGAGGTAATACCCTACTCCTGTTTCGGGGATTCGATCCGCCGAGTGGTTTATTGATCTCTTGATCTCTTTCAATCTGTACTCTCATGAGTTTTCGCTCTGATTCTCTATATTCGTCTCCTATCCCTCAAGGGACGTCCTACCCTCCATATATAGTCTTGGAGGGTAGGGTCACAAGTCGGAGACCCAATCACACTCTATGTCGGACTCCTCAATCTTACCAACTTTGGACTATAGGCCGTTACCTTATCACAATGGTAACGTAATACCCAAGTCCTAAGCCAGTTTACATAATTATGAGTCACAACCTATCCCCTATGATAAGTCGGATAAGCCAGTCGTGAGGGTATCCGGTACCCATAATCTCCACAGTAGCCCCCGAGACCTTCACAGTCGACGAGATAAGTTTGCCTCGAACCAGAATAACACATAGCCGAATGACTCCTTAGCCGAATGCTTCTATCGCCGAGTGCTTCCATCATCTCTGCCTGAGTCTCCCGAGTGCTTTATCATCCAATAGCAAGGCTGTGAAGGGCTGAAAACATCTCAAAAATTTCTTAAGAATAGATATTTAGGTGCATCGACTGATGCACCTAATTAAGTGTAGCCCCCGACTATGTGTTTGGTTAAACAAACTAAGCATATAGTCAAGAACTATAATAATCATACTCTCCTGAATTAAATAAATGCCTAGCCTAAGCCAAAAGCAATCATAAAAAATCATATAACACATAACCTCATAATCAAGGCATAATGTATAATGAATTCCGAGTACTCGGCAAGCTCATGCTTATCCGAGTCGTTTTGCCCGAGTCATCTTAGAACAAACAACTCAGCCAACCCTCATGGGTAGAAAATCTAAGTTAATAATTCATCAGTCATGTGAAAAATATGACCAAAATATTAAATAGCTCCAGCCATAATATCGGTCTTAATCGAAAAAGCACACCAAGGTGGCAGAAAAAACATTGATATAAAATCAAACGCTTTGTAAAAGACCAAACAGCTCCTGCAACCTATAAAAAAGTTATCAGGACAGTTATAAAAAACTTTACTGTTTGTCACCTTCCAAGTTGCATCGTACCAACCTTCAACAAGTTATGTAACTGCTGTATGAAAGGATTTTAAAGGCATTGGGCAATAAGACACGCGCATATTGCCAAGGCAAATCTGCTTAAGTCCCTAGAGACACATGTCTAGCCACACCTGAACAATGGGCTGTAGGCCTCTCATGGGTCTCGGCCCAAATACGAGAAAGCCTACCATTACCCTAAAAATTACTGAAGCGCCGGCGTCTTCTCCACCGCTTCATCTTCTGATCCGAATGGTTATCCCTCATGGGACGCACCAAAATAGATTTGATAATTGAATCCCAACTGGCGCAAGAACTCAGCTTGTGACCCTTGTGGGAAATAATGATTGATCCAGACCATGAATATAGGAGATAAGCTCGCGGCCATGAATTCATGTTGCATATATTCAAAATAAGTCCAAATTGAAGGTATGATCCTCGTACTAGAGCTATTAAGCCCCTGAGCATGTTGCTTGTCCTTCTGTCGCAGTCGAGGTTATCCATTGGAGGCAACTGATGCAATCGGCATGGAAGCGAGTCCACCAATGTGAAGATAAAATTGCCCATCAAAGGTAACGAAGATATCGGTGGTGAAGACATAGTTGCCCATCAACAGCGATGACGAAATCCACCAACCATGAAGACGAAGACATAGTCGGCGGTGATAAACGTGACCAGCAGTAATGACGACAGTCATTGGCGACCAAGGCAAGTCGGTGTTGAAGATGAAGACGCGCATCCATAGCGACGACATAGGCCAGCAAAGACGACGAGACCACCAGTCGGCAACGACAAAGATAGCCGGACGATGAAGATGAAAATACTAATCAGTTGTGGCGAAATAGGCCAACCAACTGTGACAGACGCAACCGGTGGTGATGACGATCCGTAACAGAAAAAACAACCAGTTGTAGAGACAAAGTTGTCCGTCAACAGTAGCAGAATAGGTAATGCCGAAGAGACATGGCAAGATGTTGATGAAGATGGCAGCGTTGGTGTCCCAATCAAATTTTAGTGTAGACGAAACCCAAACTCCTGAAACAAAGAACTTGGTTGACAGTAGTTGACTGAAGATGAAGATAATGTCGATGACGAAGGTGCCGATGATAATAATCCATCAAACTGTTGAGAAGATATTGAAGCCCAAGTAGTTTCCTTGACGTTAGCATGAGTGTGGCGAAGAACTCCAAACTCCATGACATATAAATTAAACCTTGAACTTGACATTTGAAAAACATGGAGTAAACTGTAGCATCAACTGAGAGCCAAAGTTATTGGTGAAAATGTTGGAGTCGCTGAAGTAGAAAGCTTGCTCTGGAGCGAAGATTTTGAATCTTGTAATTGTGTAGCCCCCGACTCTATGCTTAGTTGGAAAATAACTGATCATAGAGTCAAGAACTATACCTTGTCATTGAGTAGCCATTGCTTGAGTGAAGATACACATTGAGGATGTTATGTTGAGGCTCTTGATTGGTGAAGTGACGAAACTTGCGAAGTAGAGGCAAAACAACTAGTCGACGATGAAAACGTAGACGCCCCACAACGGTGGCGTGAAAACCAACCGTGTAGGCGAAAACACCAGTCGGCGGCGGCGAAAGCAGGCCGGCGATGAAGTCGTAGACGCCCAACAACGGTGATGTCACCGATCAACCATGTAGGCGGAGACACCAGTTGGCGGCGGCGAAGGCAGGCCAACGATGAAGTCGTAGACGCCCAACAACAGTGATATCACCAATCAACAGTGTAGGCGGAGACAACAGTCGGCGGCGGCGAAGGCAGGCCAACGACGAAGTCATAGACGTCCAACAACGGTGATGTCACCTATCAACCGTGTAGGCGGAAACATCAGTCGGCGGCGGCAGAGGAAGGCCAACGATGAAGTCGTAGACGCCCAGCAACGGTGATGTCACCAATCAACCGTGTAGGCGGAAACACCAGTCGGCGGTGGGGAGGGCAGGCCGACGATAAAGCCGTAGACGCCTACCAACGGTGATGTCACCAATCAACCGTGTAGGCGGAAACACCAGTCGGCGGCGACGAGGGTAGGCGGACGATGAAGTCGTAAACGCCCACCAACGGTGATGTCACCTATCAACCGTGTAGGCGGAAACACCAGTCGGCGGCAGCGAGGGCAAGCCGACGATGAAGTTGTAGATGGCCAAGAATGATGATGTCACCAATCAACCGTGTAGGCGGAAGCACCAGTCGATGGCGGCGACGGCAGGCCGACGGTGAAGTCGTAGACGCCAGCAACGGTGATGTCACCAATCAACCGTGTAGGCGGAAACACCAGTCGGCGGCGACGAAGGCAGGTCGACGATGAAGTCGTAGACACCCACCAACGGTGATGTCACCAATCAACCGTGTAGACGAAAACACCAGTCGGCGGTGGCGAAGGCAGGTCGACGATGAAGTCATAGACGCCCAGCAACGGTGATGTCACCAATCAACCGTGTAGGCGGAAACGCCAGTCGGCAGCGACGAAGGCAGGCCGACGATGAAGTCGTAGACGCCCAGCAACGGTGATGTCACCAATCAACCGTGAAGGCGGAAACACCAGTCGGCGGCGGCGAAGGCAGGCCGACAATGAAGTCGTAGTTGCCCAACAATGGTGATGTCACCAATCAACCGTGTAGGCGAAAACACTAGTCGGCGGCGGTGAAGGCAGGCCGATGATGAAGTCGTAGTTGCCTAACAACGGTGATGTCACCAATCAACCGTGAAGGCGGAAACACCAGTCGACGGCGACGAAGGCAGGCCGACGATGAAGTCGTAGACGCCCAACAACGGTGATGTCACCAATCAACCGTGTAGGCGAAAGAACCAGTCGGCGGCAACGAAGGCAGGCCGACGATGATGTATAATTGATCGATCCTGCAGTATAAACACGTAGGATGAGTAGTATCTTATGCAAACATAGTGCTTGAGGAAAATTCAAGCATTTTAAAATATTTATAAGTATGTATTTCTCCTCTTGTTGGTTTTGATTTCCCCGAGTAGATGACTCCTCTCGTTTAAACACTCTGCCCGACTAGTCATTAATATGAGTTCATCATTGATGGAACAAAGTTTCACATATCAGAATTTACTACTCGGGTACTTTCGTAATCATTTAGAGCAGAAAACAAATTATTTTATCTCGATGCTTTTGATTTCTTCCAAGTAATACTTAGCACCTTGCGTTATACACTCCATCCAACGAACTCCCGGGTGCTAGGATTCGGCCCAAAGGCAACTATCCATTGACAACCCAAGCAGAAAGCATAGGGAAAATAGAGTTGCACAACTCGATCAGCACTTTTTTTACTCGGATTATGTCGCAAGCAATCAAGATAAATATTATCAAAAATTAACTCAAAAATATGATGTAACATCTATAGCCCCCGACTCACTGCTCAACGGAGGACCAGTTGATGTAGTGAGGTAGAGGAAAAAGAAAATATCATATAAAGAAGAAAATTAGTGATGACTTAGCTTTTTGGTATTTCCACCGGTGACGATAGAGGTGGAGCCCCACGGTGGGCTTTAATTGTTATGCTTGTCTTGCTGCGAGGCTTTAATTGCATCGTTTGATTTGGCGTAGGAGTTGGCTGTTTCGAACATCTTCTTGACTGTCCTCGGAGGCTTACACCCGAATTTGCCGATCAGCAACTCGTCGCGGACGCCTTTCTGGTACGCGGCTATGATGACGTCATCGGTGATGTCGGGGATCTTGTTTCGCTTTTCCAAAAAATGCCGAATGTAGTCTTTTAACGATTCATCGGGCTTCTGAATCACGTTGTAGAGATCGAAGTGGGTCCCGGGCCTTTCGAAAGTGCCCTGGAAATTGGCGATGAAGTGGTCCCGAAGCTCGCTCCACGAATCGATCGAACCTCTTGGTAAGCTTGTGAACCAGTTCCTGGCTGAATCGGCGAGAGCAACGGGCAGGTAGTTCACCATGGCCTTGCTGTCTCCTCCTGCTGCGCGGATGGCGAGGGTGTAAACGGTCAACCATGACTCGGGGTCGGTTTTGCCGTCATACTTGTCAATCCCGGTGGGCTTGAATCCACTCGGCCAATCCACTCGACGCAGGTCCCGAGTGAACGCGGGTACTCCATCGTCATTGTTGTCAGGTGATCTCCTTCGGTCTTCATAATAGGGTCTATTGCACTTACGATGACTCGGTCAAATACCTCCATCAAGTCACTCAGCAGGGGTCTCCGCGAGCCGCTTTGGTAGTTGGAGTTTTGATGAATCCGATCGTAGACGGGTGGCCAACCGTGACCTCTCTCATGAGAGTCGGCCGATTGTTCTTGATGCTTCCATGCTGCATAATGGCGAGGTTCTTTGGACTTGGCGGGTGTCTTGCCCTGCTCGGGTCTCTTGCTCAGCTCACGTCTCCGGTAGTCTTTGAATCGCATCGGCAGCAGGCGGCTGTCCTCGGGTGTCTCGGTGATGGACTCAGTAGCTCTCCGCACGGAGCTCGTGGGAGCGCCGTTGGCTATGGCTGCGACGATAGTCTTTATCTTGTCTAGAAGTGGGGTTACCGCCGCGGGTGCCGCTTCAATGACGGTGTCGATGAGGGTGAGAGCAGCGATGACGTTTTGCTGAGGCGTCTGGAAGATGTTAGCATTGTCGACTCGCGTCTGTAATATAGCCTCGCGGGCGGAGCGCCCTGTTGCCCTCAAGTCTCGTTTCCTTTTGTCTGCTTCTTCTTTCTTCTTGATTTCTTCCTCTTTGTGTTTGTTCTCCTCCTCCACACGTTCGCGCTCCTGCTCCAGCCTGGCTTGTTCTTCTTCCATATGCTTGCGCTCTTGCTCAAGCTTGGCTCGTTCTTCCTCCGTGATCCTCCGGGCCATGGCCGAGTCGGTCTCGGCTACTTCAGCCATGAGGACGTTGAGGAGCGCCGGATCGTAGTAATCTTTATCTAAGTTGAGGCCGTTGATTTCGTCAGTGGGGATGTCGTAGAGGTCGTCGAAGTCGGAGGAGCTGAGGTTTTCGTCGAGGTCCGTAGATGAGTATGACCCGAGTCATTCGAGGATGGCAGCCACCTCCCTCGCACCCGGATCGCAGCATGTAGATGATGAAGAGGATTCTCCCGAGTGGATCAGATCCAACTCGGAAGACAAGAGATTGTAGTAGGTCTTAGCGTCGTCTAGTAACCCAAACGGTGCCGAGTGATTTCCCCTTCCCGACTGGTTCGAATCCGAGTCGGGGAAAGAGAGCTTACCGAATTTGTCGGTGATGAAGTTGAGGCTGCCGAAGCGGAACGTCTGTCTAGGGGCGAAGACGAAGTCGTCGATGCCTAATGAAGATCCCATCGCACTTGTCGGCGAGATGAAGAAGAAAACTTGACGCAGAGACCCTACCTGGCGCGCCAACTCTCGAAACTTGGTTTTGGCAATAACAATCTGGGGGTAGCAGTCAAGCGCCAAACACGATGGGTTAGTATGCAAAGAGGTTTAGATAGGTTCAGGCCCTCTCTAACGAGAGGTAATACCCAACTCCTATTTCGGGGATTCGATCCGCCGAGTGATTTATTGATCTCTCGATCTCTTTCAATCTGTACTCTCGTGAGTTTTCGCTCTGATTCTCTATATTCGTCTCCTATCCCTCAAGGGACGCCCTACCCTCCTTATATAGTCTTGGAGGGTAGGGTCACAAGTCGGAGACCCAATCACACTCTATGTCGGACTCCTCAATCTTACCAACTTTGGACTATAGTCCGTTACCTTATCACAATGGTAACGTAATACCCAAGTCATAAGCCACTATTGTGATCACGTATATATGAGGCACTAGTTAGATCATAAGGACGGCAGGATGTTTGCCCCTACTAGAATCTATGCTCTCACCTCATGTTGTATTTTCACCATGATACTGCTGGTGTAGAGCATGCTATGTTTTTGAAGAACCATGTATTCCTCTCTTTCTGAACGTCCCAACTGATCAACAGGATCACCATTGTTAATCCCTTCCGGCGTTCTATCTCAACTAATTGAGTCATCATTATCCACCATTTGAAAATCATAGTGTGTGTACGCTAGTTACCAGTTTTAGGTCCTGTTACCCTATACAATTGTTTTTCTGTCCCATATGTACACTATGGCTGACAAAGACATCCCAACAACTGAAAATAAATGGCAAACCAATAAACCATTTGTTTTTTTCCACCAATCATCACTCTCTGTATATATAGCCTTAGGCCGTATGGAGCACTCGATAAGCTTGTATTCTAATTCGCCTCCCTCTTCCAACATGAGTCTTGCCAACATTCTTGAGATAATGGAATCTCTTCCCTTAGAGACGAGATTCACAAAGTATCCCTTGCGGCAATATGGCGGATTTTGGTTGTCGGAGGTCATGCTCAATGGCGTTGTTGTGGCTGAAATTAGCTTTCAACCGAGGCCATCCGACACCCTCCTCGCAAGCTTTCCAAAGTGTGGCACCACCTGGCTCAAAGCCCTCACCTTGCAACCCTGAACCGTTCGACTCACCTGCCGTCGGATGAACATCACCCACTTCACCACAACCCCCATGACCTTGTTGGGTTTCTTGAGATTTACCCCAAGCTCGAGTTGTACGAGTCACTCTCATCTCCATGGCTGCTCTCAACCCACCTGCCATATTCAGTGCTGCCTCATCACATCAGGGAACAAGAACCTGGGTGCCGGCTAGTCTACATCTGCCGGGACCCCAAGGATGCCATGGTCTCCATGTGACATCAAAACAAGAAGGAGAAGAAGAATAGGTCGACGTTCGAGGAGATGTTCGACATGTTCTGTGAAGGACGGTGTGTTGTCAGTCCGTGCCGGTGAGTACTGGGATGAGAGCTAGGCTAGACCCAGTAAGGTGCTTTAATTTCCTCATGTATGAGGATCTTCTGCGAGATATTGCGGGCAACCTAAGGATTCTGGCAGAGTTTATGGGCTGTGGGTTCTCTCGCCAGGAAGAAGATGATGGTATCATGCAGCAAATTGTAGAATTGTGCAGCTTGAACAACCTGAAGAATTTGAACGTGAACAAGAGTGGAACTACCCTTCTAGGGCTCTCCAAAGATGGCTTCTTCAGGAAGGGAGGAACTGGCGACTGGAGTGATCACATGTCACCAGAGATGGCAGTGAGGCTGGACAAGATCGTTAAGGAGAGGTTGGAGGGCTCTGGACATCCAATTATTTCCAGGATCGATGCTAAAGCAACAACTTCGATCGGTTCATCCATGCTTCTAAAGCCAAATACATTAAGGAGTAACAAGTCGGCTGGCTAATTACCATGTCTCAACAAGAAGTGGGTGTGACTGGGATGCATCAACCGGTAACTGTACTTGTTTTATATATAATAAGTGTCGGACTATAGTTATTTTTATGTAAGAATAAATCAAAGTACCTCAATCCCTTAAAAGAATAAAAAAATAATTACCTCAATGTTGCTTTGTTAAAATGGTTTGTACCGTTGAAAAGGTATCAGAATGCGAAACTTTTACAAAGTGTACAAGAACTGTGAGTATGTAAAAATTTCACGTTCTGAGTCAACTGTTCTGTCAAATTTAAAAAATGCTTAGTCACCCTTCCGAGCTAAAGAACAGGGGGAATATGTGGAAAATTTCTATGGGCCTATGTGCAATATATGTATGATGATTGATAAGAAGTCCACAAAGCTCTACTTCTTGAAATACTCCATGGTTTAAATTAATAATTTTCCATTTTTAAATATATCATGGTATTAATTGTTAGACATGACGTTTGACCATTAGTCAACTTAAAAAATTTAGTGTAAACATACAAAATATAAGGCATGCTTAAGCCATCTTCAATGATAAAACAAGTCCAAACAAAATAAATGACACTTATATTGTTTTCTTAAAATTAAATGATTAATGGTGTTAACTTTATTAATTACTTTAAAAATAAAAACGCAGTCGTTATTCTTCCGTATCCTTTCCACTTTACGCAGGAGGTGCTCCACGTAACCATCATATGATCTAGTAATTTATTCCCAATCCATTCATTAAGTCAATCCTCAATTATATAGACATGCTCTCTTCCGAAACACAAGCACATTACTAGTATATTTTAAAAATGAAGATATTATATTTCATGGACGGACGATTTGGCATGCATTATGACTACTCTGAGTACAGCCAGTGTCTGTCAAATGGCTGATGGCTCAGATGTATTTTTATGTCATGGTTACTGGTTTGAGCAAGTCGGATGATTAATTTGATCCCTAAATGGCAGTATGCATATGATTAGCCAACTACCACGAGGAAGTGAAGAGTTGTTCACTAGTGACGCAGTAGCATTGGCCCAGTTCCTACTGTATTTGCGAGGACTTATTGGAGGACAGAGGGACCCTATATCATACCCATTACCCACACTAGTCATCATCGCCATCGCCAGCTCTCACACATTCGTCCACAAGTCGTTCCGCCATCTCCCTTACACACACCATTTTCTTCATGATCACCACCATCTCACATACATTCTCAATCTCTAATGTAATTTCCTTATGTGTTAGCTCCTTGTGTTGGCAATGTGTGGCGTTTGACATGAGTGCTAAGTTATTTGCATGCGCTGTATGCATGTGCATTAATTTCTACAGATCATACAGGAGAAACGCCGTTACGGCGGCCGCGCATCTGTGCCCAGCTGGTTACTGGTCGTCTACATGGAAATGCCGTCGTGGCGGCAGCACAAGCGTATTTCATAGGTCACGGGTTCTCAATATACACAAGGAACATCTGTTAACATCTAAATTTGACATCTAAGACAAAAAATAGAAAACACATCTAAAATTTGGAAAAGTCCTAGGCCTGTTGTGTAGGGCCGGTTTGACCAATGGCCTAAGGCCAGCTGTCTTACCGGTGGCATATGGTCGGTCAGACCGACAGAGTTTGACTCTGAGTCCAATTTGCCTATATTCGAGTTTTCTTACATGAGCCTGAGTTTTTCAGAATCCTGATTAGTTTCTAGTCCTAGTAGAACATCGAAAGGTCTGTGTAATGCAAGACCAACCCTTTTTAACGATCATGGCCAGTTCAATTAATTGAGACAACCAATTTACAACCAACATAATAGCCAATTGAATTGTACTTTCGATATTGCATCTAGTTTTTGTCTAGTTTTTATGCTAGTTTGTTTATCTTTGTCGGTTTGCAACATAAGCCATCCATCTTCGTTGCAAGAGTGCGAGTCCTCTTTGTAGATTTGTCCCGCAAACCTTGTATTCCATCCACGAGACAGGTGTTAAACCCTAATTGTCTAAATCGGCTCTGCTAACCGGTTTTGATCTTCTCCATCCATCTTGACCGGGGGGTTTACTCAAGGTTTGTGGTGGTTGGCGACTCCATATGACCGTAAAGCTTTAGGTGGATTAGGGATCATGTTGGTGGTGTGACTGAAAAAGGCATCAACACGATTTTTGGTGACTCCACTACAGACGTCTACATCAACATCATGAGCAAGCACGAGGAGGTGGATCCAAGCAACATCTTGCCTCTTACCATGGAGGATTTGACTGAGTAGAAGTGACAAGATTCTGAGAAGCAGGAGATGGCACTAAACAAGGCGATCCCTTGGAGTTACATGAAGACCCGCCATGGCATTTCTAGAAAGAACATCCCTCTACCCAGAATTGTCATCTCTGAAGAGGTAAATTCTGATGACAAACTATCTCCTTCTATTCAACAATTTCTAGCGAGTTACATAGATGAAAACATAACTTCTACTTTCAATAATAAATTAGAGGCCACTATGAGTTCTTATTTTGATATAAGGGTGATAAATGTGATCAATTCCAAATTCGGCTCTCTTATGCCCAATTTGCCGCCACGTAATTCAATGCCTAGTACTAGTGAGTTCCCTGTGCAACAAATCTGTAGTAAAACTGATAAAACAGGAAAACACATGACAAATTACGCGTGGGGTGCCGGTCAGGCCAGCTCTGTGTCATGCCATGATAAATTCCTCTCAATTAAAAATCATTCTCTAAATGGAGTAATAGCAATTATTAAAATCCTAAAAAAATCTCAATCAATAAAATACGAACAAGAAAAATTCTAATGTGGCTTGGAGTATTTTTCTTAAATCCTCCATGGTCTAAAACGTGCCATCAAATTTTAATTGAATTTTAAGATAACTCTAACTAATTTTATTCAACAATAAACAATTTGTAGTGTTTCCTAAAAAGAAAAATCTAAAAATAAATCTCCTCCTATGGACCATATCTAGCCCAAAGTCTATCCTCTCTCCCTCCCTCAGCCTATGGCCGAAGTCCCTTTCCCCTCCCCTCTTGTCTCCCTCGGCCTGACCCGGCCCCATTGATGCCCCTTCCTTAGAGCTTTTCCAAGAGTCATCCTATATTGTTCCGAATCCAAAATTTTTGGGCTTTCATGGAAAAAACCAGTTCCAAACAGTAATCCTATCCACCTACAAAAAATTGGAAACCCCATCTCTGTGAAAGCCGCTTTTCACATCTCGGGAACTCCCTTCACTCCAAATTCTCTCTTTCGTGCGCCTGGATATTTCATCGCCTTTGCGCACTAGGGAAGTCTCGCCCGCCGCCACTTCGAGGAGTTCCACCGATGGCCCCAGCTCCCCAAATCCTCCCCGACGTTGCCATTCTTCCCGCCAGCAGCTCGAGGTCTCATGGCGCTGGCCCCACTTCAACGCTCCACATCTGCATCGACCGGCACTCCTTGACGTGGTCGTCTGACTAGCGCTTGCCCGCTGTGGCCCGGACCAACGTCGGCCCCTCGTGGGGTTTCTTTTTCAAGGAGAGAAGGTGGAGTGGAGGGATCAGAGATGAGATGAACGGAGAGGAAGAAAAATAGTAGCTACCGTTTTCTCCTTCACTTTCTTACCAACGCTACGCTTCCTGCCTGATGACTGATGTGAGAAAGTAAGTGAAGGAAGATCTCATGAATCACTCACTGGTCTTGTCTTTTGCATGGCCTCTCTGGCGTACAGGCCGGCTACTCAACCCGTCGTTCTCTGTAAATCTCTAAACTCCTCAGCATTGTACGTATCTGAATCTCTCTGAACGACCCGAGAGGAGGTGGAAAGAACATAATTTTTATCATTAGTTAATGTATCGGCCAACTTTTTTGTTTTAGAGAGTCAATTTTACCCAATCTCTTTGAAGGATAACTATTTTCACTTGTCAAAATCTGTTTAGAATTCCCATAAACAGATTTTTGGGGATTAAATATGGTGATGCTCTTACCCCCTTGTTTGCCCCTTGAATCCCGCCCTCAATCGCCGGGATTTAAGGCTCATTCAATCGCCTCCATCAATGGTTGTCGTCTGTGCTTTCCGCCGCCGCCCCGCCCCTTCCCGTGCTTGGCTCTTTGCTCTCCTTTGTCTTGAGGACGGCAACGGGGGCTTCCCTTGCTCCGATGAGGTAACCCTCAAGTTGTGTGCTCCTTTGAAGACATCTAGTACGTGCGCCTTCCATAAGGCATGGTTGCTCTTGTTGAGTTTCTCTGAGACTACATGGACTACTTGTGGATTCGTGAAAGAAGATCAGGAAGAGCTAGCCATGGCGGCATCGTTGGGTAGGTTTTGGCGAAGGTTTCTTTGGTAGATCTATTCCTGCTTTGATACCTTATAGAAAAACAGAGAGGGAGGCAGTACCTTAACCTTGGTACCACTTGTTTATATAAGATGAAAATAGCCTCCATCATGGCGCATACATCGGAAGGAACCAGTTGTTTAAACAACCAGTATACAGAGAAGTGATAAAACATGTTATCACATATGCTAGCTTAGAGGTAGAAGGAAACTCTATCTGATGTGGCCATGGCTCCTATTGATATAACCATTTCTCATATCATAGCTGAAATGATAGACTTCATGATCAAGCCGCACAAGCTCTGATACCACTTGATAAACCCTGAGATCCACTCAATACGCCCATGGCTTTGATTGGCCCGATCTTTTAGTGAATTGATGATAACTATGACTTGGGAGAAACATTGACAACCCGACTACAACCATACAAGACGTTGTTGTGTTGCGCCTTAGCAATCGATACACCTCTCCGTGGGTTATTGATCTTGCTAGTGAAGATCAGCCTCATTCCTAGAAGCAAATCGAAGAAACAAGCAAGAATAAAATAAAAACAATCTGAATTGCAAATAGGAATTTAATACAAATTATAAGTTGGGGTTCCGTAACGAGAAAAACAATGATCTAACCGATCACGGCTTTACCCGGAAAAGTAGCAATGGCTAAATTTTAATCTAAACAAAACCCGATAAACCCTGAAGGGGTACCTAGCTATTTGAGGAGGGAGGATGACCGAGGGGTCCCTAGGGTCATGCCCAACTAGATTGGGGTGCACCCCACTGGGCCCCACTTGGGCGGAGGTCCCAGATGAAGTTACAAGCCCATAGGCCCATTATAGATGACGCAACACCTTGTTTCTATTATTGTGGTCGATTAAGAATGAATTTGGAGATGAGGCTAGATCTGTTAGAAAGAGGAGTCCAAGAGCTTCCCATCAAGTAGTCACAGGCCAAAAACAGAGCTCGTATGCACATTTGGCGGCCATTTGAAGTCAACACTATTGCAGTTGGCCGAATTGGATTCCAAAACTTATGCGGCTTGATCATGAAGTCTGTTAGTTCAGCTATGATGTGAGCAACGGTTTTATCAATAGGAGCCATGGTCACCCCATCTTGATAAACCCTGAGCTCCACTTAATACGCTCATGGCTTTGATTGGTCTGATCTTTCGGTGAGTTGATGATAACTACGACTTGGGATAAATGTTGAAGACCTGACTACAACCATACGAGACCTTGTTTTCTTGCGCCTTAGCGACCGATACACCTCTAAGTGCATTGTTGATCTTGTCGGTGAAGATCAACCTTTTTCCTGCAAGCAAATCAAAGAAACAAGCAAGAATAAGATAAAAACAATCTGAATTGCAAATAGGAATTGAATACAAATGATAAGTTCGGGCTCCGTAAGGAGAAAAACGGCAATCTAACCGATCACAGCTTTACCCGAAAAAGTAGCAATAGCTAAACTTTAATCTAAACAAAACCCGAGAAACCCTGAAGGGATACCTAGCCATCTAAGGAGGTGGGAGGATGACCAAGGGTTCCCTAGGGTCGTGCTTCACTAGATTGGGGCGCACCCCACATGGGCCCACTTGGGCCCATGTCCTAGATGAACTTACAAGTCCATAGGCCAATTATAGTTGATGCAACATCTTGTTTCTGTGATTGCGGTCGATTGAGATAGAATTTGAAGATGAGGCTGGATCCATTGGAAAGAGGACTCCGAGAGCTTTCCATCAAGTACACACAGGATGAAAACAGAGCTCGTATGCATATTTGGCGGCTGTTTTAATTCAACGCTGTTGCAGGCGACCGAATTAGATTCCATAACTTGTGCGGCTTGATCATGAAGTCTATCAGTTCAGTTATGATGTGAACAACGGTTGTATCAATCGGAGTCATGGTCACATTATTTTCCCCTTCTTCACGGAAAACTGTCCTCGGTTTTTTCATATGGTGCTCTTCGCGTAGTCTATTTAGAACAACCTTTTTCTTCCAATTAAAACTAGAGAAACTCGAAGTAGCATGATTAGAAATAACATGTCTCTCTAGCTTGTAATTTTTATCCACATATACAGAAGGTTTTAAATCCGAACATATGTAAACTCTATGCACCAAATATTCCTCTCTCAGTATATTCATCAAAGATATGAAAATTAACATTAGTTGGACATGGCAAATCAAACATAACAAATAATTTCTCCTTCAAACTATCGTGCTCACAAAAATCATCAAACTGAACATAACCCAAAGTATTTATAGATGATAGCAATTCATGTGTATCAACTTCATTAGCAATGTGAACAACATACTTAAAATCAGCGCAGAAAGAATTAACAATAGGAATAGCATGTTCATTCATTAGTTGCGGCGTGGATATAAGTGAAGCATTATCACACAACTCTTCTTTATCACACAAACAAATCAACTTGAGACAAAGGAATCTCAACAATTGGTTTCACTAATGGTGCTCTACTATAGCATGAAAAGTGGACATGTGTAGTGCAGCTTGAGAATACTCACCCTAATTTATCTCAGCACCATTTATTTTACCATGCAAACTTTCTTCAAACATCATAGGTGCTTCACGCTTCTCCTCTTTCTTCTCAAGAACATCATTCTCCTCCTTTTGTTGAATGTGAACTCTCTGCAAAATGTTGGTAATAGAAAACACAAAGTATTGCTTCTTCCATGTTTGCACATCATCATTACATAAGGATATAAGAGATTCAGAAACAGTAGGTAAATCACATTGTTAATGCTTTCTCTCATTTAATATGATTTGGCTATCAATGCTATCAGCAAGCATGAATTGGTGTCACATTAGCAAGCATAACCTGAATTTCAGAATTAAGCGCCTTGAAAAATTCACGCATTATGTTTTCATTGCATTCTTTTAGACCACTGTAGAAGATACAAACAATATATTCATGGATGTACTCCCTAACAGTTCTATCACCTTGTTTCAAATGTTCTAATTTCATAAGAAGAGTAATTTGTAATAAAAACTTAAAAAACACTTTCTCATCATGGTTTTGCATTCGTCCCAAGTTTCAGGTTTGTTATTAACATGACACCACCAAAATAAAACAGAAGAGATAAACTTATTACTAACAGCCTTAATCATTTGAGCATCAAAAAAATCATATTTATCAAATTCGTTGTCTACTACTAGCTCCCAATCAATATAAGTAACAAAATCGTTCATACCTTCATAGAATGGTAACATAGATTCAACTCGTGCAAAATTATAGTCAGGTACCTCATATGCATCACATGAAGAAGTCGTCATATCTCATCAAAGGTAAAGAAGTCGATGTTGAGTATGACCATCTTGTATCCCCTTCCGTAACCCTGCTGTGGTTAGTAGCAAACAAGAAACATTCACAAAAATATGCACGCTCCTATCAACTACTAGGTAGTGGAGGCTCAAATTTCACACACACTTAAGCTTTTAACCAAGCTCTTACAAGTTCTTACCCATGCAAGCAGAATGGTGACATACACCGACCAAACCGAGGACCCCAATGAAGGTTGGATATATCGATGCCTTGGCAAACACTTGTTGTACGGCTGCAATCAAATCTGTGGAACTCTAGATAGGCTTAAATATATAGCAAAGGTATAGCAAAGAAATAGCAAATGCTCAAATTAGAGAATGCAAAGTTGAATAATTGTTTGAAGTCAAGTACCGTACTGGTCCTAGGATAGAACATACTAGAGATGCGAGCATAGACACAAATGATACCACAAGATAACACTAAAAATTACTCAAGCACAACTCTGATATATAAAAGTAATCTCAAAGATAACGACTAATTTTCTCTTTTATTTCTTTCTTTTTTTTCATTCTTTTCTTTTTTTTTGGTGCGGCTTTTTTTTCTTTTTTAAGCACCTTGTAGACCCCTGTTTTTACAATAGGAATCATTCGTGTATACTGTACCATTTCCCTGGATCAAGTAGTTTGGTACACACGAACTCATAGTTGAAATACCAATTGCGCATACACAAGCGTCGAGTGCGAATTATTACAACAATAGGCCCAAAGGCAATAGTCTTAGAACAAGGGACCAAATGGTCCGGAATACATCCAAAAGCAAAAATAGATAAGGCAGCAGATTAGAGGCGACGGCAACGCCATTGCCACAGGCAACGACCGTAACTAAGACCTACTGAGCGCCATCGTCATCGGCAGCCTCCTGGTAGTAGGCATATGGATCCTCCGAATCGTCATCTCCGGCTTCTGGTTGAGTTGTAAATTGCAAGGGTGAGTACTAACCGTATTCAGCAAGCCACCACAACAATAATGCATATGATAGACGGTATTCCAAGGAATGGCTTCAGGTTCTTTTGCGTAAAGCAGGTTTTGTAAATCTTTGCACAAGCCTAAGACCTAGCATAGACTGATCAAATTTTAATACCATAGTTCTTTAATCAATGACGGTTCTGTCCACCATCCATTGTGATCACAAGGATGACTTCCCGCCATTGGTTGTCATGGTTTTCTGGGGTCTACCCCTTCTCGCCTCCCGAGAAGTGGATCCACCAGCAAAAAATCATCATGCAATATCCCATCCCAATCAGTTTAAGAATTTAGAGTCTAGCCAAGTGTAATACATGTCCTGGTGCTCAATAACCGCGAACACGGCTATTCGAATAGATTTGATTTACTCACACTGTAGTGGATGTACACTTTACCCATACTCCGTGACTGCCCAACGCATGAGTCTCATCCCAACACATGAGACGTGTCACGGCAAAACATTTCAATAACCTCACATTGGTAGTTTCTGCTCCATGAACTTGCATCCTCAGGCACTCTAGGCGTCACAAGTTTCGAGTAGTGAGAGGAGTTCTGGTGCTCCCGAGAAGGGAAGACTTACACATGCATTAAGTTATAATTAAGTTTAGGTTTGCACATGGTGGTCCTACCGGTGGCGACCCCACCGTATGCCCGTGCCTTTCGTACACATCGAGAAAACCACTATGCATGGATACTGCCTCCTCTCGGCTATTTACTCCTCTAGGTCTATACCCATTCGAGAAGTATGGTTGCACGGGAGGTCGTTTCATGCTTAGCTCCATGGCTTGGTCCTTAATTGACCAGGGACAGCACTTGCCTTTACCGGACACCACCCAAGTCCTCCAACCGCCCCAGTCCAAAATAGTTGTATAGTTTTATTTTTTCTTTCGCAAACCATGCCATCAATGTCATGGCAATGTGGCGCTCATGTCTCCTCATGCCACATCTCAACCACCTTCCCAAAGGTAGTTGCCCGTGCATAAAGCATTTTGATAAATATGGATGTGCATGATTCTAAAGTAGCATGGCTAAGCATTGTCAAGTATCGACTAAAAATATACGATATTGTGGATGACAAAGATTTGCATGGATAATCAATATCAAAGGCATGGCATATAGCAAAGTAGGCATTCACATATATTCATATAGCATGCAAACTTTATTTTAAATCCAAAATAAGTTCGCAATTGGTTCAACATGCTCATGGTTTAGTGATGACTTGCCTTGCTCGAAGTTCTGCGGTTCTTGATCCTCGTTCGGAATCACAACACCCTCGGGGTCTAGAATTACGTGCGAAAGAGTTGATTTGAATTCAATTAGAATTCGAATAATATCCAACAAAAACTGAGAAGAAAAAACAAGATCGAGCGCAAGCGTCAAAATTTCGTTATCGATTCAAATATATGCAAAATAGTACTATTCCGATTTTAATCCATTTTGTGCTAAAATATTTGCGTTAATCGATTAAAGTATTTTACCCAATTTAATTTATGTGATTTCGAATAAATCCACCTAATAATTAGTTTTCGATAATAATTAACCATAATTTCTAGGAATTTTCAAAAATCACCGACGATTAATTCTCCGACTATTATATATATATATATTTAAGTTAACTTTTCCCCCGATTTTCCTAATTCTCTTTCCTCTTATTTTCTTTCTCCTTTTCCTTTTTCTTTTCCCTTTCTTTTTCTTTCCTTTTTCTTTTCTCCTCTATTCTGTTTCCCTTTCTTTTCTGTTTCTTCTTCTCTCTTTCCTCTCTTGGCTCCCTCTATTCCTCTCCTTCTCTTTCTTTTCTTTCCCTCTCTCTGCTCCCTCTCTCTCTGCCTGCAGGCGGCGGCCGGCGGGGGGCTTACCGGCAGCGGGTTGTCCGGCGACAGCGACGCAACGAGGTGGACGCGGCGCAAGGCAGCGGCCCGGAACGGTGACGGCGGTGGCTTGGGTGGAGANTGGGGTAGGGAGGGAGGGAGGAGAGGGGGGCTTTATAGGGACGGGGAGGGCGCGGTGGCCGGCGCGGGGTGCGAGGCGGCCAGACGACAGCGGCAATGGCGATAGGCAGCGAGGAGACGGCGCTGCGCGGCAGAGGTGATGGCGCGGGGCGCGAGGCGGCGCGGCGACGCGACGACGACGGCGACGCGCGCGGTGTGGGCCTCGAGGCGGCACAGCGATGCGACGGCAATGGCAACGCGTGCGGGGCACGAGATGGCCAGGCGCGGCGCGCGGCAGAGGGAGGGCGGCGACGGGACGGCTAGGGTCTAGATTGAACACCTAGATGGTAATGAACAGTACCTTTCCTTATTTTTGCAAATATGGTTAGATTTCCAATTTAAAACTTCTCCCAAAAATTCAAATTTTCACCCAAATGAATTTTGCTCAATATTTGTATTATTCCACCCAAAAGATTCACCCAATATTTTATATCACCCATATTTATCTATATACATTTATATATTTATATATGTAGATATATATATATATAATTTCTTATTTTAAGGTATAAATTTATACTATCCAAAATAGAAAACTCGCTTATGATATTCATGTCGATTATTTTATTTGCTACCAATCTTGCTTAAAACTTATTTCAATTTATTTTTCTTAATTATTTATTTAGCCGATTTCCTTTTTAGGGTTTATACCTAATTTATTCTGATTAATTAACTCCGCAAATAAAGAATCAAATAAATGGGCAATTAAATTCGGCATGGTGCAAATTGATCAAAAGTTTTCAATATTACCCGTTTTAGGGTTTCGTTTTCGTCGGTCGAATTTTCAAGACGTTACAAACCTACCCCCCTTAAATAAATCTCGTCCCGAGATTTCTTACCGGTTGTCGAACAGGTGCGGGTATTCAGTCTTTAAGAACTCCTCGCTTTCCCAGGTGGCCTCTTCCTCCGTGTGGTAACTCCATTGTACTTTTTACATACGCCATACCTTGGTCCGGGTTCTCTTCTCAGCCTCACCCAATATCCTTACCGGGTGCTCCGGATACGTGAGATCACTACTGATGTGGATCTCTCCCAACGGGGCTTGCTCTTCTGGTACCCTAAGACACTTTTTCAGTTGAGACACATGGAAGACCGGATGTACATCAGAGATGTTCTCCGGTAGCTGTAATTGATAGGCAACTTCTCCTCATCTGGCAATTATTTGAAAGGGTCCCACATATCTTGGTGCAAGCTTTCCCTTAACCTTAAACCTTTTGGAACCCCTCAGCGGAGAGACCTTCAGATATATGTAATCTCCCACATTAAATTCCAAATCTCTTCTCCGCGTGTCCGCATAGCTCTTTTGTCGAGATTGTGCCACCTTCAGACAGTCATGGATCAGACGAACCTTTTCTTCAGCTTCCTTGATTATATCGAGTCCAAATACGGCTCGTTCACCGGTCTCAGACCACATCAATGGAGTACGGCATCGTCGACCAAATAAGGCTTCATTCAGTGACATCTTCAGACTAGCTTGGTAATTATTGTTATAGGAAAACTCGACGTAAGGTAGGCGCTTCTCCTAGTCCTAAGTGAAATCCAATGCACACGATCTCAGCATGTCTTCTAGGACTTGATTTGTCCTCTCTGTCTGGCCATCGGTTTGTGGGTGGTATGTTGTGCTAAAGGCGAGGTAGCTTCCGAGTGCCTCGTGTACTTTACTCCAAAAATGTGAGGTAAACTGCGTTCCGCGATCAGATATAATCCTCTTAGGTACGCCGTGTAGGCATACAATCCTAGACATGTATAGCTCGACTAATTTGGCACCACTGTAATTGGTTTTGACAGGAATGAACCTTGCAGTCTTGGTGAGTCGGTCCACGCTGCGATCTTAGGCAATCCAACAATAAAATCCATGCCTATCTCATCCCATTTCCAGTCTGGAATCTTAAGGGGTTGCAGCAAGCCTGCTGGTCGTTGATGCTCGGCTTTTACCTTCTGACATACGTCGCAAAGTGGTACATATTCGGCTACATCCCGCTTCATGTTGGGCCACCAATATTCCTCCTTTAAGTCTTGGTACATCTTCGTGCTCCCACGGTGTAGTGAATAGGCAGACTCATGCGCTTCCTTAAGAATTAATCCTCTCAGACCGCCTTGTTCTAGTATACAAATCCTCTTCTTATACCATACAATTCCTTTCTCGTTGATCGAGAATTCCTTTGCACGTCCTGCGGCCATGCGCTCCTTTACTTCTCGAATCTCTTCATTATCTTTCTGATCCTCCTCTATCTGCGTTCTCAAAAGAGGTTGAATCTCTAGGGTGTTCATTTCGCCATGAGAGACTAAATGCAGGTTAAATCGGCCCATCTCTTCCTGTAGCTCAGTGGCCATATCTCCAAGTCTCAAATGGTTACAATGGCTTTTGTGACTCAGTGCGCCAGCCACGACATTTGCCATTCCGGGGTGATAATGGATCTCCAGATCGTAATCCTTGATCAATTCCAACCACCGCCTTTGTCTTAGGTTGAGATCGGGCTGAGTGAAGATATACTTCAGGCTCTTGTGGTCGGTGTAGATGTCGTAGTGATTCCCAATCAGATAGTGTCGCCACATCTTTAGTACATAGACTACTGCTGCCAACTCAAGGTCGTGGGTAGGGTAGTTTTCCTCATGAGGTCGTACTTGTCGTGAGGCATATGCCACCACTTTTCCTTCTTGCATTAATACGCCTCCCAGACCTTGCCTTAACGCATCACAATATACTACAAAGTCTTTTCGGTTGTCGGGCAGAACCAGAATAGGTGCAGAGTTCAGTTTTTCCTTGAGCTGCTCAAAACTTTTCTGACACTGATCTGACCATGCGAATTCTTTTTCCTTCTTTAACAGCTGAGTCATGGGTCTGGCTATTTTAGAGAATCCTTCTATAAACCTTTGGTAGTATACGGCTAATCCCAGAAAACTCCGGATTTTGGTTACCAACTTGGGTGCTTTCCATTCCGTAACGGCCTCGACCTTAGCAGGGTCTACTGCCACTCCTCCAGCTGAGATTACATCACCGAGAAAGGCGACTTCCTTTAACCAGAACACACATTTGCTAAACTTTGCATAGAGCTGATGCTCCCGAAGCTTTTCTAGCACTAGGCGCAAATGTTCCGCATGCTCTTCCTCGTCTTTAGAGTAGACAAGAATATCATCGATGAATACTACCACAAACTTGTCTAAGTACTCCATGAACACTTTGTTCATGAGGTTCATAAAATAGGCCGGCGCGTTGGTTAATCCAAAGGACATTACCATAAACTCATATAATCCATAGCGAGTCGAGAACACGGTCTTAGGAATATCTTCGGTTCTAATATTCAATTGATGGTATCCGGACCTGAGGTCGATCTTAGAGAATACTCTAGCTCCTTTGAGTTGATCGAAAAGATCATCGATCCGAGGTAGTGGATACTTATTCTTGATGGTCACCTGGTTCAACGAGCGATAATCCACACACATTCTCATACTGCCATCTTTCTTTTTCACAAATAGCACTGGGGCTCCCCAAGGTGATGAACTGGGGCGTACAAATCCTTTCTCTTGTAACTCCCTAATTTGTTTCTTGAGCTCTTCCAACTCGTTGGCCGGCATCCGGTATGGTCTCTTGGATATGGGGGTAGTACCAGGCATTAAATCAATGACGAACTCTACATCTCGGTCCGGTGGCATCAACGATAGTTCTTCCGGAAATACATCAGGGTAGTCTTGAACTACGGACATTTCAGTCATTGGAAGCATGGTAAATATACCACCAGCGCGTTCAAACAACTTAGGATCCTAATCCATGGTTACTCTTATTACTGATACCCAAGGTGTGGTTAAGGTAACTTCTCTATGGCCACAATCAATGACTCCTTTGTTCCTTGTTAACCAATCCATGCCCAATATGATGTCAAGGGTTTGGGGTATTAAGACCATGAGGTTTGAGGGAAACACCATATCCCTAAGACGGATAGGCACGTCGATACAAGCAAGGCTTACTATTATCTCACCCCCAGCTGAGTGTACTAGCATTGGTTTACTTAATCCTACCATGGTTAAATTGTGTTGTTGACTTGCTTTCAAAGATATGAATGAATGCGATGCACCCGAATTGAAGAGAACTTTAATTGGGGCAGAATTGATAGAGAACATACCCATCAGTACGCCCTGGTCTTCCTGGGCCTCTTCCTCACGCATGTGGTTCACTTGTCCGTGTCCAAATTCGGTAGCGTTCTTGTTGGTCTGCGGCGTCCTGAATAAACCTCGTCTAGTGGTGGGGGTAGTATTCCGTAGATAGCCGTTGCATCGGCTCTAGTACGAACAGGAGTTTTGCGCGAACGCAGGCAGTTGTTGGCGAAGTGCCTGTGTTCTCCGTAGTTGAAGCAGTTCCCGTTCTTCTTTATTCCAGGAGTGGCCTGGGTTGCCGTGGGTGTACGGGTCTGGGTCATAACCGGCCTATTGAAGTTGCGAGGTGTGGCGGGGCTGTTGGTCATCACAACTGTGGGCTTCTATCCCGACGAAGTTGCTCCCTTAGGTCGCTGGGACGCCGCTTGAGGTGGACGGTTCATGGCAATCCTCCTCTTGCGGTTATGCTCCACAATCTTTTGGTCATTCTCCAACCTGACTACCTTGCTGATCAGACTTTGAAAGTTGTCATGATCTTGTCCAATCATAGGTCCACGCAACTCATCATTCAATCCCTCGATGAATTTGTCGATCTTTTCTTCTTTGTCTGCAAGGTCCTCGGTTGCATAACGGGCCAGTTGGGTGAACCGGTTCAAGTATTCCTACACCATTGTATTCCCTTGGCATAGCCTTCTAAATCCGTTCTTCTTCATGCGCATCACAGCTGTGGGCATGAAGTTATCACGAAAGGTGGCGGTGAACTCTTCACAGGTAGGTTCTCCAGCATCCTCTTCCTGAGCTTCTTTGTACGTGTCCCACCAGTCACCTGCTGGTCCTTCCAGTTGGTTGGTCGCGAAGATCACTTTGTCAGCTTCGCGTACCCGAACAAGGGTCAGCTTCTTTTCGATGATGCGTAGCCAATCTTCAGCGTCCATAGGCTCATCCGCTGTAGCAAAATTGGGTTGCTTCGTCCTCATGAACTCTCCAAAGCTTGAGCCACCACGACCTTCTTGGTTATTGACAATGGCCTGCAGGAGTTGGGTTTGTGCAGCCATAACTCCGGCCAGGGTGGTTAGATCGGGTTCTGGGGGTGCCTCATTGCTAGTCGATGCCCGACGTCGACTGACCATCTGTGTAGAACATTTGGGTAAGTACCCCAATACCTAACTAGCCCTAAGGTTTGATCCCAATTATGGGTTTTGGTCTGATGTGAACTTTGTTTGGTAAGCATGGTGGAATAAACTCATTTTTAACACAACAATAATAATATCATAACAACATCACAGAGTTTCACAAGTAGTACATAAATCATGATGCAATCGGCCACACACATACACAGCCCAGATACAGTACAATCTAAAAGCTAACATCGAACTAGATGCCATCTACTCGTCGTCTACATAGGGGGGTGTGTGTGTCTCGCTATCTAAAAACCATCCAAGGCGAGATCGAAGCCGTAGTAGACCTCCTGTATAGTCGTCCAGCCATCCGCAGGAACCTAGTGCAGGGAGTGGGTAGTCACTAGCGGGTGCAAATCTAAGTCCCCACGGCTCTGAAGTAGTAGTAGTCTCTGGGTTTGGCTTGGGCTTCTTGCCCGAGGGTCGTGTACGCTTGCGGGCCGTGCTGAGGGTGCGAGGGCCTCCGGCGAAGGTGACGCGGTAGGCAGGAGCCTCGTCCTCCGAATGGTCGGTGATGTCCGGCTCTATCTCCTCTGGCTCGGTCTCGTCCTCTGCTCTGGAGTCCACCTGAATCGGGGTCTCAACACTGGAACCTGGCTGAGGCAAAGGAACAAGGGTCGGCGGAGTGGACACAACCTCTATAGCTGTCGGCTGTGACGCAACAGGATCCACCAGGTAGGGTCCTGACTCGGTGCCCAGCACATCAACCTCCCTCAGTAGGGCGTGGAATGTTGGTGGGTACGGCGGAGTGAGGAAGAAGTAGCGGTTGCGTGCTGCTGCTGTGGAAGTGGAAGCACCGGTAGTAGTGACCGAAGTGGCACGAAGCTGCTCCTCGAGCTGGCTGACCTGCTGCTGGCTCTCTCTCAGTTGCTCCTCCAGGGTGTCCATCATCCCACGGCGATCGTTGTACTGACCTGAGAGCTGCTAGAACTGCTCGCCGTGGACCTAAAGCTGAGTCTTCAGTGAGTCTATCTCGCTACCCTATGCCTGATGCTCCTCCTCAAGCTATAACTAGTGCATGGTGAGGTCGGTGACCTCGGTCTCCAACTCGATTAGACGTCTCTGCTGCTCATCGTAGCAGTCGTCTACTGCCTCAGCCCACCGGGACAGTTGAGTCACCATAGGGTTGTAGCAGCAAGGGGTGTCCTAAACTGTGCAGACAGAGTTACCCTCCTCCCGGTACGGGTGGTGAGCAAACTTGGTACCCGCCAACTCTGCTTGGTGTATAGAGCTGAGTCGAAGGAACGTCTCCCGAGCAACGTCCTGCATCGCGGCCTCAGATGAGTCGCGACGGTAGCGCGTCCTGAAACAGAAGTCTGGCTCCGAAGGGACGCATGACTCCACCACTACGCGAGCCTCCCATCCAACTCCGAACCTCTTCACTCGGTAAATGGGAAACCTCGGGTATCTCAGGCATCTCATCATACGGTGCAGCTATAGGACGTATTTGTCTGCACGGGGAACCTCAATCTCCCAAAATGCGAACGAACTTTAATCTGCCATCTGTTTTTCAGAACAAAATCAAAATTAGGCAAAAAGTAAAACTCATTTTTAAATAGAAGGTAGGCAAGAATAAAGTGAGAAACATATTTGGTTTTATAAACATGGTGTTTTCATTTTAAAAATATTTCTAACTGGGAATTTTTCCCTTAGCCAACTACAATGGGGTAGGGCGCCATTTGGACTTTTCCTACAGTCGTATGGCTCTGATACCAACTTTTGTAGACCCTTGTTTTTACAATAGGAATCATTCGTGTATACTGTACCATTTCCCTGGATCAAGTAGTCTGTTACACACGAACTCATAGTTGAAATATCAATTGCGCATACACAAGCGTCGAGTGCGAATTATTACAACAATAGGCCCAAAGGTAATAGTCTTAGAATAAGGGACCAAACGGTCTGGAATACATCCAAAAGCAGAAATAGATAAGGCAGCGGATTAGAGGCGGTGGCAATGCCATTGCCACAGGCAACGACCGTAACTAACACCTACTGAGCGCCATCGTCATCGGCAACCTCCTGGTAGTAGGCATATGGATCCTCCGAATCGTCATCTCCGGCTTCTGGTTGAGTTGTAAATTGCAAGGGTGAGTACTAACCGTATTCAGCAAGCCACCACAACCTTCTTGGTTATTGACAATGGCCTGCAGGAGTTGGGTTTGTGCAGCCATAACTCCGGCTAGGGTGGTTAGATCGGGTTCTGGGGGTGCCTCATTGCTAGTCGATGCCCGACGTCGACTGACCATCTGTGTAGAACATTTGGGTAAGTACCCCAATACCTAACTAGCCCTAAGGTTTGATCCCAATTATGGGTTTTGGTCTGATGTGAACTTTGTTTGGTAAGCATGGTGGAATAAACTCATTTTTAACACAACAATAATAATATCATAACAACATCACAGAGTTTCACAAGTAGTACATAAATCATGATGCAATCGGCCACACACATACACAGCCCAGATACAGTACAATCTAAAAGCTAACATCGAACTAGATGCCATCTACTCGTCGTCTACATAGGGGGGTGTGTGTGTCTCGCTATCTAAAAACCATCCAAGGCGAGATCGAAGCCGTAGTAGACCTCCTGTATAGTCGTCCAGCCATCCGCAGGAACCTAGTGCAGGGAGTGGGTAGTCACTAGCGGGTGCAAATCTAAGTCCCCACGGCTCTGAAGTAGTAGTAGTCTCTGGGTTTGGCTTGGGCTTCTTGCCCGAGGGTCGTGTACGCTTGCGGGCCGTGCTGAGGGTGCGAGGGCCTCCGGCGAAGGTGACGCGGTAGGCAGGAGCCTCGTCCTCCGAATGGTCGGTGATGTCCGGCTCTATCTCCTCTGGCTCGGTCTCGTCCTCTGCTCTGGAGTCCACCTGAATCGGGGTCTCAACACTGGAACCTGGCTGAGGCAAAGGAACAAGGGTCGGCGGAGTGGACACAACCTCTATAGCTGTCGGCTGTGACGCAACAGGATCCACCAGGTAGGGTCCTGACTCGGTGCCCAGCACATCAACCTCCCTCAGTAGGGCGTGGAATGTTGGTGGGTACGGCGGAGTGAGGAAGAAGTAGCGGTTGCGTGCTGCTGCTGTGGAAGTGGAAGCACCGGTAGTAGTGACCGAAGTGGCACGAAGCTGCTCCTCGAGCTGGCTGACCTGCTGCTGGCTCTCTCTCAGTTGCTCCTCCAGGGTGTCCATCATCCCACGGCGATCGTTGTACTGACCTGAGAGCTGCTAGAACTGCTCGCCGTGGACCTAAAGCTGAGTCTTCAGTGAGTCTATCTCGCTACCCTATGCCTGATGCTCCTCCTCAAGCTATAACTAGTGCATGGTGAGGTCGGTGACCTCGGTCTCCAACTCGATTAGACGTCTCTGCTGCTCATCGTAGCAGTCGTCTACTGCCTCAGCCCACCGGGACAGTTGAGTCACCATAGGGTTGTAGCAGCAAGGGGTGTCCTAAACTGTGCAGACAGAGTTACCCTCCTCCCGGTACGGGTGGTGAGCAAACTTGGTACCCGCCAACTCTGCTTGGTGTATAGAGCTGAGTCGAAGGAACGTCTCCCGAGCAACGTCCTGCATCGCGGCCTCAGATGAGTCGCGACGGTAGCGCGTCCTGAAACAGAAGTCTGGCTCCGAAGGGACGCATGACTCCACCACTACGCGAGCCTCCCATCCAACTCCGAACCTCTTCACTCGGTAAATGGGAAACCTCGGGTATCTCAGGCATCTCATCATACGGTGCAGCTATAGGACGTATTTGTCTGCACGGGGAACCTCAATCTCCCAAAATGCGAACGAACTTTAATCTGCCATCTGTTTTTCAGAACAAAATCAAAATTAGGCAAAAAGTAAAACTCATTTTTAAATAGAAGGTAGGCAAGAATAAAGTGAGAAACATATTTGGTTTTATAAACATGGTGTTTTCATTTTAAAAATATTTCTAACTGGGAATTTTTCCCTTAGCCAACTACAATGGGGTAGGGCGCCATTTGGACTTTTCCTACAGTCGTATGGCTCTGATACCAACTTTTGTAGACCCTTGTTTTTACAATAGGAATCATTCGTGTATACTGTACCATTTCCCTGGATCAAGTAGTCTGTTACACACGAACTCATAGTTGAAATATCAATTGCGCATACACAAGCGTCGAGTGCGAATTATTACAACAATAGGCCCAAAGGTAATAGTCTTAGAATAAGGGACCAAACGGTCTGGAATACATCCAAAAGCAGAAATAGATAAGGCAGCGGATTAGAGGCGGTGGCAATGCCATTGCCACAGGCAACGACCGTAACTAACACCTACTGAGCGCCATCGTCATCGGCAACCTCCTGGTAGTAGGCATATGGATCCTCCGAAGCGTCATCTCCGGCTTCTGGTTGCATTGTAAATTGCAAGGGTGCGTACCAACCGTACTCAGCAAGCCACCACAACAATAATGCATATGATAGAGGGTATTCCAAGGAATGGCTTCAGGTTCTTTTGCGTAAAGCAAGTTTTGTAAATCTTTTCACAAGCCTAAGACCTAGCATAGACTGATCAAATTGTAATACCGTAGTTCTTTAATCAATGACGGTTCTGTGCACCATCCATTGTGATCCTAAGCATGACTTCCCACCATTGTTTGTCATGGTTTTTTGGGGTCTACCCCTTCTCGCCTCCCAAGAAGTGGATCCACCAGCATAAAATCATCATGCAATATCCCATCCTAATCAGTTTAACAATTTAGAGTCTAGCCAAGTGTAATCCACGTCCCGGTGCTCAATAACACTTTAGTGGATGTACACTATACCCATACTCCGCGACTGCCCAACGCATGAGCCTCGTTCCAACACATGAGATGTGTCATGGCAAAGCATTTCAATAACCTCACATTGGCAGTACCCTCTCCATGAACTTGCATTCTCATGCACTCTAGGCATCACAAGTTTCTAGCAGGGAGAGGAGTTCTGGTGCTCCCGGGGAGAGAAGACTTACACATGCATTAAATTATGATTAAGTTTAGGTTTACACATGACGGTCCTACCGGTGGCGACCCCACCGTAGGCCCCCACCTCTTATACACATCAAGAAAACCACTATGCATGGATACTGCCTCCGCTCGTCTATTTACTCCGCTAGGTCTATGCCCATTCGAGAAGTACGGTTGTACGGGGTTCGTTTCATGCTTAGCTTCATGGCTCGGTCCTTAACTGACCAGGGTTGGCACTTGCCTTTACCGGACACCACCCAAGTCCTCTAGCCACCCCAGTCGAAAACAGTTGTATAGTTTTATTTTTCCTTTCGCAAATCATGCCATCAATGTCATGGCAATGTGGCGCTCATGTCTCCACATGCCACATCTTAACCACCTTCCCAAAGGTAGTTGCCCGTGCATAAAGCATTTTGATAAATATGAATCTGCATGATTCTAAAGTAGCATGGCTAAGCATTGTCAAGTATCGACTAAAAATATACGATATTGTGGATGACAAAGATTTGCATGGATAATCAATATCAAAGGCATGGCATATAGCAAAGTAGGCATTCACATATATTCATATAGCATGCAAACTTTATTTTAAATCCAAAATAAGTTCGCAATTGGTTCAACATGCTCAAGGTTTAGTGATGACTTGCCTTGCTCGAAGTCCTGCGGGTCTTTATCCTCGTTCGGAATCGCAACTCCCTCGGGGTCTAGAATTACGTGTGGAAGAATTGATTTGAATTCAATTAGAATTCGAATAATATCCAATAAAATCTAAGAAGAAAAAAAAAGATCGAGCGCGACCGTCGAAATTTCGTTATCGATTCCAGTATTTGTGAAATAGTACTATTTTGATTTTAATTCATTTTGTCCTAAAATAATCAATATCAAAGGCATGGCATAGAGCAAAGTATTTTACCCAATTTAATTTACGCGATTTCGAATAAATCCACCCAATAATTAGGTTCTAATAATAATTAACCCTAATTTATACCATATTTTAATCATTCGCAAAGTAAATAACTTAATAAATAAATAACTAAATAAATAACCAATTAAATAAATAACCCTAATTTGTTAAATAATCTCGATTTATTTTCTATGAATTTTCAAAAATCACCGACGATTAATTCTCTAACTATTATATATATAAATTAACTTTTTCCCCGATTTTCCTAGTTCTCTTTCCTTTTATTTTCTTCTCTCCTTTTCCTTTTTCTTTTCCCTTTATTTTTCATTCCTTTGTCTTTTCTCCTCTATTCTCTTTCCCTTTCTTTTCTGTTTCTTCCTCTCTCTTTCCTCTCTCGGCTCCCTCTCTGCCTCTCCTTCTCTTTCTTTTCTCTCCCTCTCTCTGCTCCCTCTCTCTCTGCCTGCAGGCGGCGGCCGACATAAGGGGGGCTTATCAGTGGCGGGTCGTCCGGTGACGGCGATGCAACACGGTGGAGGCGGCGCAAGGCGGCGGCCCGGAGCGGTGACGGCGGTGGCTTGGGTGGAGATGATGGAAAAGGGAGTGGGGGTGGGGGAGATGGGGTGGAGAGAGAGGGAGGAGAGGGGTCTTTATAGGGACAGGGAGGGCACGATGGCCAGCGCGGGGCGCGAGGCGGCCTGGTGGCAGCAGTGATGGCGACGGGTGGCAAGGGGATGGCCCGACGTGGCAGGGGTGACGGCGCGAGGTGTGAGGCGGCACGGCGACGCGACGGCGAAGGCGACGCGCGCGGGGTGGGGCTCGAGGCGATGCCGCAATGCGACGGCGAAGGCAACAAGCGCGGGGGGCGACGCGGCCAGGCGCGGCACGCGACAGAGGGAGGGCGGCGACAGGATGGCTAGGGTCCGGATCGAACACCTAGGGGGTAACGAACCGTACCTTTTCTTATTTTTGTAAATTTGGTTTGATTTCCAATTTAAAACTTCTCCCAAAAATTCAAATTTTCACCCAAATGAATTTGTCTCAATATTTGTATTATTCCACCATAAAGATTCACCCAAGATTTTATATCACCCATATTTATCAATATATATTTATATATTTATATATGTAGATATATATATATATATAATTTCCTATTATAAGGTATAAATTTATACTATCCAAAATAGAAAACTTGCTTATGATATTCATGTCGATTATTTTATTTGCTACCAATGTTGCTTAAAACTTATTTCAATTTATTTTTCTTAATTATTTATTTAGCCGATTTCCTTTTTAGGGTTTATACCTAATTTATTCTGATTAATTAACTCTGCAAAAAAATTCAAATAAATGGGCAATTAAATTCGTCATGATGCAAATTGATCAAAAGTTTTCGAGATAACGCGTTTTAGGGTTATGTTTTCATCGGTCGAATTTTCAAGGCGTTAGACACCTTCCTGCCTTTTCTCTTTTTCTCCTTTTTTTGATTTTTTTAACTAAAATCAACTTAAGGACCTCAATGTAAAATTATAGGGACTCAAATGTAAATATAAAAATTACAGGGACTCAACCACAAAAGTGCAAATCCTAAAATTAAAATTATACAAAAATGAAATGTTGAAGTTATACCGGTTCCCTTTTTGCAATCAGATCATGAATCCGAAACCGAAAAAGTTTTCATCAAGGAGTTTAACAACTCACGGTATGATGGAGGAAGCAATCGTATGGTGAGAAGATGGAGTGAGAGGCGGCTAGGGGAAGGTGGAGTGAAAGGTGGCAACACCTTGGAGTTTGGATTTGGTTCACGAGATAAAAAGGAAAGTTGATCCAATTTATTATTTCTTTCTAGAACCAAACAGAAACGAATCTAATCTAATCTAATCTCCTCCTTTCATCTTCCTCACGGCAATAGCACAGACATGGGACAGGGCACAACCACACGATAGAAACCATAGCAACTTGATAACTTCAAAACCAGCCAATAGAAACTTCTGAATACTACAAAAATTGAACCCTGGCTACGTGGTGAATTTATTTTCGTAGGTCCCAACAACAACAAAGACATTGTGGTGGCGACGATAGTGGTACTAGACGTGCCAATAACTCGAAACTCTAAACGGACTAGACGCTAAGGCCAGCAACACGATGACACTGCAACGCAAAACTTAACAAAGTAAAAATTGAAAAGAACAATGCAACGGCTCAAGATGGCTAGGTAATAGATGCAAATTTTTCGTATGGCTATTTTCTGGTTATAGGTAGATAAAAACTCACCGAGCAACAAAAGCTCTGATACCACTTGATAAACCCTGAGCACCACTCAATATACTAATGGATTTGATTAGCCCGATCTTTCAATGAGTTGATGATAACTACGACTTGGGAGAAACGTTTATGACCCGACTACAACCATACGAGATGTTGTTGTGTTGCGTCTTAGCGATTGATACATCTCTCCGTGGGTTGTTGATGTTGCTGGTGAAGATCAACCTTATTCCTACAAGCAAATAAAAAAATAAGCAAGAACAAGATAAAATTAATCTGAATTGCAAATAGGAATTGAATACAAATGATAAGTTGGGTTCCATAACGAGAAAAACGACGCTCTAACCGACCACGGCTTTACCCAAAAAAGTAGCAATGGCTAAACTTTAATCTAAACAAAACTCGAGAAACCCAGAAAGGATATCTAGCTATTTAAGGAGGTGGGAGGATGACCAAGGGTCCCTAGGTTCATGCTCCACCAGATTGGGGTGCACCCCATATGGGCCCCACTTAGGCCGGGGTCCCAGATAAAGTTACAAGCCTATAGGCTCATTATAATAACGCAGCACCTTGTTTATGTGATTGCGGCCGTCTAAGATGTAATTTGGAGATGAGGCTAGACCCGTTGGAAAGAGAACTTCGAGTGGTTTCCATGAAGTACTCACGGGCCAAATATAAAGCTCGTATGCACATTTGGCAGCCGTTTGAAGTCAATGCTGTTGCAGGTAGCCGAATTGGATTCCAGAACTTGTGCGTTTTGATCATGAAGTCTATCAGTTCAGCTATAATATGAGCAACGGTTGTCACTACTACACAAATACTCATTGATGCCGGTTCCAAAGGCCTCATAGGTGCCGGTTTCAAAGCCGGCACCAATTGGTCGGCACCAATGCTCAAAGCTATTGGTACCGGTTCCTCAACCGGTACCTATAACACTATAGGTGCCGGTTGTAAATGTCGAACCGGCACCTATATGGTATTATAGGTGCCAGTTCCTATAAATAACCGGCACCTACAATGGGTAGGACCAGGCACCTTTGATGCCTCATAGGTGCCGGTTCTTTAAAACAATCGGCACCTATAGTCCTGAAGCACAAAAAAAATAATTTCAGGGTGATATATAATATTTCCTGAAACACAGAAATCACAGAATATTAAAATATTGCATTCACATCGCAGAAATCATAGAATCCAACCCATTTTCCAAACCAAACCAAACCAATCCAACCCACTTGCCTCATGTGGATTCAATCCACTTCTCAAACCAAACTAGTAGTATATGAAAAGTGGACTAATTGTGTGGATAGATATTTGAAAAGTGCCAACATTCATGAAAATGATGGCTAATAATATTCAAACTCCGATCGAATTAATGGTTTGAAAAACAATTTTCTACATGTTTGCATAGTGTCAATTAGTCGTTCGGACATGGCTCGTTAATTACATAATTATATTTATCTTGTGACAGTTTTGCATGAAACAAATAATTAAATTTTACCAGAACTCCGAGAATCTTATTTTTTTTCAAATGGAACCTAAATGGAATCTATACTTTGCCACTGTCAGAACAAGCCTATCAGGAATACTTGCAAATCCAAAACCTAGATGCACAAGTCTAGCTTTCTTCTGAAAATGACACTTGGTAAGTTGGTATTATATATGGGGTAATGCCTCTTTTCATCTCAGGAAATATCTGACATTAACTTTATCAATATACAACCTCCACACTATCTGAAAATGGATGTGGAAAGGCAAATACTTCATGAAAGTTAAGGTTTTTTCAGATGGCTGCTATTAATTGATAGGTTGAACACCTATACCAGTTTATATTAAGAGATATGTTAGATAGAACACCTATAGCAGACAAACTTTATATTGGACAGCTTGGCAGTACATGATCCCTCCACATGGAAGTACGATTAGGGGATAAATTTAGTTCATGTAAACGGTCACTGGCACCAGCAAATCAGTTACACACACCTGCAAGCGCATGCCATTCTATAGGGATTACCAGAGAGCTGATTTACAGTGATCAGTTTTGCAAGATTCTGCAAAGTTTAATCTCACCACTATATACACACCAGAGCACTAATCCAAAACCTAACTCGAAAAGGGTGCTCTAAGTATAACCAAAAACCGCTCTTGCCCCCATTGTACCAATTTAATTCAACCAGAATCTAGCAGCGCCTATATCTCCATATATGTATAACTCAATTTCTTCTTTTAGTTATTTGCATGACATGAATCTGTAATTCTGTATACTGTATACAAGGATATGAATTTCAAGATATTTATATATATGCAAGATCAAAAGTGGAGTTGTTGTGAGAGAAAGCTTGTACATTTGGAAGAGAGAATACTGTGTCAAGGAAAAAAATATACTACCTTCAATGTGTATGTATAATGCTTTTTTCAGTGAATATATTTCACAATATTCAATAAATATAATTAACACCTTGAAGACCACAATGGACTACCAGTTACTTAATTTACCAATGTATTTTTTGACATAAAAAAGTACCCCCAACTTTTTTCATCGAAACTTCTACCAGAAATAGGAAACTATTTCCATCCGCTTGGATTGTGTTGAACATTCAACCAGCACACAACAAAATCTCATCGTAATTTAAGACTAGGGCTTGTTTCAATAATGTCCAACAAATGTCCATTAATTTTTAGCTAGTGAGCAATTTTCATCAATGAAAAAGACCAAATAGCAACCATAATATAAAACACGAAGCCTTGAGTAGAGAGCATAGAAGATATTGCTGGGACTCAGCGTGCCAATCAACTTCAGCCTGAGACGTGCCCGTCAAACCACACGAAAGCAACGACCAGATGTGTTACACATCTCAGGAGACTTGACAAAAATTCGCTTGAGCTCTACAACATCTCAAATGTTCTAAACTCGTACTCATATGAAAATTTTAGTTACACATGCTAACCTGTTGCTTACAGAGACAACAATGATGATGTCTCCCTCATCCATGCCACATCCAGTCAGTGAGATCACCTGTTGCTGTTAGGGATAAAAGTATTAAATAGAGAAAATTGAATACATGGTTAGATATATGTGTCAAAAAATAATAGATAAACATTAACAAATAGAGAAACTTAAGGCATGTTCAAGACATTAAGAAAACCACATCAATCCCAATAACTAATCTACAAGATACTTAGAAAATGTTTGAAAGGTATGGCCCACTAATTCTAGATCTTTGTGCACTTTGTCGTTGATGGGCTATCTAAAGTGTCACTAGGGCCACCAGCCTCAATGAAACCCAGTAGCCCAGCAGGAGCCTTTGAAATGTTGTACGCGCCGTTTGACGAGATGATATGGTTGAAGATGAATCCACATAGCTGTTCAGCGAGGCCCAAGCAAACATGTGGCAGCAATTTACTTGTCGGGAGCTTTAATTTCTGCAAATGAAAGGATTAAAGAAGTGGAAAGGTACTATGTGTTTAGAAAAATGGATTTATGTCTTAAGAGACATGGCGAACCTCAGCATCCGTAATGTTCTAGTTGCTGTCCTCCATGAAAACTCACATAAATCTCATCACGTAGAACCCACATGTGCTCGTGCCCGGATCCTGATGTGAGCAATAAGGGTGGCACCAAACTCTGAATTTATTTGCACATGGAGCGTGTCGAATACACTTCTTCTTATACTTCACAAGTGCCTTATCTAGGATGTCAATGAGGGATTGGTAGTTGGCTTGCGGTTTCCTCATTCCATCCATGACGACAATCTTGGAATCGTTTAAATGGATTGCAACAAGAATCCAGTGAGGCCTACATACAAGGGAAGAGAACAATTAACATCTTAAAGTACAACGATGGGAGGTACAACGATAATGCCACACTTACTTAAAGTGGTAGGGCAAAAGGATGGTATTCATGTCCTGCAGCTTGACAAAGGATGTGTAAAGGTAGTTCAGCACTTCTTGGGAGGACCATTCACCTGCCTTAATATTAGATGAATTGACTATTTGTGGATCGAGGAATCCTAGCTTGTTATGGGTCGCTCTACATTCAAGCGCCCCTATTCTGCATAAGGGGAAAAATTAGACACGTAACAAAAATGGCGAGAGGTCGAGTATACCTACAATGCCCATAACTGAATTACCGATAAATCTAGCTCCCTCAGATTGTATAGATGAAATAATTCTCTAAATGGGACCCAAACTATACCATCACAGTGATGAAAGTCCTCGTCCCTGTAAAAGACGGGGAACATCTCTTTACCATCCTTGGCCATCTGTAAGTACCACTCTTCTACCCTTCTCATTTGAGTACATTTGCCAACGACGTGGCGATATTTGTTGGTAGTCAAAGAATGACCAAGCTTGAACTGAGCTGCCAATGGGGCCATCTCAATATTATCCACATCATGCAAACTTTTCAGCTCTGCCTCTTTTAGAAAGGATTGCATAGTCTTGCTGGCCTCATCTTTCTCGAATTCTTTCTTGGAAAATTCTTGCAATCCCTTTTTCCTGATCGTGCGTCGGAAGTCCGTAATAGATTGCTTTCGGGCAGGTGGACTTGCCATGCGAATGAAGTGATCTTGTACTTCAACTGGCACATTCAAAGATGGCTCCGACCTGTTAGGCAATGGCGTCTTCTTGGTCTTCTTCAGAGATGGTGGTTCAGACATATGGGAAGCTTTACAGAGGCGCCCCCTCTTTCTCGGCGGGTCTGAAGAAGCTAGGCTCTGATGTGCTGCCTCTTGAGGAGATGGGCTCTTACGTTGTGCCGGTCAAGGCGACGGGCTCTTATGTGGCAATGGTGGTGGAGTAGGCATCCTTTGAGGGGAGGGAGGAGGTCCTTTAGAGCTAGACCCGCCATCACCTGGCTCATCATCACCATCTCCTGAAGGGAAGATAATGAAACGCTTGCGCCACAGGATTATGTAGTGGACGGCTTCTCCAAGAGTGTTCACCCCCTCCTCAGGAGCAAAATCAAGCTGCACTGCCCTGTATCTCCTCGGCACGTCCTCCACTTCAACCCTTGAGTAGCCACTTGGTATTGGCTTACCGTGTATCCGTCCTCCCTCCGTTACAGGATGTGCCATAGCGCGTGCCACCTCTTGACTGATGTTTTGAAGTGGCACATGCAGCCTGCATGCAGTACGTATAGTGATGTCGTCCACGGGGTAATGAACCGTGTCCGGTTCTTGAGGAACCTCAGTGGAAGCGCAGCTGCTTTTCTTCCCACCTGGACTGGTTACACGGCCAGCTCCATCCTGATTTTCAAGCCTTGCCATTACCAGTGCCATTTATTCCCTCAATTGCCTTATCTCTTCCGATTGGTCTTTGGAATTTTTATTGCTCTGAGAACGGTACCTATGTCTGTCTTCAGGAAAACCTTCCCTCCATGGAACTAGGCCTATTCCTCTTGTGCGTCCCGGGTGCTCAGGGTTCTGCAATGCAAGTGTAAGCTCATCTCTCTCCCTGCTCGCAAGAAAAGAACCTTCTAAGGACTTTTGATGAGCATCGTGGAGCCTCTGGCACACTTCTTGCTCTCGAGGACCCTTGTGTACCAACTCGCCTGTATCCGAGAGTGTTGAACCTCGGGCGTATTGGTAATTCTTTCCCCGTTGACACCAGTCCTTCATCTCGATCTCGATTCCCTTTTGCGGCAGCTCATCTTCCTGGAGTTGCCATTTGCCTATGTTCTTAGCATATCCACTCGGGCCGAGACGGTGAGGGTATCGGTTTTTGGCCGCATTGGCTTGGTTCCTTTCGCTAATCTCCTTTGCCTCATCTGATGTTCTATAGGCCACAAAGTCATCCCAGAAAAGACGACACCTTCGATAATTGGCATCTTCAAAATTTGGTGTCAGGCCCTTCTTGACAAACTTCCTGTTAAGGTCCGTCTTCCACTTCTTGAAGCTGATGGACATCTTCTTAAGAGCCCCGGACTTTGCGAGTTCTTCTTGTCCCTCGGGAAACTGGAATGTCCGCTTTAACTTTTCCCAAGCAAGATCTTTGTCTCTGTCCGGTACCGTCCACTCCAATTCATCTCTATCACTGCACTTCCAGTGCCGGTACTTGATGGGGATGTCATCCTTCACGATGACACCTATAGCATTTCCATATAGGGTGAGTGCCGATTCTGGAGCTATAGGGGTCCCATCTGCAGCTAACTCCGTGATAGTGTATAGACCTGAGGGCATCCTAGTTGGACCTCTAGCCTTTCTTCTTGCCGATGAGGTTGAAGTATTCGTGGAGTGCGTAGTGGCCGAAGGATCAACCTGCTTCAAACATCAGTATAAATTAGTCTTTCATATCTGACGATATATGTACTTTTAAGGTATTATTTGTTCCAGATGGGTTAATTTACCTCGATATTGTGCGGGTTATCACCGGGCTAATTCAAGTTTAGAAAGCCACTTGGGCTACCATTGCCACCATCGCTTTCTCTAGAATTTGCAGGCCTACTGTTATCTTGTTCGCCAGACATTTCCGAATTTGTAGACCTAGGCTATAACTATTGCTAGATAGATACAAGAAATTAGTGTTAGAACTTATTGTCCTCTTGATGATATTCTTATAAATCTAGCAAAAGTTAAGTAATACCATCTAATTCCATACGTAACTTGACTGGACCAGTACGATCTAATTAAATAATTGCACGAGGTAGTAGCTAACCCAGTAGCGTGCATACATCAATTAAACTTAAACAATACAATATTTTGGAGCTCACCCACATGTGACAAGTGACAGTTTAATTAAAGAGTGCCATCAGCTTCAAAACTTAAACAATACATCAATTAAACTTCAAAATAAGCAGGAATTATATGTAACCAATAACACCTAGAGCTATGATAAAAAAAAGGTCACACCTATATGTGTAGTGACTATCCGACTAAGTACAAGAAGAACCCTTGCAACAATTCAGTTTTTTTAAATAAATGAAAAAGAACAATCTTTATTTGATGCAATCATGATTACGATCGAATACTTACTGAATCTTTATTTGATGCAATCATTATTAGTAAAAATAAAGTATATTTATCTTCCATGGAAGCAAAGGGCAGAAACTAAAGTGTATGCTACATGCTTATCCTGATGGGATTTACTATCTACGTTCAGAAAAAAATATGAGCAGCCAAATTACTCTTAGCAAACAACCAAATCAAGTCTCTGAATGAAAATGCATCTATTAAAACACATATGCTCATGAATCAATGGAAACACATCACAGACTCCACTGCCAAGGAACAGAAAAACAAATTTGATCTATTCAAAACAGTTATGGAAACATCATGTTAGTCAAGTGCATATCAAACAATTTTCACCAAAGTGCTGCTGTCATGTACAAATGAACAAATCCCCCAAATAACACAAGAATAGCACAAGAACATTTAGTACTGAAATTTTGATGAAACAGCATGGTCTGAAAAAGAAATGCACATACAAGCCAGAAGCTTAATTTCTACCATAATTTCTAACCATCACATTGTTTTATTACTGGAAGAGTATCAGTATTATGGAATCCTTTCCAAGTTCCAACAGTGAAAACATTTTGGAAATAATAACGAAGCAACAAGTCTGAACATTAAAACCATATGCTTTATATTTTACTGAATTAATTCATCAATTCTCAAATGGTCAGTCCATAAGCCAATTTGACCTCTAGCATTGCCAGAATATTTTGCATTGTTAACTATCCGTGCCACAAGTCCACATCCCTCTAGTTGAACTCAGCAAGAATGCAAATACAAAAGCACGCTGTTGAAATCACATTAATCAGTCTAACTTAATATTCACAATGTACACAACTAATTGACATTACTGCACACCTTTCACAACGAAGAATGGAGGACGCCAGTGAAGAATGGAGCCACCATCTCCCGCAGCAGCAGCAGCAGCAACAACAGCTCGAGGAAAAAACCACAACGGCGGAGGAGGGCGATGTCGACGATGGAGGACGGGGATGGTGATGGAGGGCGCAGGCGGGCGGGCGAGGGGACCGCGGATCCGGAAGGAGGACGACGGTGATGGAGGAGAGCAGAGGTGACGATGGAGGACGCCGGCACTGGAGAAGGGCAGGGGTGGCAGTGGAGGAGGACGGGGATGGAGGGCGCAGGCGGCCGTGCGAGGGGCCCGCGGATCCGGAAGGAGGACGACGGTGGGTGGCGACGACGGTAGATCCAGGCAGGGGGAGGACCGACGGTGGTGCAGAAGGGGGACGGCGGTGGACGGCGACGGCGGGCGGCGGGCGGCGGCCGGTAGAGCGATGGTGTCGGCAGGCTGATTTGGGGGAAATGGAGTCGGCAGTAGCTTGGGAAATGGCGATGTCCCAGCATATATACAAGCCACATAGGTACCGGTTCGTATTTACAACCGGTACCTATTATGGTAAAAGGTGCCGGTTGTAAATTGGAATCGGTACCTATTTATGGTAAAAGGTGCCGGTTGTAAATTGGAACCGGTACCTTTTCTACCATATAGGTACCGGTTCTTATAAACAACCAGCACCTTTTACCACATAGGTGCCGGTTGTTAATACGAACTGGTACCTATGGACAATTCTGGGGGGGTTATACAGGTACCTTTAACACAATCACAATTACATATTTGCAAATGTAGTACTTCACAGCCAGGATATGTGTGGAAATCTTACAGTATTCACAGCAAAGGCTCTGACTACAGAGATCCATGCTAGTGAGCTGTTGTTTGGGGCATCATTCATATAAATATATATATATATATATATCAAAATTGTAAGAATTTCAAATCTAAAATAAATCAGTAAAGAGCCAAAATTTTAATTTAGTAAAACCCATCTACTGCCAACAAATACCATATTTTCTCTTTTGTTGTGTAATTGTTCTATTCTAATTATTTGAATCGGTTCAACTCTTGTCCTCATATTCAAATGAATCGAGATTGATAAAGAGTTAGTTAATGATATTTGAACATGTACTTTTTTTAGTGCCTATTTATTTTTGATTGGTATCTATGGGTTGATCACAACCCATAACATGCTTAGAACTCTAATATGCCTTAAACTTATACAAAATTCAATTAATCTAAATCTCGTTATATATATATAAATATATATATATATATTTATATATATATATATACATATATATATATATATAGCAAGAAAGATAGATAGATAGAGACAAGCACCAATAGCCTCCACTAAGGCTAGACCAATTACACAATTACATGTTTGTTACAATAAAATTCAAACATGCAGGTCTATCACAATTACTCCTTCTTTATGGTCGCTGCCAACATATGGTGATTCTTCCACGTCTTTGTCTTCCTGACTTTCTTCACCTCCATCTACATCTGTTGCAAACGGTGGTAGCTCGTCGATTTGGTCGTAGCCTTCCTCATCAACGATATTCTCAACTCCGACATTGCTTCGCTTTCCATGGAGAACCACGTGGCGATCGGTCAACGAAGAAGGGTCTTTGACATAGAGAACTTGTGTTACGGATTTTGCAAGCACGAATGGTTCATGTTGATAACCCACATTGTTTAAGTCCATGATGAACATTCCGTACTTGTCAATCCTCAAACCACTTGGAATTTTGACCCAATGACACTGGAAAAGTGGTACCTTCAGCGGTCCATATTCAAGCTCCCAGATTGCCTCTATATAACCATGGTACGTTTGTTCTACACCATTACTGTTGAAGGCGTCTATGCGGACACCACTGTTTTGATACGAGCTCTTGGCATCCTGGGTTCTCATGTAAAATGTATAGCCATTAATGTCATACCCTTGGAATGAATGAATTGTGCTCGCAGGTCCCCGAGACAAAACATATAGCTGGTCACTATCAGTACTCATAGCAATGATATGCTTCCGTAACCAATCGCCAAAATTCAACCTATGCTGCTTAGCTATCCATGCCTCTGATTTGCTTGGGTTCTCGCTGTGGAGTGTGTTATAATGCATGTCGACAAATGGAGCCACCAAGGCCGACTGCTGGAGCACTGCGAAATGTGCTTGCCGTAATGTTTCTAGGCTAGGAGCAAAAATTGCCTTACGCCATAGTGTCCCTTTCCCTAGTAGCCTACCCTTGTGTCGAGACATCGGCACACCAATGGGATGCAAATCCATATAGTCGATACAGAACTCAACCACCTCCTCTATTGCATAACCCTCTACGATACTGCCTTCTGGTTGAGCTCTATTATGCACATACTTCTTTATGATCCCCATGAACCTCTCGAAAGCCCACATGTTATGCAGATACACTGGGATGAGAATCTTTATCTCTTTCACGATATGTGACACGAGGTGAACCATTATATCAAAAAATGATAGTAGAAAATACATCTCGAGCTGGCAAAGGGTAATGATTACATCTGCTTGGAGCTTGTCTAGCATGCTTGGATCGATCACCTTCTGATATATACCATTGAAGAAGGAGCACAGCTTTATGATTGGGTTTCGAACCTTATCTCGCAAAATGCCTCTAATAACAACAAGAAGAAGTTGTGTCATCAGCACGTGGCAATCATGTGACTTCATGCCCACTAATTTCTTCTCTTTCATGTTGACAAGTCTTTTAATGTTCGCAGAGTAACCAGAAGGGACTCGGACACCCTGCAGGCATTCCAACAAGCTTATTTTCTCTGCAGCACTAAGGGTGTAGCACGCGGGAGGGAGGTACTGGCGACCATTGGGCCATTCTTGAGGATGTAGCTTGGACCTGATGTTCATGTCTGCGAGGTCTCTCCGGGCTTTCAACGTGTCCTTTGTCTTGCCGAGTATGTTTAGCAGGAGTCCCATCAAACTCTCGCACACATTCTTCTCAACATGCATCACATCAATCGCGTGACGGACATCCAAATCTTTCCAATGTGGTAGTTCCCTAAAGATAGATTTCTTCTTCCAAAGAGGTTTCTCACCACCCTTGCTCGTTGTGCCTCGATTGCCTTGCCCCTTACCAAATATACATTCAATATCTTGTACCTTTTCAAAAATCTCTCTGCCGGTACTATGTGTTGGAGCTGTACCCTCCTCCACCGTGCCATCGAAATCTCTTGTATTGCTACGGTATTGGTGGCCGGCTGGAAGAAACCTCCAATGGCGCATGTACATAGTCTTTCCAGAGTACTTCTGCCACCTGCTCGCTGTATCCCGCATGCACTGCACACATGCACAACCACCTTTCACTGTTTGCCCGGATGTGTTACCAGCTGCAGGGTAATCTTGGATGGTAACGAACAACATTGCCCTTAAGGTGAAGTACTCTCTTTTGTACGCATCCCACATCTGCACACCCCGGTCCCATAGAAACTTAAGATCATCCACTAATGGCTTGAAGTAGACATCGATATCGTTGCCAGGTTGCTTGGGCCCTTGGATTAGAAGTGGCATCATAATATACTTACGCTTCACGCACAACCATGAAGGAAGGTTGTAGATAACAAGTGCCACTGGCCACGTGCTATGCCGACTACTCATGTCACCAAATGGATTCATCCCGTCCGTGCTCAGCCTAAACCTTATATTCCTAATCTCCTCCGCAAAATGCTTTTTGTACTTTCTATCTATCTTTCTCCATTGAGATCCATCGGCAGGGTGTCTTATCATTCCATCCTTCTTATGCTTTTCGTGGTGCCAACGCATCATCTTTCCATGTTTTTTGTTTGCATACATGCGTTCAATCCGAGGGATTATAGAAAAATACCATGCAACTTTAACGGGCACTTTCCTCTTCTTCAGGACTGGGCCACCACTGTCATCATCCACATCATCATCATCGTTAACTCCACCCTTATACCGCGGTGCTCCGCAAACTGGACATGTATCCAAGTCTACATAGTCACCTCGGTATCGGATACAGTCATTTCGACATACGTGAATTTTCTGCACTTACAGTCCGAGTGGGCAGACAACCTTCTTCGCTCGGTATGTTGTTTCTAGCAGCACATGACCCGCTCGAAGGAGGTCTCCAATCAGCTGTAGAAACTCTGTGAAGCCTTGTCACTCCAACCGTTGGTTGATTTCATCTGCAGCAACGAGAGGACGACGTGTAACTTGGTGTGCTGCTCATTGCATCCTGGATAAAGCGGGGTTTTTGAGTCCTCCACCATACCCTTGAACTTCTCGTATTGCCTGTCATCGTCGTAGGCTGTATCCCCATCACGTAACGTCTGATCTAAACCATCTGATTCGTCACTATCATATCCACCTCCATCAGTAGGCAACTCCACATTGTCTCCGTCCATTACATCCGGATTCTCATCTTCACCATGATTGTCCTGACATGTGTAATTAGGCATAAAACCCCTTGTTAGGAGATGCTCATGAACTTGTTTTGCACGAAACTGTCTCTCATTCCTGCAATCAGCGCATGGACAACGCAAGTGTTCCGTCGTGTTCAACGATCTGGATCTTGTGGCTGCGATCACAAAGTTGGTTACTCTCCTGGCATATTCCAAGGTACTGCGCTCTGGAACGTTCATCCCTCCTTCATCCATCGCTCCTACGAAAATTCTTAAATTAACCACTAACATACATATATCATTCTCTATATCTATTGAAATTCTGATATATGTTAATAACAGTTACATTACTCATTGATGATTAATCTCTAAATTACTCCAATATAATAAGTCATCATACTTTCTCATGCTTCTCATTCAACAAAACAAATTGCAAAAAATAACTTGACAAATATTAGTGCGAATTACGTATCGAATCAACACATACTAACCTTTACGAATGCAAACACATAGATCTCTCGATATTTTGTAAATTTTTGGGCAAAACCTCCTCCCCCGTTTGGATGAGCTAAAGAGAAGCCTCAAAATCATGAGAATGTAGTGAACAAGGGGTATATATAGACATGGGGGATATAGGTGTCGGTTCATGTTATGAACCGGCATTTATTTAGTTTTCTTTCAAAGGAAACCACCACATAGGTGCCGGTTTTTAATAAGAACCGGCACCTATGTGATAGGTGCTGGCACCTATGTGATAGGTGCCAGTTTATTAGGTTAAAGCGGCACCGATGTGGCCATAACATAGGTGCCAGTTCTTATTACGAACCGGCACCTATGTGATAGGTGCCGGTTTTTCTTAAAAACCGGTACCAATGAGCTTTTCCCAACCAACCGGCACTTATAAGACCTTATAGATGCCGGTTCATGAAAAAATTGGCGAGAATTGTCTTTTAGATGTCGGTTCTAGCAAATCCGACACCTATGTGGCCGGTACCTATGGAGGTTTTTGTAGTAGTGTGTATCAATAGGAGTCATGGTCACATCGCTATCCTAACAATATACACTTTATCTAATAGGGGGTACCATATTTTACTCTACAAATTTTGGTACAAACTAAAACTAAATAATTGGATGATTTCTCAAGTACCACAAGATCACTTATTCAATGAGATGAGTAATTGACAGCAGGCACTACTACAGAAATACCTATTGGTGCCAGTTCGAAAGACCTAATAGGTGTCGGTTTTGAACCCGACACCTATTGGTCGGCACCAATAACCAAAGACATTGGTGCCGGTTCCTCAACCGACACCTATGTGTCATTATAGGTGCCGGTTCCTACTAAAAACCGGCACCTATATGTCCTAATAGGTGCCGATTCCTGTTAACAACCGACACCTATGTGTCCTTATAGGTGCCGATTCCTATTAATAACCGGCACCTATTAGGACATATAGGTGCCGGTTTTTAGTAGGAACCGGCACATATAGTCTTGGGGCAAAAAAAAATATTTTGTACATGCAATTCATCACAATATATTTTCTGAGACACAAGTTCACAGTATTTCTGTTTCACATATTCACATCCACAGAAATCAAATCAATTCATATATTCACAGAATTCAAATCAATTGACATATTCACAAAAAAATTACACTAGAAGCAACAATTGATCTCACTTCTACACTACTACTGCAGTTCACATACAGACAGGAACACGTTAGTTTCTGTTTCAGAAGTTTCAGAATACATGCATAGAGATGATCGATCGATCAGGCCTTTGCTTCTTTGACAAGATCAGATAATTTAATTTTTAATTAGGAGGTAGCAGCATGTTGTAATTGTGCATAATATGATATATAAGAAAGAAAAACTAAGCTGTAGTAGCTGATGATGATGATTAGTCGATATGAAAATAAGTATTGAAATTGATGATAAGACTGTAATGTTTTTTGTTTTGTGGCATATGGTTGACTGACTTTGCTTCAGAGCTCGGACTTTAGACACAGAATAGAGACTAGTAGAAGCTAGCTATGCACCACTGTCATCTTCTTCCTTTCTTGTCTCAACTGCAAATTATTTCAGTTGCAAGGTTAGTAGTAGGTTAAATTTGGGACAGATTAACAATGGGGTAACAAATGTAATGTTTCACTCATGCATCTTCCCAATCTTTGGGAAAACACAGATATTGAGTTACAGACATAATGCTTGGCTCTGGATTTTTTAAGATTGAAAGGATTTCAAAAAAGATTGAAAGGTACATGTCCACATTCACACATTCACATAAGTCAGTCCTACTCCTCTATACTCCTATATATGTGTTTTTTGAAGTATTAACCACCAAAGGCAATCATTAATTTATAATTAATTAGTCTCGCAAGGCCTAACATATAAAACCCAAAGCTCGAGTAGAGAACATAGGAGATATTGCTGGGACTCAGCGCGCCAGTCAACTTCAGCCTGAGACGTGTCCGTCAAACCACACGAAGGCGGTGACCAGATGTGTTACACATCTCAGGAGACTTGACAAAAATTCGCTTGAGCTCTACAACATCTCAAATGCTCTAAACTCGTACTCCTATGAAAATTTTAGTTACACATGCTCACCTGTGGATTCCAGGGACAACAACGACGATACCGGCCTCATCCATGCTACACCTAGTCCAGCAGATCACCTGTTACTTTGAGAGATAAAAATATTAGCTAGAGAAACTTAACACATGACACATGAGTAGATAAGTGTTCAAGAAAACAAATAGATAAACATTAACAAAATAGATACACTTAATTTATGTTCGAGACATCAATCGAAATAACCAATCTACAAGATACCTAGAAAGCTACGTTCTGCTCACTAATTCTAAGTCTGCTTATCCTTTGTCGTTGAACGACTGTCTACAGTGTCACTAGGGCCACCAGCCTCAAGGAAACCCAGTAGCCCATCTGGAGCTCTTGAAGTATGATATGCGCCATTCGACGAGATGACATGTTGGAAGATGAATCCACAGAGTTGTTTAGCGAGGGCAAAGCAAACATGTGGCAGCAATTTACTCGTCGGAAGCTTTAATTTCTGCAAATGGAAGGATAGAAGATGTGAAAACGTACTATGTGTTTAGAAATGTGTATTTACGTCTAAACAAAAACCGGCACCTATTACCCATTAACCCAGGTTTGATTAGGGAGAACTATAAAATTGCAGCAAACTTTTTTCGGCTATTTCTCACCTTAGTTTAGCCCTTCGCTTATGGGGTTTTTACGGTAACAGAGGAGATTGGTTAAAGATTTTATCGTTTTATGCCTTAGTTCTTGATTTTCTTTTTATTTATATTGGGAATATCTAGTGAAAATCATCCAATAAGTGAAAAGACGGCAGGTTGTAAGTAGTATAAAATTGTAAAAAAAGACGACAGGTTTCGAGTTCCAAGATTGGTTTGTTCATGTCTATTACAATCAATTTCCAACTTCTAAGTCGATCACAATTACTCCTTCCTCATGATCACTTCGAACATATGGGGCTTCCTCCTCGTGTTCGTCTTCGTCTTCGTCTTCGTCTTCTTGACTTTCTTCACCTTCTTCTATATCCTTCGCGAAAGGTGGTAGCTCGTCGATTTGATCGTAGCCTTCCTCGTCAATGATATTCTCCACTCCAATAATGCTCCGCTTTCCATGGAGAGCCACGTGGCGATCAGTCACCGACGAAGGGTCTTTCACATAGAATACTTGTGTTACGGAGTTTGCGAGCACAAATGGTTCGTCTTGATAACCCACATTGTTTAGGTCCACAAGGAACATTCCGTACTTGTCAATCTTCAAACCACTGGAATTTTGACCCATTGACACTGGAAAAGTGGTATCTTGAGCGGTCCATATTCAAGCTCCCAGATTGCCTCTATATAGCCATAGTACGTTTGTTTTACACCATTACTGTCGAAGGCGTCTATGCGGACACCACTGTTTTGATACGAGCTCTTGGCATCCTGTGTTCTCGTGTAAAATGTATAACCATTAATGTCATACCCTTGGAATGAATGAATTGTGCTCGCAGGTCCCCGAGACAAAACATACAGCTGGTCACTATCAGTATTCATAGCCATGATATGCTTCCGTAACCAATCGCCAAAATTCAACCTATGCTGCTTAGCTATCCATGCTTCTGATTTGCTTGGGTTCTCGCTGCGGAGTGTTTCAAAATGCATGTCGACAAATGGAGCCACCAAGGCCGACTGCTGGAGCACTGCGAAATGTGCTTGCCGTAATGTTTCTAGGCTAGGAGCGAAAATTGCCTTATGCCCTAGTGTCCCTTTCCCTAGTAGCCTGCCCTCGTGTCGAGACATCGGCACACCAATGGGATGCAAATCCATATAGTCGATACAGAACTCAACCACCTCCTCTGTTGCATAACCCTCTACGATACTGCCTTCTGGTCGAGCTCTATTACGCACATACTTCTTTATGATCCCCATGAACCTCTCGAAAGCCCACATGTTATGCAGATACACTGGGCCGAGAATCTTTATCTCTTTCACGAGATGTGCCACGAGGTGAACCATTATATCAAAAAATGATAGTGGAAAACACATCTCGAGCTGGCAAAGGGTAATGATTGCATCTGCTTGGAGCTTGTCTAGCGTGCTTGGATCGATCACCTTCTGATATATAGCGTTGAAGAACGAGCACAGCTTTACGATTGGGTTTCGAACCTTATCTGGCAAAATGCCTCTAATAGCAACAGGAAGAAGTTGTGTCATTAGCACGTGCAATCATGTGACTTCATGCCCACTAATTTCTTCTCTTTCATGTTGACAAGTCTTTTAATGTTCGCAGAGTAACCAGAAGGGACCCGGACACCCTGCAGGCACTCCAACAGACTTATTTTCTCTGCGGCACTAAGGGTGTAGCACGCAGGAGGGAGGTACTGGCGACCATTGGGACGTTCTTGAGGATGTAGCTCGGGCCTGATGTTCATGTCTGCGAGGTCTCTCCGGGCTTTTAACGTGTCCTTTGTCTTGCCGGGTATGTTTAGCAGGAGTCCCATCAAACTCTCGCACACATTCTTCTCAACGTGCATCACGTCAATTGCGTGACGGACATCCAAATCTTTCCAATACGGTAGTTCCCAAAAGATAGATTTCTTCTTCCAAAGAGGCTTCTCACCAGTCTTGCCCGCCGCGTTTCTATTGCCATGTCCCTTACCAAATATACATTCTATATCTTTTACCTCTTCAAAAATATCTCTGCCTGTACGGTGTATTGGAGCTGTCCCCTTCTNAGGAGACTTGACAAAAATTCGCTTGAGCTCTACAACATCTCAAATGCTCTAAACTCATACTCCTATGAAAATTTTAGTTACACATGCTCACCTGTGGATTCCAGGGACAACAACGACGATACCGGCCTCATCCATGCTACACCAAGTCCAGGAGATCACCTGTTACTTTGAGAGATAAAAATATTAGCTAGAGAAACTTAACACATGACACATGAGTAGATAATTGTTCAAGAAAACAAATAGATAAACATTAACAAAATAGATACACTTAATTCATGTTCGAGACATCAATCGAAATAACCAATCTACAAGATACCTAGAAAGCTACGTTCTGCTCACTAATTCTAAGTCTGCTTATCCTTTGTCGTTGAACGACTGTCTACAGTGTCACTAGGGCCACCAGCCTCAAGGAAACCCAGTAGCCCATCTGGAGCTCTTGAAATGTGATATGCGCCATTCGACGAGATGACATGTTGGAAGATGAATCCACAGAGTTGTTCAGCGAGGGCAAAGCAAACATGTGGCAGCAATTTACTCGTCGAAAGCTTTAATTTCTGCAAATGGAAGGATAGAAGATGTGAAAACGTACTATGTGTTTAGAAATGTGTATTTACGTCTAAACAAAAACCGGCACCTATTACCCATTAACCCAGGTTTGATTAGGGAGAACTATAAAATTGCAGCAAACTTTTTTCGGCTATTCTCCACCTTAGTTTAGCCCTTCGCTTATGGGGTTTTTACGGTAACAGAGGAGATTGATTAAAGATTTTATCGTTTTATGCCTTAGTTCTTGATTTTCTATTTATTTATATTGAGAATATCTAGTGAAAATCATCCAATAAGTGAAAAGACGACAGGTTGTAAGTAGTATAAAATTGTAAAAAAAGACGACAGGTTTCAAGTTCCAAGATTGGTTTGTTCATGTCTATTACAATCAATTTCCAACTTCTAATTCATTCACAATTACTCCTTCCTCATGATCACTGCGAACATATGGGGCTTCCTCCTTGTCTTCATCTTCGTCTTCTTGACTTTCTTCACCTTCTTCTATATCCTTCGCGAAAGGTGGTAGCTCGTCGATTTGATCGTAGCCTTCCTCGTCAATGATATTCTCCACTCCAATAATGCTCCGCTTTCCATGGAGAGCCACGTGGCGATCAGTCACCGACGAAGGGTCTTTCACATAGAATACTTGTGTTACGGAGTTTGCGAGCACAAATGGTTCGTCTTGATAACCCACATTGTTTAGGTCCACAAGAAACATTCCGTACTTGTCAATCTTCAAACCACGTGGAATTTTGACCCATTGACACTGGAAAAGTGGTATCTTGAGCGGTCCATATTCAAGCTCCTAGATTGCCTCTATATAGCCATAGTACGTTTGTTTTACACCATTACTGTCGAAGGCGTCTATGCGGAAACCACTGTTTTGATACGAGCTCTTGGCATCCTGTGTTCTCGTGTAAAATGTATAACCATTAATGTCATACCCTTGGAATGAATGAATTGTGCTCGCAGGTCCCCGAGACAAAACATACAGCTGGTCACTATCAGTATTCATAGCCATGATATGCTTCCGTAACCAATCGCCAAAATTCAACCTATGCTGCTTAGCTATCCATGCTTCTGATTTGTTTGGGTTCTCGCTACGGAGTGTGTTAAAATGCATGTCGACAAATGGAGCCACCAAGGCCGACTGCTGGAGCACTGCGAAATGTGCTTGCCGTAATGTTTCTAGGCTAGGAGCGAAAATTGCCTTATGCCCTAGTGTCCCTTTCCCTAGTAGCCTACCCTCGTGTCGAGACATCGACACACCAATGGGATGCAAATCCATATAGTCGATACAGAACTCAACCACCTCCTCTGTTGCATAACCCTCTACGATACTGCCTTCTGGTCGAGCTCTATTACGCACATACTTCTTTATGATCCCCATGAACCTCTCGAAAGTCCACATGTTATGCAGATACACTCGGTCGAGAATCTTTATCTCTTTCATGAGATGTGCCACGAGGGGAACCATTATATCAAAAAACGATAGTGGAAAACACATCTCGAGCTGGCAAAGGGTAATGATTGCATCTACTTGGAGCTTGTCTAGCGTGCTTGGATCGATCACCTTCTGATATATAGCGTTGAAGAACGAGCACAGCTTTATGATTGGGTTTCGAACCTTATCTGGCAAAATGCCTCTAATAGCAACAGGAAGAAGTTGTGTCATCAGCACGTGGCAATCATGTGACTTCATGCCCACTAATTTCTTCTCTTTCATGTTGACAAGTCTTTTAATGTTCGCAGAGTAACCAAAAGGGACTCGGACACCCTGCAGGCACTCCAACAGACTTATTTTCTCTGCGGCACTAGGGGTGTAGCACGCAGGAGGGAGGTACTGGCGACCATTGGGACGTTCTTGAGGATGTAGCTCGGGCCTGATGTTCATGTCTGCGAGGTCTCTTCGGGCTTTTAACGTGTCCTTTGTCTTGCCGGGTATGTTTAGCAAGAGTCCCATCAAACTCTCGCACACATTCTTCTCAACGTGCATCACGTCAATTGCGTGACGGACATCCAAATCTTTCCAATACGTTAGTTCCCAAAAGATAGATTTCTTCTTCCAAAGAGGCTTCTCACCAGTCTTGCCCGCTGCGTTTCTATTGCCATGTCCCTTACCAAATATAAATTCTATATCTTTTACCTCTTCAAAAATATCTCTGCCTGTACGGTGTATTGGAGCTGTCCCCTTCTCCACTGTGCCATCAAAATCTCTTCTATTGCTACGATACGGGTGGCCGGCAGGAAGAAACCTCCGATGACACATATACACACTTTCCTGAGTACCTCAGCCACCTGCTTGCCGTGTCCCGCATGCACTGCACACATGCACAACCACCTTTCACTGTTTGGCCGGATGTGTTGCCAGCCGCAGGGTAATCTTGAATGTTAACGAACAACATTGCCCTTAAGGTGAAGTACTCTCTTCTGTATGCATCCCACATCTGCACACCCCGGTCCCATAGTAACTTAAGATCATCTACCAATGGCCTGAAGTAGACATCGATATCGTTGCCAGGTTGCTTGGGCCCTTGGATTAGAAGTGGCATCATTATATACTTGCGTTTCATGCACAACCATGAAGGAAGGTTGTAGATGACAAGTGTCACTGGTCACGTGCTATGCCGACTGCTCATATCGCCGAATGGATTCATCCCGTCTGTGCTTAGCCCAAACCTTACATTCCTAATCTCGCATGCAAACCTTTTGTACTTTCTATCTATCTTTCTCCATTGAGATCCATCGGCAATGTGCCTTATCAACCCATCCTTCTTACGGTCTTCGTCGTGCCACCGCATCATCTTTGCATGCTTTTTGTTTGCATACAGGCGCTCAATCCGAGGGATTATAGGAAAATACCATGCAACCTTAACGGGCACTTTCCTCTTCTTTAGAACGGGCCCACCACTACCATCGTCAGCATCATCATCATTATCTCCACCCTGATACCACAGTGCTTTGCAAACTGGACACGAATCCAAGTCTTCGTAGTTACCTCGATATAGAATACAGTCATTTCGACAAGCGTGAATTTTTTGCACTTCCAGCCCAAGTGGACAGACAACCTTCTTTGCTTGGTATGTTGTTTCTGGCAATACATGACCCGCTGGAAGGAGGTCTCCGATCAGCTGCAGAAGCTCTGTGAAGCTCTTGTCACTCCAGCCGTTGGTTGATTTCATCTGCAATAACGAGAGGACGACGTGTAACTTGGTGTGTTCCTCGTTGCATCCTGGATAAAGCGGTGTTTTTGAGTCCTCCACCATGGCTTTGAACTTCTCGTATTGCTTGTCATCGTTGTTGGCTGTCTCCCCATCGCGCAACATTTGATCCAAACCATCTGATTCGCGATTGTCATATTCACCTTCGTCACCAGGCAACTCCACATTGTCTTCGTGCATTGCTTCACCATGATTGTCCACACTGTCATTCTCATCTTCACCATGATTGTCCTGACATGTGTGATTACGCATAAAACCTCTTGTTAGAAGATGCTCGTGAACTTGTTTTGCAGGAAACTGTCTCTCGTTCCTGCAATCAGCACATGGACAATGCAAATGTTCCGTCATGCTCAACGATCGAGAACTCGTGGCCGCGATCACGAAGTTGGTTACTCCCCTGGCATACTCCAAGGTACCACGCTTCGCACCGTTCATCCCTCCTTCATCCATCGGTCCTACGAAAATTCTTAAATTAACTGCTAACATATATATATATATTGATTAAATCCGTAAATCAATCAAAAATCATCGTTACTAATCTTTCAGATGTAAAATACTCGATGATTTAATACTCTCCACATTACACAAATAGACGCAAGTAACATATTCTCAATATTACTCCAAAATCAATAAGTCATTATATTTTCTCAAAATATTGGACCAATTCAACAAGAGACGTCTACATTATCTATCACAAATAAGAAAAGCATATATACCATAAAGAATTAATCACACAAATGAAAAAAGTTGCGTAGAGAAAATGTACTAACCTTTGTACTAACCTTTAAACATGAGAAAATATACAAATTCCTTGATGTTTTTAAAATTTTTCGGCAAAACCTCTCCCCCCGTTTGCATGAGCCGCACGAAGACGCTCAAAATGAGCTCATCAGTGCTGAGAGGAGATATATATAGGTGCAAAGGATATAGGTGCCGGTTTACAACAATAACCGGCACCTATAATTAGTTCCTTCCGTGGTAAGGAACCACATATGTGTCGGTTCTTGTTACGAACCGGCACATATCTTATAGGTGTCGGTTTGTAGCATCCAGCCGACACCAATTGAAGCAAATAGGTGCCGGTTCATAACAAGAACCAGCATCTATTCCTTTCTTCGTCCGAACCGGCACCTATAATCTATAATTGAGAGGATAAACGACTAATAGGTGTCGGTTTTTGTTCAACCGACACCTATTATGCCGACACTGATGAACGTTTTTGTAGTAGTGAGGGAAAAGAACAGGAATACAATGAACCATGCAACAGAAGATCAATGCTTAGCCATCTACCGCAGGCAGGACGATGAACGGTACAGACACTCGGGCATCCTACGAAATCTTACGCGAACATGTTTAGGTTGCGATGCAGGCAAATTCAGCATGGAGATGATCAGTGATCACGAGTGTGTATATGTATGCCTGGAATACCGCAATAATACTGAAACAAGGCAAGAGATCAACTGAGGGTTCAACCTATTCTATCGATGTACATGGAACAACTGCCCAATAATTTCCAAGCATGCATGCGTACGTACGAGCGTGTGAAGATATGATATCATGCACCCTGATGGAGATATATTACATGCTCCTGCACTGGTAATAGGATTTGCAGCCACGGCCAGTGTATCTGTCTCCGTGACCAGGGCAAATAGGGTTGCAAGCCGGCAGTCCGTCAAGCGGTCTGTAGTTGTTGCCGCCTTGTAGCATCCTTCTTTGCGGGTACAGCACCGAATCCATCTCGCTTAGTTCCTCGGCGTGGCGGGTGCGCTTGCCGCCCGCGACGGCGACGGCGATGGCCACCGTGGCGTGATCGGCGGTGAGAGCGCCGGCGCCGCTCAGGAGTAAGAATGTCATCACCACAATGGAGGAGATGCGTGGTCGTAGTGGCTTCATCGCTGGTTATTGGGCGTTTCCAACGCTGGCTAGCTGCATGCTATAGCTGTGGAATATAGCTAGCTCCCTTAGTCTAGTCCTGTATATATAGTTGGGCAGTGCCTGCACTGCTAGCTAGCTAGCTAGTAACTATAGTACCGTACGTACACTACTACAAAAATACTTATTGGTGCCAGTTTCAAAGGTCCTATAGGTGCCGGTTTTGGTCCCGGCACCAATTGATCGGCACCTATGCCTCCCGGGCATAGGTGCCGGATCTAGAACCGGCACCTATTGTTTTGAACAAATCAAAAAAAAAAGAAAAAAAATCCCGAATTCTCACCGTTGGCCGACCGCCACCTCGCCCGGTTCGCCGCCACCAGGTCCGCCTCTGCGCCGGCCATCTCCACCGCCGCCGCCGCCACTAGGTCCACCGCCTCCACCGCCTCCTCCGGCGCCTCCTCCGCCGCTGGACTCTCCAGATCTGGAGAGAGACGGCCGAGAGAGAGAGGGGGCTGGCCGGCGAGCCTCCTCCTCTGCCTCCGCCGCCGCCGCCTCCTCCTCTGCCTCCGTGCGCCGCCGCCTCCTCCTCCGCCACGCCGCGCCGTGCTCCTCCTCACCGTCTAGGGCCGCCGGGAGAGAGAGGGGGCTGGCTCCGCCGCCTCCACGCCACCATCGTTGCCGCCGCTACCTCGCCCGGCTCCACGCCCAGACGGGCCGGCCGTCGCGTCCTCCGTCGGCCGCCGCCACTCCTCCGTCATCCACCGGCCATCTCCACCAGATCTGGGCCGAGAGATGCAAAGGGAGAGGAGGGGCGAGAGAGAGAGTGTGTGTGGTGAGAGCGATGCGGCGTGTGGTCGTGTGGATCGGTCCGATCGGATAAGGATCAATCGGCGTGTGGATGCGGTCGCGCGCGCCTCTGTGCGACCGGCCGGTTTTTTTTAATAGGTGTCAGTTTTTTAATAGAACCGACACCTATAATATAAATATAGGTGTCAGTTCTATTAAAAAAAACCGACACCTATAGTATAGGTGTCGGTTCTAATATAGGTGTCGGTTTTTCTTTAGAACCGACACCTATATTGCTTAAAGGTACCGGTTTTATTTTTTTTTATCGTGGAAAGATAAAAAAAGACTTATAGGTGTCGGTTTTAAATGAACCGGCACCTATAAGATCGATCCTATGAGGGTTTTGTAGTAGTGGTATACTCCGTATGATTTAATTACGAGCGGGTTAGATGGCGATTAGGCGATACATGCATGCATACATGTGAGTTACGGCGACGGCAGGCCAAACGGAAGGGTCTGGAGCTCCACGACAACTACTACTCACATGCGGAGCAGTGTTCGTGTTGCATCACGTACGACCGTTCGATGCGTTCTCAATGCCATGGCACCCGGTGGCATGTTTATATCACGTGTCCTTGCACAAACGTACGGGTGGTTGTCTATTATTTTTCTAGGTAACTAAAACTACTACAGAACAATTAACCTATTAGAGTTTCTTTGAATTAATGATTTATAAACAAATTTTATAGAATTGAAATACTATAAAAAAATTTTAATTTGGCCATTTGATTCAAAGAATTGGAGTTTTTCAAATCCTATAAAATTCCTATGGAATAGCTCATTGCATGTAGGTTTTGGCAAAAATTTAGCAAGAGATTTAACTTCTTGAAAAAATTACTTTGAGTCTATCTCTCTCATCCGATTCTTGTGTTTACTTAATTACGGTCCAATCAAGCGATTATTCCTGTATTTTTTATGTTATATAATTATTTGTTTTATACTTACATTTGTATTAAAATCTTATATTTTTTCTATTGCTTTAATTTTTTATTCATACGATTTAAATAGGTTCGGTTCAATCAAACCGGTACCGATAAGGGCTCCCTTTTGGCCCGAATCAGCACGTAAGAACCATATCACTGCCAGTTGTAGTGGACACCCGAAACTGATTATGGGGGGCAATTAGTGTAAGCCTACATATATAACTAGCCAACACGAAGGGTCCCACTCATATAAGTGCCGGTTTGTTGCTATAATCGGGACTAATATTATTTTTCTTTTCAAATTTTTAAATTTAAATTGGGGTTATCAGTACCAGTTCTAGTTGTAAGCCAGGACTAATAAGTGCCTAAGTTTCGCCGGTTCTAGCATTATTAGTGCTTAACTCTTTATCGTATGAACTTGGATTGACATTAATTTTATAGAAAAATTATAGCTCGCAATGAGATCTAATTAAGATTTAGTTGATAAATTTTTCATTTGAAGTCTTTTATTTACTCAAACCCATGAGTTATATCTAGCTTAGAAAGGCTAAAATAAAAAATATCCATTTGCTAACAGAATAAAGGTGTACAGAATTTGGCAAAGATGGGCGTACAAGAGGCAGAGGTCTTTGGGCTGAGTCCCCGCCATGATAAGGTATGGATTTTACTTGAAAATTTAATAGGTGTAGTTGCGACAGTATATGGTTAAGGATGGTGGTAGCACGTATCCCAAAAATATTGTTTTATTTTTTTAGCACTCAAAATTTTGAATTTTGATCTGTATTAGTTAGGTCGGTTCGTGGTTACAACCACAGCACTGATGACATCTCATAAAGTCTGTTTTGACAGTAAAATATGACTGGATAACTAGATATAGAAGAGGCAAAGACTATTTTTAAACTGTTTTTAAACTTGTTTGGAAGACAATTATAAAAAATAATACTCCCTCTGTTTAGACGAAGTTGTTGATTTTTGAATACGCATTTGATCATTCGTGGTATTAAAAAAATTTCGACAGATGCAACCATAATTATTAAATGCAACTATATCCTTCTTTGCAATTGAAGCCTTATTAACCTTTTCACTGAACGTTGGTTTTTCAGGAACGGTGCCAAATTTATAGAGAAAATGGAGATTTAGCCATCTTCAAAACTAGGTTTCGCTATTATACCATCCTCAAAACTTGATTCTATAAAATATCAATCTCGAGCACGCGCTACTCGTCGGATTATCATTTTCTCATTTTTCACTTATTATCCAAATCATATTTGCTCTTCCGCATGGTGATAGAACAAAAATGCCCAGCTCCTCGACTTCGTCGCCCTTAGCGAGTGGTATGTCGAGCCGGAGGTGGTGTGGGCTCAGGCGATGCCAGAAACTCTCGATCATCGGGCAGCGGCGGAGAAGGAGGAGGATGTGGTGGTGCGCGACCACCGCCGTCTCCTACGCCGCCACCATCGCCTCCTGGAGTGTTGCCGTCTCCTCCTACCCCTCCACCCGCGCCAGCACCACCACCCCCTCCTCCACCTCGCTCTGCAGCGCCGCCGCTTCCGCCTCCCGCAAAACCATCGTCTCCTCCGCTGCCTCCACTGTAACGTCCCAATTTTTGCCCCGTTGAAAAATCTAATTTATTAAAATCCTTTATTCAAAAATTTGGTTTTTTGAGTGTATTTAGGATTTTGTGTCAAAGATCTCAATTGATTCATTTCCTTGTGAACCCAAAACCTTGATCATGATATTTTCAACACAATTTAAATTCCCATTATTCGGATTTTAAAGTTTGAATTTTCCCTCCTAAACCTTTCCAAAAATTTGTACGGTTAAAATTTTGATTTCGGAATTTTTGATCGTGCAGACAAATAATCTCCTTTCCAATCAGAGTCTAAAAATATTTATTTTTAGATTTCGACCACCCGACAAATATTTTCTACACATGTACATATCAAAACCAATATTTATGCGCACGTATCGACAATCGTTTCTCCTGTTGAATTTAATTGTGCATCGACGGAACCGACAAAAGCTGAGTTGGTCCTCCAATCATTTTTTTCACAATAAGATTTTGGAAACCGAAACGTGTCCTAAACCATCCCTCCAATTTGTATCCATTCTAAATTATTTTGTTTAAAGCTTTACACGTTCCATTCGTTGCAAATTATTGTTCCAAAACTAAAATTGTTCCAACCAAATTCTCTATCTGTCCAAGAATCCCAAACAAATCAATAGACATCAAAATTCATTGGCGTCAGCCGAACAAAGCAGTCGGCCCCGCTCAGCTGAGCCCCCTTCGTCGCCATCTGCCGGCCACGACGGCTATAAAAGCCACCATCTTCTGCCCACTGTCGCCGCCTCTTCTCCATCCCAAACCACCGTGGCTGCCGCCATCACACCGACGAGCCGAACACCATCGTCGTTCGACCGAGCCGCCCGAGTCGCCTTCTCGGCCGTTGTTCGGTCGACGTCGCCCTGGTAGTACCGACGCCGTCTCGGACTCCTCCCTGCCACTCCAACCAGCGCACTGCCATGCCACCCGGCGTGCCGCCTCCGCCTAGCCGACGCTTAGCCCAGCCGTCGCCCAGGCCAAGCCGAGCCATCCGCGTGCTGCCTCCTAGCTGTGCCGCCAGGCCGTGTGAGCCACGCCCGTGTCGCGCCACCGTCGGTGGTGCTCCGGCCATCCTTGCCGCGCCCGACCGGCGCCCCCCCAGCGACCGGCGCCCCGCCCCGGCCGCCGATGCCACCCCGGGGCACCAGCCAAGCCATGGCCAGCCCACGCGCCGAGCCGCGCTGCGCTCCGTCCCGCCGCCCGCCACGCGAGCCACGTCGCCGCCGACCTTCGCCCAGCTGCCGGCCACCGGCTCCCTCCCTCGCCTGTTCGGGCTATCCTCTGGAAGAAGCAAGAGCAAGCAGAGATAGAGGAAGGACAGAGAAGGAAAAGATATGAAGGAGAGAGAAGGAAGGGGGAAAAGAAAAAAAAAGAAAAAGAAAGAGAAAGGAGGTTGGACCCACCAGTGGGACCCACTCTCTTTATTCTCTCTCCGTGGACCCTCCCTTGGCCGAAGACTTTGAAAAAGTCTAGACCGTCTCCTTCCATTGGGCTGCCAACTGCAAAGTCTATATATCGTCTCTCATCCTTCGTTGGTGTTGGCGTAGAACTTCGAACCGCCGCACAACAAAAACGGGTTCCACGTTTCCACGGTGGCCTGAGAGATCTGCTTAGCTCTAGTGCAGGTCCAATGGCTTGCCTGAGTGCGTGTAGGGCGTGCCAGTTGATTTGATCTGCAATCAACAAGATTAAACAAGTAAACCACATTAGAAACGATGGTCGATCAGCCGATAGGCCGATGTTGCATCGTGGGAGCCTAGCCGATAGGGCAAAGCTATATCGGCCTACTTGAAGTAATAATATAGTAAGATTGGTAAATAGATCTAATCCCATCGGCCTATATTAATGTGTTTATGGCAATTTAATGGAATTGGCCGATGAGGGATGCATGAAGATAAATACACTACCTAATACTCTAGTGCAAACTTATGCAAGCCAATCGGCCAATATAGATATACCAATCACAGAGAAGTTCTAAGAATACCCTATAATAAATATATCTATATTTGTCGATCTGCTTGTACAAGTGGCAAATACATGCAAAAACATAAATGATCACATGCATTAGGTAAGACCGGCTGAAACCCCGGTGCTATCCTTAATTACGATCGAAAACAGGCTTTGAGTTAAACCTCGAAACACAACTAAATTCGATAGCAACTCAGAGTATAGATCGAGAATTAACACAAAGAAAATCAAGCCGTCGATCGCTTTTAGGGATGGTAAATGCTTTAGATAATCTAAACGAGCAAATTAATTCGACCATCGTCGGCAATAAACCCCAAAACGAGTTAACTGCTGGCGAGATAGAATTAGAAAACCACATCGAGGTTAGCTAAAACATAATAAACGACGATCACATCGCCAGACCTTAACATGCCTAAAGCGACACGCTAGCCCCGACGATGTAGATCGTCGGGTACGAGTTCTTACCTCTGCTCTGGGGAAGCAAGAACTCGCCGGAAGCTAACCTCTTGCGAGGGTTGGCGATGCGCCGAAAGTAGATTGATTTGTGTTTGATTGATTGTGAGAGAGTTTCTATGTACAAACTGCCGGGATATTTATACCCGAGATTACAACATGGTCCGTGCAGGACACGATTTTATCTCTAATCAACAAACAAGTCTTTACGACAGACCCTTGCCAAAGATTAGTTCTAAATCTACTTGATTTACAAGATACAATTGCCTAAAACCGAGCCTTATCTCTATTTGGCAACTTCCTTGAAACTTAGCTCGAGCCCAAACCAAGCCCATGCTGACTCTATCAACTTTCTACCTCTATCGGCCAACAACTATATTGAATCCGTATCGGCCGATACACTCTTTCTGCTAGTGCCGCTTCCAGTCCGATACGCTTGCTGAGTCCAATACAAGACTTAGTCCGACTCCAACTTGGCCCTTCTTCTCCGCATCGGTCTTCTCTTTCCTCTCCGAGTAGATTACAAAAATCTACTGTTAACACATGCCCCCCAATTCCGTTTCATTATATAATGTGGCGGAATTTGCTCCGAGGAACCCATCGACTTCTTCGCTAGGGTTTGTCCGAAAACCGTGCAGATCTAGATTCGCAGCCTCCCGTCGTTGATTTTTTCGCGCAGTTCCTTGCCAGCCGCTCGCGCATCCCGGTTCCGGCGACTCCCCGGTGTCCTTTCGGCATCGACTCCCTCATCGACGACCTCTTCAACAACATCTATGGCTTCCTTGCCATTCTACGCTTCTGAGATCCCTGTGGTAAGTCAATCCCTTTCTCTTTCACATTTTCATTTTCCCGCCGAGTCTTTTCAAACTAGGGTTTCTGCTCCTGCCCCCTGGGTCTTATTTCCACCACTGTTCATATGTCGTAGGTCTTCAAGAACCAGATTTTAATTCCTACCAATGACAAATCACATCGATTCCTTCTGGGCCCCATGGGCAACCCTGACCCCACCTGGACGATCAATGCGAAGACAGACAGAATTGACTTCAAGCAAGTAAAACCCAATGTCTCTTCATGGAAGCATACTTTTAGATCTTGGCCGACAAAGCTCAATGGCTACAGGACTTGGTACAAGAGGATTGCCGTAGCCAAGCAAGTTCATTGGGATGAAATAGGAATCGGCCAATGCATCACTCTATCTCTAGCCGATACCAAGAAGAACGAGCCCCTCATGTCAGCAGCCACATATTTCTGGTCTAGCACCTTGAATGCCTTCCTGTTCCGGCAAGGTCCGATGACCCCAACCTTAATAGATATCAAGATGCTGACAGGACTAGATATACACTCTGAGATTAATCCCTTCAACCTTCTCATTAACAGCAGCCATAAGCTAAAGACCAAGAAGATTGGAGGCTGGTCTGGGTATATTTCTGAACACATGTAGCAAGGATCGGTCTCAGAGAGAGAGCATGTGGGTTTTCTGACCCTGTGGTTGGAAAGATTCGTCTTTTGTGGATCAACCTACGGCCCCACTCTGAACTGCCAACATTTAGCTCAGGCCCTGGTTGAAAAGAAGCAGTTTCCCCTAGGCCGATACCTCCTTGGAGCTGTCTACCGGCTGCTCTATTCTGCCACTCAGGATCTGATGTTAAAACAGACAGTGGCACATGGAGGTCCATGGTGGCTTATCCAGCTCTGGTTAACAATCCACACCAACACCATGGTCGATCGGCCTCCACTATCAAACTCATCCTTCCCATCGGACTACACTGACAATGAAGATCCCTCATCTAGGAAATGCATGTCCTTTGGAGAAGCAGCTTCAATTTATCCTGGAGAAGATCAATCGGCCGAAGAGATATCCACTTGGTTTGTCCGATTCTATACTGGCCCTCCATCAGCCAAGATGGACGTGTTTGTCTATCCTTTGGACTCTGAATTTGAGCTCCCTGTCAATCTGACCCTAAGCCAACTGAATGATGACATAGTCTCAAGGGAGATCTTCATGATCGGCATCACTCCTTGCCTGCTCCCAGTAGGCATATTTCAAGGCAGAAGCACCAGCTTATCATACGAGTTTTACAACCCCATGGTGGCTGCCAGACAATGCGGGCTTGGACGACTTCCTATTAGCCTGCACTTTCATCGGCTCCTAGACAGCAAGGGTACAGTTTCATCGGCCCTGATCATGAATAAAGTCTTGGAAATCAGACCACCAAACTTGGGTGATTGTGGCCGATTGTGGTTTAGTGCCTTCATCCATATCAGCTTCCAATCATGGTGGCAGGAGTGGGCTACTCACATTTTCCATCAATCGGCCAGGTTCTATCTGACAGAACTTGTTGACAATATCAGCCCTCAGGTCCCTGATGCCCCAATTCCGTCTGTTAGCAACAGTGGGCAAAGGATATCCTACGCTCCGGTTATAGCTCCATCAGGAAGATCTGCTATGGAGTCAATTATCGGCCTCACTGCCCCAAAGGTATCATCACTGCTCCAAGGGCCGATAATCAAAGAGACTACAAAAAGGAAGGCGCCGGCAAAAGAGAAAATTCAAAAGCCCGGCAATAAATCCAAGACTGACAACCAAGCCGATCTTGATGAGCTAGACCCCTCCGTGGAAGAATTCTTTGACGATCAAGTTATGGAAGAGGAGGTCGATGCAGCAGCCGCTGATCTGCCCGAAAAAGAAAACCCACCGGCCAACACTACTGAAGAGCCATAGGCCAGACCAACTAGAGATCCATCGGCCACAACCACTGCAGCTCCACCGGCCGATGACCAAGCTGACGCTGCTCAACCAAGGAGAACCAGACATGCAGTCATCAAGGTTAATATAATCTCCTTTTTGAATTTGTCCTTTTATTGGTCAATTATAACTTAATTTTCCTTTCAGATTATTGCATCATCTTTGCTTAAGGAGAGAACTCAATCGGCCCCATCACCAAGAACCAAGAAAACCACTCTGAAAAGACGCGAACAAATCAATGCCCGATTGAGGACTCCATCTCCTTCTCCACCACCTTCTCCGATTGCTTCGGTAAGGGATGATCTTTTTGCCTTTTTCTGATAATGTGGATCTGATCACTATTTTTTTTTTAGCCGCGAGCCCCATCACCCACACCAGATCGGCCAACCCCTTCGCCTGCTATTTCAGAACAACAAGAGGGAGCCGATGCAGGCACAGCCGATGTCTCATCATAGGTAAACCAGATCATTTTGAATCCCTTGCCGATCTTGCCTAACTGAGTTAACCATGCCCTATCTTGACGATTGCAGTACTTAGCCGATACATTTTCTTTTGATATCGGCCAATTTCTTGACGACGAGGACAAAGAGCTACCCAGCACAGCCAAGGTGTCAGTTTCTGAAGAATTGAAGAACCAACTGTCCGATATTGCTAATTGGCTGGAGGCATCATTAGAATCGTTGGTGGAGAACTGCAACCCTATCAGGGGCAGGGTTCAAGAAATTCAAGATCAACTACCTAAAGACCTGATGGAGGCCCTGACGCCAGCCATCTTCCTAGAACAATACCACTTCAAGCTTCATAGGGCTGAGGAAAGAATCGCGGAGAGGCAGGAACGTGAAAGCTTGGAGTCGGCCTTGACCGCCAACAAAGCTCAAGTTAATTCTGACAAAACTAGGTTGGATGAGCTAGCCGTTGAGCCAATCGTCTTAAACAACAGGCTTGAAGAACTCCGCCGCCTTGAAGCAGATCTAGTGTCGAAGCTAGAAGCAACTCGCAAGGAGATCCAAGAAGTTGAAGCCGGGATAGCTGCATCGCCGAAGGCCATAGAAGATCAAACGGCGAAGCTGAAGGCATCGGCCAAATACCTAGCAACCCTGAGCAAGTCCTTGAAGCCAATTCCAGGGTCGACGATCGATGACGCTCAGACAATAGAAGACATTGAACAAATCCGTCGTAAGGCCATTATAGCTATCCAAAGCTTCATAGGCTGATGTAATATATTTTTATGTTCCTTTTGTAAAAAGATAACCTTTCGCTTTGATTAATATACATCTCATCGGCTAATTAGCCGAATATGATCTGAAGCAGTCCATCTGAAAAAAATTTTAAGTCCATAATTTTGAATCCATAATGTTGAATCCATCTGATAAACATGAAGAAGCACTGAGTATATATATGCCCCCCAAATTTTAGAAGATGAGGACTCATGTTGTAAAATTTGAACTAAGGGCGATAGTGTATATCGGCCATTTAAAGGCGATGCAAAGCACATCGGCTAGTATCGTAAATCGACTGATAGGCCAATCATGAGTCGACCCATACGCTTGGGTAATATCTCTTTAAGTATTTGCCATTAAGGGTTCTGCCATAAATCTCTCCATCCAATCCTTTGAGTAAATAAGCATTGCAAGGAGCACATCGATGAATCTGAAAAGGACCTTCCCAATTAGGTGACCATTTGCCGAACTTGTTATCCCTTGAGCCGATCGGCAATATTAATTTCCAAACGAGATCCCCTTCCTCAAACGACTTGGCTACGACCTTCTTGTTATAATGACGAGCAACTCGATCTTTGTCTCGCTTTATTTTTTCCAAGGCCCGCAATCGAACGTGTGCCAAATCATCCAACTCATCAACCATAACATTGTGGTACTCATCGGCTGTCAAGTCGTCCTGCAATGCAATCCTTCTTGCACCGATGTTGCTCTCCCACGGCAGCACAGCTTCATGTCCATAAACCAGCTGATACGGCGGTACTTGAGTTGCACCATGACAAGCCATCCGATACGCCCAAAGGGAATCGGCCAGCGTGGTATGCCACCGTCTTGGCTGTTCATCAATCTTTCTCTTGATCAATTTGATTAAAGTCTTGTTAGAAGCTTCTGTCTGCCCATTAGCTTGTGCATAATATGGAGAAGAATTTAGTAGCTTGATGTCCATGCTCTCAGCAAACTCAACAAACTCATCGGACACGAAGATTGATCCCTGGTCTGTAGTTAATGTTTGTGGTAATCCAAACCGATATATAATATGCTCTTTGACAAACTGAATTGCATCCTTGGAATCGACCTTCTTAAGAGGGATGGCCTCAACCCACTTTTTGAAGTAGTCAGTAGCCACTAAAATATACTTATGTCCTTTGCTTGATGGTGGGTTAATCTGGCTGATCATATCTATACCCCATCCTCGAAACGGCCACGGCTTTATGATTGGATGCATAGCCGATGCCGGTGCTCTCTGAATTGCTCCAAACTTTTGGCAATCTTGACACCCTTTGTAGTACTTGAAACAATCCTCTAGCATTGTCGGCCAAAAATATCCAACGCGCTTCAAGAGCCATCTCATTTTATGGGCTGATTGATGTGTTCCACAAATTCCTTCATGGACCTCGCTCATAACAACTTTGGCTTCCTCGAAACTCAAGCACTTGAGCAAGACATCATCAATCGTCCGATAGTATAGATCATCATCCATCAAGACATAATGTAGGACTTTGTATTTCATCTTTCGTGACGCCGATTGAGAAGGATTTCTCAAATAGTTGATGATAGCAAACCTCCAATCATCGGCATCCACGGCAGCAATTTGAACTTCAACATCTTTTGCCATCGGCTTGTATCCTGATGCCCCCTGAGCTAGATCATTGGCTTCAAACTTTTGCTTCCTGGGTATATGTCTCATTGTCACAATCATGAAGGCTTGAAGCAACTCCTTGCATTCTTCATTGTAAACCCTGAGAATATCGTTCCTGCACTCATACTCCCCAGAAAGCTGATTAATGACTAACTATGAATCGCCAATAATTTCTACGGAATCGGCCTCGACTTCTTGTAATAACTGCAAACCCTTGAGAACAGCTTTGTATTCTGCTTGATTGTTAGTATAATATGGTTTAATAGTGAACGCAAACTCGAAGCTTGCCCCCCGAGGGGATATGATGACTAGGCCAATACCGCATCCATGTCTGCAAACAGACCCGTCAAAATACAATGTCCACGGTACAATGTCTGAATATGCAATTGAATCATCTCTATGTTGAACAATAAAATTGGCCAGGACTTGTCCCTTGATCGCTTTGGCCGATTCATACCGTAGGTCAAACTCTATTAAGGCAAAAATCTACTTCCCGATTCTCCCTTTCAACACGGGTGCCGATAACATGTATTTCATCACATCAGCCTTGCTTACCATAATGCACTCATTGGACAGTAAATAATGCCTGAATTTAGTACATGAAAAATATAAGCACAGACATAACTTCTCCACTAGCGTGTATCTTGTTTCGACATCCAGCAACCTCCTACTGAGATAGAAAATAGCCCTTTCTTTGCCGTCAATGCCCTGAACCAAAACTGAGCCGATAGACTTCTCATCGGCCGATAGGTACAGCCTGAACGGAACTCCCTTTTGTGGAGGAATTAGAACTGGTGAGGAGCTCAAATATTTTTTGATATCGTCCAGCGCCTTTTGCTGCTTGTCGCCCCATGTAAATTCTTGATCATCGTTTGTCTTCAACAATGGAGTGAACGGCTCTATCCTGCCTGACAGGTTTGATATAAAGCGCCGGAGAAAGTTGATCTTACCGAGCAGAGACTGTAACTTGGTCTTGTTAGTTGGAGGCTTGATCTTTTTTATAGCGTCGATATTCTTCTGTGTAATCTCAATTCCTCTTTCGTGGACCAAGAAACCCAAAAATTGACCGGCCGATACGCCAAAGGCACACTTGTTAGGGTTCATCTTTAGACCATATTTCCTTGCTCTTTCTAGTACCTTCGTAAATCGGCCAGGTGCACATCGTACTCTTTTGATTTTACGACGACGTCATCTATGTAAACCTCGATCAAAGAGCCAATAAGATCATGAAAAATATAATTCATAGCCCTCTGATAAGTAGCTCCAGCGTTTTTTAAACCGAACGTCATGACAATCCATTCGTATAGGCCAATTGCCCCTGGACACCGGAAATCTGTCTTGTGAATATCTTCCTCAGCCATAAAAATCTGATTGTAGCCTGCGTTTCCGTCCATAAAGCAGATGATCTTGTGTCCAGATGCAGCGTCAACCAGCATGTCAGCCAGCGGCATGGGGTACTCGTCTTTTAGTGTTGCTTTGTTTAGATCTGTGAAATCAATACACAACCTGAGCTTGCCATTTTTCTTCAACACTGGAACTATGTTGGAAACCCACTCCGCGTATCGGCAGGGTCTGATAAAGTTGGCGTCGTAAAGTCTTGTGATCTCTGCCTTCATAGCTTCATGCATATCGGCCTTAAATCTCCTAGGAGCTTGTTTAAACGGCCGATAGCCTGGTTTAATCGGTAACCGATGTTCTACAATCGATCGGCTTAACCCCGGCATCTCATGATATTCCCATGCAAAACAGTCTATGAATTCTTTCAAAAGATTTATCAAATTATTCTTATAATCCCTTGGCAGGTTAGCACTTACATACGTCGGCCTAGGCCTATCACCTATTCCTATATCGACCTCTTCAAGTTCGTCAGCCGACGTAAAACCTTGTCCCAACTTTCCATCTAACTCATCCACCGTGTCATCTGTATAGGGACTATCTTGGTCGTCTTGGTTGGTGGATGGCACACTTTTGTTAAAGCAACTGTTTGTCTTGATCTTCAATCGTCTCGATGTCGCAGTCAGTTACTTTGAGGAAATCGGCCTCCCATACTCACCCGGACAGGCAGTCGATCCCCTCCATCTCCCAAACTGCGAGATCGGCATTGGCTACATGCACTGACCTACCGGCTTGCACGATCTCGACTTGGTCCCCTTGCCATTGAATGAGGCACTGATGCATTGTTGAGGGAACGCAACAATTTGCGTGGATCAAATCACGTCCCAACAACAGGCTGTAGGAACCCTTTCCATTGAAGACAAAAAAGGTAGTAGGTATTGTCTTGTTTCCCACCGTGAGCTCCACGTTTAGCACACCTTTTGCCTCCGATGCGTTGCCACCAAAGTCCTTTAATACCATGTTAGTCTTGATGAGATCTTCAGGTACTTTTCCAAGCTTCCTGAAAGTTGCATATGGCATTAAATTCACTACCGCGCCACCATCGACTAGCATCTTCGTCATTGGCCGCCCATTGACGAACCCCTTGATGTATAACGGCCGGAGGTGCCTGTGGCTGGTATCGGCCGGCTTGTCGAACACGGCTTGGTCTGGTGACAACCGTAGCCTAGCCGAAGATTGCTGTATTTCATCTTTGGCTACTGCCTCATCGGCCGTCCGTACGCTGTACTCTGCTGGCAACACAAAAACCATGTTAACAGAAGCCGATGCTACGCCTTTACCTTTTGCAGACGCAGGAGCTCGTGTTGATTTCGAGGTGCCTTCGTCGGTCTTAACCACCGCGGATTTTATCCTCCATTCTTTCTTAGTCCTGGCAAGCCGATGGGCGGTTGCCACCTGCTGCTCCTGGACCTGCTCCTTCTGCCTCAGCATCTGTACCCGTCGTTTCCGAGTCTTGGTAAACACGTCGCTTGGGCACCACTGAGGGTTCTGAGGTTGTTTGTCATCCTTGTCCTGACGATCTTGGTGCATCGGCCCAAGCCTTTCATGTACAGACTTCCTTTGCTTCATTGGCCGATACACTTGGCTATTTGAGCTGCCCTGGTGAGGATCTTCCATGTCGTTGCATGCAGGACACTCTTGAATTGTTGCTAGCCTCATTCCTTCGTTCCAACAAAACCGGAAAAACTCGCACTCCCAATGAGGGTCATAGGGTCTGTCTTGGTTAGAGTACTCTTGTGCTTGCTCTTCCCGTCTTCGCTGGTACTTCTTGATCAGACCTGATGAGGTTGCTTGTTGGTCCGATAGGCATCGCTATTGGCCCTGTCTGCCCGCACCATGTCGATTGGGAATGGGCGTCCTTTTATCTTCATCGGTCGCTTGGCTTCATCAATCTTGATCCTGCCTTGCTCGATGGCTGATTGAATTTGCTGCCGGAAGATCTTGCATTCGTTGGTGTGATGCGAATATGTGTTGTGCCACTTGTAATATCTTCTCTTCTTGATTTCTTCGGCCGATGGCAGTACATGACCTACTGGCTGCTGAATCTGCTTTCTTGCAAGAGTAGATCAAATATTTTATCGGCCTTGTTGATGTCGAAGTTGTATTTGTCCGCTTTGTCGCCCTTCGTGGCCCATTGGCACGTTGTCGGCTTCTTCATCCGGGCCCACTCGGCCAGGTCGACGTCGGCATCATCTTCATCATCTTCGTCGGAGGCGTACTGATAGACAATATTGATTTTCTTCGCGAACTTCTTCGCCTCCTGGAATCTTTGTTCATGGGCCGATACCCTCTGTGCTAGCTGAGCTAGGCTGTCAAATTCTTGCGAGGAGAACCTTTCTCGTATCGGCCTTAGTAGTCCTTGGAATGCCAAATCGGCCAATTGAGGATCTGTCAAACTGAGGCTATAACATCTGTTCCTGATGTCCCTAAATCGTTGTATGTAATCTGGGACCGGTTCGTCAATCCTCTGCCGAATGGCGGTGAGATCGGACAGCTTCATTTCTTGTACGCCGTTGAAGAAATAACGATGAAACTATTTCTCTAGGTCGATCCATCCTCTGATGGAATTGCAGGGTAGAGAGGAAAACCACGTAAACGCTGACCCTGACAAGGAAGAGGGAAAAATCTCACCCTCAACGCCTCTACGGTCGATGCCTCTCCACATTGCGTTAGGAATCGGCTTATGTGCTCGTACGTAGAGACATTGTCTTGCCTCAACAATTTGGAGAAGTCCGGGATCTTGTATCGGCTCGGCAGTGGCACTCTGTCGAACTCCTCGGGGTACGGATGCCGATACACTATGGAGCTCTCCTTGGGCTTTAAGCTGAACTGATCTCGCATCACCTCGGCTATCATATCGGCCCAATATCCTGCGGGCGGATGTGGAAGCTCTTGATGGTAAGGCTGCTGAAAGCCTTCTGGCCGATATTGCCTCGGGGAGCACGGTTGGAAGTGGTGATCTAGATTCCGCGCGTCGTACTGCCTTGCGGTGTACTGCTGGTAGCCTTGCGGCGTGTTGTAGGCAGCTACTTGTGGAGGATTGCTTGGCATGGAGAATTGAGGTTGCCCGGCCGATGGCGGATTGGCTGGAGCTTGCTGTATCGGCTCAACCATCGGCTGTTTACCTCTCGTCCATTGTGCGAATTGCTCCTCCGTGATGTGCTGGGGGCTTCCTCCCGCTTGCTTGGTTAGGACCAGCGGCATGGTCGACACTGGCTAGATCGATGGAGGTGGAATCGGTGCTGTCGGCTGCGGAGCCGTACTCAGATCGGTCCTCAAGGTCCGATAAGCAGGGAACTTGTTGTTTGGCAGGAAAATTGGCCCTTGAGGCTTGTACTGGTGAATGGAGCCGTCTAGGATTGATTTTACGGTATTGGTCAATGTGTTCACCAGGATCCCCAATTGGTTGACCAATGCGGAGTGTACCGCGGAGTCAATGCGGTCCTGTAGCGCCGGCGCGGCGCTGTCTTCAGTCTTGACAGCGAGGTCGTGTGCTGTCGCCGATGTGCTAGCTCCGTCTCCAGGGCTCGGCATTATCACCTTAGACTTTTGGATCAGGGTGCCTTGCCGAGTCCTAGAGTATGTTTGCAGGTACATGTTTTGAAATTGCTCAACCAACTTGTTCATCTCAGCTTTTTGCTCCTCATTGAGCTGGTCGGCGGTCACAGAGACGACGTTTTCCTCCGAGATCTCGTTCTGCTTCGACATCTTGTAGTGATCTTCTTGTTGTTGTGAAGCTTGTGTTCTTGAAGTCCCACCAGGCGTGCCAAAAGCGTGTTGGCGTAGAATTTCGACCCGCCTCACAACAAAAATGGGTTCCACGTTTGCACGGCGGCCTGGGAGATCTGCTTAGCTCCAGTGCAGGTCCAGTGGCTTGCCTGAGTGCGTGTAGGGTGTGCCAGTTGATTTGATCTGCAATCAACAAGATTAAACAAGTAAACCACATTAGAAACGATGGTCAATCAGCCGATAGGCCGATGTTGCATCGTGGGAGCCTAACCGATAGGGCAAAGCTATATCGGCCTACTTAAAGTAATAATATAGTAAGATTGGTAAATAGATCTAATCCCATCGGCCTATATTAATGTGTTTATGGCAATTTAATGGAATTGGCCGATGAGGGATGTATGAAGATAAATACACTAGCTAATACTCTAGTGCAAACTTATGCAAGTCAATCGGCCAATATAGATATACTAATCATAGAGAAGTCCTAAGAATACCCTGTAATAAATATATCTATATTTGTCGATTTGCTTGTACAAGTGGCAAATAAATGCAAAAACATAAATGATCACATGCATTAGGTAAGACCGGCTGATACCCCGGTGCTATCCTTAATTACGATCGAAAACAGGCTTTGAGTTAAACCTCGAAACACGACTAAGGTTGATAGCAACTCAGAGTATAGATCGAGAATTAACACAAAGAAAATCAAGCCGTCGATCGCTTTTGGGGATGGTAGATGCTTTAGATAATCTAAACGAGCAAACTAATTCGACCATCGTCGACAATAAACCCTAAAACGAGTTAACCGCTGGTGAGATAGAATTAGAAAACCACATTGAGAGTAGCTAAAACATAATAGACGACGATCATATCGCCAGGGCTTAACGTGCCTAAAGCGACACGCTAGCCCCGACGATGTAGATCGTCGGGTACAAGTTCTTACCTCTGCTCTAATGAAGCAAGAACTCGCTGGAAGCTAACCTCTTGCGAGAGTTGGCGATGCGCCGAAAGTAGATTGATTTGTGTTTGATTGATTGTGAGAGAGTTTCTATGTACAAACTACCGGGATATTTATACCCAAGATTACAACATGGTCCGTGCTGGACACGATCTTATCTCTAATCAACAAACAAGTGTTTGCGGCAGACCCTTGCCAAAGATTAGATCTAAATCTACTTGATTTACAAGATACAATTGCCTAAAACTGAGCCTTATCTCTATTTGGCAACTTCCTTGAAACTTATCTCGAGCCCAAACCAAGCCCATGCTGACTCTATCAACTTTCTACCTCTATCGGCCAACAACCATATTGAATCCGTATCGGCCGATACACTCTTTCTGCTAGTGCCGCTTCCAGTCCGATACTCTTGCTGAGTCCGATACAAGACTTCGTCCGACTCCAACTTGGCCCTTCTTCACCGCATCGGTCTTCTCTTCCCTCTCCGAGTAGATTACGAAAATCTGCTGTTAACAGTTGGGCCGAGCCCAAGCAAGCAATTCCATGCCAAAGTCTATATTACGTCCTTTCTCCCAATTTTGGGCTAAAGCCCACCAGCAGCCCCTCCTCACCAAGGTCTAATTTATATCCCTCCACACATCCAAGCTCCTCTCTTGAAGTCTATATTGCCTCCCTCTCACCTCACAGCCAAAGAATATTCTTGGGAATATTCCTTCTCAATTTAATAAATCTTTTTTCTCACTTTTCAAGAAATCCATTAATCTTCCAAAATTCATATCTCCCCAACCGTAAGTCCGATTGACTCCGTTCAACTTCCATAATTTTCCTAAAAATGAGATCTATACAATGGCACTATTAGTTTATAATAGTTATTATTTACTTTGTAGGGTTTTGGATGTTTTTCTCTTTTCGATCGCGTAGTGGATGTTCCGGAGATGCAACGGACGTGGGTTTTCTCGAAGATTTGAAGACCAACAATAAGGCAAGCCACTCTTCAATCATATTGCTCCTAGTTTATAAAATGTGTTGATTGCAAACTTACATGCTTAGCGTACACAATTAATTTGATCGGTCATCGATCTACGAGCACACGACCGATGGACCAACCTAAGTAGTTGCATTACTTTCTATAGGATCTTGGTAAACTTAACCCTTGTCACTCCACCACAGCCGGATTTTACATCCGAGCATCTCTCAGTACAACCACAAGAGTAGAATGGGATGCCCCTAGGTGTCTAGCATGTTGGCAGGTGAGGAGCACCGGTATGGTGGAGTTTACGGCAATCTCCTATAGTAGGGATGTTACGGGGGTCCATACGGTGGGGCCTGAGTAGATGAGGGCCTAAGTAGATGAGGGCCTGAAATGTGGCCTGATGCTTGGTGGAGAGATTCCACCTATCTGTGTGCCACGGGACATTTATGGTTTGGCTAGGAAAAGGCTTTGTCACGAACTTCCGGTACCAGCCTGTATCGGTGTAAGATTCGTGTCTTGTGGGAAAAGCGTACAGTCTCTGCAGAGGTTTACTGAACTATTCGAACAGCCATGCCCATAGTCAAGGGCAAATGTGAGGTGATTCCCACAGCGTAGATTTTTTTTTTGAAACTTATTTAATAAATTGATTCGTGGAATGGGAACCATTACCAGAGTCTTTCGTTGTGATGGACGGCCAGCCTTCGTGGTTAGGAATAGGCCTGTGTGACTTGGGGTGTCGTCTGGCACCATAGGGCCGAGAGGGTCAGTTTAGAGGCCGAGATGGCCGAGTTTGGGTAGGCAGGTCGAGAGGATCGGACTAGGAGTTGTTGTTGTTGGATAACGGATGATTGCTGGAGAGAATGTTGGGTTATGTTTTGAAAGTGAAAAGAAGCTAATAAAGGAGAAAGTGTTATAAATGCTAAAATTTGGCTTTTCCGCTTGGGTTGTTCAAAGGAATTCATGTTTGGATTGAGCTGAGACGCCTTTTTCCGAAAGAAAAGTTTATTTTTGAAACATACAGTTAGACCTTTGAAAAGTGTTTTAAAATGTTTTGCCAAACAAACTCACCTTTCTTTGAAGCTTGCATGTACACATTTCCTAGTGGCTTGCTGGGTACGAAAGTACTCAATCCCCCATTGTTGTTGTTTTTCTCTCCTTGGCTTAAGTTCAGGAAGAAGAGGAAGGTTGGAGTTTCGTCCCTAAACCCAAACTACTGCCGGTGGATTTTGTGTCCTAGCTTCGCTAAGTTTCGCTACTGCTGACTCTGATTGGAGGTTGCAACTCAGGGATTACCCAAAGCTGCAACGTAAAGGTATATTGTATTTAGTTAAATCTTGCAATGATTCATCATGTTACCGCTGGTACCAGCATCGTTATCCTAGGACTAATACATGTTTCGCGGTTCCGTGGGAAAGCGGTTCGCCGTTCTCTTGCGGCATGCCCTCCTTGGTGCCATTTGTATAGTGGCACAGAGGCAGGGAGTGACATCCACCCACGCTAGCACCATCGTCCCTTCTTCTCCCTCCCCTCTCTCCTCTCCCTTCTCCTCGTCCAGCTTCCTCTCCCTCCCCTTTCTTCGAGCAACACGAGCACGGGCTAGCCCCCGCCATCACCGTCGATGCTGCTCCGGCCAGCGGGTCGAGGTCACAGCCGTCGTCCATGGCCGCTGCAAATAGATAGCGTATGGGGGTATTTTTGTCTAATTACCATGCCAAAGAGCAAAAATGATTTTGGAAATCAATAAAGATGAGAAAATGGCAATCCGGCAAGTAGAGTGTGTTCGAGATTGGTTTCGAAACTAGAATTCAGCAATAAGAAAAGAAGATAGCGCACCAAACCTAAAAGTGGATGGATGAGGAGATAAGGATTTAGACAGGTTCAGACACTCTCGATGAGAGGTAATACCCTACTCCTGTTTGAGGATTGTATCCTCTAGGTGTACATTGATCTGATGATCGAGTTGTGGTTAGCTTTGTGGTTATGCCTCTAGAGAGCTCCCTGCCCATCTTATATAGGTTGTGGGGCAGGTTACAAAGAGAAAAACCTACCCGCATACAGCATCGGTTTCCTAATCTATTACATGGTAGTACTCAATCGGGACTCTAGGCTCTGTGATAGAACACAAAGCAACATTGCAACCAAGTCCTACGCTATTACATATTACATGGATCTAGTCCACCTCCTATCTCTAGTCGAATATAGAGGTCCTGTGGGTACCTGGTACCAATATTTCCACAGTAATCCCCGAGAACTTCACAGTTGAGTTGTAGTTCTCTGTGTGGTTCATAGCCAATACTTTGTGCTTCAATCTTCCCCGCGAAGGCTTCTCGAGTGCTTACTTCTTGAGACCTGATGCCGCCGAATCCGTACCGTCGATGTGGACCCGGCGCGCAGACACACGACGGCCTGGCTGATCTGCTTAGCTCCAGTGCAGGTCCTAAAATTGATGAAGCGCGAGCGTGCCAGTTAGTTTGATCCTGCCACTGACAAGATATGCAAAATAGCAGAATAAAAGGTCTATCGGCCGATAGACCGATAAGGCAAAACAGCCGATCGGCCGGAAGGCCGATGGTGCAATTCCAGCCGATGCCGATGCCAGCCGATGTAGTTAGGGTTTTAATCCATCGGCTGTGTACTAAGCAAACATCTATATAGAAACGATCGGCCGACGATAACATGATAATATAGTAATATAATATAACATAAACCAATCATATGATAAAATAAATATTGATCTGAAGATTGAAGCACACATCGGCCGGAGGTCCGATGATACAACATCCAAAAGATATGTAAAAAATACTCTGTTGTCATCGGCCAGACCCAATCTATATGTAAAACTCTTGGGCCGATGCAACGCCAGATAACTCACCGGCTGAAACCCCGGTGAAACCCTTATTGGCAGCCAACAAGCAGGCTAGAGATTACGGTTCTAATCACGACTTAGTAGATCAAATTGAACTGATGCAGCACTAAGTATGGAAAGAAACGCAAGACCTAGACAATCAAGCCGTTGACTAATTTTCAGGGTGGTGGATACCTTAGCCAATCTAATCTAGCGAAGCGATTTAGTCGATACCGGCGTAAACCCTAAAACGAATCTCAACTGATATAACTAAATCGAGACACCAAACTAGATTGACTAAGATATATGATAGTAGGTGCTTACGTTGGCAAGATCAAAACATCGAAGCCCTAGCCACGACAGCGCAGGCAGCCATAACGAGACTTACCCCTCATAGGAAGGGCATGAACTCGCCGAAGAAGACGAAAAGTAAAGGTTGGCGATGCGCCGAAATTGTATTGATCATGAGATAAAAATTACATGAACCTTGGGCTTACATATTTATGCCGATAGGCTAACAAAGATCCTAACAGAATACGACTCAAACTTTTCTAAAGATAAAAGAAAACAGATAAAATCCTTATTGGACACTAAACACACTTTCCTAAAGATAAAAAGGAAACTAACAAATTCTTCCCAATTAATAGATACAAGCCACATCCTCCTCAAACTCGGTCATCTCTGGATAAGATCTTCCTGAATCTAACAAGAATCCGATTGTTGTTGGTGATTGGTTTAAGAAAACCCCCATTGGCCGATATAAGACTCTAGGCCGATACCAACCTTGAGCCGATATGGATCCTGGGTCGATGAGGACTCCGGGGCTTACCAAATTCTGGTGTTAACACATGCCCCCCAGTTTTGGAGTATGAGAAGTCATGCTTCAAAATTATCCTTGCCTTGATCGCCCCAAAACTGATTCTTCTCTTCTTCTTGACATTGGCTCTCGTAAGCCGATACCTTCTGTATTAGATGAGCCAGGCTATCAAACTCGTGGAGAAAGAATCTGTCTTTGATAGGCGCTGACAACCCTTGGAATGCAAGATCTGCTAGTTGTTCATCACTTAGGCTCAAGCTATAACATCGGTTGCGGACATCACGAAATCTTTGAATATACTCCACAGCCGATTCCCCTTCTTGCTGCCTGACTGATATCAAATCTAAAAACTTTAACTCATTGTTCCCAGCAAAGAAGTACAGGTGAAACTGCTCCTCAAGATCGGCCCAACCTCGAATAGAATTTGGTAACAATGACGAAAACCATATGAAGGCCGATCCAGTCAAAGACAACGGAAACAATCTAACTTTCAGAGCTTCTTCAGTCGATGCCTCCCCACATTGAGCTAAAAATCGGCTGATATGTTCCCTTGTAGATATATCATCTTGCCCTGAAAATTGAAAAAAAATCTGCAATTTTATATCGGCTTGGAAATGGAACTCTATCAAACCATTCGGGATATGGCAGCTGATACACAGAAATATGTCCCTTAGGTCTAATTCCAAACTGTTCCTCTATTACTTTTGCAATCATATCGACCCAATCTTCTTTAGACTGATATCTTTGAGTTTCTTCTGGCCGATATTGTTGATGTGGCTCTCCAGGCTGATACTGATCTATTTGCCCCCCAAGTCAATGTCGCTGTTGCCGATGCTGAGATTGTTCGTCGAATTGCCCCCCAGTCTGATTTCTTGAGGCAACTACTCTGGAAACTATCTTCTCGATCAAACCATGTAATGTACTCACCAAAACTCCAGATCGATCAAACACAGCGCGACAAACGATTTCATCAACTATCTTTTGAAGCGTCTCATCGTCCATCGGCTCTTCTTCTTCCTCTATCGGCTTGAGAGACTGTTCTTCCTTTTTATCCATCGGCTTGAGAGATTGTTCTTCCTTGGCCTTGACTTCCTTCTCAGACATCTTGTTGCAATTGTGGGTTCCATGAGCCATATAAAAATTTGTTGTCAAAAACACGGTCCCACCAGGCGTGCCAAAAATGTGTTGCCGCCGAATCCGTACCGTCGATGTGGACCCGATGCGCGGACACACGAAGGCCTGGGAGATCTGCTTAGCTCCAGTGCAGGTCCTAAAATTGATGAAGCGCGGGCGTGCCAGTCAGTTTGATCCTGCCACTGACAAGATATGCAAAATAGCAGAATAAAAGGTCTATCGGCCGATAGGCTGATGGCCAAAGATATCAGCCGATAGGCCGATAGGGCAAAACAGCCGATCGGCCGGTAGGCCGATGGTGCAGTTCCAGCCGATGCCGATGCCAGCCGATGTAGTTAGGGTTTTAATCCATCGGTTGTGTACTAAGCAAACATCTATATAGAAACGATCGGCCGACGATAACATGATAATATAGTAATATAATATAACATAAACCAATCATATGATAAAATAAATATTGATCTGAAGATTGAAACACACATCGGCAGGAGGTCCGATGATACAACATCCAAAAGATATGTAATAAATACTCTGTTGTCATCGGCCAGACCCAATCTATATGTAAAACTCTTGGGCCGATGCAACGCCAGATAACTCACCGGCTGAAACCCCGGTGAAACCCTTATTGGCAGCCAACAAGCAGGCTAGAGATTACGGTTCTAATCACGACTTAATAGATCAAATTGAACTGATGCAGCACTAAGTATGAAAAGAAACGCAAGACCTAGACAATCAAGCCCTTGACTGATTTTCAGGGTGGTGGATACCTTAGCCAATCTAATCTAGCGAGGCGATTTAGTCGATACCGGCGTAAACCCTAAGACGAATCTCAATTGATATGACTAAATCGAGACGCCAAACTAGATTGACTAAGATATGTGATAGTAGGTGCTTACGTTGACGAGATCAGAACATCGAAGCTCTAGCCCCGACAGCGCAGGCAGCCATAACGAGACTTACTCCTCGTAGGAAGGGCATGAACTCGCCGAAGAAGACGAAAAGTAAAGGTTGGCGATGCGCCGAAGTTGTATTGATCGTGAGATAAAAATTACATGAACCTCGGGCTTACATATTTATACCCATAGGCTAACAAAGATCCTAACAGAATACGACTCAAACTTTTCTAAAGATAAAAGGAAACAGATAAAATCCTTATTGGACACTAAACACACTTTCCTAAAGATAAAAAGGAAACTAACAAATTCTTCCTAATTAATAGATACAAGCCGCATCCTCCTCAAACTCGGTCATCTCTGAATAAGATCTTCCCGAATCTAACAAGAATCTGACTGCTGTTGGTGATTGGTTTAAGAAAACCCCCATCGGTCGATATAAGACTCTAGGCCGATACCAACCTTGAGCCGATATGGATCCTGGGTCGATGAGGACTCCGGGGCTTGCCAAATTCTGGTGTTAACAAGACTTCATTTTGATATCTTGCAAAGAAGCTTGTGGAGGGCTCATCAAATAAATTAAATTGATAAGTGCATCGAATAGATGAATAAACAATTGTATCGAATAGATCCACCTAATAGGTGTAGCCCCCGACTATGTGCTTAGTTGGAAAACAACTAAACATATAGTCAAGAACTATAATTTTAGCCAGCCAAGTGACTTAATATAAATATATAGCATATGTGGTGTTAATCCTCGTGTAACATGACTTGAGTGATATACCGACAGCATAAAATATGATGTGCGTAGCTCTAGGCCAAAAACAACGATATAGTGCACAATCAATTGCTTTATAAAATCCAAACATTGCCTTAACTTAAATAAAAAACATAATAAAGCAGATCTAAATAAAGCTTCACTGTTTGCCATCTTTTAAATTACATTGTACCAACTTCAAAAAAGTTATGTAACAGCTGTATAAGAGGATTTTAAGGTATTGGGCACTTGAGCATGCACATATTGCCAAGAGCAGATATGCCTAAGTCCCTAAAGACACGTGTCAAACCACACCTAGGAATATGGGCTGAAGACATATTAGGATTAAGCCCATAATATGCCCACTGATACCCTTAAAATATGACGTGTATCGCCTGTTAATTTTTCTTCAATGTTGCTAATAATTGATCTTGGTTGGAACCCATTGTTACGGACAACACCGCTATACATCTCAATTGCAATAAAAACTGAAGTGATGTTGCGGTGATACTTCTCCACCCATTGTAAGTGGCACTGATCCTCGATCAGAATGCTAACTTTCCAATAATCATTTCATGAACACGTCACGAACACTCTTCCTTCATGCACCTCACTTCGAACATATAATTGATTGACTTGACCACCCTAAACACTCTCTGCAATAAGATCACCCAATGCTTCACCGCCTCCTTTAGATCCTCCTTAGGAGCATATCTAGCACCCTGAATTACCTCGTTCTCCTTGTATTCCTAGGGTACATGATGCCCCTCAAAGATAACAAGTCCCGAGAAGTCCACGTTTGTTCACTCAGCGGGCATTACATTATCTTCCTCGTCGAACGATGCATTGCCCTTTGCTTGCTCGTTATCCGAATCTTCCCTCTCCATTTCATCAATGATTATACCGACTCTTTCCCCCTCATCCGCCACTCCCATTGCATGTACCACCTCTGTTTGATTTCCCTCATTTTCCATCAAAGTTCCAATAGAAACCCATACATGGCTTGGACCCTCAACATCTTCTGTTAACATTGCAACAGTGCTATCTTTTCATGCACCGACACAAAATAACAACGGGCCATGACCATTCAAAATCCATCTCCACATACCGTCTCCAGGCAACAGTGCTATTCCTCAGCATTTGTGCCCAGAAATAACCTTTTGTTGCACGACTCACTACAACAGATACGAACATTGTGTTGATTTCTATGTCGACTCTGAATCCTTGCAGCAACCAAATATAAATTGACTAAAAGGTTCTCTCAGCAGGCCTATCGATGCAATTTGATGTCATGCTAAAATCCGACAGATCAACATCGTCTGGACCAAATCTAAGATTACCTTGACCATGAACTAATTGAAATATGACCTTACTTGACATTTTGCCCGATGAAAAAAAGATAGGTTAACTAAGTTCAAATCATACTAAACACATCGAATGTCACCATTCATCAACTTGTACTATGCCCTAAGTCTCAAATTCTAGAAGTATGTAGAGTGCCCTAGGTTTCAAATTCTACAAATATAGTGTGCGCTCTAGATCTTGTTCCCTCCTGAAATGCTCTAGATCTTTATCCACTAAATATATGCTACATGCTAATACTAAAATGCTATAGAAATTGACAAACCAATACGAGAGAATGTATTTATCTACGGTGCAGTCAGCAAATCGCCAGAGCTTCGCCGCTGCACTTCTGCTCCCCCTCACCCCTCCCTCCTTTCTCTTTTTTCTGGATTTTGAGTGATTATAATAAAAAGTCAGGTAGAGGGAGGGTTTTTTATACCCGAAGGGCAAAAAAGCCCTCTAGGAGGGCGGTAAGGGGGCCGCTTGCAAAATGGGCTAGTTCCATCATCCTTATATCACATACTATCTCCGTTTTATATTATAAGTCACTTGACTTTTTTCCTAAGTTAAACTTATTTAGCTTTGACCAAATTTATAGAAAAATATAGCAATATTTTTAACATAAAATAAATAAACTATCAAAATATTTTTGATATTAGATTTAATAAAATAAAACTAATTTGATACTATAATTGTTGGTATATTTTTCTATAAACTTAATCAAACTTTTAAGAACTTTAACTTTAAAAAGTCAAAACGACTTATAATATGAAATGAAGGGAGTATTAGTATAGGTCCCCTGCGAGGCTTGCATATTTTACCTCCATCCATTCAAGGGTTGCCATGGAATACTTAAACGTGAAGCCTTCGAGTTCAGATCAACTCTACACTCAGGTTGTTCCTGTAGCGTGGACATGCGATTGTTGAGCGTATGTGTCTGGCATATATATATAGGCCCTATTTTAGTATTGGTTCAAAGTCTATATATATTTTGTTGAAGTTCGATCTCTTTATCATTCTACACGTAACTAAATTCCCTAGACCGTTACGTGTTGGTAGAACGTTTAGACCGCCCTAGTCATTCCCCACACCTAACAACACAGATCGATGAAGAATTGCAAATGATCAGCAGTCGCAAATTGTTTTAGCTCTTGCATGCACTGGTAGATAAGAAGGATTGAATGCTGCTCATCGTCGCCACCATTTTTAGCCACACGTTGTGGCTCATAGTCATCGTTCTCCGAACCTATAGTATCGCCAGGGACGTCTCTAGGAATCTGGGAGCCTAGTGCTCAAATATAAACTGAGGACTTATATGTTGTGGCGATAACTACTACTACATAAAAAAGTCCATCCACCTACTGACATAGTAGCGATCTGGCTCGTAGCAGAATTGTTCCACCAATTCAGTTTTTCTTACTAAGTGCAAAAATAGAATCATTATTGGTTAGAACACACGTACACATTGTCTTCATGAAGAATGATTCGACGGAGAGTTTTTGGTTGCTTTTACTTGTGGTAACTATAATTATCATCGAAGGAGCCCATGAAAATTTCTTATTATAGCCAAATCAACGGAGAAAAAAGGGAGAAATTTAAAAGAAGAACAGAGTGAAGAGGTGCTAAATATATCGTAGCGCATTAGTATAGATTGAAAGATATAATTTTTAGTCGTGTTTTTTTTTGGGCCATGTGTGATCGGTCAGTTGGCAATTGGTATGTGGCCACGGACAGTCCTGGGTCCAACACCGCCGTCCCTCCCCCTAGCACCTCCGCCGCCTTCAGCTTGCTCTCCTCCGATCCCTCCGTTGCCGCCGCCGCCACCGATCCCGCTGCCTGCCCACCGCCAGAGCTGGATGGAAGGATGCATGCTTCACATTGGGCATTGGCAAATCGAAGGAGGCATATGCTCTTCTAGTTTCCTCTGGTTTGGATCTACGATGGAGAAGGGGAAAAGAAAGGAGAGGTAAGCGAAGGCTTGGAGGATGGAGGAAAACGAACGATGGAAGGAAGAAGATAAGACTCTACTCGATGGCTGTTTTGTCCGTGCACGCGCGCGTATCAGATTCCCACCACGTAGCCCTCTCAAATTCCTATAGATCAACCCCTGCGCTTGCCTGATCAACGTGCAGGCATGCATCAACCTACATATTAACTCCCTACGTTTTCCGAATCGAGTCAATCGAGCTCGCTACCGGTACAACTTCATCATATTCACCATATTCACGAGGGTGTACATTATTTTGAAACAAGAGAAGAGAGAGATCCGATTGCTCAATTAATCCATTCCATGAATAATAGAACAAACTTCAATGAATCCATATATATGCAGCCAGGTGATAAGATCATCCAGATCATCAATGGCACCTGTAGATGGGGCTGCACGGGCGGTGTTGGGGTTGGGAGTAGGGTGCATGAGCGGCGCAGTGATCACGCAGGCAGCCCGCATTGTCCTTGACGAGAACGTTGTGGCCGACGTCCCCGCCGCTGCCCTGCAGAACTCTCCTGTGCGGGTAGCTCCCCGACTCTGCGGCCTCCGTCTCCAGGCTCAGGTCCTCCACGCGCCGGATGCGCATGCCGATCGTGGCGCTGGCGGTGCCATAATCCACGGTGAGGGCCGCGGCGCCGCTGTTCATGAGTAGGAGGAAGAATGTCACGGCGATGGAGATGAGGAGGAGCAGCCTCATCACTCTCCTTCGGGTGCTTACCGGCCGGCCCTCCCGCTAGCTAGCTAGGGAATACTATGTCTGCTTACAATCCACTAAGACATGCTTCTAGTTATATATTAATATTAGCTTGAAACGTACTTCCTTCGTTTTATATTATAAATCGCGTGAGTTTTTTCATAGTTAAGGATCTTAAGATTTAACTAAATTTATATAAAAAAATTAATAACATTTACGACACGAAATTAGTTTCATTAAATTTAACATTAAATATATTTTGATATATTATTTTGTATTGAAAACTTTACTATATTTTACTACAAACTTGATCAAAACTTGAAAAAAATTGATTAAGAAAAAAGTCAAACAATTTATAATATAAAATGAAGGGACTAGTAGCTATAATTAGTTGTATTTTTTAGAACTGCTATAATTAGTTGTTGATATATAGTATTCATGAGAAGAGTCTCGATCGAGGCCGGCTTCAATCAGTCGGCAAGCTAGGCATCAATAGTTCGTATTATGTCTCCTTGCATTCCACTGAGACATGCTGCTAGTTATATGCTCCAAGTGATAATTAGTTGTTGATAGTACCATCTATGAAAAGAGTCTGGAAGCGTGCGTGAATTGGTTCGCAATAATATCCGATCGAGCGCATCGGCAGGCCAAGTGCTGCAGGCTTTTGCGGCATGTGAAGCACCAGGACAAGAGTGACCAGCTAGGCAGAGTTCGCGTCGCGCACTTTTGCATGATTGCATCCAGTTCCGTTGATACTTGGAATTTTTTGTATTTTTAATTTTATTTATTAAAATATTTATAAAAATAATTTTTTTTTTTGAAAATTTTACAAAACTAGTCGCTCAACACCCTTGGGGAGGGCTTTTTTTAAAAACGCCCTCCCAAGTATACTTTTTACGATGTGGTAGATGGTCGTTGGCCCCCACCTAACGGTCGCCCGTCAATGGAGGGCTTTTTTGCAGGAAGCCCTCTTGCTGTCCTCCCAGAGGGCGTTTTTTATAGTCGGGGGCTGCCTGCAAAAGGGCGGCGAGAGCGGGCTGCCATTTTTGCAGGTAGCCTCCTTGCCGCCCTTTCAGAGGATATTTTTTTTCTATAGGGGGCTGCCTGCGAAAGGGCGGCGAGGGGGTGTCATTTTGTAGGCGGCCCCCTTGTCGCCCTTAGCGAGGGCATTTTTTTTGCTAGTTAGGGAAGCAACGTACAATCATGTACACAGTTGAAGATAGAACTTACAAAAATATTTACGTAAATATAAGCATGTATTTAATTTATTAGGAAGACAATGCAGCGGGACGACAAAGGGACGTTATAAATCAAAATAATACAATGCCATTATTTTTTAATTCGTGACGCATACACCAGCACACTAGAAGAATTTGCGTTATTATGATAAGATAGTTAAGAAATCACATGGATACACGATACGAATTTGTTTGTCCCGACGAATTGAGCCTGAGCTTATCTACCGATCCCTTCTATGTCATTCAACACAAATTGCATTTTCATGCTCCTTTAATTGATGGTACTCTACTTATATTTGTATTTCAGACTTGGTTATTTTTTTCCATGATATATTGGATTGACATTGTCGATCCACAAAGTGAATCCGTACCTCCTTGGATTGGCCTAAGAAATAAATGCATTTAGTTAGTTAAGGTAGTAATATTATCCAAATGTTAGCAAAATTGTAAAAATGTAAGGCTTTGACGTACGATAAAATTGTTGTCTACGTTGGGATAGACAAAATATCTCTTTCCAAATGTTTCTTCTACAAAGGAGGTAGCCACTTGGCAACGATCTCTACAACCACACTTTGGACACTCGAACCATTCAGATAAACGTAAAGGATTGTTTCTCTAGTCTAAGCTATCAAATTGCACTCGATGTTCGTACTCCATCCATGCCTGAATCAATTGTGTGATCGTCTCAGGTTGCGTTATCCCTTGACCGGTGGAAGTAACTCTCACCGTATCGATCCATTTTACGAATTGACATTTTCTTACATCCTCCTGTTGTTGGCGTAGAATTTAGACCCGCCTCGCAACCAAACGGGTTCCACGTTTCCACGGCGGCCTAGGAGATCTGCTTAGCTCCAGTGCAGGTCCAAAGGCTTGCCTAGGTGCGTGTAGGTCGTGCCAGTTGATTTGATCTTCAATCAACAAGATAAATAAGCAAACCATGTTAGTAAACAATGGCCGATCGGCCGATAGGCCGATGTCGCATTGTCATGACCTAGCCGATAGGGCAAAGCTATATCGGCTTACTTGTAACTGTGATAAAGTAAGATCAAAATATAGATCTAATCTCATCGGCCTTCATCAACATGTTAATGTCAATTAGCAGCATCGGCCGATGAGGGATAAAAAAGATAACTGCACTAGCTAATACTCTAATGCAAACTTGTATGAACCAATCGACTTATATAAATATATCGATCACAGACAAACCCTAAAGAGTAACCCATGATAAACATATTTATATTTGTCAATCTACTCATACAAATGGCAAATACATATGAAAACATTATGGTAATTACATGTATTAGATAAGACCGGCTGAAACCCCGGCGCTATCCTTAATTACGATCAAAAACAGGCTTTGGGTTAGATCTCAAAACAGGACTAAGGTCGATAGCAACTCAAAGTGTGAATTGAGATTTAACACAAAGAAAATCAAGTCGTCGATCGCTTTTGGGGATGGTAGATGCATTGAAAGATTTAAATAAGCATAATAATTAAACTACAGTCGGCAATAAACCCTAAAACGAGTAGATCGCTGGCGAAGCATAATTAAATACTTACAAAAATCATCCAAAACATGATAAACGACGATCACATCATCGAGGCTTAACGTGCCTAAAGCGACAGGTTAGCCCCGACGATGTAGATCGTCGGGCATGAGTTCTTACCTCTGCTCTGGGGAAACAAGAACTCGTCGAAACTAACCTCTTGCGAGGGTTGGCGATGCACCGAAAATAAGTTGAACAGGATTGTGTATTGTATTGTGAGAGAGTTTCTATGTACAAACTACCGGGATATTAATACCCGAGATTACAACATTGTCCAGATAGGACACGATCTTATCTACAACTTAACAAACAAGTCTTTGCGGCAGACTCTGGCCACAGATTAGATCTAAACCTACTTGATTTACAAGATACAATTGCCTAAAACCGAGCCTTATCTCTATTTGACAACCTCCTTGAAACTTATCTTGAGCCCAAACCAAGCCCATGCTAACTCTATTAACTTTCTATCTCTGTCGACCAACAACCACGTTGAATCCGTATCGGCCGATACGCCCTTTCTGCTAACACAACTTCCAGTCCGATACACTTGTCGAGTCCAATACAAGACTTGGTCCGACTCCAACTTAACCCCCCTTCTCTGCATCGGTTTTCTCTTTCCGCTCGAGTAGATTAGGAAAATCTACCGTTAACACATGCCCCCAATTTCGCTTCATTATATAATATGGCGGAATTAGCTCCGAGGAACCCATCGACTTCTTCGCTAGGGTTTACCTGAAAACCGCGCAGATCCAGATTCACAACCTCCCGCCACCAACTTACTTGCGCCGTTCTTCATCGACCACCTGCGCCTCTCAACTCCGGCGACTCCTCGGCGTCCTCAAGGCATCGACCCCCTCACCAACGACCTCTTCGACCATATCAATGGCTTCCTTGCCATTTTACACCTCCGAGATCCCCATGGTGAGTCAACCCTTTCCAAGCTCACATTTTTATTTTTCCGCCGAGTTTTTCAAACTAGGGCTTCTACTCTTGCCCCCCGGGTCTTATCTTCCATTACTGTTTATGCGCCACAGGTCTTCAAGAACCAGATCCTAATCCCCACCAATGACAAATCACACCGGTTCCTGCTGGGCCCCATGGGCAACTCTAACCCTACTTGGCTAATCAACGCGGAGACGAACAGAATCCCATTCAAGCAGGTCAAACCCAATGTACCTTCATGGAAGCACACCTTCAGATCTTGGCCATCAAAGCTCACTGGCTTCAGAACTTTGTACAAAAGAATTGTTGCGGCCAAGCAAGTCCACTGGGATGAGATAGGAATCGGCCAATGCATCACTCTATCCCTAGCTGATACCAAGAAAAACAAGCCCCTTATGTCAGCAGCCACATACTTCTGGTCCAGCACCTTAAATGCTTTTCTATTTAGACAAGGTCCGATGACCCCAACGCTGGTAGATATCAAGATGCTGACAGGATTGGATATTCATTCTGAGATCAACCCCTTCAACCTCCTTATCAATAGCACCCACAAGCTGAAAACCAAGAAGATCGGAGGTTGGTCTGGATATGTAACTGAGCACATGGAAATAGGATCTGTCTCAGAAAGAGAACATGTGGCTTTTCTAACCCTGTGGCTAGAAAGATTTGTCTTTTGCAGATCAACCTGCGGCCCTACTCTGAACTGCCAACACTTAGCTCAGGCCTTGGTTGAAAAGAGACAATTCCCTCTCGGCCGATACCTCCTTGGGCTGTCTATCGGCTGCTCCATTCTGCCACTCAAGACCTGATGCTGAAAAGAACAGTGGCACATGGGGGTCCATAGTGGTTCGTCCAACTTTGGTTGACAATCTATACCAACACCATGGCTGATCGGCCTCTGCTATCAGAGTCTGCCTTCCCATCGGACTACACCGATAACGAAGATCCCTCATCCAGGAGATGCATGTCCTTTGGAGAAGCAGCTTCCATATACCCTAGAGCAGACCAATCGGCCGAAGAATTATCTGCTTGGTTTGTCCGATTTTACACCGGCCCTCCATCAGCCAAGATGGCGATATTTGTGTATCCTTCGGACTCCGATTTTGAGCTCCCCGCCAATCTAAGTCTGGGTGAACTGAATGATGACATGGTAGTACGAGAACTCTTCATGATCGGCATCACCCCCTGCTTGCTCCCAGTAGGCGTTTTCCAAGGCAGAAGCACCAGCCTATCCTATGAGTTCTACAACCCCATGGTAGCTGCGAGGCAATGCGGGCTTGGTCAACTTCCTATTGGCCTACACTTCCATCGGCTCCTAGAGAGCAGGGGTACTGTCTCATCGGCCCTGGTCATGAGCAAGGTTCTAGAAACCAGGGTACCAAATCTGGGGGATTGTGACCGATTATGGCTAAGTCCCTTCATCCACCTCACCTTCTAGTCATGGCGGCAAGAATGGACTTCCCATCTCTTCCATCAATTGGCCAGGTTCTACTTGACGGAACTCATTGATAACATCAGTTCTCAAGTCCCTGATGCCCCAACACCATCAGTCAGCAACAGCGGGCAAAAGATATCTTATGCTCTGGTATTGACTCCATCAGGCAAGTCTGTCATGGAATCAACTATCGGCCTTACCGCTCCGAAGGTATCATCATTGCTCCAAGGGCCAATAGCCAAAGAAACTCCCAAGAGGAAAGCGCCAGTAAAAGAAAAGATTCAAAAAACTGGCAAGAAACCTAGGACTGATGATCAGGCCGATCTGGACGAGCTAGACCCCTCCATCGAAGAATTCCTCGATGACCAAGTTATGGAGGAAGAGGTTGATGCAGCAGCCGCCGATCTGCCTGAAGAACAAGATCCATCGGCCAAGATTGCTAAAGAGCCATCGGCCAAGTCTACGAAGAACTCATCGGCCGCAACCACAAAGATTCTACCGACCGATGACCAAGCCGATGTCGCTCAACCAAGGAGAACCAGACACGCAGTCCGCAAGGTTAATACAATCCCTTTCCCTAATTTGTGCAATCTCCTCCTGCTAGTTTGCTATAACTTGATTTACTTCCCAGGTCGTCACATCGTCTTTACTTAAAGAGAGGACTCAATCGGCCCCTTTACCAAGAACCAAAAAGGCGACCTTGCAAAGGCGCGAACAAATCAAGACCCGATTGAGGACACCATCTCCTTCTCTACCATCCTCTCCAATTGCTTCGGTAAGAGTTAATCTTTATATTATTCCCCTGATAACATAGATCTGATCACCATTTTCTTGCCTCTCTTCCGCCACGGGCTCCATCCCCTACCCCGCATCGGCCAGCTCCCTCACCCAGCAGCTCAGGACAACAAAAGACAGCCGATACAAGCGCAGCCGATGCTCCATCACAGGTGAACCAGATCACTTCGAATCCCTTGCCGATTTTTGCTTGACTGGGTTAACCATGCCCTATCTTGATGTTTGTACAACTTAGCCGATATGTTTTCCTTTGATATCGGCTAATTTCTTGACGATGAGGACAAAGAGACACCCAGCACAGTGAAGGCGTCAATTCCTGAAGAGTTGAAGAACCAGCTGTCCGATATCGCCAATCGGCTAGAGGCATCGCTGGAGTCGTTGGTGGAGAACAGTAATCCCGTCAGGAGCAGGGTCCAGGAAATCCAAGACCAACTACCTGAAGACCTGATGGAGATCCTGACGCCAACCATCTTCTTGGAACAGTACCACTTCAAGCTTCACAAGGCTAAAGAGAGAATCGTAGAGAGGCGGGAACGTGAAGGCTTAGAATTGGGCTTGACCGCCAGCAAAGCTCAAGTCAATTCTGATAAAACTAGGTTGGATGAGCTGGCTGTTGAGCCGACCGTGTTAAACAATAGACTTGAAGAACTCCGCCGTCTCGAAGGAGACGTTGTATTGAAGCTAGAAGCCACTCGCAAGGAGATCCAAGAAGTTAAAGCCGGAATAGCTGCATCACCGAAGGCCATAGAAGACCAAACGGCGAAGCTGAAGGCATCGGCCAAATACCTTGCAACCCTGAGCAAATCCTTGAAGCCAATTCTAGGGTCAACAGCCGATGACGCCCAAGCCATAGAAGACATTGATCAAATCCGCCGTAAAGCCATTGCAGCTATTGAAAAATTTATAGGTTGATGTAATATACTTTCATGTCCTTGTAAGAAAAAATAACCTCCTGTTTTGCGTAATATAAATCTCATCGGCCAATCAGCCGAATTTGATCTGAACAATACTGAAAAAGTCCAAGTCTGAAAAAATTTTGAAGTCCATAAAATTTCGATCTAGTAAACTTGAAGAATCTTGAAAGATATCTTGCTTGTATATATATATGCCCCCCAAATTTTGGAAGATGAAGGCTCATGTTGTAAAATTTGAACTAAGGGCGATAATGTATATCGGCCATCTAAAGACGATGTGTACCACATCGGCTATTATCATAAATCGGCTGGCAAGCCGATCATGAATCGATCCAAACGCTGGGATAGTATTTCTTTAAGTATTTGCCATTAAGAGCTCTGCCACAAACTTCTCCATCTAATCCCTTTAACAGATAACCATTGCGAGGAACACATTGATGAATCTGAAAAGGACCTTCCCAATTAGGTGACCACTTGCCGAATTTATTATCTCTGGAACCAATCGGCAGTATCAATTTCCAAACAAGATCCCCTTCTTCAAATGACTTGGCAACAACCTTTTTGTTATAATGACGAGCAACTCTATCTTTATCTCGCTTGATTTTCTCCAACGCCCGCAATCGGACGTGTGCCAAATCATCTAGCTCGTCGACCATAAGATTACTATACTCATCGGCTGTCAAATCATCTTGCAAGGCAATCCGTCTGTAGCCGATGTTAGTATCCCATGGCAGCACAGCGTCGTGTCCATAAACCAGCTGATACGGCGACACTTGAGTTGCACCATGACAAGCCATCCGATACGCCCAAAGGGAATCGGCCGGCGTTGTATGCCACCGTCTTGACTGTTCGTCAATCTTTCTCTTGATCAGCTTGATCAAGGTCTTGTTGGAAGCTTCTGCCTGCCCATTAGCTTGCGCATAATATGGAGAAGAATTTAACAACTTGATGCCCATGCTGTTGGCAAACTGAACAAACTCATCGGACACGAAAATTGATCCCTGATCTGTAGTCAATGTTTGTGGTAATCCAAACCGATATATAATATGCTCTTTGACAAACTGAATTGCGTCCTTGGAATCAACCTTCTTAAGAGGGATGGCCTTCACCCACTTTGTGAAGTAGTCTGTAGCCACTAAGATATATTTGTGTCCTTTACTTGATGGTGGATTGATTTGTCCGATCATTTCTATACCCTATCCTCGAAACGGCCACGGCTTTATGATTGGATGCATAGCCGATGCCGGTGCTCTCTGAATTGCTCCAAACTTTTGGCAATCTTGACATCCTTTGTAATATTTGAAACAATCCTCAAGCATTGTTGGCCAATAATATCCAACGCGCTTCAAAAGCCATCTCATTTTATGGGTCGATTGATGGGTTCTACAAATCCCTTCATGTACCTCGCTCATAACAGCATTGGCCTCTTCTAGACCTAAGCACTTAAGCAAGACACCATCAATCGTCCAATAGTATAGGTCATCATCTAACAAGACATAATGTAAGACTTTGTATTTCATCTTTTGTGACGCCGACTGGGAAGGGTTTCTCAAATAATCAATGATAGCAAACCTCCAGTCATCGGCATCCACAGCAGCAATCTGAACTTCAACACCTTTTGCCATCGGCCTATATCCTGATGCCCCATGAGCTAGATTATTGGCTTCAAAATTTTGCTTCCTGGGTATATGCCTCATTGTCACAATCTTGAAAGCCTGCAGCAACTCCTTGCACTCTTCATTATAAACCCTGAGAATGTCGTTCCTGCACTCATACTCCCCAGAAAGTTGATTGATGACTAACTGTGAATCGCCAATAATTTCCACGGAATCGACCTCGACTTCTTGTAATAATTGCAAGCCCTTAAGAACAGCTTCGTATTCTGCTTGGTTGTTGGTGAAATAAGGCTTGATAGTAAATGCAAACTCGAAGCTTGCCCCCCGAGGGGATATGATGACTAGGCCGATACCGCATCCATGTTTGCAAACGGATCCATCAAAATATAGTGTCCATGGCACAATGTCTGAATATGCAATTGAATCATCTCTGTGTTGAACAATGAAATCGGCCAGGGCTTGTCCTTTGATTGTTTTGGCCGATTCATACCTGAGGTCAAACTCTGTTAAGGCAAAAATCCATTTCCCAATTCTCCCTTTTCAAACAGGGGCCGATAGCATGTATTTCATCACATCGGCCTTGCTTACCACAATGCACTCATTGGAAAGTAAGTAATGCCTTAATTTAGTACATGAAAAATATAAGCATAGACATAATCTCTCTACTGGCGTGTACCTTGTTTCAGCATCTAACAACCTCCTACTGAGGTAGAAAATAGCTCTTTCTTTGCCATCAATGTCTTGAACCAACACTGAGCCGATGGACTTCTCATCGGCCGATAAGTACAGCCTGAATGGAACCCCTTTCTGCGGAGGGATTAGAACTGGAGGGGAACTTAAATATTCCTTGATATCGTCCAACGCTTTTTGTTGCTTATCACCCCATACGAACTCTTGGTCTTCCTTTATCTTTAACAATGGAGTGAACGGCTCTATCCTGCCTGACAGGTTTGATATAAAACGCCGGACAAAGTTGATCTTACCGAGTAGAGATTGTAACTTGGTCTTGTTGGTTGGAGGCTTGATATTTTTTATAGCATCAATGTTCTTCTGTGTAATCTCAATTCCTCTTTCATGGACCAAGAAACCTAAAAACTGACCGGCCGATACGCCAAAGGCACATTTGTTAGGGTTCATCTTTAAACCATATTTCCTCGCTCTTTCTAGTACCTTGCGTAAATCGGCCAAGTGCATATCGTACTCTTTGGACTTCACGACGACATCATTGATGTAAACCTCAATCAGCAAGCCAATAAGATCATGAAAAATATAATTCATAGCTCTCTGATAGATAGCCCCAGCGTTTTTCAAACCGAATGTCATAACAACCCACTCGTATAGGCCAATTGCCCCCGGACATCGGAAGGCTGTCTTGTGGATGTCTTCTTTGGGCATGAAAATCTGGTTGTAGCCCGCGTTCCCATCCATAAAGCCGATGATCTTGTGTCCCAACTTTCCATCTAACTCATCCACCGCATCATCCTTGTAGGGACTAGCTTGCTCATCTTGGGTAGTGGATGGCACATCTTCGTTAAAGCAACTACTTGTTGTGGTCTTGTATCGTCTCAATGTCGCAATCAGTTACTTTGAGGAAATCGGCCTCCCAAACTCGTCCGGACAGGCAATCGATTCCCTCCATCTCCCAAACCGCAAGATCGGCATTGGCCACGTGTACTGATCGATCGGCCTGCACGATCTCGACTTGGTCCCCTTGCCATTGTATGAGGCACTAATGCATTGTTGAAGGGACTCAACAATTTGCATGGATCCAATCTCATCCCAACAACAGGCTGTAGGAACCATTTCCATCAAAGACAAAAAAGGTGGTAGGTATCGTCTTGTTGCCCACGGTGAGCTCTACGTTTAGCACCCCCTTCGCCTCGGATGCATTGCCACCAAAGTCTTTTAGCACCATGTTGATCTTGATGAGGTCTTCAGGTACTTTTCCAAGCTTCCTGAAGGTTGTATACGGCATTAAGTTTACTGCCACACCGCCATCGACCAGCATCTTCATCATCGGCTGCCCATTGACGAATCCCTTGATGTATAACGGCCGGAGGTGCCTGTACCTGGTGTCGGTCGGCTTGTCGAACACGGCTTGATCTGGTGACAACTGTAGCTTAGCCGAGGACTGCTCATCGTCGGCTACTGCTTCATCGGCCGTCTGTACGCTGTATTCTGATGGCAATATGAAAACCATATTAACAGAAGCCGATGCTACGCCTTTACCTTTTGCAGACGCAGGAGCTTGAGTTGATTTCGAGGTGCCCTCATCGGCCTTGACCACTGCAGATTTTATCCTCCACTCTTTCTTGGTCTTGGCGGGCCGATGGGCTATTGTCGCCTGCTGCTCCTGGATCTGCTCCTTCCTCCTCAATCTCTGAACCCGCCATTTTTGTGTCTTGCTAAACACGTCGCTTGGGCACCATCGAGGGTTCTGGATTTGCTCGTCGTCCTCAGTCCGACGATCATGGTGCATCGGCCCTAGCCTATCATGTACAGACTTTCTCTACTTGTTCGACCGATGCACTTGTTTGCTCGAGCTGCCCTGGTGGGAGTCTTCTACATCATTACATGCAGGGCACTCTTGGATTGATGGCAACCTCATCCCTTTGTTCCAGCAGAACCGGAAAAACTCGCACTCCCAATGAGGGTCGTAAGAGTTGTCTTGATCGGTGTAGTCTTGTGCTTGTTCTTCCCGCCTTCGCTGGTATTTTCTAATCAGGCCTTCTGAGGTCTGATGAGGTCGCTTGCCGGTCCGATGGCCATTGCCGTCGGCCCTATCCGCCCGCACCATGTTGACTGGGAACGGGTGTCCTTTTATCTTCATTGGCCGCTTGGCTTCATCAATCTTGATCCTGCCTTGCTCGATGGCCGATTGAATCTGTTGTCGGAAGATCTTGCATTCATTGGTGTGATGCGAATATGTGTTGTGCCACTTGCAATATATTCTCTTCTTGATTTCCTCAGCCGATGGCAGTATATGACCTACTGGCAGCTGAATCTGCTTTTCTTGCAGGAGTAGATCAAATATCTTATTGGCCTTGTTGATATCGAAGTCGTACTTATCTTCTTTGTCGCCCTTCTTGGTCCACTGGCATGTTGTTGGCTTCTTCATCCGGGCCCACTCGGCCACATCGACATCGGCCTCTTCTTCATCGTCTTCATCGGAGGCGTACTGATAGATTGTATTGATCTTCTTTGCGAACTTCTTCGCCTCCTGGAATCTTTGTTTGTGGGCCGATACTCGTTGTGCTAGCTGAGCTAGGCTGTCGAATTCTTGAGATGAGAACCTTTCTCGTATCGGCCCCAGTAGTCCTTGGAATGCCAAATCGGCCAGTTGAGAATCGGTCAGACTGAGGCTGTAACACCTATTCCTTATGTCCCTGAATCTTTGGATGTATTATGGGACCGATTCATCAACCTGTTGCCTGATGGCAGTGAGATCAGAGAGTTTCATCTCTTGTACGCCGTTGTAAAAGTATATGTGAAACTGTTTCTCTAGATCTATCCATCCTGTGATGGAATTGCAGGGTAAAGAGGAAAGCCATGTAAATGCTGACCCTGACAAAGACAGAGGAAAAAATCTCACGCTCAACACCTCTATGGCCGATGCCTCACCACACTTGGCTAGGAATCGGCTTACGTGCTCGTATGTAGAGACGATATCTTGCCCCAAAAATTTGGAGAAGTCCGGGATCTTGTATCGGCTCAGCAGTGGCACTCTGTCGAACTCCTCGGGGTACGGGTGCCGATACACTGTAGAACTCTCCTTGGGCTTCAAGCCGAATTGATCTCGCATCACCTCGGCTATCATATCGGCCCAGTATCCTGCGGGCTGGTGTGGAAGCTCCTGGTGGTAAGACTGCTGCAGGCCCTCCGGCCGATATTGCCTGGGAGAGTATGCCTGGAAGTGATGATTTAAGTTCTGTGCGTCGTACTGCCCTGCGATGTACTGCTGGTAGCCTTGCGGCGCGTTGTAAGCAGCTGGTTGCGGAGGGTTACTTGGCATGGGGAATTGAGGTTGTCCAGCCGATGGTGGGTTGACTGGAACTTGCTGCATCGGCTCGACCACCGGTTGTTCCCCCTTCGTCCACTGTGCAAACTGTTCCTCCGTGATGTGCTGGGGGCTTCCTCTCGCTTGCCTGGTTAGGACCAGCGGCATGGTTGACGCTGGTTGGGCCGATGGAGGTGGGATCGGTGCCGTCGGCTGAGGAGTCGTACTCAGATCGGTCCTCAAGGTCCGATATGCAGGGAACTTGTTGTTAGGCAAGAAAATCGGTCCTTGAGGCTTCTACTGGTGAATAGAACCATCTAGGATTGATTTGACCGTATTGCTCAATGTGTTCACCAGGATACCCGACTGGTTGACTAGCGCAGAATGAACTGCGGAGTCGATGCGGTCTTGCAACGTCGGCGCGGCGTTTTCTTCAGTCTTGATAGTGTGGTCGTGTGCTGCCGCCGACGTGCTGGCTCCGTCTCCAGGGCTCGGCATTACCACCGTAGATTTTTGAATGAGGGTGCCTTGCCAAGTCCTAGAGTACGTCTGCAGGTACATATTTTGAAATTGCTCGACCAGCTTGTCCATCTCAGCTTTTTGCTCTTCGTTGAGCTGGTCGACGGTCACAGAGATGACGTTCTCCTCGGAGATCTCACTCTGCTTCAACATCCTGCAGTGATCTTCTTGTTGTCGCGAAGCTTGCGTTCTTGAGGTCCCACTAGGCGTGCCAAAAGCGTGTTGGCGTAGAATTTAGACCCGCCTCGCAACCAAACGGGTTCCACGTTTCCACGGCGGCCTAGGAGATCTGCTTAGCTCCAGTGCAGGTCCAAAGGCTTGCCTAGGTGCGTGTAGGTCGTGCTTGTTGATTTGATCTGCAATCAACAAGATAAACAAACAAACCATGTTAGTAAACAATGGCCGATCGGCCGATAGGCCGATGTCGCATTGTCATGACCTAGCCGATAGGACAAAGCTATATCGGCTAACTTGTAACTATGATAAAGTAAGATCAAAATATAGATCTAATCTCATCGGCCTTCATCAACATGTTAATGTCAATTAGCAACATCGGCCAATGAGGGATAAAAGAGATAACTATACTAGCTAATACTCTAATGCAAACTTGTATGAACCAATTGACTTATATAAATATATCGATCACAGACAAACCCTAAAGAGTAACCCATGATAAACACATTTATATTTGTCAATCTATTCATACAAATGGCAAATACATATGAAAACATTATGGTAATTACATGTATTAGATAAGACCGGCTGAAACCCCGGCGCAATCCTTAATTACGATCAAAAATAGGCTTTGGGTTAGATCTCAAAACAGGACTAAGGTCGATAGCAACTCAAAGTGTGAATTGAGATTTAACACAAAGAAAATCAAGTCGTCGATCGCTTTTGGGGATGGTAGATGCATTGAAAGATTTAACTAAGCATAATAATTAAACTACAGTCGCCAATAAACCCTAAAACAAGTAGATCGCTGGCGAAGCATAATTAATATACTTACAAAAATCATCCAAAACATGATAAACGACGATCACATCATCGAGGCTTAACGTGCCTAAAGCGACACGTTAGCCCCGACGATGTAGATCGTCGAGCATGAGTTCTTACCTCTGCTCTGGGGAAGCAAGAACTCGTCGAAACTATCGTCTTGCGAGGGTTGGCGATGCGCCGAAAATAAGTTGAACAGGATTGTGTATTGTATTGTGAGAGAGTTTCTATGTACAAACTACCGGGATATTTATACCCGAGTTTACAACATTGTCCGGATAGGACACGATCTTATCTACAACTTAACAAACAAGTCTTTGCGGCAGACTCTTGCCACAGATTAGGTCTAAAACTACTTGATTTACAAGATACAATTGCCTAAAACCGAGCCTTATCTCTATTTGGCAACCTCCTTGAAACTTATCTTGAGCCCAAACCAAGCCCATGCTAACTCTATTAACTTTCTATCTCTGTCGGCCAACAACCACGTTGAATCCGTATCGGCCGATACGCCCTTTCTGCTAACACAACTTCCAGTCCGATACGCTTGCCGAGTCCAATACAAGACTTGGTCCGACTCCAACTTAACCCCCCTTCTCTACATCGGTTTTCTCTTTCCTCTCTGAGTAGATTACGAAAATCTGTCGTTAACACCTGTTTGTACAATTTCATTAGAAGAGATGGCGTAGCTAATTGCATGAAAGTAGTGATCGGTGGTAGTGCAAAAAGAATGATACTTATGACGAAATCATCGTCAACAATGTTAGAACACATGAAGCATCTTTGTCCTAGAGTTTGCTGTCTTATGGACCTTATCACCTGACATTGGTCGCCACAACGACACTCTGGACCCTACCGCCATGTGGGGAGTCCTAAGGGATCTACCTACCATTCTAAGGCTTCTGTAGCAGTTCGTCGTTCGTGCTCATCCTTCCGCCTAAGGTAGTCCGAAATTGTTTCACTACGTGAATATCGGCGGGTTCTATCGTTATGTGGGTTCTCCGTATCTACCCACTCAATGAAGTTGTACACCATACAGTATGTCCACAAAAGATATAATGATTATGTAGACACTAGTTAGCGTTTTATGTATTGAGTGTAATTAATTGAACTTGGAACAAATGAATCATATCTAATCAATGTTTGGGCATTGAAAGAATCTCCTGCCCCGAATTTCTACCGTGAGGGATGTCTGGAGTATACATCGATCTCCGTAGGTGCACAACGGGCAGTCACATACCTGACAATGCAGCGCCGAAAGTTGATCATGGCAACTCGAGCTGGCACTGTGTCCGTGTACTGTGGTTTGCTGTGTAGCCTAATGAACCCGATCCTCACACGCCGAAAGTTTGTTGTCGTGTGCATAATTAGTTGTAAGGTTTGTGCAGCGTACCAATGACATGAACGAAATAGCATTGAGTAAAGACATTGTTACTGTAAAACCCACTACAAACATAGTACTGGTGCATAGAAATATGAACCAAAAGAACAGTGCGTACAAGATTTGAAGAGGTGGACCACTACCGTCGAGGCCTCTTACTCCTGTCCCTCCTATCCTGTGCCCTAACGTGTCCCTAGGAGTACGTCAGATGGTCTGATGGTACGACATGGCCTGCCCATCCCTCCGGCACCGGTGCGGCCGTAGGCTGCTCCTGGGTCTGAGCTAGTGGAGCTCCTGCAAGCTATGAGGAGACAAGTATCTCCTGGTCTGGCTCGTCCTTCAAGTCGTCATCGTAGAAATGGTCACTAGGACCAGCACCGCATGCGTGTGTGTGCCCTGTGAGGAACAGGCTCCTGCACCAAAGATCCCTGCTTGATACCCTGTTGGAGAAAGAACATAAGGTTCATCGAGGTAAATAGTACTTATGACAACGAGTACAATTAACGAAAGTAACCAATGATGATATTCACCTAGAGAGACTCCCAACTGCGTGTGTGGACGAGGGAATGACGCTCGGTGTGCAGAAGTGCTCGGTGTGCGGCTGAAGCCAGGGGGACCTGCGAGGCATGTATTTGTTAGACATTATGGAACTTACCTCTGGGAGGAGCACTACCGTGAGAAGCCACTGGTCTGGATGGCACAACTCCGGCCATAGGGTCTCGTAGCAGTGGTGGTGCTGGAACAGATGGAGGTACCACGTCCACGGCGCTGCGATAGGAGAAGACGCGCATGACAGCGCGCATCTTGGACTGCATCCGGTCGAACGTCAGCCTCTGTTTAGCATCAGTCAAGTGCAAGCCAGCGTCCAACCTGACTACAACCGAGTTAATATCGGCATTGATAGCTCATGCGGCGTCGACCTATTAGAGACACAAGTAAGCATGTTAGTACCAATCGGAGAAAAAGATGAAAGAATTAACCTATATATTTATCGGTCAAAAAAATATCATCTATGCACAGTACAGGACGATAGTGCACAAAAGCGTTGATACAAGCACTGAATTTGAAAAAAGCTCTTTGTAGCACACTCTTGGTCGAATCATCAGATGATTGGAATATTTGAATGTCGAAGTAAGTATTACTATTCCTTTGGACAATGGTGGCTAATAGACGAGGCAAATTATCAAAGGATGCTTCAAATTTGTCATACCTCATCTCTAAAATCTTCTGTTTGGCCCTCTAGGCCTTGGCATAGCTTATGGTGTACTTGAATTTGTCTTCAATCTGATTAATAATTGATCTTGGTTCAAACCCATTGTTACCGACAACATCGCTATACATCTCAGTTGTAATAAAAGCTGAAGTCATGTTGCGATGATACTTCTCCACTCCTTGTAAATGGCACAGATGCTCGGTCACAATTCTAACTTTTCAATAGTCATTCCATTTACCATTATATGTATAAACATGCCATGGACACTCTTCCTTCATGCACCTCACTTCATACACATAATTGGTTGATTTGACCACCCTAAACTCTCTCTGCAATGAGACCGCCCAATGCTTCACCACCTCTTTTAGATCCTCCTTATGAGCATACTTAGCACCTTGAATTATCTCATTCTCCTTGTATTCTCAAGGTACATGATGCCCCTCAGAGATAACAAGCTCCGAGAAGTACTTGTTGTCCAATCAGTGTGCATTACATCATCTTCCTTGTCGGACGACACATTGCCCTTCTCTTGCTTGTTATCCGAATCTTCCCTCTCCATTTCATCAATGATTATACCAACTCTCTCTCCTTCGTCCGCCACGCCCATGGCATGTACCACCTCTGTTCTATTTCTCTCATTTTCCATTGATATTCCAACAGAATTCTTCACATGGCTTGGACCCTCAACATCTTCTATTTCCATGGCAACACTGCTATCCTTTTCATGCACTGACACAAAAATAACAAGGGGCCATGACCGTTCAAAAGCCATCTCCACATAGCGTCTCCAGGCGACAGTGCTATTCATCGACATTAGTTCCCAAAAATAACCTTCTGTTGCACGACTCACTACGACAGATACAGATATTGTGTTGATTTCTGGGTCGACTCTGAATCCTTAGAGCAACCAACTATAAATTGACTGAAAGGTTCTCTCCGCAGGTCTATTGATGCCCTTCAATGTCATGCTAAAATATCATACTAACCAGATCTAACGTCACATTCATCAATATGTTCTACGCCCTATGTCTTAAATTCTAGAAATATGTTGTATGTCCTAGGTCTCAGATTCTACAAATAGGGTGTGTGCTCCAGATCTACTATCTAACTAAAATATATAGTACAATTTGCACTACGCCTTAAGTCTCAATTTCTAGAAATATATTGCATGCTTTAGTTCTCAAATTATACAAATAGGTTGTGTGTTTCAAATCTACCGTCTAACTAAAATATATGGCAATAAAACTAAAATGGTACAGAAATTGAAAGGACAATATGATAGAATATATTTACCTACGATAGAGTCAGCAAACCGACAGGACTTCGCTGCTCCCCTTCTGCTTCTCCTTACCCCTTTCTCCTTTTTCTTTCGGATTTTGAGTGAATATAATGAAAATTTAGAGGAGGGAAAGAGGTCTTATACCCGGGGGCAATAAATCGCGCACCCAGAGGACGGTAAGGGGGCCGCCTACAAAATGCCAACCACCCAGAGGACGGTAAAGGGGCCGCCTACAAAATGCCAACCCCTCGCCGCCCTTTCACAGGCAGTCCCTGGCCAAGATAAAACGCCCTCTAGGAGACGTGTAAAAATACCAGGCTGCCCTCCCAACCGTTTTGCAGGCGGCCCCCTAGCGCCAAAAAATGCCCTCTAGAGGACGGCAATAGAGCCGCTTGCAAAAAAAACCCTCCCTTGGCAGGTGGCCGTTAGGCGAGGGCCAACGACCATCTGTCACGTCATAAAAATTGCCCTCTGCGAGGGCTTCCTGAGGGCATTGGGTGACTAGTTTTGTAAAATTTTTAAACAAAAAATCATTCTGTAAATATTTTAATAAATAAAATTAAAAATACAAAAAAAATCTTGATACTTGTTGACCAACGCTGGAGACAAACATAACTGATAAGTCGCGCGCGGCCCATTTCACCCTGTGTTACTGGCCCATAGCCCATCTCCCTCGGCTTCACCCTGAAACCTTAGTAGTGTCGCTGTAGTATCGCTGTGTGCAGGAGCGGATCCAGACCCCAGACACCCTAGCGAGGCCGTGGCCCAGGGCTTGGGGTTAAAAGCCTATGGACCAAGCCTTTTTTCACCATGATAGGCCGAGATGATAGCTAATTTATATAGGTCAACCTGGGCCTTAGCTATAGACTAAGTCTGCCTTCAATTGTGTGCATCGGAACAATTGTTAGAAAATTGTTCGCAGTAAGTCTGTGCTTCTAATATACTTTCTTTCCAAGGTCCTTCGAATATATTGGTGCGGGGCCATTTGTGTGTCCACAAGTAAAAAACAGTATATAAAGGTACTATTGTTGAGTTTTCATATTCTCAGTAGCAGACGTCTTTTTTGTGGCTAAGTACGTTTATAGCCACGAAGACCTGTCCATCATTTAGTTACATATTTTTAGTTCTATCTAAAAATTATATATTTAGTTATTTTCTGCAGGGTTGCATGCAGAAGGTCTGAGGAGAATTGTGTCGATGACATTGCAGCAGAACCGAGATAGCGGGAGAACACAGTTGCCGGTGTGACATGTCAGGGGACATTGCTTTTCAGGATCACCCACCATGTTACTTACCATGTTACTTCTATGCAGATGCAAACCTCTATGTTTTATTCATCGATTAATCAGTTTCTTCGTCCCAGTAATTCATCGAACAACAATCAATCATGTAGGCAGGATATTAATTGTATCTCACGCTCAAACTAGCTATTAACAACGAGCTAGCGTACCTGAATTGGATATACAACACTTTACTCCATATTATATATATGAAGTGTACGCGACTAACACAAAGTCATCAACAGTATACAAATCCCACCAGTATCATTTCAACACAGTCAGTTTGAATATATCTTCCCCTGCAGCATCTACCCCGGGCCGGCGACACAGACGCAGAATTATTGCAGAGGATCGATCACCAGCTTTTCTCGAAGCTTTAGCCCTTGCACTGGTAGATGTTGAGGCAGTTGCGGCCGCTGTACGGCTGGCCCCTGCCGGGGCAGGAGCCGTAGCACGCCGCTTTGCTCTCCGTGAGCCCGTTGTAGCTGGTGTACCGGCTGTCGTAGAGGATCCTCCTCCGCGGGTACGCCGCCTCCTCCTCCACCACGCTCGCCACGTCCTCGACGTCGGCCACCCGGCCGCGCAGCGCGTGCATCGGCACCATCGCCTCCGCGCCCTTGAAGGCACCGCTGCTGCCGACATCCACCGCCGCCACCAGCACCGCCGCCGCAGCGACGACGGTGGCGGCGGCGAAGAGGAACGTCAGCTTCATTGTATGTCAGTACTTGGCTACCTGCTTTGCTAGCTAGTTGATGGATAAAAATGATTGGGTTTTTTTGTGGTGTTTGCTATGTATTTAAGAGGGGATGGGATTGAATTGGAGGGTACTGGATCGAGGCTGTGGTGGTTGAGGGCGGGGAGAGAGGCGCGAGAGCTAGAGCAAGCAACTGCAGCGACAGGACGCCTAACATCGCATGTGAAGCTAGAGGACGAGAGAGTCCAGCGGAGCGTGTCTCTCATGATGGATTTGATTAGCAAGAAGCGACTACTTTCTCTTTGGAAGCGTATGGTATGGGGTTCGATCGTACTGTGCCATCCGGCACAGGGTACGCGTGCAGGAGTTAATTAAATCATTTTGGATGGTGACGATGAAGGATTAACTGGCAGCTATGTACGGCTGTTAGGTGCACTTGATCCAATCGTTAATTAATCCCTGAGCAGAACAGCGTGCCGTCGCCATGACGGAATTTGGGGGGTATGTACATGTTTTGTAACATAGTATTTAGTTTCAGATTCTGGATTCATCTTAGGGTTGTTTTGTATACAGGCTTTTTTCTTAAAACGTCTCAACTACTTTAAACCTTAATCTGTTTTTATCATACGCGGAGGTCATGCGCTCCTCCGTAACCACACTAGCATCCAATATTTTCTCATCAATCCATTCACCCAGCTAATCCCCAACTATATGAGCCTAGCTCATGCTTTACCCTCAATTCACCCACCCAGCCAATCCTCAATTATGTAGGCATGACCGTTACAAAATACATTCACATTACTAGTAGTAATTAATGTCGCACTATATATATGCTCCGTTGCATCATGCATGTGTCTTGCTCCAACGCATGGAGCAGCATAGTAGCTAGCATTCATTACTAAAAAAGCATGATTAGTGCCAGTCCCAAACCCCTCACATGTGTCGGATTTGGGAACCGATACTGCGATAGCAGTGCTGATGAGTTCCTCTCATCAGTGCCAGAATAAAGAACGGGTACAAATAAGAGGGGCAAGATTAAAAAAATAGCCAGCTCGGCTCGGAGCCGAGCCGATGAATCATCAGTTCATCACCACCAACATCTTCTTCACAAAGCAAAGCAATCGACACTTCAGAGAAAATAGATCAAAATCTTGCATCTCAACAAGTATATCCATAGAAAATTGATCAAAATCTTGCATATCAACAAGTACATCTAGAGATAAAAAAAACTTCCAGCAGATCAAGAACAAGGACATCTAAGACCTATCCACTGAATCAACTTAGTTGTCGTCTTCATCGCTCCCACCGCTGCTCGCCATGGGCAGATAGGTCCACCTGCCCATGTCCAACCACACGTGGGTCGGCCACCCCCAACCTCACCAGATTTGGTCGCCCCAAACCTCGTGGTGGCTAGATCTAGTAGCCCAAGGCGAGGCGGAGGCTGAGGAGAGAGGTGGGGCGACTGGCGACCGCCCACACACGTGGACATCGAGGAAGCCATCCATGTACCTCGCTGCAAATGGATCCGGTCAGTAAGAGAGGTGGCCTGCGGGAAGGCGCGGGGAGAGGATCAAGGATGTAGCTATGCCGGGGAGACACACCAACCACGCCGCTGCCATCATCATCCTCCCAGATCCGATGCCATCGTCTCCCTCTACCAGATCTGGTGGCATTGGGGAGAAAACAGAGCCGCCGCGCTGCCGCTACCACCATCATCCTCCCTTGAGCCCCTGCCGTCGCCGTGGGTTGGGGAGAGGACAGGAGGTTGCTGCACGCTGAGAAGGATGGGAGGACAAAGCGATGGAGAGAAGGGACGGCGCAGGACCATGGATGAGAGAGATGGTGGCAACATGGCGAGAGAGAGGGGGCGGTGCAAGGCCATGGACGAGAGAGAAGGTGGCGGCATGGGTGAGAGAGAGGGGGCGACGCAGGCAAGAGAGAAGAAAGGGTGAGGCATGGGCAAGAGAGAAAGGGGGCGGCATCGCGGGTAAAATCATCTCCCGTCCTATGGGCGTCTCGGCTCGGTTTTTCTACTAGATGCCGGTTTTTAAAAAGCAGATACCTATAATATAAGTACACTATATTATAGGTGTCGGTTTTTATTTAGAACCGATATCTATAATATAAGTTTAGATGACGATTTTTTAAAAAAAGCCAATATTGCTGGTTTTTATCTAGATTTTCCATCTGGTATAAATGAAAAACATTAAATAGATGCCATTTTAAATAAATCGATACCTGTAAGACGTACCCTATAAGATATTTAGATATTTTGTAGTAGTGAATAGTGCCTTATGTTTTCCTAGCCCTCAGGCCTCATAGGCACATTAGAACTTCGACCTCTGGATGCACACGCCGTGCCAGGCTTGTCGTGATGACGGCACGTCTTCCTTAGAGACGCCGGCCAAGCATGGCCCAATAATTTGATGGACCTGTTTGTGCTGGACTAGCACAAGCACGGCCCTTGCGCAGATGCCAATGATTATTTTAAAAAATTATATTAATTTATTAAAATATTTATAACATTATTTTTTTAAAGCTCTGATACTATACTACTTGATAAACCCTGAACTCCACTCGATACGCTTAGGAATTTGACTGTCCCGATCTTTCGGTGAGTTGAAGACAACTACGATTTGGGAGAAACGTTGACGACCCGACTACAACCGTACGAGACGTTGTTGTGTTGCGCCTTAGCGATCAATACATCTCTCCATGGGTTGTTGATCTTGCCGGTATAGATCAATCTTATTCCTGCAAGAAAATCGAAGAAACAAGCAAGAACAAGATAAAAGTAATCTGAATTGCAAATAGAAATTGTATACAAATGATAAGTTGGGATTTCGTAACGACCAAACCGACGATCTAACCGATCACGGGATTACACGGCAAAGTAGTAAAGCTAAACTTTAATCTAAACAAACCCAAGAAACCGTGAAGCAGTACCTAGCTATTTAAAGGGGTAGGAGGATGACCAAAGGGGTTCCTAGGTCGTGCTCCACCGGTTTGGGGTACACCCCACATGGGCCCCACCTAGGCCGGGGTACCAGATAAAGTTACAAGCTCATAAGCTCATTATAGGTGACACAACATCTTATTTTTTCAACTGCGGATGACTGAGATAGAATTTGAAGATGAGACTAGATCCATTGAAAAGAGAACTCCAAGAGCTTTTCAACAAGTACTCATGGGTTCAAAACGAAGCTCGTATGCATATTTGGCGACCATTTGAAATCAGCACTGTAACAGGTGACCGAATTGGATTTCAGAACTTAAACAACTTGATTTTGACATCTTGCTGTTGACATATGATGTGAGTAACAGTTATATTCATAGTAGCCATAGTCACATCATAAGAGCATCCATAACGTCCTAAAACGGCCATGTAAGAATGCTGTCTGTAAAATGGTCAATCCCTCCACGTAACCGTCAGTATGCACCAACGGTCATGTGCCACGTCACAAAAACGCTCTTTGAAAGAATGTTTATTAGAAATAACACCCTCCTAAAAGGTGTTAAGGGTGTAGATTTATAAAACTTAAAAAAATATATTTTTAAATATTTTAATAAACAAATTTAAAAATTTTAAAAATTCGGTGCCTACAACGTTGGCTCCTTCGACCGCTTGATGCCGGCCGTCTTCCGGCTGCCGCCATGAATTCGATCCTCCTCAACGCCATTCCTAAAATCAATCCACAATCCACCAACATCAGAGCGAACCGGGAGCGGTGCTGGATTGCGCCGGGCAGTCCGGTGGAGCGGCGAGTCGCGCGACCACTATCGTGAGGCAACGAGGTCGCTACTTGCATGCGAGCACTGCCTACCGCCATGGTGAAGCAAGATTAAACAGAGGAGAGGAAAAATCAAACAATGTGGGAAATCTGAAATTTTGGGAGAAAAAACTGAAATCATGGAGTCTCTCCACGGTTTCATTTTTTAATCAATGTCAGAAATCATGAAAAATGAAATCCGTTTTTTGCCGTGCTGAAGTGCTGAGATCACTGTGCATTGGATTTGATTACCTCATCAAATCATTAGGATGGGAAAATAAATTATCCCCTCTATTTTTTTTTGAGACATCCACGGCAAATTCTTGAGACATAAAATTTTGGGAAAAACAATTTATTAACAATAGGAAGACAAAGTTGTCTTCTCAAGTCTGAATTACCAACCCAAAAAAATATATAGTGACAGTATGAATTACTCCACTCAACAACAAAACCAGACATTTTACCCCCCTCAACTCTTTACACCGGACAAATTACCCATGGCTCAATCATGAGCGGTTTTGATCCTACGTGACGTCCATGTAGCAATATAGTCAGCAATATTTGATACAAAATAAATATTCTAAATTTGGGTGATCCCAATTGTCACTCTCTTCTCCTTTCTTCCCCATCCTCCCCCATCTCTCTGATCTCCATCACCAACAGGAGCGCTTGGAAGAGGAGGCGAGCACACCTACGGAGAAGTACTGTGGTGACAGCAATGGCAGTGACCTTTAGGGCAGTTGGAAGGCGGCAGTGGGTAACTTGGAGAGCAGATGGATGTGCCGGCAACCTAGTGCAGGCAAGCAATTGAGCTCTTTCAGGTGCTCTTTAGGCTATCGGCGAGACAGGACGACACGACGGGGAGGCAGCACACCAGTGGGGCGGAGGTCAGCGGCGTGGAGGCGGAGCTCCTTGGATGCGCACCACATCCGACGCGTGCACTCCTTGGCAGTCCGGGGTGGCAGGGTCAAAAGAGGAGTCAGAGAAAAGGTTGAGGACGAGGTTACGGCATTTCCCAAGTCTCGAGCTCTGCCCCCGCCCACCACCTCCAATGTCCTTCCTCTCCGATCCCCTCTTCTCGTTGGCGGGAGGAGGTGGTGGGTCATGGTGGCCCCAAGCTCGACCTCTACCTCTTGTCTCCGCCTCCATTGACCCTCAAGGAGAGCTCGAGATCTGCCTTCGGCATCCTCCCCGGCCACACCACCTCCCCCTTGTGATGGTCCCACCCTTCCTAATGCATCTCGATGGCCCTCCTCCCTGCAGCTGCTGCTGTTGGAGAGGGCGCCTCCTCCCCCGTGGTAGAACCGGGTGCCATGGCCGACGAGGAGGCAGCACCATCCTTCCTCCCGCCCATCTCCAACTCGACCTCCGATGATGATGGCAACATGCTGTTGTGGCTGCTCCTTTGGGCCACAGCTATGGGCTTCCTCGTGCAGCTCCTCACTGTACGCCTCGGGGGGACGCCATAGGGAGACACCTCACCGATTTCAAGATCCATCGCCGGCCTCCGCCTCCATGGACCTACCCTATCGCCGAGCACTTGACCACCAAGGGATAAGAGATAGAGAGAGGGGTGAGAGTATGACATGTGGACTCATCAATTATTTTTAACATTTTGGCCGACTGGACTGTCATGTGTATGTCACATCAGATGTAAACCACTTTGGATTGAAGGGGGCTGGGGGCAATTCATCCAGTTTAAAAAAATCAGGGTTTTAAATGTCTGGTATTTGAATTGAGAAAGGGATGATTTGAACTTTTTTCTTAAAAAAAACTTACGACCTAGAATATGGCTTCGACCATAAGGAAAAAAGAGTACAATAGCTGACTTACGCTATTACGTATATCACATTATCAATTTTAATTGGCAAAGTCGTCATCACTATTGATGCCAAAGTCCATCAACGCACCGACCATTGCTTCAACAATCTCGATCTTGATCCATCCAGTCTTAAAAGGCAAAAGATTGCCCAACTATCTCCAGTGCAAGTCATTACCTCAGGTCTTCAATAATTCTTCCAATCTCGCTAAATGCTTGCTATGAAGAGCTAGTGGATGCCGGAACCAATAATCACAAGTGAGGTGAGCTAAGAAAGAAACAGTTTGTTATTTTTCATTCCTTCACCCAAGGAGATCGAGATCATCGCCATCAAACGTTCGATCATGTTCTGTGTGATGCTTGATTGCTGCTGGTAGTGGGTAAGTTGTGCATCTAGGTTCCAATTTGACCTGGTTCCTGGGGAGGAGGCATGTTCCTTACTCTTGAAGTTCTTCCACAAATTGAGAGTGCTTGGTTTTTGTTGACACTCAAATTCTTCCACAGATTGATAAGCATGTTCCCTCCTTCTTGCTACCTGTCCCCAAGTCTACACTAGTACAGATTCTGTTTTTCCGTATGGTCAAAACACGTTTTTTCATGTGGAGGTCTTGCCCGTCTGCACCTAGGGGTTTGGGAAAATAAACATTTCCGCGTGCGGGGGGCCCAACCGCACGAAAAAATACATCTTCCCGTGCGGTCCACTTAACTCAACCGCACGGGATAATCGTTTATCCCGTGTGGTCCAGTTATACCGACCGCACGAGAAGATGTATTATTGCAGATGCCCTAGCACATACTAGCCGTTTGGAAAGATCTCGTACACACTTGTACTTTTTTTTGTTGTTGTGTTTATGAATGGTACACTAGCAAATCTAGTCGCAGTTGTTTACACTCAATTACAAACACGATTGAATTTTATAATGAAAATATCACAAGTTAAACCATATAAAACATCGATATATATAATTAAATAGCATATATACATGTACACATATGAAAGTAGCTACATTGCTAGTGTAGCAAATATTACAAGTTCTGTCTCTCTCACAAATAGATCTTCTTAATATACTGCATATTCTCTCTCCCACTCCCTTAGGCGTTTGAATTTGACGTCGCAAGCAAGATCGCTATCAAGGTCATAGAACTCCCCTAGATGGCTATAGATGTCGCGACGAATGAACCGGCACAAGTCCGCGCATAAGTTGAGAAGCGTTTTTTTGTCGAACCGGTTTGTGATACACGGAATACTCGGGAGCTATTGAAAATAGAAGAAAAATGATATATGTTAAAATCAACTTAAATGAACTAGTTCGTATATAAGGAGCACGATGACTTACATCTGTAAACACAGTTCTGTATCTCCCGCAGACTCTGAGCATCTCTGTCACACCCCGATTTTCGATCGGGATTAAAAATTACCTAATAATACATTTTCCAGAAATTAAATAAAAATCAAAAGCAATTTAAACAAGTGAAATTAGCAAGTAAATCAAAAATTTCCTTTAAAAATCATGGCCGGAAATATTTTTGTAATATTCCCTGTGCCCTAAAGTACTCTCCAAAATTTTTCGTGAATTTTTGGAGCTAAAGAAATAATTTTAAAGTCACAAAGATCATTTAACTGATTAAATTAATTAAAAAACGAATTTAAAAATGTCCCTTTTGTTTTGGGCCGTTTTCGGCCCAAAATCCTCTCTCTCTCCCGCGGCCCCGCGACCCCCTCCCCTCTCCTTCGGCCCAAGGCTGCGCCCGCGCCGCCCGCGCCCCTCCCCTTCCCGGGCCGGCCTGAGGCCGCGCCTCCCCCACGTCGCCGGTCGCTGACGGGTAGGGCCACGGCCGAGTCGTCCCCGACTCGGCCAGCCGCCGCCGCGCCTGCTCCGCCGCTTTTCCCGGCGAGATTCCCGTGCGCGCCCCCCCTATTTATTCCCCCCCCCCGAGGCCTCCTCCTCGTCTTTCCCCGCCGCTGCCGCCCCCAAACCCTAACCCTAGCGCCGTCGCCCGTGCGCCGCCACCGCCTTTTCCGTCGCTGGTGAGTGCCGCCGCCACCTCTTTTTCCCCTCTCGGTCGCCGCCGTGCGCCGCGCCCGCTCCGCCGCTCGGCTGTCGCCCCGCGTGGCCGCCGCGCCGCTCGGCTGCTCCAGCCGCCGCCGCCGCCGTGCCGCCCAGCCGCCAGCCGCCACTGCCGCGCGCGTGGCCGTCGGATCGGCCACTTGGGCCGATCCCAGCCGTCCCTCCCCGTCCCGCGTGGCCGCCACGTGGGCGCCGCGTGGCTGCCGCGTCGGCGCCCCGTGTGCGCCACGTGGGTGTAGCCGCCGCCGCGGCACGTCAGCGATGACGTCAGCCCTAGGGTTAATAATTGCGCAATAAATCAATTTAATTTCCAGAAAATCATTTAAATGGCTCAAAACTTCTAAAATTCATATCTAATTCATACGAACTCCAAATTGAGCCATTCAACTTGCAAAATTCATCTAAAATTGAGCTCTACATGTTGGTTTACTGTTTATGTACTGTTCACTTGGTTTTTATTAGAGTTTTTCCTCGTTTTGCGTGCCAGCGTGTAGATTCCGCCGTTTCGGAAGTTCGCGCTCGCGAGGAAAGAGCTCGGATGATTGTTTGAAGAAGCAAGGCAAGTCACACATTCCCCCTTGAGCATGTTGTACCTATTTTACGAAATGTTTTACGTTTGCAAATAAAGTGCATGTTTTGCTAATTACATGGAAATAGGGTTTACCTATCCGTTCGCTTGTGCCATGTTTACTTGTTAACCGTCCTTTGTTAACCTTGGGTGATAATCTGACTAGCGTAAGTCACTTATGTTGACTTTGCTAGAATTATATATGCTTAATTACCACTAGCTCATTTAATGGGATAATTACACTGTTTACAATTAGCTTCTAACGAGTAGTTCGCTCGAGACACCGGACCATGTTTTATTGGTCGTAATTATCCAACTAAAATATGACCTAATGGTGGGCTGTGGGTGCATGGTTTTGCTGGTCGCACCCATGGCAATTAAGGACCGGTTCATGAGAAACCCTGGAAGACTAACAGTGCTTACCACAAGCAAGAATGGGCAACTGCTAGACTCGTAGTATAGCTCTTTCCTAGCCAACGCTCCCCGGAAAGGGTGGGCGTGATGGAGTCGGTTCGGCCGGGGATATACCGGTTGATCGGCTGTCGGATTCACCAAGGCACGAGGGGGGGCTGCCCACTGCCTTTTGAGCGGTGGGGGCGAAACCTGCGGTGTGGTGCGCTTAGTTAGGAGGAGTTATGCGAAAGATCTTGTCACGATTTCCCCCTTTGCAGTATCGTGGTGATACTTCGGGGCATGGTAACATGTGTGGAATCGTGTCTTGTGGGTACAGTTGCGCACCTCTGATCAGAGTAAAACTATTCGAATAGCCATGCCCGCGGTTGTGGGCGATCGACCAGATTCACCGTGATTAGTCCCACATGTTTAAATAATCTGACTTAATGAACTGGTGTAGTTCAGGTGGAATGGTTGGGCCTGTTCAACGTGGTTGTAGCGTTGTTCAGTGGAGAGTTAATATTGCCTTAATTAAACAACTGTTTTGCTGTTTTAAAATAAAAAGGGTTTTCAACCGCTTTTCTGCAAATAGCCACAAGCCTCCCTTTGTCTCCCCTGTGCATGTCTGCATCATTGGTGTGGCTTGTTGAGTACGGTGGTTGTACTCAATCTTGCTATTTTTCCCCTTTTCAGAAGTTTAGTACTTCTGAGTTGAAGATAAGTTAGAGGACCAAGGCTCAGACCCCAGTTGAGTTTGCCTGTGGAGTGGAGCTGAAGCCCTCTAGGATCGTTTCTTTCCGCTGCTGTTTTCTTTTCGGTGTGAGGACTAAGTGCCTCTGTTGTAAGGATTTATCGCTTTATTTACGTTTGGATCTGTTTATTGATTTGTCGTTTTGTGTACCCTGGTTGATGCCTGGATAGGGACTTAATACACAAAATGGTCTGGAAATTTGGGAAAATTTTCAGGCGTGACAATCTCGCACACGTAATATCCGCATAGGCTAGTGCTGGGGGGTTGCTTTTAACACTGCATAAGAATAGTAAACACGTCAGTATTAAAAACTAACAATCGCATCATTAAGTTAACGAATATATGATCACATACCGGCCAGCGTGCCTTTACAAGAGGCTTTTTTTTATCCTTTACGAACCCGCCATGTCGTTTGTAATAGTCGTGTCCCCTACAAAGATAAAATATTTGTTTGAGCTAACTTTAAAATTACATCTAAGCAGTATGGTATGCAGGAGGTTTGTTTCAAACTTACAAATTCAGCAAGACAAGGAACTCCATGAACTTCTGCTCTTCGTAGTGGGCCAGATCATGAACTACGACCAAGTGGTTCCTTGGATATACGAGGAATAGTACGTAGTGATCGCTGCAAACACGTTTTATGAATTACATAAGGCATCTGGTAGATATTTTGATGTGCTATGATATTATATGAATGAAACAAAGAGAATGTTGCTTACGTTAGGTGGTATGGGACCATCAAGACTCTTTTGTCCGTGTGCATGAGCATAGCTTGTCCCAAGTAAGTTGCCACCTCGATCCTCTTATTATTGTGCAACCTATCGACATATGCTTGTCTTTCCTCCGGCGTCTTATCCTTTAGTTGCGGACCATCCAGATTTAGCCTCACAGTGTGGATCGTCATGCAAACCCTCGTCTAGTTGGCGTAGCCTATTGAGGCCCCTGTTCTTTGGGCGTCTACCCATTGTGACCTAAGGAATTATGCAAGTTAAATGACTTATAATTTGTTGGCACACATTCACTAACAACAAATAAGAGCAAAAACTTACAAGCACCACGCGCCGACAAGATTGATATCCATTTTTTCCATCTTAAAGAAGGCGTGTAGGTCATTGAAAGTGATGATGAAGTTTCCATTGGGTCCCTTGACGAAAGAGTTATCCGAGACCTTGACACTAATCATCCCGAGACCCTTCTCAGTTGCTCCTAGATACCAGTCATGCAGCAACCTCATTGGCCATGGGAATTCGAGCATGACGTGGAACGGCAAGAACGGCTTGCCATATTCGTACACCTTTGGCACTTCTGTAGAATCCCAAGATTCCATTTTCTCTGCATGACATAGTACGCTTTTCTGTGCATCCGCTTGCAGTTCAAGTGGGCTTGGCTTTGGTGGACCCTGTCCCCTGAATGACTTAAAAACTATCCTCGCCTCATACTCTGCCATTTCCTTCGGTTTGTACATGGAAACCATTTGTGGTATGAGCTTGCGGGCTTGCGAAGTACTTGGTTTTTGGATAGATGCATCTTCCTGGGAAGGTGGCACAGGTTGCACGAGAGCGGATTGTGGAGTAGGAGGCGACTGATGAGCAGGAGACGGTTGCTGAGGTAGCAGAGTTGGGGAATCTGGTTTGACAGGCTCTGCAGGTGGAGAAGGTACTCTTTTTGGGGACGGAGATCTTGGTGGGATAGGAGATCTTGGTGGGATAGGAGATCCTGGTGGGGTTGGGGAATTCGGTGGGGATGGCGGTGTCAGAGGGGCAGCCGTCTGTGGCACCGATGGAGCTGAGGTCGTCAACGTTGCCTGCCCGTGAGGATGATGTCTCGATGATGCCAAAGGATGAACTGGTTCACCGCATCTCCGAGTAGTTCTATCCCCTCTGGTGTTGGGATGTCCAGCTCCAATGACATTTGATCGGCATTAACCCTTTCCACTTGCACCCTTGCGTAGTCTTCCGGAATTGGGTTGTTATGGAACTGTCTCCTTGGTATCGCTAGTCCGGACCCAACCTCCTTCGTTTTCCTGGCTCTGCCTATCGGAACGACAAGGCTGCACGGTGACAGACCGGTAATAAGATCGACCAGGTAGGGTGTTGTTTCTACGGACCCAACACTGCTCGGGATCTGCACCGTCTGCTCGGCTTGAGGAACTAATTTCAGGAAGGCTTGGGGATGTTGTGCGGCTAGCCTGTAGAACTGTTGGATGACTTGTTGGGTTACTTGTTCGGTGACTTCTTCACGCAACTTCGCTTTGTAGGCGTCCTGCTTCTTGTAACTTTTGAATTCCTTTGGAAACCCTACCTTCCAACTCGTCCTTGAAGATTTTCCTCTTATCCTCCCAGAGTGTTCGGCAGTCCCCAAAGCAGTGGTCAGCTCGTCATGCTTCCTTCTGGCGACGAACTTCCCTGTCTTCTCCTTCTCGGTGATCTGTTGGAGAGACGTGGTCACATGCTCGATGTCAGGAGACTCGAAAAGCATCTCACCCTCATCCGTCACTTGCCTCGTACTTCGTGCCCATACCCAGTTTCAAGTGCGTGGATTTAGGGGCTGGACCAACAACGGTTTGTCTTGAGCTGCAAACTTTTCCTTCGTAGCTCGCCATTGGTCCACGTGATCGTCGTATCCACTAGACCCCAATAGGTATGGATATATGTTTTTCTTCACCAGGTCCGACATCTTCTTCCTCCTTGCCAGAGCTTCAGGTGTTGTCATCTTGGCCACAAACTTGTCCCATTCGACTGCGGAATATTGTTGTATTTTTCAAATGGAGACTTGTTCTTCTGAACATAATAAGTGTTCATGTCAGACTTCCACTATCACCACCGATGGGCCATTGTACTCAACGCAAATCTGCTCCCAATGACCTCTGATCCAGGCGGATATACAAGGTACTTCTGTAGCTCTTCCTACATTAAATTCTTGATGTGTTGGTTAACGTCCTTCCACTCATCCATGTTCAGCAGCCCATGTAGTCTTGCCACCGTCCCGCATGCGTTGCTAAACTTGGCCATCACTGTCACGCCCGGAAAATAGAGCACTATATTCCGTTTGTGAGTGCATAATTCCTTGTCCTAGGAGGCAAGGTACACATTACAGAGTTGGTAAATATCAGAGTAAACAAGCGAAAGCGAAGGTAGAGTACTTTATTACATGGGCGACCAAAGGCTCAACACTGAAAGATAAACAAATAAAAGGCGGTAGCTACGACGGACCACCACAGGCATTCAACGGCAGGCACGAGCTAGACACCAAAGTCTTCAACTCTAAAGTACTCCTTTGCTGGAAGGGGGAAAAAGGGAGCAAGGCTGAGTACAACCACCGTACTCAGTAAGCCATGCCAGGAAAAATGCAAATATAATGCTAGGGAGTACAAAGGATTCATATATAGGGATATTTTGCATAAAACCAGCATTTCGAGATATTGAAATATTTTAAAGGCATCTTAATCCAACACGAACCTATCTCTAGTCAAAATTTATCAACAAGCCGCGCACCGACGCGATCTTGCCTTAACCTAGGCCAACAAGTGCTAACTCCAATTATTTTAGTTTTAAACAGAATTAAATTCTAACTTGGGTATATTGCTCAGCTTGCCCATAACCGAGGGCGCGGCTAGTCGAATAGCTTAAACTCTGATCAGAGGTGTACATCTTTACCCACCAGACATGTCTTCCTCATGTGTTGCGACGTGCCACATGCCACCACGGCATACGGACAAAAGTCATGACATAACTCGTCGTTTAGCACTGCCCTAAACAAAGAAGACCGACATAGACTTCCCCCGCCAGGCGCCCTGGGTCGAGCGGATAGTCTATGCCCCCGGGCGTACTGCCAGAGACGTCAACCCCACCAAGGGCTTCATCCATCCCTATCCGTGTCTTTTCTGTTCATGGCCGTACTAGGCGATGTGTTAAGCCTTACCCATTAGACAAGTGGTAGTACGGAATATGCTTTGCAACAGAGGCCCGAAGACCGGTCCTTATGACGGCCGAGGTGCGACTAACAAAATCAAGCACCCCGAGCCCAGCCGAAAACAAGTTTGGGGAAATTTTGAAGGGGAAACATCACTTTATGGCTAAACAGCCGCTAAACCAAAATTACCATTATTTATAAATTATTCCCAATTCTAATTATTAAAAAGTAACTCTAATTGTTTCTATGTAAGCAAGGCTAAGCATATTCCTAATGTTTCTAGTAAGCACCACATAAATAAAGTCCTTACTAGTTTTATTTTTCCTAGGGTTATCAAGGATCAAAATAATACAAATAGTAAGGTCATAACAAGGGAAATCGGTAAGGCTAAATAAAACGGTAATAATCGCGGGAATTTAATAAAGCGAAATGCAATAATTTAAATAAACATAATTTTGTAAACTGGGATAGCAATATGATCAAAATGACACAACTTGCCTTGCTCGCTACCAAAGTCTTCAAGATCAACCACGAGAAAGAGCGGCTCTTCCGGATCTGCAGCGTCGACCCGACATACGCAAAGGAGAAAGGCCAAAGATAAATAAAAGCCATATAAGATGCAACAACAAAACATACAAATGGGTTCTTTATCAATTATGGATAAATTAGCAACTTGAACGGGTCGATTCCGAGTTCAAATAATCAAGATATGACATTTTGAATTTCGACTGTTGTTTAAATGGAATTCTGCGATTTAGTGAATTAATTTTCTAAAGGAAATTCCTTTTATTGCATCGGCCACAGGGTGCACTGGGTCCACTGTGAGCCGAGCAGGAGCGGCGGTCGGCCGGCGATGGCCTACGCTGGCAGTGGTGGCGCCACAGGGTACGGGAGGGGAAACCACAGAGGGAGGAGAAGGCGACGGTTCTCACCGTGCGGTCACGGCAGCGAGAGGACGACGGAGTTGGCCGGCGGCGAGGAAGAATCGGCTCGGGTCGTCGGCGTCGTCGTCGTTCCCGTGGTCCTTGTGCTCGACGGGTGTGTGGACGGGGAAGAGGAGGAGGTGGCGATGCTAACCACAGCGACACCGGGCTCCGAGGAGGTCCCGACCGTCGGCGAGGGCAGCCGGAGTTGCGACGGTGACGGCACAAGAGAACAGCGGCACGGCGGCTCGGGAGAGTGGGAGAGGAGGGCAGCGGTGTGCGGGGAGGAAGGAGGAGGCCGAGGGCTTCCTCTTATAGGCCGGAGGGAAGGGAGACGAGCGCCGGGGAGGGAGATCAACGCCGGCCATGGTGGAGCTCACCATTGATGCGAGCTTTCAAAATCCACCACGAAATAATGCCGATTTGAGTGGGATTTGTTGGGGGAATTGATGAGGAGGATGTGAGGAATCCATTTTCGCAATTAAATCGGAGGGAAATCAATCGTGGAGGGAGATCGATCGGTGGCTGCGGCGTCTCTACGGTTCACGGGAGAGAGAGCCGGCTGGAGGTTAAAGACACCTCCGACAGGTGGGCCCCATGGCTGGGAAGGAGGTGGGCGGCGGCCTGGCAGGCTGGCGGCTCGGCTGGGCCGGGAGGGGAGGAAGGAGGCGGCCTGGCGGCTTGACTGGGCCGGGAGGGGAGGAGGCGGCGACCTGGGCCGAGGGAAGGAAGGAGGCGGAGGCCTAGGCCGAGCAGGCCGGGGTGGGGAGGAAGGAGGGAGAGGCCGGAGTGGGCCGAGAATGGCCCAAGAGAGGGAGGGAGGTTTATTTTAATTTTTTTCCCTCTTTAAAGAATATGAGAACTGTTTTTGTTGTATTAAAAATATTTATAGTGCTCTGAAAATTCAAGTAAAAATTGTTTAAATATTTTGAAGCATGAGGAATTCAACAAAAATTCCCACACTCCGGTTCGAGTTGGATGTTGGGGATTTTTAATTGTTGAAGGCTAAATTTGATTTTTACAATTTCTAGAAATACATTAAAAGGTGAAATTTTAGGGTGATTTTCAGGGCGCGACAAACCTACCCCCCTTACAGAGAATCTCGACCCCGAGATTCGGTAGCACTACTGAAGAGATGGGGATGGGCTGACTTCAACTCGTCTTCGCGCTCCCAAGTGGATTCTTCTTCGGAATGGTTGCTCCACTGAACCTTGCAAAAACGGATGACTCGACTGCATGTATGTCTTTCTGAGGTGTCCAAGATTCTGATTGGCTTCTCCACATAGGTTAAATCTTCTTGGATCTCGATCTGCGTAGGATCTGCTTGCTCTGTTGGCACTCGAAGACATTTCTTGAGTTGGGATACATGGAACACGTCGTGGACACTTCCCAATGAAACGGGCAAGTCAAGCTGATAGGCAACTTCCCCTTGTCTGCTCAAGATCTTGTATGGTCCAACATATCTCGGTGCAAGTTTCCCTTTCGTGTTGAATCTTCTGACCCCTCTAAGCGGAGTGACTCGTAAATAAACATAATCACCGGCTTCGAAAGTAAGATCTCGGCGACGGTTGTCTGCATAGCTCTTCTGTCTGGACAGAGCAACTTTCAAGTTTTTCCGGATGATCTTGACTTTTTCCTCAGCTTCTCTAAGAATATCTGTCCCAAAAACCTGTCGTTCCCCTGTCTGATCCCAAAGGAGCGGTGTTCGACACTTTCGGCCATACAGAGCTTCGTACGGTGCCATTTGTAGACTGGACTGATAGCTATTGTGGTATGAAAATTCTGCATAAGGGAGACTTTTATCCTAAGTTTTCCCAAAATCAAGGACACAAGCTCGAAGCATGTCTTCAAGGATCTGATTGGTTTGTTCTGTCTGACCGTCTGTTTGCGGGTGATAAGCAGTACTGAAATTCAACCGTGTTCCTAACTCCTCTTGCAACTTCTGCCAAAACATGGAGGTAAACTGACTACCTCGGTCAGACACGATCTTCTTCGGAACACCATGCAGACAAACAATGCGAGCAAAATATAGTTCTGCCAATTTGCTGCCTGAGTAAGTACTCTTGACTGGAATGAAATGTGCCACTTTTGTCAGTCTATCGACGACTACCCAAATTGAGTCATAACCACCTTGGGTTCGGGGAAGACCGGTAATAAAATCCATTCCAATCTCCTTCCATTTCCATTCCAGAATCTAGAGCGATTGGAACAATCGTGCTGGTCTCTGGTGTTCTGCTTTGATTCGTTGACATACATCACACAAGGCCACAAATTCAGCTATCTCACACTTCATGCTGACCCACCAATACTTGGCTTTCAAGTCTAGGTACATCTTGGTACTGCCCGGGTGGATGGAGTACTGACTTTCATGTGCTTCTTGTAGGATTAGCTTCTTAATTTCTGGAATGTTTGGTACGCAAATACAATTTCCATTCCAGACTGCTCCATGTTCATCCTCAACAAAACCAACTACTTTTCCTCTCCTCATATTTTTCCTGAGTTCTTTAATATCGGTGTCATCTTTTTGGGCTTCACGAATTTGATCAAGTAATAAGGGTTTAGCATCCAGGGTTGCCAGAATACCTCGATTGACGATGCCAAGATTCAAAGATTCTATCTCCTTGCAAAGAACAGAAGAACACTGATCGAGATGAATTGTGTTGCAGTAGCTTTTTCTACTCAAAGCATCAGCCACAACGTTGGCTTTCCCAGGGTGGTAGTGGATTCCCACATCGTAATCCTTGATTAATTCCAACCATCTTCTTTGGCGAAGGTTTAAATCCGGCTGAGTGAAAATATACTTCAAGCTCTTATGATCGGTGTATAGTTCACAGCGATTTCCAATGAGATAATGACGCCAAATTTTCAGAGCATGCACTACGGCTGCCAACTTAAGATCATGAGTGGGGTAGTTGTTTTCATGTGGACATAGCTGTTGGGATGCATAAGCCACCACATGTCCTTCTTGCATTAGAATACAACCCAAACCTTGACGGGACGCATCACAATACACTTGAAAATCTTTGTTAATATCCGGCAGAACCAAAACCGGAGAGGACACCAATTCGTTTTTGAGCAATTGAAATGCCTTCTCGCACTGTGGGGTCCACATGAACTTTTCTTCCTTCTTCAACAACTGAGTCATTGGTCTAGCTATCTTCGAGAAGTTTTCAATGAACCGGCAGTACTGCCAATCCAAGGAAGCTGCGAATTTGAGTGACCGTCTTGGGTTGATTCCACTTGGTGACTGATTCAACTGTGTTAAGGTCCACTGCCACACCTTGCACAGGTATGACATGGCCTAAAAACTTTACTTCTGACAACCAAAACTCACATTTACTGAACTTGGCATACAATTGATGCACCCTGAGTTTCTCCAGAGTTAGACGCAAGTGTTGTTCATGCTCTTCTTCTGTCTTGGAATAAATTAAAATGTCATCGATGAAGACAACCACGAACTTATCTAGATATTCCATGAACACTTTGTTCATCTGGTTCATGAAAAAGGCAGGAGCATTGGTCAACCCGAATGACATTACTGTACATTCATATAGACCATATTTGGTGGTGAAGGCTGTCTTGGGGATATCTTCTTTGCGGATTCGTAGCTGGTGATATCTGGATCGGAGATCAATTTTGGAGAATACAACGGCTCCCTTCAATTGGTCAAACAAATCATTGATCCGAGGCAATGGGTATTTGTTCTTGATAGTGACTTCATTGAGACCACAATAATCGACGCACATTCGCTTGGTTTTGTCTTTCTTCTCAACAAAGATTGCCGGTGCTCCCCATGGAGATGTGCTGGGACGAATATACCCCTTCTCCTTCAATTCTTCCACTTGCTTCTTCATTTTGGCCAATTCATTGGCACCCATCCGATACGGTCTTTTGGAGATAGGTGCGGTACCAGGTACCAGATCAATCCGAAACTCGATCTCTCTTTTGGGAGGCATTCCTGGCAAGTCTTCGGGGAACACGTCCGCGTACTCTTTGACTATTGGGATTTCTTCAAGGCGGACCAGATACAGAACTTGCGAACAGGTCGAGGTGGGATGAGCATAGGCAATAACTGGCTGATCTGCACCATTGTGCAACCTGACGGTTCTACGGGCACAGTCCAATACCACTTGATGGCGACTAAGAAAGTTCATTCTGAGGATAACATCTAGATCTTTGGATTCTAGAAGAATGAGATTGGCCAGAAAAGGAATCCCTTGGATTTCTATTGACACTGATGGACTAAATTGCCGGGCTGGCATTTGACCACCGGGGTAGTAATTATCATAGCATTACTAAGGCTTTCTACCCTCAAGTTATTTTGCCCCACAAATGTCACGCCAGAAAATTCACTATCAGAATTTTCGAAACTGAATGTGTATTAAAATCCCTGTCCAGGACCAGCCAGGGTACACAAACGACAAAGTTGCCATACAGATCCACGTCTTACAAACATTATAAAAATCTCTTACATAAATGTAGTGGAAAAAAGAAACAAGCTATACTAATGAACTAAACACTCACAATGAAGCAACTCCAAACCACAGGCATCCTCGACGGTAGCCACAAGCCTACTCTTCTGACAAGTCTTCCTCTGAAACATACTCCAACTCTGGTGTGGGGGAAAAATAAAGCAAGACTGAGTACTACCCACTGTACTCAACAAGTCATACCGGAAAGGAAAAATAATGATGCAAGTAATAACAAAGCAGAGCTGCAATGGCTATTTGCATAAAATACGCATTTAAAAACAGTAGTTCAAAACAGTAAAAACCGTTGAGTGAATTAATCCAAAATTGAACCATCACTGTCCAACGCTACACCACGTTGCGACAGGCCCAAACCATCCACCTGAACTACACCAGTTCCATTAAGTCTAATTATTAAGAAAGTGAGACTAATCACGGTGAATCTGGTTGATCGCCCATAACCGCGGGCACGGCTATTCAAATAGTTCTACTCTGATCAGAGGTGTACATCTGTACCCACAAGACACAGCCCCACGACACGTTTCCGTGTGCCGGTATACCACCACGGTACCCTAGAAAGAGACTGTGACAGGACCCTTCGCATAACCCCCTCTAACCAATCGTACCACCTCAGGTTTCGCCCCCACTCCTCAAAAGGCAGTGGGCAGCCCCCCCTCGTGCCTTGGTGAATCCGGCAGCCGCATAGACCGTCGCAGGGTCCATCCGCACTCCATCACGCTCACCCTAGCCAGTGTACGTTAGCTAGAGGAAAGCTACACTACAAGTCCAGCCATTGCACACGCTGGCTTGTGGTACGCACGGTATTTCTTCCAGGGTTTCCCGCGAACCGGTCCTTAATTGTCATGAGCACGACCATCAAAACCATGTGCTCACAACCCACCATTAGCATATTTTAAATAAATATTATCACCATGGTGGGTCCTAAACCAAAGTGTCACCATAGGGACTGCATTAATTAATTGTTTAAGATGATCCCCTTTAGTGAGCTAAGTCAGCTAAGCATGGCTAAGCACACCTAAATCAGGGAACAAGGAATTAATTACCTAAGCTGTCAAAGGTACAAGATAATCAATATAATTGGCTGAGTACAATAGGTAAGAACCCACATAAAATGACATTATGAAATAATGCAGCTTTTGCAGAAAAATAAGGTATTTGTAAATTTAGGGGCAATATGATCAATGTGAAGCATGACTTGCCTTGCTCTTGAGCTGAAGCAACTTCTGCGACGATTTCGAAATAAACGGGAGCGTCGGAATTGCCGGAATCTACGCGACAAACAAAGCAAACAACAATACATGCTATAAGTCTACTGAAACAAAGCACAAAACCATTTTTAATGAATTCTCTGCATTTTTATGAATTTAATGAAATTTGAATGGACTTAAACGGAGCTCGGATGAATTAGTTATGAATTCTTGAAATTATCTGTGTTTTTACTATAACAGAAAAATCCTTAATTGATTTATTGCGCAATAAACCCTTAGGGCTGACGTCATCGCTGACGTCAACGCGCGGCGGCGGCCGGTCCACCGTGGACCGAGTACATGGGTCCACGTCGCCGTGGCGCACCACGTGGCGCACGCGTAGCGCCGACGCAGCGGCGGAGCGGCGGCGGCGCGCGGGCAACGGCGGCACGGTCAGCGCGTGCAGCGGCGGCTGGGAGGGAGAAGGCGGGCGGCGGCGGTACTCACCGGCGGCGAAAGACGGGGGCGTCGACGGCGGCGGCGGCTCACGAGCCAGGGTTAGGGTTTTGGGGCGGCGGCGGCAGGGGAAACGAGGAGGGGTGCCACGGGAGGGGGATAAATAGGGGCGGTGCGGCGGGAATCCCGCCGGGATTCGCTACGGCACGAGCACCGGCCGGGTCGGAGACGGACTCGGCCACGGCAGGCCCACGCGTCGGCGACCGAGCAACGCGGGGGAGGCGCGGCGGACTTCCGAGCGGCCTTGGGCCTCGGCCTCGGGCCGGCTCGGGAGGGGAAGGGGGCGCGGGCGGCGCGGGCGCGACCTTGGGCTGCCTTGGGCCGAGAGGGGGGGAGCGACGGCCGAGCGGGCGGCTTGGGCCGGCCCGGGAGGAAAAAGGATGGGCCACCGGCCCAAAAGGAAAAGAAAAGAAGAAAGGAAAAAGGGAAAAAAGAAAAAAGAATTTCCCCGGGATTTATTTATTGCGCTTGAGGTTTTTAATTGGTTAAAATTATTTCTAGGGCTCTGAAAATTCCACCAAGAATCCTATTAGTGTATTTTAACATGGGGAACTCAAGAAAAATCCCACTATGCCATTTCCAATTCTTTAATGCATTAATTAATTGGATTTTTCTCCAGATTTAATTAAGCAATTTCTCAGATAAATTATTAAATTCGATTTTTACGATTTGGGAGAACTTCAGGGTGTGACAAACCTACCCCCCTTAAACGGAATCACGACCCCGAGATTCGGAGGTGCTGGCGAAGAGGTGCGGATGGGCGGCCTTCAAATCATCCTCTCTTTCCCATGTAGCTTCTTCCTTGGAGTGATGGCTCCACTGAACTCTGCAGAACCTGGTAACCTTGTTTCTGGTTCTTCTCTCGCTGGTTTCGAGAACACGAATCGGCTTCTACACATAAGTCAAGTCCTCTTGAATCTCAATTTGATTGGGACTGGCCTGCTCTTCCGGTACGCTCAAACATTTCTTCAATTGCGAAACGTGAAACACATCGTGAATGCCAGCCATGTTGGGTGGAAGCTCAAGCTGGTAAGCAACTTCTCCTCAACGTTCATGGATCCTGTACGGTCCCACAAAGCGTGGTGCCAATTTGCCTTTAGTTTGGAAACGGTGTACTCCCCGAAGCGGTGTGACGCGAAGGTACACATAGTCCCCTGTTTCGAAAGCTAACTCCCTTCGACGATTGTCGGCATAGCTTTTCTGTCGAGACAGCGCGATTCTCAAACTTTCCCTGATGGTTCTGACCTTTTCTTCTACGTCACTAAAGACTTCAGTCCCAAACAGTTATCGTTCTTCGGTCTGATCCCAAAAGAGTGGGGTGCGGCACTTCCTGCCGTACAACGCCTCAAATGGTGTAGCTGTTGTTGTAGGAGAACTCGGCATATGGCAAACTCTTGTCCCATGCTCCTCCAAAATCGAGCGCACAGGCTCTGAGCATATACTCGAGTATCTGGTTCACTCGCTCGGTCTGACCATCGGTCTGCGGATGGTAAGCCGTGCTAAAATTCAAACGGGTTCCCAATTCTTCTTGTAATTTCTGCCGGAACTTTGAGGTGAACTGGCTTCCTCAATCTGATACGATCTTCTTAGGCACTCCGTGCAAACACATGATTCTTGCGAGGTAGAGTTCTGCTAGCTTCTTTCCGGAGTAGGTAGTATGCACAAGAATGAAATGAGCCACCTTCGTGAGTCGATCTACAATGACCCAAATGGAGTCATGTCCAGACGACGTTCTTGGCAAACCTGTGATGAAATACATTACAATTTCTTCCCATTTCCATTCCGGAATTTGGAGAGGCTGTAATAGTCCTGCAGGCCTCTGATGTTCTGCCTTGACTTGCTGGCATACGTCACAGAGTGCGACGAATTAAGCTATTTCTCTTTTCATGCTAACCCACCAAAATTTTCCTTTAAGATCCTGGTACATCTTGGTACTCCCAGGATGGATTGAATACTGAGTTTGATGGGCTTCCATGAGTATTAACTCCTTTAACTCTTTGTCTTCCAGGACGCACAGTCTTTCTCCCATCCATATCGTGCCATGCTCGTCTTCGGAAAAATCTCGGGCCTTTCCGACCCTCATGTTTTTCTTGAGCTCTGCTATCTCCGGATCTTTAATTTGAGCTGCTCGGACTTGCTCCACGAGCGTTGGTCGTGCTTCTAGAGCGGATGTGAACCCATGTTCAACAATACTGAGGTTCAGTCGTTTGAAGTCTTGTTGTAACTGGTTGCTTATCTCTTCCATACTGGTGGAGTTGTAGTAGCTCTTCCGGCTTAAAGCATCTGCCACTACATTAGCTTTACCGGGATGGTAGTGGATTCCCAAATCATAGTCTTTAATCAATTCCAGCCATCTTCGCTGACGGAGATTTAAGTCCAGTTGGGTGAAGATATACTTCAAACTCTTGTGATCCGTATACACCTCGCAACGGTTTCCAATAAGGTAATGCCTCCAAATCTTTAGGGCATGTACCACTGCTGCTAATTCCAGATCATGGGTGGGGTAATTATTTTCAAGTGGACGTAACTGTCGTGAAGCATACGCGACCACTTTGCCTTCCTGCATCAACACGCATCCTAACCCTTGGCGAAACGCGTCGCAATAAACCTAAAAATCTTTCGTCTGATCTGGCAGAATTAAGACTGGTGCCGTTACCAACTTCTTCTTAAGTTCCTCAAAACTTCTATTGCATTCTGCTGACCACTTGAATTTCTCATCCTTTTTCAACAACTGTGTCATTGGCTTGGCAATTTTGGAGAAGTTCTCAATGAACCGACGGTAATAACCCGCGAGTCCTAGAAAACTCCTGATTTGTGAAACCGTCCGCGGAGGCTTCCACTTGGTAACTGACTCCACATTTGACGGGTCCACCGCCACTCCTTGAGCAGTGATGATGTGGCCTAAGAACTGTACTTCTTTGAGCCAAAAGTCACACTTGCTAAACTTGGCATACAACTGATGCTCCTTCAACTTCTCGAGTGCTAGGCAAAGATGCTGTTCATGTTCCCCCTTGGACTTAGAGTAGATGAGTATGTCGTCGATAAAGACCACAACAAACTTGTCCAAGAATTCCATAAACACCTTGTTCATCAGGTTCATGAAGAACGTTGGTGCGTTAGTGAGCCCAAAGGACATAACTGTGCACTCGAACAATCCATACCGAGTGACAAAGGCAGTCTTCGGAATGTCCTCTTCTCGGGTCCTCAACTAATGGTAGCCTGATCGCAGATCTATCTTAGAGAACACAGTTGCTCCTTTCAGTTGATCGAACAAATCATCAATCCTGGGTGACGGGTATTTGTTCTTGACAGTGACATCATTAAATGCGCGGTAGTCGACGCACATCCTCTTGGTCTTGTCCTTCTTTTCCACAAAAATTACCGGAGCACCCCAAGGTGACGTGCTCGGGTGAATGTATCCTTTCTGCAACTGCTCATCAACTTGCTTCTTGACTTCTGCCAACTCGTTGGCTCCCATCCTGTAAGGTCTCTTGTGTATCGGGGCAGTTCCCGGTACTAGGTTGATCCGAAACTCAATTTCTCTTTTAGGTGGCATCGTCGTCAGATCATCCGTAAAGACTTCAGGATACTCTTTGACAATTGGGATATCCTCCAACTTCTTAGGGGTTTTCACCACTTCTCTGGTCTGCACCTCGGTAGCAACCTAATTCAAACTTGTTATGGACTTCTATGGTGCCAGAGATCGGAAAGTAACCCTCTCTCCCTTGTCATTGGTTAGAGTGACGGTGCGTCTTGCGCAATCGATTACTCCCTTGTGCCTCGTCAACCAATCCATCCCAAGAATGACATCTAGGTCTTTAGATTCGAGAAGGATAAGGTTGGCTAGAAATTGTGATCTTTTGATTTCTATCACCACAGAGGGGCTATAACTAACGGAGGTGGAACTATTTCCCGGGGTGTAGACCCGCATTGGTATTTTAAGTTCCTCTTTTCTTAGACCATGCTTCCCCACAAAATTCATGGAAATAAACGAATGCGTTGCACCAGAATCAAATAAAACTGTAGCTGGGACTGAGTTGACAGAAAACATACCCAGTACAACTTCCGGTGCTGCCAGCGCCTCTTCTACCGATGCATGGTTGACGCGAGCCTGAAGAATCCTAGGCCCAGCATGTCTCGGCTTCGGGCACTTGTCGGCGAAGTGCCCGGTTCGCCACAGTTGAAGCAAGCTCCTGGCTTCACTCCAGTATCCCTCTTGGGCTGAGCTGGTTGGGCTGATGGGGTTGGTGCAGTTGGCGGGCGTGGAGCTGGACGGTTGTGCCGCCCACCTTGGTTGTCGTTGCCTCCATTGTAACCAGCACAGAAGTTACCAGGGTGGTAAGGGCGATGCTGACGAACAATCAAGGTGGAAGATCCATCCTGCTGTCCCGGAGTGGAGCAGGGCTTCTGTTGACTTCCCTGTTGCGCCCTGAATTGGACTGCCTTCCTCTTTCGATCCATCTTGTTATGTTGATCCTCTTGCCGGATAGCCTTGTCAACTAGCTTCTCGAAATCTGCATAATCTCCTGAGATTAGCTGGTTGGCCAACTCATCATCCAGGCCGGAAAGAAACTTTTCCTGCCTTTCCGCATCAGTGCGCACGTCCTCCGGAGCATAACGTGCAAGATGGTTGAACTTATGGAGGTACTCCGTCACTGTCCGGTTACCATGATGGAGTGCTCTAAATTCTCTCTTCTTCTGGGCCACTATGCCGTCAGGAATTTAGGCTTTCTGAAACTGTGGCAGAATTCCGCCCAAGTGACCTCCGTTCCGGGTGGACGGGTGACCAAATAGTTATCCCACCAAGCTGAAGCGGGACCCTGCAATTGATGAGTAGCGAAAGCGACCTTCTCTTGATCATTGCATTGGAGTAGATTAAGCTTCTTCTCAACCGCATGGAGCCAATCATTCGCCTCCATGGGGTTAGTAGAAATTGAGAAAACTGGCGGCCGAACACGAAGAAACTCTGGCAACTTGGATTGGGGTGGTGGTTGGTTCTGTTGAGCCTGCTGCTGCTGTTGAGCCTGTTGTTGCATCTGTTGCAACATCTGCTGTTGCATTTGTTGATGCTGCTGCTGCATTTGTTGCATCATAGCTGCCATCATCTGAGTCTGGTTAGCTAACACTTGGGCAAGAGTGGGATTCTCCGGTGGTGGAGGAGGAATGTTGCTATTTGCTCCATTGGCTTGCGATCCCGCCGATGGATCCGCATGACCGCTGGTGTTGCCACTCGTCCTTGTGTTGACCATCTGAAGGAGAAGAACCAGCAGAAAGAGATGGAGAAGAAAGAAAACAGACTGCTCAAAAACTAGGCTTTAATATATATTAATTTAACTGTAATTGTTCTGATCTAATTTAAAACACTCCAAAACAGCAAGCAAAAGTCCTTAATAAGATAGCCATACCATAGGCACAAGGTATCGACTATCGGCTAAACCCCAAGCAACAAACCTAGCACATAGAATCTAACAAGAAATCAAACTAAGAAAAACGGAAAAACTATGGGTAATGAGCCTAATGCCCGGAACGACTTCTATGATCGGTGCGTAGGGGGAAACCTGCCATCTATAGAAGACAAAGGATGGGAATCAACGCATGCTCAAAACCAATTTTAAAAACAATTTTAAAGGACTCAGGTAACAAAAGAAAATTTTTGATGCAAGGAACATTTTTTTCAAAAATCCCAAAGACCACAGATCCCAAATTTTTCCCAAAACAATTTCAAAATAAGGGAAAATGCACAAGAAAAAGTTTTAGAGGGCTCTTAGGGTTTCCAGTTGGCTTGTACTACGGTCAAGGTCGGCTCTGACACCAACTTGTCACGCCCGAAAATTCACTACCAGAATTTCCGAAACTGAAATGTGTATTAAAATCCCTGTCCAAGACCAGCCAGGGTACACAAACGACAAAGTTGCCATACAGATCCACGTCTTATAAACATTATAAAAATCTCTTACATAAATGCAGCGGAAAAATAAAACAAGCTATACAAATGAACTAAACACTCGCAACGAAGCAACTCCAAACCACAGGCATCCTCGACGGTAGCCACAAGCCTACTCTTCTGACAAGTCTTCCTCTGAAACATACTCCAACTCTAGTGTGGGGAAAAAATAAAGCAAGACTGAGTACTACCCACTGTACTCAACAAGTCATACCAGAAAGGAAAAATAATGATGCAAGTAATAACAAAGGAGAGCTGCAATGGCTATTTGCATAAAATACGCATTTAAAAACAGTAGTTGAAAACAGTAAAAACAGTTGAGTGAATTAATCAGAAATTCAACCATCACTATCCAACGCTACACCACGTTGCGACAGGCCCAAACCATCCACCTGAACTACACCAGTTCCATTAAGTCTAATTATTAAGAAAGTGAGATTAATCACGGTGAATCTAGTTGATCGCCCATAACCGCGGGCATGGCTATTCGAATAGTTCTACTCTGATCAGAGGTGTACATTTGTACCCACAAGACCCAGCCCCACGACATGTTTCCGCGTGCCGGTATACCACCACGGTACCCCAGAAAGAGACTGTGACAGGACCCTTCGCATAACCCCCTCTAACCAATCGTACCACTTCAGGTTTCGCCCCCACTCCTCAAAAGGCAGTGGGCAGCCCCCCTCGTGCCTTGGTGAATCCGGCAGCCGCATAGACCGTTGCAGGGTCCATCCACACTCCATCACGCTCACCCTAGCCAGTGTACGTTAGCTAGAGGAAAGCTACACTACAAGTCCAGCCATTGCCCACGCTGGCTTGTGGTACGCAAGGTATTTCTTCCAGGGTTTCTCGCGAACCGGTCCTTAATTGTCATGAGCACGACCATCAAAACCATGTGCTCACAACCCACCATTAGCATTTTTTAAATAAATATTATCACCATGGTGGCTCCGAAACCAAAGTGTCACCATAGGGACTGCATTAATTAATTGTTTAAGATGATCCCCTTTAGTGAGCTAAGTCAGCTAAGCATGGCTAAGCACTCCTAAATCAGCGAACAAGGAATTAATTACCCAAGCTGTCAAAGGTACAAGAAAATCAATATAATTGGCTGAGTACAATAGGTAAGAACCCACATAAAATGACATTATGAAATAATGCAGCTTTTACAGAAAAATAAGGTATTTGTAAATTTACGGGCAATATGATCAATGTGAAGCATGACTTGCCTTGCTCTTGAGCTGAAGCAACTTTTGCGACCATTTCGAAATAAACGGGAGCGTCGAAATTGCCGGAATCTACGCGACAAACAAAGCAAACAACAATACATGCTATAAGTCTACTGAAACAAAGCACAAAACCATTTTTAATGAATTCTCTGCATTTTTATGAATTTAATGAAATTTGAATGGTCTTAAACTTAGCTCGGATGAATTAGTTATGAATTTTTGAAGTTATTTGTGTTTTTACTATAATAGAAAAATCTTTAATTGATTTATTGCGCAATAAACCCTTAGGGCTGACGTCATCGCTGACGTCAACGCGTGGCGGCGGCAGGTCCACCGTGGACCGAGTCCACGGGTCCACGCCGCCGCGGCGCACCATGTGGCGCACGCGTGGCGCCGACGCGGCAGCGCGCGAGCAACGGCGGCACGGTCGGCGCGCGCGGCGGCGGCCAGGAGGGAGAAGGCGGGTGGCGGCGGTACTCACCGACGGCGGAAGACGGCGGCGTCGGCGGCTCACGAGCTAGGGTTAGGGTTTGGGGCGGCGGCGGCAGGGGAAACGAGAAGGGGGTGCATCGAGAGGGGGATAAATAGGGGCGACGTGGCAGGAATCCCACCGGGATTCGCGGCGGCGCCAGCGGCGGCCGGGTCAAAGACGGACTCGGCCACGGCGGGCCCACGCGTCGGCGACCGAGCGACGCCGGGGGAAGGCGCGGCGGACTTCCGGGCGGCCTTGGGCCTTGGCCTCGGGCCAGCCCGGGAAGGGGAGGGGGCGCGGGCGCGGCCTTGGGCCGCCTTGGGCCGAGAGAGGGGGGAGCGACGGCCGAGCGGGTGGCTTGGGCCGGCCCAGGAGGAAAAAGGATGGGCCGCCAGCCCAAAAGGAAAAGAAAAGAAGAAAGGAAAAAGGGAAAAAGAAAAAAGAATTTCCCCGAGATTTATTTATTGCACTTAAGGTTTTTAATTGGTTAAAATTATTTCTAGGGCTCTGAAAATTCCACTAAAAATCATGTTAGTGTATTTTAACATGGGGAACTCAAGAAAAATCCCACCATGCCATTTCCACTTCTTTAATGCATTAATTATTTGGATTTTTCTCCAGATTTAATTAAGCAATTTCTCAAATAAATTATTAAATTCGATTTTTACGATTTGGGAGAACTTCAGGGTGTGACAATAAATTTCATTGATATGAATGAGTGTGTAGCTCTAGAATCAAATAAAACTGATGCATGAACAGAATTAACCAGAAACGTACCAATGATAACTTTGGGAGCTGCGTGCACTTCCTCTGTAGTGACGTGGTTCACACGTCCCCTGATCATGTTGTTGTGGGCCGGTGCCTGACCTTGCGAACGCTTCGGCTTTGGACATTTGTTGGCAAAATGCCCCGGCTCATGGCAGTTGAAGCAGAGAAGGATCTTTCAATTGCCATCTTTGCTAGCTGATCCACCTGGTGCTGCTGTTGGAGTGGGACGAGGTGCACGGTTTACCACTGGATTCTGCTGCTGCAATGAAGGCCCGTTGACATACTGCATATGGGAAGCTAAGCTGAACTGCGAGTTGGAGGAAGATCCACCATGATGAGGAGTGGTGTAACGGAGCTTCTGAATTGGCCCCTGCTGTGCCTTGAAGTTTACCATGCGATGCTTGAGACTATCGAGTTATTTATTCTTGGCTTCTTGGCAGATAGACTTGTCCACCAAACGTTGAAAATCGACATAGTCGCTGCAGATCAGTTGAACTGATAGCTCGGGATTGAGTCCCGAGAGGAACTTCTCCTGCTTATCCTCATCTTCACGGACTTCCTCTAGAGCATATTTGGCGAGGCGGTTGAATTCCTGCAGGTACTCTATCACTGAGCGGTTGCCTTGCTTTAGAACCTGAAACTCTCGCTTCTTTAGAGCCATAATACCAGCTGGCACATGAGACCTTCGGAAGGCGGTGTTGAAACGACCCCAAGTGATAGGCTGGTCTGCAGGTTGGGTGGCTTGGAATTGGTCCCACCATTCAGAAGCGGGTCCTTGGAGTTCGTGAGTGGCGAAAGCAACTTTTTCTGCGTCGGTGCACTGGATTAGGTCAAGCTTCTTGTTGATGGTGTGCAGCCAATCTATAGTATCTACGGGGTTGGAGGTGCTAGAGAAAGTGGGTGGGCGAACGCGCAGGAACTCTGTGAGCTTGGACTGGGGAGGGGGAGGTGGTGGAGCGTTAGCGGCATTCTGATTTTGGAGATGTTGGAGGAAAGCAGCCATCATATTGGTTTGTTGAGCTAGGGTCTGGGTAAGAATGGGGTTGTCATGAGGTGCGGGTGGTGGTGGTGGTGGGGGTGGTGGTGCGTTCCCATGATCACTGCCTTCTGCCCTGTCTTCATTCGCGGCGGACCTCCTGGTGTTCACCATCTGACTGAACCAAGCAAGAGAAGGGTAAAGAAACAGAAGCGAAAAGTAGGAGCCAAACTATTAACCCAACTTATTTAGATTTTTATTAAACTGATGTTGGTGAGATAGCTCAAGTTTTTAACCCCTGGGCAAAGCTATACCACAACGAGCCGGTATAGGCTGCGCCCACACACACCACGAAAACCATAAGACAAACGAGGAAAAACACATGCCCTGAAGCTACTCGTCTGCTGCCGAAGGACTGCTACCGCTGCTAGAGACGTCGCTACGAGGGGCCTTCAGAGTTAGAACCCGGCCTTCTGCCAAGGCCTTGCGGATGAGGGACGGCCTGGTGGTGCTCTTGCGGGCGGTGATCTTCAGGCTGCGGCAGACACGGCGGTGCTTCGGAGAGACAGCCTGGCCATGGGCGAGCTTGAGCTGACGCATCTCCTCCAGGGCATCGAGCTCCTTCTTGAGACTCAGGTTCTCCTGGCGCAGACTTAGGATTCGCGGATTGTTCTCCACCAATCCGCGCTTCACGAGCTTGTGGAAGTCGACGCGAGCAGTGTCGTAGGCTTCCACCATCCGTGCGAGGTGACGAAGGGTCGTGTCGTCCTCCAAGCGGGTCCCCCTGAAGCTGGCGTAGTCGTTCGGGTCCATGCGGCGAGGGTGGTAGCGGCATGGAGTGTGCTGCAGCTCGTCGTGGTATGTCATCCCCAGCATGCCGATGAAGAGAAGTGTCGCGTTCTAGCAGGCTTCCACGAACGTGTCTCCTCCAGCCGAGGCAGTCATCGAGGAGCGGTTGGGGTGGCTGGAAAGAAGGGTGGCCGTGACCTCCAATTCTGCTCGGGGAGCGTCATCGTCGCCGGTAGCAGGAAGCTTCACTCCCCTGTATTCCACCTCGTTGGAGTAGCCGAGATCAAGGCAAAGGTGACGCAGCTCTAGAACGAAACTCACTTGTCCATATCCATGACGGGTCAAGGTGAGGGCCATCTACAAAATTTTTGAAAACAAAAATTAGTGAGAAATTTAAAAAGAGTAAGTAGGTAAAGGCAGAGTACAAGTTTTTTGTAAATAGGGACGAATTTAGATAAAATATCTCCTAGGGGTTGTCTCGCTCGTCCTAAGGTCAAAGGAGGCTTTGATACCAACTTGTCATGCCCGGAAAATAGAACACTATATTCCGTTTGTGAGAGCATAATTCCTTGTCCCAGGAGGCAATGTACACATTACAGAGTTGGTAAATATCAGAGTAAACAAGCGAAAGTGAAGGTAGAGTACTTTATTACATGGGTGACCAAAGGCCCAACACTGAAAGATAAACAAATAAAAGGCGGCAGCTACGACGGACCAACACAGGCACTTCGACGGCAGGCACGAGCTAGACACCAAAGTCTTCAACTCCAAAGTACTCCTCTGCTGGAAGCAGGAAAAAGGGAGCAAGGCTGAGTACAACCACCGTACTCAGCAAGTCATGCCGGGAAAAATGCAAATATAATGCTAGGGAGTACAAAGGATTCATATATAGGGATATTTTGCATAAAACCAGCATTTCGAGATATTGAAATATTTTAAAGGCATTTTAATCCAACACGAACCTATCTCTAGTCAAAATTTATCAACAAGCCGCGCACCGACGCGATCTTGCCTTAACCTAGGCCAACAAGTGCTAACTCCAATTATTTTAGTTTTAAACATAATTAAATTCTAACTTGGCGTGGCTAGTCGAATAGCTTAACTCTGATCAGAGGTGTACATCTTTACCCACCAGACATGTCTTCCTCACGTGTTGCGACGTGCCACATGCCACCACGGCATACGGACGAAAGTCATGACATAACTCGTCGTTTAGCACTGCCCTAAACAAAGAAGACCGACATAGACTTCCCCCGCCAGGCGCCCTGGGTCGAGCGGACAGTCTATGCCCCCGGGCATACTGCCAGAGACATCAACCCCACCAAGGGCATCATCCATCCCTATCCGTGTCTTTTCTGTTCATGGCCGTACTAGACGACGTGTTAAGCCTTACCCATTAGACAAGTGGTAGTACAGAATATGCTTTGCAACAGAGGCCCGAAGACCGGTCCTTATGACGGCCGAGGTGCGACTAACAAAACCAAGCACCCCGAGCCCAGCCAAAAACAAGTTTGGGGAAATTTTGAAGGGGAAACATCACTTTATGGCTAAATAGCCGCTAAACCAAAATTACCATTATTTATAAATTATTCTCAAGTCTAATTATTAAAAAGTAACTCTAATTGTTTCTATGTAAGCAAGGCCAAGCATATTCCTAAAGTTTCTAGTAAGCACCACATAAATAAAGTCCTCACTAGTTTTATTTTTCCTAGGGTTATCAAGGATCAAAATAATACAAATAGTAAGGTCGTAACAATGGAAATCGATAAGGCTAAATAAAACGGTAATAATCACGGGAATTTAATAAAGCGAAAAGCAATAATTTAAATAAACATAATTTTGTAAACTGGGATAGCAATATGATCAAAATGACACAACTTGCCTTGCTCGCTACCAAAGTCTTCAAGATCAACCTCGAGAAACAGCGGCTCTTTCGGATCTCCAGCGTCGACCTGACATACGCAAAGGAAAAAGGCCAAAGATAAATAAAAGCCATATAAGATGCAACAACAAAACATACAAATGGGTTCTTTATTAATTACGGAGAAATTAGCAACTTGAACGGGTCGATTCCAAGTTCAAATAGTCAATATATGACATTTTGAATTTCGACTGTTGTTTAAATGGAATTTTGTGATTTAGTGAATTAATTTTCTAAAGGAAATTCCTTTTATTGCATCGGCCACAGGGTGCACTGGGTCCACCGTGAGCCGGGCAGGAGCGGCCGCCGACCGGCGACGGCCTACGCTGGTAGTGGTGGCGACACGGGGTACGGGAGGGGAAACCACAGAGGGAGGAGAAGGCGACGGTTCTCACCGTGAGGTCACGGCGGCGAGAGGACGACGGAGTTGGCCGGCGGCGAGGAAGAATCGGCTCGGGTCGTCGGCGTCGGCGTCGTTCCCGTGGTCCTCGTGCTCGACGGGTGTGTGGACGGGGAAGAGGAGGAGGTGGCGATGCTAACGCAGCGACGCCGGGCTCCGAGGAGGTCCCGACCGTCAGCGAGGGTAGCCGGAGTTGCAACGGCAATGGCGCAAGAGAACAGCGGCACGGCGGCTCGGGAGAGTGGGAGAGGAGGGCGGCGGTGTGCGGGAAGGAAGGAGGAGGCCGAGGGCTTCCTCTTATAGGCCGGAGGGAAGGGAGACTGGTGCCGGGGAGGGAGATCGACGCCGGCCATGGTGGAGCTCACCATTGATGCGAGCTTTCAAAATCCACCACGAAATAATGCTGATTTGAGTGGGATTTGTCAGGGGAATTGATGAGGAGGATGTGAGGAATCCATTTTCACAATTAAATCGGAGGGAAATCAATCGTGGAGGGAGATCGATCGGTGGCTGCGGCGTCTCTACGGTTCACGGGAGAGAGAGAGCCGGCTGGAGGTTGAAGACACCTCCGACAGGTAGGCCCCACGACCGGGAAGGAGGGGGGCAGCGGCCTGGCGGGCTGGCGGCTCGGCTGGGCCGGAAGGGGAGGAAGGAGGCAGCCTGGCGGCTTGGCTGGGCCGGGAAGGGAGGAAGGAGGAGGCCTGGCGGCTTGGCTGGGCCGGGAGGGGAGGAGGCGGCGACCTGGGCCGAGCAGGCCGAGGGAAGGAAGGAGACGGAGGCCTGGGCCGAGCAGGCTGGGGTGGGGAGGAAGTAGGGAGAGGCCGGAGTGGGCCGAGAATGGCCCAAGAGAGGGAGGAAGGTTTATTTTAATTTTTTTTCCTTTTTTAAGAATATGAGAACTGTTTTCGTTGTATTAAAATATTTATAGTGCTCTGAAAATTCAAGTAAAAATTGTTTAAATATTTTGAAGCATGAGGAATTCAACAAAAATTCCCACACTCCGGTTCGAGTTGGATCTTGGGGATTTTTAATTGTTGAAGGCTAAATTTGATTTTTTTCAATTTCTAGAAACACATTAAAAGGTGAAATTTTAGGGTGATTTTTAGGGCGCGACAATCATGTATTTCGGCTCGACGGGTTTCCCATCGTCATTTAGAGCAACAATGTAGTAGGACTCCTTCGGCAGCTCGTTCCTACTCCTCCCACAACGTCGTTTCTTTGCGCGTCCTCCTCCACTTGCTGACGTGTCCGTTGGATCTGGACCGGATGTGGTTGTGTCCGCCTCTGCTTGAGCCCTGCCGGTAATCTGGCTGGCCTTTCGTTCCGATCGACGCCGAGTAGCCATCTGCACGAGTAAGCCATTAGACAGCTATGATCGGGAACGTTAACAAATCTAGAACGGTTAGGATTCTGAACTTACTACTTGCTCAATAGGAATATAATCAAGGTCATCCTCAGGTCGCTCGGTGGCCATTTGTGCTAGTTCTATTTCAAATGGGTCGCTCGGTGTGCACCAAAATTCCTCGCTCGACGCCGCTTCATTTCCGACAGCTGCTTCATGTGTCTCCGAGCACGGATTGTTCATGGTCTTTGCGCCCGATGCAGCTATGGGTGTCGGGGAGGGCTGATTGACCATTGGTTCTGTGCCCGATGTTGGTACGGACGACTTTCAGAACTGAGATATAATTCAGGCAAATTCAAAACTAAGATATAAGCATGTGACTACTAATCAAGGGCAATTAAACCTCGCATTATAATTCAGGCAAATTCAGAACTGAGATGATAATTAGCTTGTAAATCCAAAGACAACTAATTAATTCACAATGTCCACAACTAGGAAGAACTTCTAAAATTCGCTTACTTATATATATCCACAATGTTCACTAATTATTTAATGCAACTTAAGAAATATGCAACATACATGTATCACAAATATCTTGAAATAAGAATTAACAAGTCAGATCTCATATATCACATATCTTGCCTTAGCATGTTGATTGGCAACCTTCGAATCACATAATTCAACTTTAGAGTCGCCCGCGTCCAACCCTGACAACAAAACAAACGTGTGGTAATTACAACAGTTGCATTGGACAACTAAAATATAGCCCAAGTTGTAAATATATACATCGATCGTTCGCTAATACGTTCGGTCATTATTTCGCTCAATCGTACAGTCGTTCACTAATACATTAGCTCGTTCGGTCGGTCATTCTTTCGCTCGGTCCTTCGTTCTTTTGCTAATACTATACATTCACTCGTTCGATCATTCACTAAAACGTTCGCTCATTCGGTCGTTCGCTAACATGTTCGGTCGTTTACTCGCTCGTTCGATCGTTCTCTAATACGTTCGCTCATTCGGTCGTTCGCTAACATGTTCGCTCGTTTGGTCGGTCGTTCGCTAATACGTTCCCTCGTTCGGTCGTTCTTTCACTCGGTCGTTCGGTCGTTCGCTAATACGTTCCCTCGTTTGGTCGTTCTTTCGCTCGGTCGTTCGGTCGTTCGCTAATATGTTCGCTCGTTCGGTTAGTCATTCACTAATACGTTCCCTCACATGTTTGCTACGATCGTTCGGTCGGTCAGCCGGCCGCGGCGGTAGTGCGGCGAGGGCGGGGGCGGCAATGACGGCGGTGGCACCGCGGCGCCGGAGAAGAGAGAGGTGGAGGGGAGACGGTGAGGGTGACGGCGCCGACATCCTCACCTTGAAGTGTGAGGATGACACAGCGAGGACGGAGACAGTGAGGGTGGTGGCGACAATGATGATGCGACGGCAGTGGCGACGGCGGCGGCGGCGACGACGAGGACGGCGACGACGATGACGGCGACACCTGAGAGGAGGAGAGGAGGCGGTGGCGGTCAGCAAGGAGGCGGCGGCGGTCGGTGAGGAGGCAGCGACGATCGGCGAGGAGGAGAGGAGGCGGCGGCGACGGTCCACGAGGAGGCGGCGACGGTCGGCGAGGAGGACAGGCCGGCGGCGAGGGGATGCAGGCAGCAGCATCGAGGGGACCAGCTAGGCGGCCAGTGGCAAGGGCGAGGAGATGAGGCGGCGGCGGTCGGCGAGGAGGCAGCGGTGGAGGATTTTAGCAACCTGGCAGCAGGCTGATAAAATTTCTCTGGGACTTAGAAATTTTCGGAGACCGCCCATACCTTATATAGGGGGCGGTCATCACGTGTGGGTGGCTTAAGTCGACCGCACGCAAAAATATCTACCCGTGCGGGCAACTTAAGACACCCACACGTAAAATTCTTAGCCCTTGCGGGTTACTTAAGGGCCCACACGAGATAATAGTCATTCCGTGCGGTCGGCTAAGACACCCACACGCAATAACTATTATCCCGTGCGGTTCTTGTAAGTGGACCACACGCAAAAATAATTTTTCAAAAATATTTATTGTACACAATTATTTCTTTATTTCGTGATCTTTCTTTTTTTTATTGCTGAAATAAATAAGACACTACACACAAAGTACCAAAATTTTCAAAAAAAATAACACATATATAATTGTGTTACAAAATTTTTTCACATAAATAAACCATACGACATAAGACACACATAACATTTTTCTGCCGATAAATAAACCATTACAAAATATTTTCTTTTCCATGTGACAACGACATCTCACATATTTTCACAGAGATAAACGATTACAAAATAAACTATCGTTTTACACTTTTTACAACACCATCCGTCCGCTTCTTGCAAAAGTTGTCTTCATCAATCATTCGCTCTATGTGTTTGATCCAGTTAGGAAGATCTGTGAATAACGGTACGTCGTCGTATTGGTTGTAATCTGACGCGTCTTCAATGTTATCAATGCCAACAATTTGTTGCTTTCCCGGTACAGTAATGTCCATCCGCTCGTTGGATGGGTCCTTCACATAGAAAACTTGTGCAACACGCTCAACGAGAACCCACGGATCATCCTTGTGGCCTAGTTTACTGCGTTCCACAACCATAAGGCCATAGTAATCGATGGATATGCCTGGTGTGTCTTTGACCCAATGGCATCAAAGCACCGGGATCTGGATGTTAAGGACGTAGTCAAGCTCCCAAATGTCTTGTATGATGCCGTAGTATGACTTTTTCTCGCCTGTTGCGTCCAACGCCTCCACACTAACTCCAATATTCTGAGCTGCGCTTTTCTTGTCCTTGCCTATCGTGTAAAATGTATATCCGCCGATGTCGTACCCATGCCATGAGGTCACGAGGCTACTTGGGCCAGTTGCCAGCCTCTGCAATGTTTTTTCCTCGAGCGATTCACTGAACGGCAGGTTTTGATCCTTCAACCATTCAGGAAATTTGCGCTTTTGTTCCTTTGAGGTCCAAGGAGCCAGTCTTCTGGGGTTGCAGGCTCTGATCTCATTCATGTGTTTCTCAATGTACGGCTCAAGGATGGCGAGCTGTTGCAGCACGCTCTATGTGCTTCCGCTACAGCAATGTAGTCGTTATCATAAAACCTTTTCTTGCCTATGGTCCCCTTCCCAGTTAACTGACCCTCGTGTAGAGTGGGGGGTATCTGAATGGGTGTGGCATCCTTCATGTAATCTATACAGCAGTCGACCACCTCCTCAGTTGTGTACCCCTCTATCATTGACCCCTCTAGATGAGCTCGGTTACGGACATATCCTTTCAGAACTGACATGTACCTCTCGTACGCCCACATCTGATGTAAGTATAGGGGACCAATTTCGATAATCTGAGGGACGATGTGGACAATCAGATGCTCCATCATATTGAAGTAGGATGGAGGGAAAAACATCTCAAGCTGGCATGCTGTCTCGATTGCGAATGTTTGAAGGGGGCCTAACTCTTCAGGATCAAAAATCTTCTGTGATATTCGATTGAAAAAGTAGCACAACTTTGTTATCACTACCTTAGTGTGAACTGGCTTGACCACTCTTATAGCAATAGGTAGGAAGACAGTTAACATCTTGTGACAGTCATGAGCATTGTACCCAGAGATGGTCAAATCTTTCATGGATACAAGTTCTCTGATGTTCGATGAGAAACCAGTCGGACTTTCAAACTATACAAGCATCTATAGCAAGCCTTTTTCTCTTCTGGTGTCACTGAGTAGCATGCCGGAGGAATATCGATTTTCCCATTTGCTAGCTCTTTTGGGTGAAGGTCATGCCTTATGTCCATATTTACTAGGTCGGTACGTGACTTCAGCCCATCTTTCGTCTTACTTGGGATGTCTAGTAAAGTGCCAATGGTGCTGTCGAACACATTGTTCTCAAGATGCATTACGTCAATGGCATGACGAATCTCCAGGTCTTCTAGTATTCCAGATACCTGAAAAATATTGAGTGCTTCTTGAAAGGCAACGTATTTTCCTGATCTGTTGCATCTATATTATCTTGATCCGTTGCTTTCTTCCTCTTGCCTGCCTTCTTCTTTCCCTTCCCGAACACGACCTTAATCTTCTTTGTCATGTTGAAGACTTGTGTACCACTTCGTGTTTCAAGAGGAAGATCGTTCTCTACTATATTGTCGAATAATCTGGCCATCGCACGCCACTTGTGCCTCTGTGGTAAGAACCGACGATGACGCATGTAGACTACCTTGCTTGAGGAGGTGAGGTACTTGTACGATGTGTTGTCGATACATATAAGACATCCAAACTTCCTCTTAAGCTAACCTGAGAGCGAAAAGTTCATCGGCAGGTCGTTGATGGTAACGAATATGATAGCACGCAGAGTAAAATATTCCCTGCAGTACTCATCCCACACTCATAACCTTCTTTCCACATTTCTTGCATGTTCTCCATCAATGGTTCAAAAAACACATCTATGTCAATCCCAGGCTATTTTGGCCCTTGTATAAGGATAGTCAATAGAATGTACTTTCGCTTCTGGCAAATCCATGTAGGCAAGTTATACATGGTGATCAGCACTGGCCAAGTGCTATGTGAGTTGCTTAAGTCACCAAACGGATTCATTCCGTCCGTGCTCAAGGCAAACCTTACATTTCTCGGGTCCTTTGCAAATTCCGGGTGTAGTGCATCAAAGTTTTTCCACTGTCGAGCATCGACGGGGTGTCGAATCATACCATCTATTTTCCAACCCTCTTAATGCCATCTCATCAACTCGACATCGGTATGGTTTGAAAACAGCCGCTTCAGGCGATCTTTCACTGGCAAATACCACATCACCATAGCCGAAATCTTTTTTTTTGCTGGCACCAATGAATCTTGGTCGACCACCTCTCCGTCTGAGGCTTCATTGCCCATCGTGTACTGACTCATTCCACATATTGGGCAACAGTCTAAATCCGTGTATTCCTTGCGGTATAGTATACAATGATTTACACATGCATGAATCTTTTGAACACCTAGAGATAATCGACATATCAGTTTCTTGGCTTGATATGTGTTGGTCGGCAACAAGTTCAGCTTCTGAAGCATAACTCTCAATAGATCTAACAAATCGTTGAAGCTAGTGTCCGACCATCCATGTCTGGCCTTCAATCTGAGTAGTTCAAGTATAGAGCGCAACACCATATAGTCCCTGTCACATCCTTTCAATTCGTCGTAAAGAAGGTCATTCATTGCTTTTTCCAATGCTTTCCAATTGTCCAACCCTTGTTTTGTCAAAGTTAGAACCTCTGGTTCAATGTGCCGCAACATATCCTCCAGATCAAAATCAATATCTGCATCATCTATACTAGAGCCACCAAATTCCGGGATCGTTCCCTGGGACATGTCTTCGATTATAAAATTTTCTCCCTCATGAAAGAAAAAAACATCAGCCTCTTCATTACGAATGGCGACTTCCCCGTGACAAGTCCATATCTTGTAATCATCCTTAAATCCACGCTCTACAATGTGCCCCAAAATTTTCTTCGAGTCTTGCAACATCTTTTCGTTATTGCAATCAAAGCATGGACAAAAAATATCCCTCCCGTTCTCCCTCAAAGCATGTGCCTTTGCCTGATCAACAAATTTGGATGCTTCCTTCAAGAATGCCGGAGAAGTTCTTCTTGTGTCGTACATCCATGCCCGATCCATCTCCGAATAAACATATCTGATGAGTCGAATTGAACTTTATTAAATCATATAAAAAACATACAACTTAAACGGACATTATATTACTCTTCGTACACTAGTCACTAGTCCAATAACATTAATTTAAAAAATGAAAAATTAACTATAATTACTAGATTTGCAAAAGTAGTATATTCGTCGCATTCCACCGAACAAATTTGAAATAAATGAAGGAAACTAAACAAAGAGTAAATTAAAGTACTATGCACTACTAAATACTATTCAAATTTATACATGCAAACAATATATTTAATCAATAAAAAAATAGTCCATTTCCAAAAATGAAAAAATTCTTCGCTTTTATCCGATGAAAATTGAAATAAATGGAGGCAAACCTAACCATGAATCCATTAAAAAGGTATGGACAACTAAATACTTTTTAAAACATGCCATGAAAACAATATATGTTAGCTAAAAATAAAAAAGTGCCTACACTACTCCATTTAAAAAAGTGCAAATTTCATCGCATTGCATCGATAAAAATTGAAATAAATGGAAGCAAATGAAGGAGGACAACAAGTATGTCACCTTTTATATGGATCCCAAGCAAAGATTTAAGGTTGAAAACCTTCCCCCTAATTTGTGTCAAGTTTAGGAGAGAGAAAATACCAGGCTTGAATGGGGCAAGTTCGGGCTGGGGGCAATATATGGTATGCATCATCGTGTGCGATTGCGTTAAGCGGCCCGCACAGGATAATCTATTATCCCGTGCGGGCGACTTAATCCGGCCGCACGCGATAATGGAGATTATCGCGTGCGGTCGTGTTAAGACGCCCGCACGGGATAATAGTTTATCCCATGCGGGCGATGACCAGGCCCTGGTGGACCGGTTTTTCCAGGCGGCACTACTTACGGCCCGCCTGGAATTTACTGGGGGCCTCGTATAGAAAAAGCTTTTCTGTAGTAGTGCTATTTACCCCTCAATCCCTCAATTGCTTGTTGTATCTCATCTCAATGGAGTTAGAGGATGTCCTAGCTAGCCAGCCAAGCAAAGGACAAATCGGCGTGCGTTCACCCTGACGAGGTCCTTCCCAAGTGTTCATTCAACAACATCTATCTCCATCCACGGCAGTGTGTCTCGGGTGCCGCTGCGGGTTGCACACAACGTGCTCAAGATGTGGTGGTGTGATTCTAGTGCCAACACACTTTTTTGGAGACTTCGCTGGGACGATTTCGGTTACTATAGTCAAAACCCTACTTCTCCACCATGGGCTCTCACACTAATATTGATCAAGACAACATCATGGCCGTGGATTATGGAGAGTTGGCAGAAGCTGATTGTCATGCCCAGAAATTTAGCCAAATTTTCAAACTATTTTGTGTATAAATACCTATCCAGGAATCAAGCCAGGATACAGAAAATAAAAAATTAATATATAGATCCAAATGTAAAATAAAGCGTGAATACTTACAGAAGAGGCTCTTAGTCCTCACACCGAAAAGAAAGCAGCAGCAGCAAAAAAAAGGCAATCCTAGTGGGGCTTCAGCTCCACTCCATAGGCAAAACTTAATTAGGGTGTAAGCCTTGGTCCTCTAGCTTCGTCTTCAGCTCAGAAGCACTATACTTCTAAAAACAGGAAATGGCAAGGCTGAGTACAACCACTATACTCAGCAAGCCACACCAATGATGCAGAAATGCAAGGGGAGACAAAGGGAGATTTGTGGCTATTTGCATAAAGACGATTGTAAACATTTATAATTAAAAACAGTAAAACATTTGATTAATTAAGACAAGATTAAATATCCACTGAATAACACTACATCACGTTGAACAGGCTCAACCATACCACCTGAACTACACCAATTCATCAAGTCAAATTAATTAATAGAGTGGGACTAATCACGATGAACCTGGTCGATCTTCCATAACTGCGGGCACGGCTATTCGAATAGTTTTACTATGGCCAGAGGTGTACAACCGTATCCACAAGACACAAGACACCGTATATCACCATGCCCAGCCAGACACGTCACCATGCGAGTGATTGTGACAAGACCCTTCGCATAACTCCTCCCAACCAATCGCACCACGTTGAGGTTTCGCCCCCCACCTTAAACCGGGGTGGGCAGTCCCCCTATACGCCACGATGAATTCGACAGACGATCAACCCTTAAGCTAGGGCCAACCCAACTCCATCACGCCCAACCTTGCCTGGGAACGTCGGAAAGAAAAAAGCTACACTACAAGTCCAGCAGTTACCCATTCTTGCTTGTATTAAGAATGGTAAGTCTTCCAGGGATTTCGCGTGAACCGGTCCTTAATTGCAATGGGTGCGACAAGCAAAACCATGAACCCACAGCCCATCATTGAGCCATATTTTAGTTGGATAATTATGACCATTAAACCATGGTTAGGTGTCTCGAGCTCACAGCTCATCAAGATGCTAAAAGTAGATAGTGTAATCCATTGAGTGAGCTAATGGTAATTAAGCATGGCTAAGCATATCATAATTCTAGCCATATCAACTTACATGACAAGAGCTAGTCAAATTATCACCCAGTTTTGGCAATGGATGGATAGCAAGTAAATATCACAAGCGAGCAGATAGGTAATCCCAATCCCATGTAATTAGCAAAACATGCAATTTATTTGCAATAGGTAAAACATTTTATAAATTAGGTTCAACATGCTCAAAGAGAATGTGTGACTTGCCTTGTTTCTTCAAACAATCTTCCGAACCTTTTTCTCGCGAACGCGATATTCCGAAACGGCGAAATCTACACGCTGGCACTCAAAACAAAGAAAAACCCTAATAAAAACCAAATAAACAGTACATGGAAAGTACACAAACATGTAGAGCTCGATTTTAGATGAATTTTGCAAATTGAATGGCTCAATTTAGAGTTCGTATGAATTAGTTATATATTTTAAAAGTTTTGAGCCATTTAGATGAAGTTTTGGAGTTAAATCTGATTTATTGCACAATTATTACACAATTATTATGATTTATGACGTCAGCCGAGGGGGAGAGGTGACGTCGGCAAGCGGGCCCCACCTGTTGGTGACTCAACGGAGGGTGATCCATGATGGATCGAGTCCATGCGCTACATGGGAAGTTGCACCACATGGTGCACACATGGCACCGACGCGGCACCAACGTGACAGCCATGGGGGCAGCCACATAGACGGCCCAGATCTGCCCAGAGATGGATCGGACGACCAGGCCGAAGGGGAGCCGACCCCGTCGGCCAAGCCGAGAGGACGGCGGCGCACTGATAGTGGGCAGAACCAAAGCCACCACCAGCGCCGAGCAGCGGCGAAAGAGAGAGGAGAGGGAGGTGGTCCTCACCGAGTGCACAACGGTGATGCGCAACGACGCGGGGAGGAGGCTGGTGACGAGGACAGGCGGCGGATGGCTTCGGGACGCCGGCAAAGACGATGATCCGACGGCAGCCAACTGGTAGGGGGTGGCGGCCGGGGATCTTCGGGACCTGGGGAAGGAGATGGAGTGGTTAGGTGGGAAAAAATGGGTGGCTAGGGCAACAAGAAAACCCAACTGGAGATGAAGCTCGCAGCGAGACTCATCGGGTCGTGGGACAGATGGAGCTCCGGTGGGTTCCGGCGAAGACGGAGGAGTGGCCGAGGAATGTCACGGCACGACAAATCCGTTGGTGGCGGCGGCACGGGCGAGCAAGGCCTCACTCGCTGGCGGGGAATGGCTGCAGGCAGTGGAAAAGGAGATGACTCGGGTTTGCAGCGGAAGTGGTGCTTCCGGTGGTGGTGGCAAAGAGAAGTGGTGACCGGGCTTGCCCGCGTGGTGATGAAGCTAGCGTCGGTGGTGGCAGAGTGCAGGAGCGGCCCAGGCGGTGGCCGGAGCACTCCGGCGAGCGGCGGCGCTCGGGTTAGGTTGTGAAGAGGAGGAGAGAGGGCACGGCGAGCTTGGGAAGTTGGGGAAAACAGATGAGGGGAGAGCGGGGAGCACTTTTATAGGCTCGGGAGGCGGCGAGGAGACCGGGGAGGTGCAGAATTGTTGGGCGGAGTGGGGTGTCGGCGCGAGGAAAGAAAGCGCAATTGGGCGCCGGCTTTCACGGGAGAGGTGGGGTGCGGGCATAGGATAGAGGAGGTAGGCGACGACCATGCGGATTTGAATGAGGAGAGGCGAGGGATGGCACGAAATCGGAGGTGGAGGGGGGTGGCAGGGCTGGTGGTTGCCGGCCAGAGATAGGGGAAGGATATGACAAGCGGGGCCACCGGTCCATCCTCTCAGTGAGAGGGAGAGATTACGATGGGGCAGGAAGGCAAAATATACTTGCGGGAGATGGAAGAGGCAAGCGGGCCGACGGCCCAAGGAGGGAAGAGGATGGGCCAAGGCCGAGGGAGCAAATACAGACTTCTCCCAAAAACGGCCCAAAGCTGAGGAGGAAGACTTTATTTTTTTTTTCTTAATTCATTTAATTGATTAAATAAACTTTGTTTTATTTAAATTACTTCTTGAGCTCTGAAAATTCATGGGAAATTCCATATAGTACTTTAGGGCATGAAGAACATTCCAAAATATTCCCAGCCATGATTTTTAAAGGAAATTTTAGTTCCCACATTAAATTCACTTGTTTAAATTGCTTTAACTTTTAATATTAATTCTAGAAATGCATTATTAAGCAATTTTTAATCCCGAATGAAAATCGGGGCGTGACACCGATCGCCGACCATTTGAAGCTCACCTTGAAGATCTACGGTGAAAGATGGTTTCATACTATTGGAAGACGATGCAAGGCATCACCAAACAACACAAATTCTCATTGCCCGTTTACACTACATCTAAGGTGACAACCGATTATAGCAATATCCCCGTTCTTGTATCTAATGTTGCTCAACTAGTAGATGGTTTTTGTTATTGCTAGTTTAAATAATTGGTTTACCTTTTTTAGTACTACCTTTAAGAAAACCTTTAGTTCTACCTTTGAGAGAACCCTAGATGCTCGCATGAACAAACTAGAGCATCGACCAAATAGTCGATTGCTAATTAGTGCATCTACTTCATATAATAGCGAGGAAATGTATGGCATTTCATTAGCTTATAATATACCATCAGTATCTATACAACAAGATTGGTTGTTGAGAAGTACATACAATCCTCGCAATACAATAGATCTTAAATTCATCCCTTTGACACGGTACACCGGTTAGACCATTGCAGCACCGCCAGTAAGTCTGGTAGTAGTGGCTGGTCATACTGCTACAACATCATCTGTTAGACCAGGCATAGTGAGTGGTCCGACTGTGGGGGCAACACTGGTAAGACCATAGCCGACGAGTTTTTTAGGATCAGCTCCTATATCGGGCCCTAGTTATCCTATGACCAATACACGTCCAAAACCCAAAAGCCTTAGTGACGAGATTGCCAAAGCCTTCAAAAATGCCTTCGACATAGACAGTAAGAGTTAAAAAAAGTTTCGCTTCAAGAGAGCCAAACCAATGAAGCCAAGATCTCACAAGAGGCTAAGTCTGATCGTCCCCATAACAGTATAGTTGAGACTATATGTCGGACAAGAAGACGGATGATATGCATACAGCCAAATGGGCTTGGACCTCTAAGTCTAAACCATTCATTTGCTCTATCTATAAGCCGGTTGTTCCTAAAAATCAGAATGAAAAAACAAAATTCACATTTGATGTGGCCAAATGTGATAAGATCTTCGACTATTTATTAGAGTGTAAGCAAATCAAATTGTCGCAATGCCATGTTATACCTTTGCCTGAGGAGTTAAAGTGATGAGCATATTGTAAGTGGCACAATTTGGATTCTCATGGCACTAATAATTGCAACATATTCAGAAGATAGATTCAATCGGCCATTAATGAAGGACAATTGGAGTTTGTAGCTATGCAAGCAGATGAGCAATCTTTTCATGTACACACCATTGAATTACAAGAGAAGATGTTGAATGACAAGAAGACCACAGTAAAAACTTCAATGCTTGGGGGGCAAGATGACAAGCCAAAGGTCCCAAAAGATACAAAGAGAAGGTCCAAATGGCCAAGGAAATCAAGATTGCCTGCCAAGTAAGATAGGAAACGAGCGAGGAAGGATCCTCGACAACATACTTCTTCTTTTTCATGGTTTCACCTTTGGTATGGGCCATAGAGCTTCAATGGTACGTGGATGATGCCGACTTATATACCATATTACTATCCATTATGGGCATTGCTACAACGACCAATTTTGAATAATCAACTGTGCTTTTCTCATAGCCGGTGGAGAGAAAAGAATCAGTCACAAAAGAACCAACGCAAGAAAGTGGTGAGGCAAGAGTGGAGGCCACAGCAAAGCTAAACACGATTTGAACAAGAGAGGGCCTCGTGTAGTATTCTTACATCACCATTGAATACATAAGCCCTTAGAGACGTTTATGGCCAGTATTGATGGATATCGTCCATAGATAACCTCGTGCTAAGTGCTTTTCAGTTCATAAGTTCGCCGAAAAGGTAGGGGGCATATGTGTTGACACTCAAATTTAGCACTAGTTTGGAGTTATAGAGCCTTTCCCGCGGAGGCTGGTCTGACCGCCATTGTGTGGCAGACCAGTTAATGAATTGCAGTCAGACCACAAGTGTCCGAGCGATCAGACCTTCAGCACAGTACGATTCTAATTTAGGTATTTCTCATGTTTCCTTGTTTGATATCAGGATTTCTTGAGTCCTAGTTTATTTCCAAGCGTAATTGGACATGGAAAGAGCCCGGTAGATGCAAGACCACCCCTCCTATAAATATAAGGGGCCAAGGCCGATTGAAACAACTAATCAATCATCAAAATCAATCTATTACCCATATCATCTATATTATATATCTCCCCTCCTTCTTGCTACCTGTCCCCAAGTCTATTCACCCCTCAATCCCTTAATTGCTCGTCGCTTCTCATCTCTATAGCGTTAGAGGACGTCCTAGCCAGTCGAGCATATAGGACAAACCGGGGTGCGTTCACCTCGATGGGGTCCCTCCTGGGTGTTCATTCAACAGCATCTACCTCCACCTGCGGCGGCGCATCTCTGGTTGCTGTTGTGGGTTGTACATAATGTGCACAAGGTGTCATGGCACAATTCTAGTGCCAACAGTTTGTTTTTTTTCTCTCCTCAGGCACCCAGCGAGCAACTCCTAACTTAGTTTGATATAGATGGAAAACCATGTATAGCTCATCCTTAACGTGTTGAAAACCTTTAGAAAAATCAAGATCCACTGCAACACCCATTGATTTGAAAGCAATCTCTACAATTTCCAACTTTTTATGAGGATCAAGTATCAAAGCAAGAGAATAAAGGTGTGGAATACCAATGAAGTATTTGAGAAATTTTGCTTCCAAGGGTTAAACAATGGGAGCTAAAATTCTATCAGAATGGTTTTCTTCAAACACAAATGACAACTTCTAAAGCCATTCAAGCACCACACAAGATGTAGGATAGTAAACTCAAGATGTTTGGACTGTGGCTTTATTACATGGCTTTAGGAATTTATGCACACCTGATAGTGATGTCCCATTCTTGCTCAGTAAGATTTAGAATCTCACCATCCTCATCATTCATTCTGACATGGATTGAATTGATAAAAACAAAAATTAATTCCGCATACGGTTTCACTTAACGCAGCAAGATGTATGTTGTGTTCCACCTATGGTTCACGTCAACGCCAAACATCCTATATGTTTTATTCTTTTCTCTACAATAGTTGCAGAACCTCACTTTCACCACTGTGTGACATCCAATGAAATGAATAGCTTGAAGGATTTTGTTCAATAAATTATCAATGGTACTTACACCTGCTTGGAAATTGAGGTTGATGTTGTGACAAGTGCATTAAATTCAATAAATTATCAACGACATTCATACCTGCTTGGAGGATGAGGTTGACAATGTGGCAGTCTCGACGAGATTGACCTCCTATGAGTATCGCCCAATATTGTTGCTACTGCTTTGTTGTGGTACTGCTGTGTTGTGCAGAAACTGGAACGAACAAGGGAGAGGGGAGTTAACAACAGTGATTGCCCAAGCCCCTCAATGGCTCAAGCTCAATATCATGCTGTTGTCATTGGAGAACCTGGATGATGGCTCAGCCATTGGTGACCACCGTCTTGGATGGATCCAGCACCCTGCAATGGATCATGTAGATCTGGCCAGGAACGAGAGGGAGCACAGCGATGTTTAAGGCGGAGGGCAGAGGATGGCAACAATAGTACGTGGCAATGGCTGTGGACAGCAGAGGCGGGCGGCTCAGTGAACCTGTCTACTGTCTCCCTCCATCTCCATGGTCATGGCAGGCAGTCCGGTGCTGATGGTTGCCGGCTGCGAGTCTGCCTCCCCCACAGTCAAATCTAGGTACTTGGGGTGGTCTTATGCTTCGTGGGAGAGATTTCATCCCACACCCTCCTCCCCGCTACCGTCGGGATAACCCAGCCGCTGATGCGTGTTCTCGCCATACCCGCCATTCTGTCGCCCTGGCTCCCAGCATCGGTCATGCCCCTTCCTTTGCTGGATCCCTAGCTCCAGGCGAGTGGACTATGGCCATGGATGGTTTGGTGGACAGTATTAGCGGGTGGGGGCTTGGTCTGCTTAATGCTGACATTGGTGATGCATGTGGGCTCCGTACTTCTCCTTGGAGGTGATGTCACGATGCCATGCTTCGGGTTGGGATCCAAGTGAAAAGCTAGTTCTGGGTGTCCAGAATGACGACAACGACATCCTTTGATGCCGTGACCTTGCTGAAGGCGTCGCATTGGAGGACCCTATTCCGTGTGAGGCGTGATAACGTGGGCGTGGACATGGTTGGTTTTGCTAAGCACTTGGAAATTGGAGCTGCTTTGTCATGGCTGGAGATCTCATCGCTGGCTTCAACTGGAGGCCTAGTTGACGCTAGTTGGGTGTGTTCGCCTGATGTCTCATGCTGGCGATGGTGTCCTTTTCTCCCTCCATGGTAAAAAGAGAAATGTCGATGTGCAGTTTAGTTACTTTCCGACAGTATCTTCCGCTTCAGTTTGGGGAAATTGTTAGTCGTGATGTGCGTGAGCTCTGATCGGCTGAACAATCAGGAGCAAATTTTGATCAGTCCATTTGCCACTTTGAGTTCGAAATCACAATTTGGGCGATGACGTATCCTCTTTATCGGCTTCAACTTTGGCACTTCACTACAAAAGTTTGAGGAAGAGATGGACTAGTTTATGTAGATTTTCGCTAATCACAGATGGAGGTTAAGCATTAGGTTGTTATCAATGTCTCCAGGCAGGTATTTTAGTTAGTTCTCTTGTTTTTCAACTATATTTTAAATCGTAGTAGTCATTTTGGCTGTAAACTTTGTAATAAGTATTATTGGTTGCAGCCTTTTTGAAGCAAAGACCAGAAAAATTTCCATTATCAAAAGAACTTCTATGCCATCCTCATTAATTGACCCGAAAAATTTTCATTATCAAAAGAACTTCTATGCCATCCTCATTAATTGAGCTGTTTAGTCAACTTCCCTCAGGTAGGCTGACAGAGGACTGTTTTAGCGTATTACTAGAAAATCGACGTGTTCATTGGCGCACCCAACACTTATAGCCCGTAATATTTGGGTTTAAAATATACAATGAACAAAACAATAAGTGCACGGTAGATCTATTGGTTTATAACACAAACATACTATATAAGAATACATAAAGATTTTTACATGAATAGATTCAATTCCTGGAAACCGGACATTCCACAGAACTCTTCAATGGTTTTTTTCTTACTTTTGTGTTTGTAAAAAGGTTGCAAAGAGTAGTAATATATGCTTGCTAGGGTTTAGGTGGTTAATAAGTAAATGGTTTTTTAATAAAAGTGCACGTTTTGTATTTGAGCACTTGGAATCTGTGGATTTTTTTTTTTTGAAAATTTCACCTTCCTTTTCTTTTCAGGAAGAAATACATATACCAATATAAATTCATTCTAGGATTGCGTTTTGTGAGAATACCTAATGATGCACAGTACCCGTGAGGGCGCTTTTTAAGGTATATATATGTGCTAACCTTTACCATATGCTCAAGACATAGTACTAAGAATTTTGATCTATTTAATAATTAAAAATTACATTTGTATGTGCTATGAATTACTTAAATACATTTAAATTCACTACTTAATTTCAAATTTATTTTTAGTCTATTTTTATTATTTCTAGGCACTTTTTTAAAACAGATGAAGTTAAATACTATTTCAGTACGTTTAACTATTTGATACCCATATGTTAATGACATGTGAGTCCTTATGTATCTATGACATATAGATATAGTGACAAATAGTTAATTATTATATCTAAAAATGAAAAAATATTTAGAAGATATAATTAATTTTGTGGACCAATCTATTCTCACTTCTCTCTTTTCTTTCTTCCCACACGAGCCTGGCTAGCCCATTCAATCGTACATGGCGCCTGGCCCATGATGCTGCACGAGCCATGCAAGACAAGCAACCGTGTGCATGCGTGAAGCTCGCTCGACGCTCGCTCGAAACTTCGTCAAATCAACGTGTGCGTCTGTACACATGTCAGAAAAAAATTGTGCCACCTAGACCAATAGGTAGCTGGCAGAACAGCCAGCATGAGAATAATAGATTTGCACTACAACAAAAATGCAGTCCATTACCGAAAGTATATTGTTGAATTAATTCGACGATCCCAAGTATCAGTGCCTGATGGTTTATACTCCTCGTGTTGAGATTGATCGGAAGGCAAAGCAGCAAAAGCTCCCATGCGAGATATATATGCCAGACATGACAACAGTTTATTGGTACTTTTTAGTGCAAAAGACATATTCGTTAATACCATTATACCAATCGTTGGGTACGTACATGATTATTGTGAAAAAATCGTTACTATATTAATATAACAACATTGACAGATGAATCAGAAAGTGGTGGCCGGCGCCGGAGCCTCGGATCCCTTTTGGTCTGTGCCACACATCGACTTGCAAACTTTCATCGATTGCCAGCACTGTTTATCCAATGGACAGCAATACTTTTCTGTCTCGTAATGTGGGTTAGGGTTTCGGTAACAATCTCCATTTTCTTTGGTACCGATTCCTCTTGCTCCCATCATCTTATCGCTCCACTTGCTGTGTATGGTTTGACCTAAATATTAGTAGGAAAAATATATATATTGTCATTGTTGTAACAGAAAAATATATCAGGATGAGCAAGAAATATGCAGTTACTCCTACTGTTCTGTTTAAAATGAAATATCGATCAGCATCGATGACAGATCTTTAAGATGCAACTCAAAATGTACACGATGTTCCCTCCAAGAAAATAAGATATATATCCAATTGGTTAATTACCTAGAACGCATGTCGGAATGGCAGAAGACACGAGAATAACCAAGCAAACTAGCATGAGTTTTATTAGATAATGGAATAAAATTCTAGACTTTGCTCTAAGAGCTACATCCAATTATTACAAAAATCCATTCAGCAATGAACACATACCAACTAGTCCATAATAACACACCCAAAAATCATGAAACAAACCACAAACTAATGTTCACCAACATTAGACAAAGACCCTACAATTATTGAAGCCTATTTATAAATCTTTGTTCGAAGTTAACAAAAATCTATATAACCGTTACCTATAGCATGAGCTGGCTGGATGGTGGCTGGATGGTTTCATGTACATGCACATCCTTGTTGATAAGTTGATACTTGCTGTGTGCTTTACTGTGACTAATGAGTAGTATTTAAGTATCAACTGCTTCCTATACGATCAACATATAAAGGACAGATATTAGTCAATATAGGAAGGAATTAATAATGTGATAGACTTGGCAGACGAGCTGACGAGCAGAGCAGAGGCGTCCTTGGACTCTTGATGCCGTTGGATTCTTGTAAAAGCTCCTTTTTTTTTTACCTTGTGATCGTATCTTCTTTTTCATATATGGATATGCATTTTACTTAAGAATGCTTTTATTTTGGCTTCTACCCATCGTCCCTGCTCGCTTATCTTCGTCTGATCAAGCCTGAAACCAGAGTGAACTGATGCTGCCTACCCTCTTCCAGTGGCCGCAGATTGGCTGCGTTTATGCAAAAGAAAACTATACAGAAAAAACAGCACATTGTTTTTCTTTTCCTACCAGGGAACACTTGTAACTATACAGAGGGAGCATCCTGAGCACACTGCGGACACATGTATGGTATTTCAATTTCTGTAAATGACGGTATAAATGAATAGCTCTGCAAAATCTGTTGATTCCTTCGTTGGGGACGAGCTACACTATTCTGACAACGTGTTGTACATGAAGATCCAAGGTAAAAAAGATACAAGTAAAGGATCCTCAAAAAGGAGAGAAAAAGAAAAGGATTTTGAAAGGAAAATGTTGTATGTCGACAAAAGTGTCACCAATTGCCTACTGGTACCAGATAATCCTTCAGTGCATTCACTCTCTTCTTGCTCCTCAGTTTCCGAAATGCGGCTGACTCGATTTGCCGGATCCTCTCCCTGCTCACACCCATGGTGTTGCCAATCTCTTGCAGGGTTCTTATCCTACCATCTTCGAGCCCAAACCTAAGTGTCACCACTTGCCTCTCACGGGTGGTAAGAGTGTCCAGTGCCTTGTGTACGTCCCGTTTCATAGACAATCTGTTCAGCATCTCCTCGGCTGTCTCGGCGGTTGGGTCAGCTGTGACTTCCTGAAAATGGAAGCAAGTTATCATCTGCGCTCTATAACAGAAACTAAAGAGTGTTACAGAAATGGATTGTACCTGGTAAGTCATGTCTGTGCTACCAATTTTGCTATCAAGGGATACCGAATATTTTGGAAGGTTCACTGCTGCCTCGACTCGTTTGATCGGCATACCAGTGTCTGCAGCTATTTCTTCGTTAGTGGGTCGTCTTTTAAGTTTTCGACGAAGTCGTTTAATGCACTCCTTCACGCGATAGCTTGCTTCAACCATGTGAGCCTAGTAATGACAATAAACCAATCTGATGAATATTGGATGCGAAGAGTCATCTTTGCCAAAATATAAGAAATATCAACCCCTTGAATATTTCAGTTTTGTGCAATCAAGCCAGTAAAGAGTACATTGTTATTAACTATTATATTACAAAAACTTGCTACCGTTCTCCCAAAAAAGTTCAAATATAGTCATTATGTCTTATCTGAACTATAAATATACATTGGCATGTATTTGTTATTAGCCATACAAGCAAATGACCTAATAAGACATTTTAGACAATGAAAGAGCTAAGTGAACATAATTGTATAATTGAATAGCTCATACCAAAAAGTTCTGATTGAAAAGCAGAATAGTAGAGGGAATCATATAATTAAAAGCCAGACTTTAGAGTCTTGACAGAACAAACTTCTTAATGGTACTATTTGGCCAAATATCAACATAAATGCCATCCATATGGGTATTGGTTCTCAAAGATATCCCATGGTGATCTAGCTAAACCCAATCAAATGTACTGAGATTATCTCAATCAAAAGGCCTAGTTTATACAAATCATTCATAAGCACAAATAATTCAAGCAAAGTCAAAACATATGTAATATGTAGAAAATGCAAGTGCTTTTTCATGATATCAGAAATGAATGACAACACAAACTGTTAAAAATATTCCACCATGTCTCATATTGCAACAACAAACTGTCAGCAATGATTGATGCAATGGAATGAAATCTTAACAAACATTTTTGCACTGATCACTGACTAGTAGGAACATTAAATTCATCAGAAGTGTTCACACAAAATATGGAAATGTGTTCACTCCACCATTGACTATTTTAGAATAAAATTGTACATACAATACTGAATAACATAATTTGGGTTCAACCAAATGCATGACAGTAACAGTACCATCAGTTACTAGTTAACCAGGTTATGTGGAGGGCATAGTGGGGCAGAAAAATAGAGCAACAAATGAATCATCACTCAGCTGAGGGACCTACCGGCAAGCGAAATATCTGTGATTGCTCTGAGACAGATTTACGCATTGCTTGTTTGATCCACCAGTGAGAATATGTCGAGAACCTAAAACCCTTTGATGCATCAAATTTTTCAGCACCCCTTATAAGGCCCTGCATTCCTTCCTGTAATGAAGACCTAAAAATAAAATGTCGGTGCTAAATACAGCACTTCAGATGCTTTACTTATTAGCCAGAAAAGGTACAAAATACATGCATGTACCTGAATAAGATCATAAAGTTCCATTCCTGGGCCTTCAAACTCTCTGGCAATAGATATTACAAGCCGCACATTGGATGTAACCATTCTGTTCTTGCAATAAATACCATGATCTAAACGCTTCCGCAAAGTTCTCTCATCAACTCCAGCTGCTGTAGCCCACTGAGCGAAGGTCGGCTGGCCACCATTGTACTCTGCAAGTTCAGCTTGGATTGCTTCTAGCTTCAAGAGGTCCTAATCAAACCCAACACAAGTATGCATAATTAACTCCAAAACTTACTCAATAGCAAGGGAACTATATAAATAAAAGGAGCAACTGATTCTAGTGTAACGGTGAATAGTTGGTTCCAATATAAAATTTATGTTCAAGAGTTCACAGATTCCACCAATGGCCTTAATGAACCTATAAACCATAGATCCAACACTATTGGAATATTCAAAACTTATGCAATGCAAGACAAAAAAATATATTGCAAAGGCCATGCTATTATAAGCTTGTATACAAATGAATATATTGATGAGGTCAAGGTTATGCCTCTTCTCATATAGTAACAACTATCCAAGAAGATAACCAATTTCCATGTATTTTGTTAAGTTTCAACTCAGTCAGCCCATGTTGACGTTATGAATCATAGTTGACTTAAACTGTCGAATGCAACCTAAACATACAAATATTTCTCGTCACTTGGAGAAGCAAATTAATAACAGGGTAAGGGTTCACCATCTTTGGCTCAAAACTGAAAGGCAAATTCAGAAATTGTTTGATTTTTTCTACATCTGCTTTGTGTTTGGCTTATTTCATATCCATCTTGGTAGTGGTTATGTATAAATTGTATCAGGACAGAATACATAAGCCTAACTTGTCAGCTGAGAGGATCGGATAGTGCACCCACACACAAATGAAATGAAGGAATTAATATGCTCATTGCTTATAATGTAGTAATCTCACCTGAATACCTTCCGAGAACTCAACCTCTTCCTTTGCTGTAAGAAGTCTGCGACCCGTCATCTTCCACAAGGAACCTAAAGGATTTGTGCCAGAAGAGGCGCCCTTTGACCGCTTCTTCTTTGAGGACATTGCAGGTTTTGGGGAAGTACGGACTATGGTAGCAGCCTTTATAGCTGCCCTCGTTCTCCGAGCTCTTCTCTCAGTTTGACGAGCAGACTTCACAGCTATACTAGGGATGTCCTGTGTATCACCGTCTAGTTCAGCTTCATCATTCAAGATGCCATAAGAATCTATCTCCTCTGACAAAATGCCATCACTATATTTATCAAGACTGTTTGGTTTCATTTCCGTGCGAAGTATTTCATTTGCCAAATAGTTGACCACAGCTTTTTTTGGTCTGGTGTTACGTTCGTTTTTATTATTTTGTACCATACGAACAACTTCCTGTGCAGCTTCAGCAGCTGCTCTAGCAAGGGCAACTGCCTCTGCTGCAGCAGCTGTTACAACAGCCTCTTCATTTAGAAATACTTCTGATGCCAGGGCCGATTGAATTTTTTTCTGTAAACAGGTGGAAAAATTACAAAAAAGAAGAATGAATATCACAGATGAAGAACTGCTAATTTTGCAAGTCCTCAAGTTAGGACATGGTTGTATTATTTAGCAATCAACTAATTCTACTGGTGATATGGAATAAATGAAATTTTCCAAGAGAAAGTGCCAATTTTACAAGGCCACAAATTAGAACCTGCATTGTTTGGGACCTAAGTAATGCTACTAGCAACATGTCGTCCTAGTTGGTACCTTGTACATATAAAAGTAAAATTTATACCCACTCGAAGTGAAAAAAAATGATATCAAATCTCTTTCCGACAATTTCCACTTCACTAACTGTTCAACAAAGATTTCCATTAAGAATTATCTTGATGTAATAAAAGTACGAAATTTCCAGTAACAAGTCACCAACAAAGCTCATGGTCGTGTTCAATCATACCAATTTTTTATCAAACTTAATGTAAACTTAATGTAAAGTATGTAATGGTAAGCGTGTTCGATCTAATTTCAAACGTTCCAAACCAACAATCTAATCCCCCATCGCCTACTCGCGCACTAAAAGCAAATGAACAAAAATAGCTTTGTCGCAGCTCAACAAGAACACCATCACCAACAACGTATAGTCCCCAATCCCGATATCCCAATCAACCAACCGATTAGTGGGCAGGGAGCGGAGGAAGCAAGTCACCTGGAGAGCCGGCGCGGAGGAGTCCGGGGCGGCGTACGCGAGCCGCATCCCCCCGCCGGGAGCTTCTACGACGACGGGCGCCGCGGCGGCGGCGGAGGTGGCGGTGACCGCGCAGTGGACGCGGAAGGGGGCCCCGCCGGCGAAGGAGCACCTCGATGACGAGGAAGCGGCCGAGGTGGACGAAGACGAAGACGAAGACGACGATGAAGAAGTAGAGTGGTGGTGGTGGTGGTGGTGGTGGTGCGCATGGGGGCAGGGCGCCCACTTGAAGTGCGGCGCGAGGCACGCCATTGGCGGCGGCGGCGGGGAGGAGACCGGCCGCCGAATCACCTGCACCTCGGGTCGGCGGCCTCCATCGCCGGAGACGGAGGTGGAGGGGGGAGACGAGACGAGACGAGGCGACGGTGGAGATGGCGTTTGGGTTTGGCTCGGGTTGGTCTGGATAAGGGGGGGAGGAGGTCAGGTCGGCTAAGCTGGGGACTTGTGGGCCGGCGTGACTTTCTCCGTGTGCTTTCAAATCTGGCCCATCCAGGATCTCATATGTGGTCCATTAGGCCGTTGGAAATCTTCTAGTACGTGTTTCTATGGTCGTCCCCAAAAGAAAAAATAAGTTCACCATAGGCCCCTCAAGTAGGGATCGAGTTTTACCGCAAAACTCGTATGTTCCTTTTGCATTGTAGTTTCATAATAGTGTAGAGTTTTAAATACTTATAAGTTTATTGCAGAGAAAATATTTATAAGTTTCAAATACTTTCATAATAGTGATATTTCAGTCAATCCATTTATTTAATAATGGATGTAGTACTGTTTTATCTAGGTTCTTAACTTGCTCATGTATATATACTTACATCACCCATAAGCAACCACTAGTTGCAGGGCCAACACCATTGCAAGTACAATACTCATTGTGCATAAGTTTGACTGACATAGCACTCTTATCTTCCTTACGCTCCAATTTCGAAGTGCAGCCTTGAAAATTCCATTCAACTGAAACTCCATGCGCGAAACTGTTTTGTAACTTCTGGAAATGAACACTATACTATGTCAAGCCCCGTTGCATACTGGATTGTACTGGATGGATTTATCTCTTCTCTCGCCCTGCCAACCTGATCAGCACAATTAGAGGTAACATTAAATAAAATGACAAGTAAATTAATATATTCACAGTCTGTTACAAAAAGTTCAAAAGAAACAATGTAATTCTAACCTTTGAATCTGTATTCCTCAATGCTTTGTCCATCTCCTCAAAAACATCCTTTATTGTTGGACGCCCTACACTTGAATGCGCCACGCAGAGGACCGCAATTTTCAATATCAACACGAAATCTTCAATGTTAACCTCGTCTCTAACACGGGGGTCTATGAATTCGTCCAATGGTTTTTTCCCGCTCACCACATCCCTGGCCTTCATTTGGAAAAGTTGTGTGCGCAATTGAATCATAATCATTTGAAAGACAATGAATAAAATAAAGAACTCTCTTTAGAAAACAACGAGTTTACTTCTGAGACTTGAATGACGGAAACGTTATTTTAGATGTGATTTTGAAAGTGTTATTTTAGTTGATCATTTGATTGGCGGAAGTTGGGGGTTTGTCCCATCACGCCTTCTTTTAATTCTTTCCTTTTTACTTCCGAGACTTTTTGGTTGTGCACTCACGGGCAGATGCTGAAAATGTAATCCATTTTCATTATCTAAAAAAAAGAAAACAACGAGTTTTACATTTTTATCTTTGAATTTTGGGTTGTTGATTTTTTTCTAGGGTTGCACTTAGTTGCATTAATTATATTTTTCCCTCCATTGATTTTTTTTACTTTTTTGGGTGTTGCATATTCATAGCACAATCATATTTCCTTTCTTTTACAAAGAACAGGTTTGTAGATGATTATTCAAAGAACAAGTTAAAATGTCTTAATATATATAGTCAGTTGAATTTTGAACATAAACGACACTAATATGAGAACAGATAATGAGCATTACTCCTGAAATTCGAAGTGAAATCATAATTGCATACTTAGCGAAGTTGTTATAGATTGTGTGGCATCAAACATATGCTGGTTAGAAGTATCATTTTGTACCTTCTTTGTAAGGGAATCCCGGGCAACGGTGTCAAGTTCAATGACCTTCCTTCCTGACAGGAGCTGCAGTGCAACCACACCAAAGCTGTAGATGTCACTGGCACAAGTGAGCTTGGAATGTGTAATGTACTCTGGATCCATGTAGCCAATGGTCCCTCTCACATCTGTGAAAACTTTAGTCTCCTCCATTTGCAACATCTTCGCCAGCCCGAAATCAGATAACTTGGGCTCCATGCTCTCTGTCAGTAAGATGTTAGTGAGCTGCAAAACCAGAACAGGACACCAGTGGGTAATAGTTTGATCAAATTTATGGTTCACATTGCTAGAATCACAAGATCATTCAGTATTATCCCCACCTTAATGTCTCTGTGCACAATGCATCCATCAGGGTGTGTGTGAAGAAACCTCAAGACAGATGCACAGTCCCTCAGAATCTTCACTCTTGCTGGCCAGGACAGCACAGAGTCACTCCCTGTCAATCAAGACAAAAAGATCGTTCCAAATAACTGAATCTAAAATTTTTCCACTAAATTTCAAACCAAAAAAGAACTGTCATCAGCTCTGCTCAAAGCTCAAATAACTATTCTTACTTAGAAGGTTCTGAGCCAGGTTTCCATTGGCACAATACTCATACACCAGGTACTGGTCACCCCCATCATCACAGTAGCCAAAGAGGCAGACCAGATTGGGGTGCCTCACCTTGGACAGGCCTTCCACCTCCCTCATGAAGGACCCGGACATGGCCGACTTGTGGATGCGCTTGATCGCGACAAGCTGACCACTCGGTAGGACGCCTTGGTACACCTGGCCTGCACTACCAGAGCCGAGGCAGATCTTGCTGTTCGCGTAGTTTATCGCTTTCTCGATCTCGCCCTTGCTGAACTTGTACAGCCCTGACCACCTGTTGATCACCTCCCCATGAACCTTGTTGTCTTGGTGGATAATGAAAGTTAGTAGTTAGTAGATGATGTTGTGCACGATGATTGGTGTCTCAAGTTTGTCAGAGTTCATGTGTAGGGGATTGTCTACCTTGAGAAGATCTTGTTGAGTCAATGGTCTCATCAGCTTCGCTCTTTTTGCTAAGGTATCTCATGAGTGCAATGATAAGAGCAATCACCATGACTGTGAAAACTATGAGTACTGCAAATGTGCTACCTGAAAAAAAAATAGACAACTAATATTTTATTTAGACTTTAGTTGTGATGCATAATGAACTGTGCTGTGTTCAGAAAAGAACCGATGATCTTGGACTTACGTTTGATCTTGATGTATCCACCATCTGTGATTTTCAAGAAAGATGATTAGTAGGTGTGTCCATTTGACATGTTGTATACTTGAAGTTTAGATATACTGGTGTTAATTCTACTTCCATTACTCTCGTATAGTTACTCATTAAGAAATAATTGTCGGTTCTAACTTTGAGTTGTACTACTTTGACCTACAATAATTCTTAAATAACCTAATTATTTATCATTAAAATTGTATCATCAGATTTACAATCAAAAGTACGTTAGTAATATCTTACGTTCGAATCTATTCGCTTTGACATCATTTAAAAATAATAGTCAATGTTCATCTACTTCCGGTCGAAACTGACAAATATTTGTCAATGGAGGGAGAATGTTTAAATGATACTACCTTTGATTTTTAAGAGATGACACCTTTAATTTTTTGACACACGTTTGACTATTTGTCTTGTTCAAAAATTTTGTGCAAATATAAAAAAATGTAAGTCATGTTTATATTACCTTTAGTGATAAACCAAGTTGCAAAGAAAATATTATGTATTTTTTTGAATAAAACAAATGTTCAAACGTGTGTTAAAAAGTCAATGTCATCTATTAAAAACCAAAGTAGCATAATCATAACGAGGGTATAAACTCAACGATGTTATTGCGTCAATTAATTTGTTTGCTCCAGTCCAAAATATTGGGTAAGTAGGAACTGAATGCTCAATTTTTTTTTTAGCAACACGGAACTTGGATTTTAACACTAGCTAGAGATATTGCATTATTTAGCAGCTATTTGGACATTGAAGCTCGCACTTTTTTTAGAAAAAAATCTATGTTTACAGCTCCTTTTTTTGCAGAAAGAAAAGTATTCTCAAGTGAAAATGAACTGATCACCCCCAAATGGACATCTTGGTCCATTTGCAGCCTAGAATCATAGCGATTTGAATTTCACTTTTGGGAATACAGGACAAGAGGTGTTAAATATACTAACTTGTACTATAGTTTGGTTCCATAAGATTTTAATACATCAATTCCATTTTACTTACTTGATTGAACTAATATTGGTTACACAAGAGATTGCTAACCGAACAACAAAATTTGACCATTTGCAGGATAAGCTTTTATGGTGCATAATAGCAAAACTCCGCTAAAAACAAAATTTTCAAGAAATATGAGAGCTTAAGTTGCAAATGCTCATTACCCTAATACTACTTTTTCTTATTACGTAATATATGGTTTTGGTCAGAGCGCAAAAGTTGTTTTTATATAAGTTCACTAAACCACACTAAAATCCACTCCCTCCGTTTTATATTATAAGTCGTTTGACTTTTTTTCTTAGTCAAAGTTTTTTAAAATTTGATTAAGTTTATAGAAAAAATAACTATATCTATAACACCATATTAGTTTTATTAAATCTAACATTGAATATATTTTGATAATATATTTGTTTTGTATTAAAAATATTAGTCTATAAACGTGATCAAACTTGACTTAAAAAATAATCAAATAACTTATAATATGAAACGGATGGAAGGAGTACTATTCTAACAAGGAGGGAGACACTGAGCCAAACCTTCAACAAAATCTTGATCACCCTTGCAGAAACCAATTGAAGTTCCAAGAATAAGAATCATCCATAAAAACACCTTCTCCATCCTTCAATGTTTGTTCAGTGCCCTTGAGCTGTGTTGATCAAGACACAGTTGCAAAAGGAACTCTGTGAAGCAACCCCACGAGCCAATCTTATATGCATCCCATCCATAGTAACCATCGCTGGATATTCTTCAGGGCCTGATTTAGTATAATGACTTCTCAGCTTCTTATGCTCCGGTCTTGGCGTATGCGGCATCGAAGATTGGTTGGTTCGATTAAATGTGGTTAGAAGGGATTATACGCGAATCACCGTGTCATGCGTTGCTGTCTGCCTGTCTGGACTATAGTACGGACCGATCGCTTATTTTGTGGCAATTAATGACTTGTTTATGAGAGAAAAAGATAGAGACGTAGAGATTAAGATTGTGCAGGTTTTGTGTTAGTTCAAGGTTGCAGCGCAAGGTGGCAGGATGGAGACGTGCAATCTGTTTCGTTTTCGTTTGTGGATTGTTTCATTTTAAAGGGGCACCAAAGTCCAAAGATCACAAATTATAGGTTAATAAGTTACAGTTTTGGTGTACTTGCTTTATCTTTTCAAGCATCGGAAAAAAGACTTGCAAGTACACACGGTACAGTGTCGATTCTGCAATCATAACCGTTGGATCACATTTGGCGGTCACGATTTCCACGGCATCCGAGCAGGCAAGCAATTGCTGGACATTCAAATGCATGATTTGAATGTATAATTTGCATTACAGCCATTCCCAGGCGATTTTGCAGTCCAACAGAAGCATGAAAATCAGGTAAAATTTCAGGCATGTACACGACGAATACAGATAACGAGCAAAAAGAATGCCTCATGGTTGACAGTTCGCAAAACAACTGTTCTAAATCCTACCCCCTGTCAAGCAGAACCACTTGACCACGCCTAGTTTTGCTACTTATCCATTCTCACCCTTCTAGACCATCCAAGAATAAATGCTCCATATCCTCGATGTTACTAGCACTACGAAATGACATAAGACTGTTTTAGCACCCTATCTCGTCATCAATTACCAGAGAGTGATATGCTGATCATCAAGCATTCTGGTTCTCAACGCGCTAATTACAGTATCTGGCACGCCTTCACTGCTGTCCGCAGTCGCAAGAGCTAAAGATAGCCTCTTGATGCGGCATTACTCTGTTCCCACCTTTGTACATGGCATCACAGGGTTGCCCTTGCGAATTATCAATTGTACTTCCTTGGCATGTTGAATGAGCCGAATGTATCTGAGTCGGAAATAGTGAAATCATCACATCTCCATTTCTCTAGTTGCTGGTGGAGGCCCATCTCACTTGTCTCACCCTCGTAGTCGTCTTCATCAATGTTTGTAGGCTTCCACTGATCCACCAGGCTGGATAGTCGATTCACACAGTGGCACATGTCTGGCCTCTGGTATGGTTCTCTTGCTGTGCAATGGCGGGCAAGGTCGGCTACCTCCAGCAAGCTCTTCCAAGCTTCTGCACTGAGCTCCAGCGTGGGATCTACAAACTTCCTGAACTTCTCTTTGTCAAGAATATTTCTTCGGAAGATTGTTACAAGATGTGTTTCATCATCAGGTAACGAATCATCAAGTACTTTCCTTCCCGCAATCATCTCCATTAGTATCACACCGTATGCATAGACATCAACTTTTGTAGTAACTTTTCCTGTAGCTGTAAAGATAAGATGGGCATGTTAGTCATTACACCATCAAAGAATGAGAGACATGGAAATGTGAACAATACACACAATCACACAAAGGTTTGGTTTTCCATATGCACATGTATATGCAGTATAATCACCGTTAAAATGTTACTCAAAGATAGATACAAAATTAAAACTAATAACCCATTCTTTATTAAACAAAGATGGAATGATAATGTATGTGCTCGCATATTAATGTGGAGATGCATTTCAAACAAAGGACTTTAATGAATACACACTAAGCACTATGGTTTACAATGTCAATAGAAGTCTCATCTTTCATAAATATTTATTGCGAAAAAAATCGTAAAATAAATTCAGAAGAACTTTTTCATTAACAAGCTCATCCTTTTGTATAAACAGAAAAAGAAATAACAGAGTAACTTAACTTAAAAGAAATAAATAAACAGAACATTTAGTTCATTGTAGCCCCAACTATGTGACAGGACCACCTGTATTACCTACATTTTAGAGTGGATAAATCCCAGTGGTTGTGAGTGAGTAGTTTAACAAATCACTTTGCCCTGTTTAACTGTGGTTTTTCAGCTAAGTAGGTAGCGGGGTCCACATGCATACAGATTGTATAAGTGATATGTCCATATGAGAAACAGTAAATTAGAGAATGATGGATCATCGATGGCCAACTGTCTATGAAGGTCAGAACCACCATCAAGTAGGGTGAAGAGATGGACTTTACAGCATACATATTTTGGTAGAGGGACAGATTAAACCAGTTTGGCAATTGAGAGATGAAAACTAAACTGAGTAAAGAGTTAAGGAACAGAAAATTGATTTTTTTTCCTTTCTTGTATTTATGTAGATCAGTAGATGCTAGGAATAATTCAGGATTGACGAATGAACTTAGGATTAAAATACAACACTAAGCCAATTGGGAAACCAACTGAACTGTCACGAAACTTGCTTGGGAAAAGGAAAATTTCCAGAACCAACTTATTAATTCCATGAGATCTTAGTGCTTTATTTCAGTCCCTTTTTTCATCTGTCTCCAACTTACTCAAATTCAAACAGTCACCTGCATTTACTTCCAACATATAGATTAACTCCATAAGATCTTAGTGTTTTGTTTCAGTCACTTTTTTTCATTTGTCTCCAACTTTGTCAAATTCAAACAGTCACCTATTTTTACTTCAAACAGATAGATCAATGTGAGAAAGGCCTGGGGGTCTTCCGGTTAGCACCACAAGGTGTGGGCTAGCCGACCCAGGTTCGAGCCTCACCCCTCTTAATAAATTTCGATATGAGAGCCCCTCCTCTCATATCCAGCGTTTCTTTATAGATCAATGCAAAAACTTCTTGCAGCCTACAGAAATAGAATAACTCAACAAGGCCCAAGGACAAGCATCACACCAGCAGCAACAGTATGTGGTGCGCTCGAAGCTGATTATTTAGTTGAAAAAAATATATATTTGTTATCTGCTTGTTGCATTCAATATCTTATTTTGGACTTCCCATGTCTCTACCTATGCATATGCTCATCTCACAGCTAAACTCTCCCCTCCTACCTTGCAACACACCTTGTACTCGTTCCCTAGCTGTTCACTCCCTTTTCATCCTTCTGCTACTCGTCTCCATCCCTACCACCTTTACCAGGCTGTTAAGTTACCTGGACGGTCACCTAAGGGCATAAGCAAAAAAATATTCGTTGTATTCCCAGGAATTTCACGGCTCTTCCTATCTACTGAACTACAACTATATTGATCACATGTCATGACTTAAGTAGGACCCTTATTTTCTCTGAGCATATCAATTGATAATAGCTATTCTTTGTAAGTATATCAGCAACCAGAACTAATAATTTCTATGGAATGATTTATAGATGTCATAATTATGCTCAAGCATCTAGGAAGAAAAAGCTACATGTGAACTGAGAAGCTCCAAATTTCACAATATCAAGATAATGCATTTCCTGTCCCTAGGAAAACATAACTTTTTTAGATAACAGAAGATTTATCTCCAGCCTCTGCATCATGGAGGTACACAGTCAAGGAAAAATATAACTGCTGATAGACATGATGCATGGAAAAACTTGAGTTAATAGAACAGTAGAATGAACAATACATGTATGTGTCGCTGCAAGGATAACTAGTGACCTGGTGTTTCCCTAACAAATACAACCAACTATTAGAGTAACCACTGCCTGCGGATTTGGGACATGTTTTAGAGTTTGGATAAAGAAAAAAGCAATAAAACCCCTTGTAAAGTGACAATTGAGCCTTTACCTCTATTTTCAACTCCAATTGTGATTTTACCCCTATTTTCCCAACTTTGTGGTTTTGCCTTCATTTTTTGAACTTAGGCTTGTGCCCGCCCATTCCGTTAAGCTTAACAGTGTTAAAATTATCTCCAGCAGAAACTTGGATAATTGGTTTGGAGAAAAACATTTATGAATAGTACTATTGATCTCAACCCTCAGATTAAACAATCGGGTTACCCACTTACCCTTTCATATTTATTTCTCTTCTATTACAGCGATGTACTCTTTAGTCTAATGGATTGATAGTATCAACACAGTAGTCAAACCACTACTATGAAAAAAGCAACATACAAAGTGGTTATGAAATTTGCATTACTTTAAGAGGCATAACAAGGCTAGGATCTGCAAAGCACTATGGCATCCTTAACCAAAAAAAAAAAAGTGCATTCCATAGAAGCTCTTAGAATAAAGGAGGGGAAAGCTCTAGGTGTCTAAGATCTATATTTTGTTTCCTAGAATGTAAATGGCTAGATAATACAGCGTTGTAGCACATCCAATACTTCACAGGGCATTCAAAAAATCATGCTGGTCCATTATTCTAGGTGCGCCCAGAATTCCAAGTGCAGCATTTCAAAAGGATCTATGTAACAATTGATACATATAAAACATTTCTATGTTCCTACTAATCGATGTTCTATTTCTTAATCGATATTCCCTATGCTATACTAACCTTGTGTCCTAGTTTCTATAAGCCTGGCGTCATTATTTTTGTTAGGTGGAGAGATGGAGAGGAGAGAGAAGCAAGTTCTTTCTCTATAGAGAGAACTCTTTAGGGGATAGAAACAAAAAGAAACCTAGGCCAACACCAAATTCACTACACTAAGAGATTCCATGAAACAATTAATGCTGTTAGGTCCTTCGATTTATGAAACTACTTAAACAAATCACACCTCACATATGTATAGGACTGAACCCATCCTATTTCAAAATCAATTTTGAATAAAACCTACTAATCCTTAATTCTTCAAGGAACCCTTTGTAATGGTTGTTACTATCATTGTTGCTGGGTGATATGAAATCCTATAGAAATGGCAAAGTCGTTTCTAATTGGAAATGCCCTATGGGTCCTCCTAGGAAGTGTCAGGTGCAACACAATTGTGCTCATCCTTGAATTATGATACTCATTAGTCAATACGCAAAGCAGAAAATGTGTTCTAAGACAAAAGTAATCAAACTGCAATCACTCCAAAAAAACAGATTGTAACAGAGGAGAAAAGTGTGAAAAAAAACCCTACAGACTGGTAATTTAGAATAAAAAAAATTAACAGCAGTGAGAAGTACACTTACTAGCATATTCAGGTGCGAGGTACCCAAATGTCCCGGCAATTCTTGTCATCAATGACTTATCTGTATCTTTGGCAAGCTTGACCAACCCAAAGTCTGAAACCTTAGCTCTCAAATCTTGATCTAACAATATATTGGAGGGCTTAAGATCTCTATGGATGAAAGTTTCCTGTGCCAAGCCATGCAAATATTCTATCCCCCTAGCAACATCCAAAGCTATTGTCATTCTCTGCGTCCATGTAAGAGGGTTATACCCACTCTGCTGAAGATCACAGAGATGCTCACGTAATGTTCCACCGGACATGTACTCATAGACCAAGAGTCTCTCATTGCCATGGGTGCAGTAACCAAGTAGTGCAACCAAGTGCCTGTGTCTTACTTTCCTAAGAACATCAATTTCAGCCAGGAATTCTTCCTGCCCTTTAGTCCCCATGGTACCACTGTCGCACCTCTTCACAGCTACCAGCTTTCCATTGAGGTTGCCCTTGAAAACCACACCAAACCCCCCTCTACCTAAGATGCAGTCCTCACTGAAGTTGTTTGTGGCTTTTAGCAGCACTTCCATTGACAACTGCATTCCATGGGACTCAAACAGCTCAGCAATGTTTGCGCTGTTAGCAGCACTCACATGGCTGTAAAGCTCAGTTGGGACTGCACTGCTTCCATTGCTATTGCCATTTGCTCCAACCACCTGAATCTTCATCATCTCAGATTCAGCAGGAGAGGTTTTGGTTGACACAGGCCTGAACTTTTCTACATTCTTCTTCTTTCGATGATGCACCAAAAGCGCAATGCAAGCAAAAAGAATAATCACAGCTACAATAATTCCAATAATCATTCCTGTATTTGGCTTTGACTTTCCTCCACCTGAAGAATCTGACGATGAAGAGTCACCATCAGAACCACCTCCCCCACCACTGGTACCACTTGATTCCCCAAACAGGTTTCCTTCAGCAAGCACATTAACTGATGGCTTAAACTTGGGTACTTCGCCAGTGAGTCTGTTATTTGCGACGTTAAGAACTGTAAGGCTCGGCAATGTAGTCAAAGCATCCGGTATCACCCCTGTGAGGTTATTGTTCGAAAGGTCCAGCCTTGCAAGCCTAGCCAGGTTTGCCAAAGCAGGCGATATCCTACCTGATAAGTTCTTAGCAGACAAGTTGATCATGGACACATCTGATGAAGTGCAAACAATTCCAAACCAGGCTGGATTGCATGGATCATTCCCTTTCCACGTCTTAGCAAGCTCATACGGGTACCCAAACCCTTCAGCCACCTCAAGAAGAGTGGTTGTCAGTGGAGAACATGGACCAGGTGTATTAAGACAATACCCATTCCCGCTATCCTCTGCATCCTTCGTCGTAGCAAACACTGGCTTCGGCCCCTGAAAATTATTGTTGGACAGTGAAACATTCTTCAAGCTCACTAAACCTGTCAGCGAGGTCGGCACCACACCAGTGAGCATATTGTCCCTGACATTGAACGCTTCCAGCTGTGTGCCGCTCAAATCCGGGATCGGGCCGGTGAACTTGTTGGACTGAATCCACAGCAGCTTGAGGCTCTTCATCGAGGCGATGACATCGATCGGCCCCGACAGCTTCTCATCCGACCTCTGGTTGTTGAGCTGCAGGCTCTCCATGGCAATCAGCAAGGAGAGCTCGGGCGGCAGCCCGCCGGTGAGGTTGTTGTAGGAGAGCCGGAGGTACCTGAGCGAGACGAGGGTGGCGAGCACGGCCGGGAAGGCGCCCGAGATGGAGGCGTTGGAGGCGGAGAAGGTGTCGAGGGAGGAGCAGTTGGCGATGGCGTCCGGGACGGGCCATGGCTGGAGCGGGAGGTTGTCCATGCTGAGATACTGCAGTGAGGTGAGGCCATGGAGGAAGTCGGTGGGGAGGGAGGTGAAGGCGTTGCCGTCGAGGGCGAGGCGGGTGAGGGAGGCCATCCCGGCGAGGGAAGGGACGGCGCCGGTGAGCGCGTTCCCCTGCAGCTGCAGCTTCGTGAGCGAGGTGAGGGCCGAGAGCGAGGACGGGAGCGTGCCGGAGAGCGCCTTGTCGGCGAGGTTGAGCTCCGTCACCTTCCCCGACCCGCCCCGCTCGCAGGTCACCCCCTCGAAGCCGCACACGTTGTCCCCGTCCCACCCTAGGGCCGGGACCGACTTGGCCAGGTTGTGGATGGCATCCGCGTCGGACGCCGACTCGGCGACGCCGGCGGCGGCGGCGAGGAAGAGGAGGAGGAGGAGGGGGACGCGGCGGGTGTCCCTCCCCATGGCGGGCGGGGATTGGGGGGGAGAATGCGGCGGCTTCCCGGCGGGCGGAGGCGGTGGGGATTTGGGGCGGAGAGAGAGAGAGGGGTGGTATTTTTGGGGAGGAGAAAGGGTTGGCTGGCTCCGGTTTCTCTCTCCTCCGCTTGCGTGTTTTTTCTGTTCGATTTCTCTCTGTTCTCTCTCGTCTCTCCGGGTTGCAGTTCTTGTGAGCTCGCATGGCAATTGGCAAGTGTGGGCTGGCGTGGGTGCGGTGTGGGGCCCGGCGGCTGCTGCAGTCTGGACTCCGGTTGCTTTCCATCACCATGTGGCACAGCTGTTTTTTTTTATTCTTTTTCCTCCCTAAAAATAAGGTGTTCTTCTTTTATGTTTTCATCTTTGGAAATACTGTTGCATGTTATATATGTAAAGGATTTTTTAGGATTTGGAATTTCTGTTCTATTTATGTGAAGCTTACTAAAATAGATTCATGCTTATATCATGCTCATACTTTTGTTTTACTACTCGCTCAATATTTGACAACCTTTAAAATTCTGAACACCAGTTTTATATTACAAATAGTTTATAAAATTTATACAAAGCTACGTATACTATTTAGTTTGTTTTGTTTTTTAAAGCATTTGAGAAAATATTAATGGTTGGAATTTTAGATGTTTGACTAAATCTTTTTCTAAATATTAAATATTTATGATTTACAGCCAGGTACAGAACTTCCCGTGAAGTATATTTGGAAAAATAGACAATTTATATTTGCCTTGAAAATTTATTTACTTAACGGTATGTATACAATTGCCGATGAAAGTCTGATGGGCAAGGGTGCGAGTGGTGTGTGTGATTGTGGGGTGTGTTCCGTAAATTCTAAATCTAGAACCCATTTGATAAAGATTGAGGTATGAAATAGAGTTGTAAAGCAGTCTAAACCCAACTTCCTTCGTAGTTCATTTTTGTGAGAATGCTCCAATCAGCTCCACTCTCATGAGAACGCCTCAGCCAGCTTCATATTGAAACTGTTTGGCTGGGCTCTAGCTCCAAAAAATATGAAGCTAGAGCTGGATCCGTACCAAACAACCCTTACATGTATTTTCCCTCAAACTTCGTTCCAAAAAACGATGGTTTCTTAAAAACAAAACATAGACGCTGACAGTATACGCGTGCTCATCCATGTTAACGTATACCCATACACATTATCTTTTATCTTTTATGAGCACATCTAAAAGACTAAAATGACATATCTTGAAATTAATGAAACCATCGTGATTATTTTGCTGTTAACGGATACATCAACTACTATGAATAAAACAATGACGAGTTGTAAACTTCATTTCCCATGCTTTCATATCTTATGTTCCCTGAAACTTTCTCTAGAAATATTCATTCTCAGTGGTCCAAAACTGAACGGTTTGCCATATGGGTTGGTTGACTGGGAAATTACTCCTACGCTTGCGTTCGTATTTGTGCGGCGGCACGCAGAACAGTACTCCCATTTAATGAGCGAAATTTGATGAGAATTTATTGCATTCACCGCACCAACAAGATGTCAGTACCTGTACGTTCATGGGCAGGAAACCGGAAGTACCCTTCCATTCCCACATGCAACTCTCAGCTGGGCAGCAGACTTCACACCGTGCGGTGTGGGCAACTGGGCATATCGGCCAATGGTAGAACAGTAAATATTTCTCACTCCACTTTACAAAGATCTCACATTTCCTTGCTCCGATATAAATTGTACTGTAGAACAATACCAGAGAAGCATTGTGAAATATTATGAATTAGTTGTGGACAGCACAAGTAGCATGTACACCAAATGTTGCTATATCCGTTCCAAAATATAAATATATCCGTTTCAAAATATAAATACCTATGTAGTTTTTCAGAGATTAAGAAGAGAAGCAAATTAAATACTCCCTCCATCACTAAATAAGTATAGATTTACTAGTCCAAGACATTTTAAATAAGATGTTAAAAGGCTACTATACCCTTTATTAATTATTACTATGAAGAGAAAACAAGAAGGGCAAAAGGAGGATGAGACAGTACTATTGGTTCCATGACTAAATATAAAAAAAAATGATGTAGTATTGATGAGGTCTAATGGATCATTTTAAAACTACACTCTTTTAGGATAATTTTTTTAGAAAAAAATTATATTTAAGGACGAAGTGAGTAATACATTATTGTTGTGATTAGTTGAGATGAGGAATTTGGTGGAGAGATTAAATTAGAATGTGATCATTTTATATGAGGAAGTAGATGGAAAAGAAGCTATATCTTGAAACAAAATTTGAATTCTATAAGCATCTATATTTTGGAACGTACGAGTTGATATAAGAAAAAATAGAACTCTAAAGAATCGGCAATTTCATTTACTTACTGTTCCATTTTATTTGTCGTTTAGAGTATTGATATCGTCGCATGTGCACATGTTTAATGATTACTCTCTCTGTAAAATATAAGAAGAATTTTATTTCATCAGGACAAGACTTTGACTAATAATTACTCTATTACAATAGTATAATTTTGTGACACAAAATTGATGTTATTCATATCAAAAGTACTTTTCATGTGATTATACTTTTGATGTCACATAGTAAATGATATATCAGCGAAGCAATTATCGGTCAAAATCTTGTCCTAACCAAACAAAATAACCCTTATATTTTTCAAATGGGGAATTATTAGTTATATATTTATAAATATGATGAAGATATAAAACTATGTTTAGAACAAAAGTACTAATACCAAATTTTAATCATCAAAACTCAATTTTTTTTACATATGTTGATATTTCAGTGTGATCCTCATATAACTTTATATTTCAGAATAAGGGGGTATCCAACCATTAATTTCAAAAAAAAACTTCAAAACAATAAACTGTCCACTAGTGTCTTCTTTTTAAGAGCAATTCAAACCATGATAGAAAACATCATAGAGTATTTCTATATTCCACCATAGGTCAATATTGGTCAGACAGAGAATTTTCCTCAAAAACCAAAAGGTTCTAAAAATGGAGTAGTTCATACGATCGATCTTGCCAGCTGGCCGATGGGTGCATGCAAGCAAAGCAAAAAACAGAAAGACGTGCATGGTATCCGTGACAGCGATGTGGGTGTGGCTTGCTGACGTGGAATCTTGGACTTGTCGCTACGTGCACACCTAGCTCGCCCGGTGCTTGCACACAGGATTGTGTTTTTAAATTTTAAGATGATGAGAGATTTTTTCCCCTTCTTTTTGAAAGAAAGATAAGCAAGAGCTTCTACCTAATATGCTGAAATGGAGATATTCTTTCCGATTAATGCTCAGCTTGTTGGCAGTGGTACAAAATGGCCATGTTCTTCGAGTTTTTGCTATAGTATGGACTACTTTGGAACGCATACGATTTAATACATAGGAATAGAAAAAAAAAGATTCGAGCCTTGTCATCTCAAGTCCTATGGATAAAAAAACACACTGCACAAATGACCGTTTGAAGGAAGCTGTTGACGTAAAATCTGTCCTATCAGATGTACCAAAAAATATGTTGACGTAGATCCTGCGTATAGCACACAAAAGCCTGAGAGATCTACTTAGCTCTAATGATGTGACCATGGCTACTATGGATACAATCGTTGATCACATCATAGGTCAATCAGAAGATGTCAAGATCAAGCTGTCCAAGTTCTGGAATCCAATTCGGCCATCTGCTACACTGCTGAATTCAAATGGCCGCCAAATATGTATACGTGCTCCGTTTTGAGCCTATGAGTACTTGATGGAAAGCTTTCGGAGTTCTCTTTTCAACGGATCTAGCCTCATCTCCAAATTCCTTCTCAGTCATCCGCAATCATAAAAGCAAGCTATTACGTCACTTGTAATGGGCCTATGGGTTTGTAACTTCATCTGGGACCGTGGGTCAAGTGGGGCCCATGTGGGGTGCACCCAATCTGATGGAGCACTACCCTAGGGACCCTTTGGTCGTCCTCCTATCTCTTTAAATAGCTAAGTACCCCGTTAGGATTTCTTGGGTTTTGTTAGATTAAAGTTTTAGCCATTGCTACTTTATCTTGTAGTTACATGTGTCGGCTAGACCACCTAATTACTCGTCTTCAGAACCCTATCTTATCGTGAGCTTTAATTTCTATTTGTAATTCAGATTGCTTTTATCTTGTTTTTGCTTGTTTCTTCGATTTGCTTGTAGAAATAAGGTTGATTTGCACCGGCAAGATTAACAACCCATGGAGAGATGTATCGATTGCTAAGGCGCAACACAACAACGTCTTGTACGGTTGTAGTCGGGTCGTCAACGCTTCTCTCAAATCGTAGCTATCATCAACTCACCGAAAGATCGGGACAATCAGATCCCTGAGCATATCGAGTGGAGCTCAGGGTTTATCATCTAATGCAGGTCCTAAACTTTGATGAAATACGAACGTGCCAATTAGTTTGATCCTGCAACTGACAAGATATGTAAAATGATAATCAAACAACCGATTGGCCAATAAGACGATGTAGCGATATTAGTCGATGTCACAGAGCTGATCGACCAATAAGCCGATGTAATGATATTAGCCGATGTCGATAGGGTTTTGAACAATTAGCTATATATCTGATGTAGATTCTGACACTTAGATAAATAATGATATAAAGACATTCGACTGATGATAATAAAATAAGATGATGAACTAATCGACCGATATAAATGTGACAAAATAGATATCCAATGAACCAGTCAGCCGATATAGATATAATGAAGCAAATATCCAACAAGCCAATCAGCCGATATTATATAGAATATTTAGATGATCCGGTGGTAAAAACATACATCGGTTGAAAGTCCGATGTTTTATTAAATCCAAATGATGAAGTAATCAATGAAACATTTGCTACAATCGGCTAAGACCAACTTGTATATAATCTTTATAAGCCGATACAACATTTAGATAACTCATCGGTTGAAACCCCGATGAAACAATGATTGATGCCTACTGACTTAAATAAATCTAACTTACAACCATAACCCCATAGGTTGAACCTAATCAATGCAGCATAAGGTTGATAACTGCCTGATAGATTTAAGCAAGCCAATATGACATTGATCAAAGTGGTCATGTATTAAATTTAACTAAGAAAGTAAAACTATCAAGGAAAAAATTAACACATCAAATAAGATCGGCTAACACTCCGATGAAACATTAGCATGAACCTATTGGCTTAACAAGATTTAGTTTATCAACAACAATCTAGTAGGTCGAATCTAACCGATGCAACACGAGATTGTATGTAATAATCTAATACTCAATGAGCCAATAAATCTGTCTAATGTGATGAATATAACAAACCTATCTAAAAAAATATTGTGATTGTAAAGATATATTGACTAAGCCAGAAGATCAAACCTAATCGAGACAGTCCCAACTAAACTGATGCGTCTCTAAACATAATGCAATTAAAGATAGAATCGAGATATCAAGCAGACAAAGATATCGACTGAACCAGAGCAATCCAAGAGATTGAAACGATACAACCTTGAATAACACCAATATGACCGATACAATTGCCAGGGCCGGCAGAACTTAGGACTTACCCCTTTGCCGGAGATCGAAACCGATGCAGCCTCACGTCAGGTGCCAAGTTTTATTAGTAATATAAAACCTCGAAAAAGAGGGTGACGATGCGCCAAAAGTTGTATTGATCTGAGAGAGATAAATTACAAGGACCTCGGGTGTACATATTTATACCGATAAGAGTCCTAATCGAACATGACAAACTTTTCTAAAGATAAAAGAAAAAACATAAAGTCCTTATTGGACATGACACAAATTTTTCTAAATACAAAACTTGCCTAATTAATAGATAAACTAAGCTGTCATGTCATGGTCTTCACGATTCCTTCTTGAACTCGATCTCTTCTAGATAAACTTTCCATCAACTGATTATGTTCTTCCCTTAACCGAATCCACTAAAGAATCTTACCAAATTTTGGCGTTAACAGAAGCATAAGAAAATCCCTAGTGATGGTCGAGGAGAAGCAGACATCAACGACGTCAGAGTGATGGAAGTAGCAAGGCAGGGACTTCATCGCCCCCAGCGGTGGTTGACGTCTCTCTCGATGCCGAGCTGCTACCACTGCTGCTACGCCGCCGCCTCTCCTTCTCCATCTTGCCACACGCCATGATGGCATCGGTCTGGATGGGGAAGGGGCCTGTGCGAGCGAAAGGAGGTGAGGAGGTGGCCAGGGATGTGGCGGTGGTCTCAACTGGAAGGGGATCCGCATGGGCCGATGGGCGGAGGGAGGCGAGGAAGTAGTCGAGAGGACTGGGGATGGGGACGATAGGGTTGTGGTGGCGGTTGTTAGGCGACTAGTGGACGAGAAAGGGAGGCAGTGGAGGCGGCCGGGGATGGTGATGAGAGGGCGGTGGCAACAGTCGTTGGGCGTTACCGATGTGGACGAATGGAATGGAGAGAAAGAGATAGGAGATATGGAGGAGCTGTCATTGGGTCTAGGGTTTTTTTTTTGACATCTTACATGATTTCTCTCTCCTATTCAATAGGAAATAAATATTTTAATAGGTGCGATGTTCACTAGCAAATATCCAACTTTAGAGAGTGTCTTTTTTCAAAGGTTCACTTATGTGTGTCTTATAGCTAAAACCGCAAAGTCACATTATCCTTTAAATATTACCTTTAAAAAAATATTTTGAGAATATAGTGCTATTAGAAAATTGTTGTTTTAGTTCATTGGGATGAATTTCTGTTAGTATTAAGAAGCAACAAGTGATTATCGTTTTTCTAAATGATATCATATGAAATTACTTTATTTTGGTCATTAATCTGAATGTGTAGTCTGCCGCTGATTGTAAAACCACAAATACAATGAATAGATATCTTGTTAAAAAGTATTGGTACATAAACTAAATAGTTTGCTTTGTAAAAAAAATGTCTCAATAAACCCCAAATTATTTCCATTTGCAGCACTTGTTAGCCTATAATATAACCTGCTGTCAAATTCAAATTTTGATACTTAATTTTAATTTAGTATAGGTATATGTTGGGGCATTTGCAAATTTGTCGCTGGTTTTTTTAATTTTGCAAGGATGACACTCAAATGACAGTTCTAGTGGTGTTTTGTAATTTTCTAATGACAGTTTTGCAACAACGATTCAAACCACTGGCAAATTTGTCATTGCCCTCATGTTTCATCTTTTTTAACTATTAAGAGCAAAAATATACAAGTACAGTCTAAAAAGAGTGAATTTTTTTGTTGCTGATCATGTGTTGCAGCTTATAAGTTTAATAGTAGAGTCAACTATTAGCTATAAGCTTACGTTAAAATTAACTTGCACTAGTATAATAGATGAACTATAAGTTTGCCGCTATTTTTTTCTCCTATCTTTTTTCTCACCTATGTAATCAATGCATTTACTTTAGGAGCAAGTAGTTAGCTTTTGCTTAAAAGCTAACATTCGTCATTTTTTTTATTCTTCATTCTTCACGTATATTTATAGTAGTTGGTTTATATAGCATACTATCCCTTCTTCACGTCTATTTATAGTAGTTGGGTTTGATAGTATGCTATGTCGCTCCAAAATTGCATCCTGTTGTTGGTGAGTGGTGACGGCAATGTGGGAGAATTGGAGATTGTTAAACCTGTACCAATCTTGCTCACAGGGTATCTTAGTAACCTTACTCAATGCATATGCAGGATAGAGTAACAAATGTTGAAATTTGTGGTACATTTGGAAGAAACACTGCTGCAGTGTGGTACTGAATGGAGGTGGAAGAATCTTATGGTATTATGTGGTACCAGTGAAATCTTTGTGGTATAAATGAAATTTACCCGAAACTTTTCTCACCTGGTGAACTGAATTGAACATTCGTACGGGAGAATAAAAACAGGGTAGCTCCGTGGCTGACTGTTAGGCTGAGTTTTTTTTAGCAATTTCGAATAACAACTTTTTTGTTTTTCGTTAGCATGTTTTCCACTGTTAAAACGGTATGTTTCGTACAAAATTTTATATATAAACGTATCTTTAAAAATCATATAAATATATTTTTCAACTTTATAATAGTTAATACTTAATTACTCATGTGTTAATGACTTATCTTGTTTTACGTGTCACTAAAAGAGCTACTAGTCAATTAGGAGTTTAATCTAACGCCCCCTCCATCCTACAGATCTGTCTGTCAGTAACAGCCTATCTGTGACGGGCTAAAGTATCTCGTCATGGATGACTCTCATCTATGATAGGTTCAACTAGATCTTGTTGTAGATGAGATTGTGAGATGCAGCCTGTCATAGATGAGAGGTTATATGTGATGGATTTATATGTGCACCCGACATACAACACCTCTGATGGGCTTACATATAGACCCATCATAGGTAACCCCTTACCTCCAACGGGTACAACAGTATAGACCCATCACACATAAGATTTTTAGCTCTGATGGGTTTTTTCTCCACCCCGTCAGAGGCCACCGATGATGAGATATTTTTAATCCTACCTCTCTCTCTCACAGTCTCTCTCCCACTCTCTACTATCCCCACTCTTGAACTCTCCCGTCTAGATTTGTCTCTCTCTCTCTCCCCCTCTCTCTTAGTATCTCTCACTCTCCCATCACCGGCAGAGACGGCGATGACAGGTGAGCGCAGGCACATACCACGTCGGCGGGTGCGAGTGGGCAGAGACGGAGGTGGCTTAGGCGGACACGTGGAGGTGGAGGCGGTGCCGACGAGTGTGCGGGGGTGGAGGCGACACCTATGGGAGGTCAGGGACGGAGGCGAAGGCGGTGCCGTTGGGTGCGCGAGGGCAAAAATAGTGCTGGTGTCGGCGGGAGCTCAGGGACGGAGGACGGGAAGGCTAGATCTACCTGGCTCGTCATCCCCGAGGTTTAGTGGTGGGCTGAGAGCTCACCGTTCTTGTCGAGGCACCTTTACCTCCACTGGCCTTCTTTGTTGCTGGCTCTCAAGCTCGGGGCAACCGGATTCAGCGACAAGGATGACGACTGGTCCCTGAGCTCGAGGCCATCGGCTGCTCGGTGTCCTTGCTGGCCGATAGATCTGAGCTCGTCAAGGCGGTGGCTTGGGGCAGAGGCAGCGACGCTAGGGAGGCAGAGGGGGAGATGGGGAGGTAAGCGGAGGCGACAACTTTGGGATGGAGGTGGTGGCGCTTGGGAGGCAGAGGGGGAGATGGGGAGGCAGGCAGAGGCGACGGAACGAGGGTGGAGGCGGCGCTGATTTGAGCTCGTCGAGGTGGCAGCTCGGGCTCGGGTCGCCGCTGCCTCCATCCACAAGCGCCTGTCACCGGGGCCTCCACCTCCGTCCCCGAGCTTTGGTCGCCGCCATCTCCATCCACGAGCGCACGCTGTCGTGCCGAAGTCATCACCACCCTCTAGTCCGAGCGCCGACCGTCGTCTCTTCGTCTCCTCTGCGCCCAAGCTCCAGTCGCCGCTTTAGGGACAAGCACGACGAGCATGATAGCAGGCGGTGGTGCTCAAATCCATTGCCTGCAAGTCCTCTTTCACCCAAGTACTTTGTCTTGTGCTCAAAAAAATGTAAGTTCATGTAGTTTAGTTCACTTGCTACTTTATGTAGTTCACATTGTTGCTATTGTGATGAGTCCGATTCCTATGGTTTTATTTGATTGTGGTGATTGAGATTCGTGTGGTAGTTCACATTGTTGCTACTGTGATGATTCCGATTCCTGTGGTTTTATTTGATTGCGGTGATTGAGATTCGTGTGGTTTTGTTTTGTAATTGGGATGAATGCGATGTGGATGAGAAAAATTGTGACAATTTTTCTGATTTGTTAATGCCAAATGCGATATGTGATTGTCCGAATGAATGTGATAGCAACCTAGGTGAATGGTATTTTTGTTTTTGCCTCCATATTTTTCACACCAATAACAGTCCCTCCTATGACCAGTGACGGGTTAAAATATATACCCATCAAAGGTGACTCTCAAATGTAACAGGTTTTGGTTGGGGTTCTGTCGGAGGTGACTATCACCTGTGGCGGGTTTTGGTTGGGACTCATCAGAGGTGACTCTGACCTCTGACAGACCTTCACCCATCACAGATGACTTGAAGTCATCATTAATCACTAATCTCTGATGAGGGCCAAATCTGTCAGAGATGACCGTATGAGACCGCCAATGGTGACCTGACCTAGCAAAGTGTAAAAGATAAAAAAAACTATAGTTTTAATCAAAGAATTTATATAAAAAAGTATTTTACAAGTTCCACTATGTCTTTTAATACCCACTTCATCGTTGACTCCTTCCATTCCTCCTCCTTTTCTCTCCGTATTGATGAAGGACATAATACTCTTTTAATATAATATCAGGCTTATTGTTTTCAAATAGCCGAAAGGAATGGATGAAGTATGTTACTATGACTAATGCACGAAGGTATTTTTTTTAAAGCTAGCTTGGATAAGACTTGATATTGTTATGTAACTGTTAGAAAACTTTGGGCTTGTCCATGAAGGACTGGCCCAAATATATTTATTGGGTCTATCATCGAATCTTTCATATATGAATTTGCACTAAGGTAGCTCATTTGTAGATTTTGATGAAAGTATTGGAATAAGAGAGAGTCTCACCCCTAAACTTTGTGTTTTCACTTTTGTTCTTAAATTATACAACCTCGTTGGACTAGGCTATAGCAAGGGTTGTATTAAGGTTGTATAATATGTTATCAAACATGAAGCTCTACCAAAGATCAAGGTAGATGAAGGGTAAGAAACTCGAAAATCCGCTTTGCCTCTTGCAGATCGAATTGCAAAAACGGATCTTACATCTTCCTCGTTCCATTTTTGTGACTCCCGACGAAAACCACCATTGCCGACTTGGAGTCGCCTAGCCGATTGGAGTTTTCACCATCCTCCATGGCAGAGAAGGACTCGTTGTTGCAAGCATGGATCGGAGACGGAACCACGCTGCAAATGGACGCACTCGCGCCATGACGCCACCCCGCGCCATGGAAGGCCGCAGGCACAAACGGCGGCGTCCGACACTGCCGAACGACTACGCTGCCCCGCACGGCAACCGCAATGCCTTGCACGACAGCCGCGCTACCACGTACGGCTACCGCATGCACGGCCGCCGCGCAACTCGGCTGGCCTAGCCGCCACGCCGTCCGGCCACCGCGCTGCCCCGCACGGCGCCTCGTCGAGCCACCAAGCACCGAGCTGCGCCAGGCCGCGGCTCGCCGGCCATGCCGACGGCAACCGGCGCTATCACTGGAGAGAGGAAAGAAAGGAAAGGAAAAGTACAGAAAAAAAGGAGAAAAGCGGCGACCACCGTGTGCTGAGCCGCCGCCCCGGCAGCCGCGCGCCGCGCCCGCGCCGGCAGCCGCCTACACCGCCGCGCCGCCCCGAACGGCGTGGCGCCACGAGCAGCCGCCGACCGCGCCCCGCACGGCGTCGCGCCACGAGGCACCGCCGGCCGCGCTCCCGCGAACCGCCGAAGGCCAGCCACCGGCCGCGCCACGCACGGCGCCGACCGCCACATCCGTGTGCCCCGGGCGCCATCACGGCCGCCGCCATGGCGGCGAGGTCAACGGGAAGAAGAAAATGAAAGGGGGAAAGAAGCAAAGGGGGGAAAGAGATATTTTGGTAAATTTTCAAATAGGCCCTCGAGTTTACCATAAATTTTGTATATGACTCCCCGCATGGAGACCTTTTGTGCATAGGACCCTGAATTGTTTTGGAAAACTCCATTTTACCCTCCACTGTATGGAATACCTGAAATGGCCTCTGTATTCTGCAGAATTTACTGAAAATTCGAATTCCAACGTAGAAATGCTCATGCGTTTCAAATTTGAATTCCATTTACGCATTTAACTATTTGAGGCATTTTATTACTGTTATTTAGGATTATGAATTTCTCTTTCAGTAATTGTAAGAATCATGTATTTCATGCCTCCTTTGTATACTTGTTATATGTATTCCAATATTTGAATTATGAATTAGCATTTCCTTGCATAACAAATATTGGAAAAATCATGAAATAATTGTATTCATGTTTGCAACCACGTTACTAGCAGTAACACTTATGAATACTTTGTCATCTCTATAACTGAATGTCAGGATTCATGAACAAGGAGTTTGTCGATCTAGCCCTGCATGATTAGAACTACCTGACCTGGGCATCCGACATCTAGATTGTCCTCGGGGCCAAGAAGCTCCTCAAGACAATTGGAATGGGCATGGTGCAAGACCCTATGCCGACACCTGATGAGAACGATTAGCCGGTGTATTTCCTGGGACACCATCTTTGTGCCACACTCTAGAAAGAGCACATGGCGATGAAGAGTCCACTCATTTTTTGGACTGCATTGAAGAAACGATTCGAGAAGCGAAAGCACACCATCCTGCCCCAAGCAGAGCAGGAGCGGGCACACTTGAGGTTTCCCAGGGAGCCCAAAAAGCACATGAAAGTAAGGGCAAATCGAAGGCCAAGGCACCCACAGAGGCACACCTGGTTTCAATCAACAACACTATAGTGGTAGAGGCCATGGCAACCCTTTCCATCACTACTCCACTTGACATCCTTGCTCCTATCGTAGTCGTAGTGAGCAAAGAAAATGTCATGTAGGAGAAAATTTTGCAAAGATGGACATCTTGAGTGGTTTTGATCGGTTTCGTTTTCGCATCACACAAACATTTCGATGGGCCCACCAACTCGTGTAGAAAATAATTTTCACAACGAAAGTTTGTGATATGCCCGAAAACGCTTTTGAGTGGTTTTGATCGGTTTATTTTTTGCATCACACAAACATTGTGGCGGGCCCAACGACTCGTGTGAAAAGGAATTTTCACAACGAAAGGTGCCGAACACATTACGATATGCCCAAAAATGCGTTTGAGTGGTTTCAATCAGTTACGTTCTCGCATCACACAAACAATTTACCGGGCCCACCGACCCAGTGAAAGAAGAATTTTAACAACCAACGGTGCCAAACATATTTTGATATGCCCGAAGTCGATTTTGAGTGGTTTCGATCGGTTTCGTTCTCGCATCACACAAACATTTCATCGGGCCCACCGACTCGGGGAAAAAAGAATTTTCACAACCAACGGTGCCAAACACATTTTGATATGCCCGAAGACGCTCTTGAGTGGTTTCGATCGGTTTCGTTTTCGCATCATACAAACATTTCGATGGGCCCACCAACTCGTGTAGAAAATAATTATCACAACGAAAGTTTGTGATATGCCCGAAAACGCTTTTGAGTGGTTTTGATCGGTTTATTTTTCGCATCACACAAACATTGTGGCGGGCCCAACGACTCGTGTGAAAAGGAATTTTCACAACGAAAGGCGCCGAACACATTACGATATGCCGAAAAATGCCTTTGAGTGGTTTCGATCGGTTTCGTTCTCGCATCACACAAACATTTCACCGGGCCCACCGACTCGGAGAAAAAAGAATTTTCACCACCAACGGTGCCAATCACATTTTGATATGCCCGAAGATGCTTTTGAGTGGTTTTGATTGGTTTCGTTTTCGCATCACACAATCATTTCGATGGGGCCACCAACTCGTGTAGAAAGTAATTTTCACAACGAAAGTCTGTGATATGCCCGAAAACGCTTTTGAGTGGTTTTGATCGGTTTATTTTTCGCATCAGACAAACATTCTGGCGGGCCCAACGACTCGTGTGAAAAGGAATTTTCACAACGAAAGGCGCCGAACACATTACGATATGCCGAAAAATGCCTTTGAGTGGTTTCGATCGGTTTCGTTCTCGCATCACACAAACATTTCACCAGGCCCACCGACCCGGAGAAAAAACAATTTTCACCACCAACAGTGCCAATCATATTTTGATATGCCCGAAGACGCTTTTGAGTGGTTTTGATTGGTTTCGTTTTTGCATCACACAATCATTTCAATGGGCCCACCAACTTGGGTAGAAAGTAATTTTCACAACGAAAGTCTGTGATATGCCCGAAAACGCTTTTGAGTGGTTTTGATCGGTTTAGTTTTCGCATCACACAAACATTGTGGCGGGCCCAACGACTCGTGTGAAAAGGAATTTTCACAACGAAAGGCGTCGAACACATTACGATATGCCGAAAAATGCCTTTGAGTGGTTTCGATCGGTTTCGTTCTCGCATCACACAAACATTTCACCGGGCCCACCGACCCGGAGAAAAAAGAATTTTCACAACCAACGGTGCCAAACACATTTTGATATGCCCGAAGACGCTTTTGAGTGGTTTCGACCGGTTTCGTTCTCGCATCACACAAACATTTCATCGGGCCCACCGACTCGGGGAAAAAAGAATTTTCACAACCAACGGTGCCAAACACATTTTGATATGCCCGAAGACGCTCTTGAGTGGTTTCGATCGGTTTCGTTCTCGCATCACACAAACATTTCACCGGGCCCACCGACCCGGAGAAAAAAGAATTTTCACAACCAACGGTGCCAAACACATTTTGATATGGCCGAAGACGCTTTTGAGTGGTTTCGATCGGTTTCGTTCTCGCATCACACAAACATTTCACCGGGCCCACCGACCCGGAGAAAAAATAATTTTCACAACCAACGGTGCCAAACACATTTTGATATTCCCGAAGACGCTTTTTGGTGGTTTCGATCGGTTGAGCCCACCAACTCGTCTAGAAAATAATTTTCACAACCAACGGTGCCAAACACATTTTGATATGCCCGAAGACGCTCTTGAGTGGTTTCGATCGGTTTCGTTTTTGCATGATACAAACATTTCGATCGGCCCACCAACTCGTGTAGAAAATAATTTTCACAACAAAAGTTTGTGATATGCCCGAAAACGCTTTTGAGTGGTTTTGATCGGTTTATTTTTCGCATCACACAAACATTGTGGCGGGCCCAACGACTCGTGTGAAAAGGAATTTTCACAACGAAAGGCGCCGAACACATTACGATATGCCGAAAAATGCCTTTGAGTGGTTTCGATCGGTTTCGTTCTCGCATCACACAAACATTTCGATGGGCCCACCAACTCGTGTAGAAAATAATTTTCACAATGAAAGTTTGTGATATGCCCGAAAATGCTTTTGAGTGGTTTTGATCGGTTTATTATTCGCATCACACAAACATTGTGGCGGGCCCAACGACTTGTGTGAAAAGGAATTTTCACAACGAAAGGCGCCGAACACATTACGATACCGGGCCCACCGACTCGGAGAAAAAAGAATTTTCACAACCAACGGTGCCGAACACATTTTGATATGCCCGAAGACGCTTTTGAGTGGTTTTGATCGGTTTCGTTCTCGCATCACACAAACATTTCACCGGGCCCACCGACCCGGAGAAAAAAGAATTTTCACAACCAACGGTGCCAAACACATTTTGAGAGGCCCGAAGACGCTCTTGAGTGGTTTCGATCAGTTTCGTTTTCGCATCACACAAACATTTTGATGGGCCCACCAACTCGTGTAGAAAATAATTTTCACAACGAAAGTTTGTGATATGCCCGAAAACGCTTTTGAGTGGTTTTGATCGGTTTAGTTTTCGCATCACACAAACATTGTGGCCGGCCCAACGACTCGTGTGAAAAGGAATTTTCACAACGAAAGGCGTTGAACACATTACGATATGCCGAAAAATGCCTTTGAGTGGTTTCGATCGGTTTCGTTCTCGCATCACACAAACATTTCACCGGGCCCACGGACCCGGAGAAAAAAGAATTTTCACAACCAACGGTGCCAAACACATTTTGAGATGCGCGAAGACGCTTTTTAGGGGTTTCGATCGGTTGAGCCCACCAACTCGTGTAGAAAATAATTTTCACAACAAAAGTTTGTGATATGCCCAAAACGCTTTTGAGTGGTTTTGATCGGTTTTGTTTCCGCATCACACAAACATTGTGGCGGGCCCAACGACTCGTGTGAAAAGGAATTTTCACAACGAAAGGCGCCGAACACATTACGATATGCCGAAAAATGCCTTTGAGTGGTTTCGATCGGTTTCGTTCTCGCATCACACAAACATTTCACCGGGCCCACCGACCCGGAGAAAAAAGAATTTTCACCACCAACGGTGCCAATCACATTTTGATATGCCCGAAGACGCTTTTGAGTGGTTTTGATTGGTTTCGTTTTCGCATCACACAATCATTTCGATGGGTCCACCAACTCGTGTAGAAAGTAATTTTCACAACGAAAGTCTGTGATATGCCCGAAAACGCTTTTGAGTGGTTTTGATCGGTTTAGTTTTCGCATCACACAAACATTGTGGCCGGCCCAACGACTCGTGTGAAAAGGAATTTTCACAACGAAAGGCGTTGAACACATTACGATATGCCGAAAAATGCCTTTGAGTGGTTTCGATCGATTTCGTTCTCGCATCACACAAACATTTCACCGGGCCCACTGACCCGGAGAAAAAAGAATTTTCACAACCAACGGTGCCAAACACATTTTGATATGCCCGAAGACGCTTTTGAGTGGTTTCGATCGGTTTCGTTCTCGCATCACACAAACATTTCACCGGGCCCACCGACCCCGAGAAAAAAGAATTTTCACAACCAACAGTGCCAAACACATTTTGATATGCCCGAAGACGCTTTTGAGTGGTTTCGATCGGTTTCGTTTTCGCATCACACAAACCTTTCAATGGGCCCACCAACTCGTGTAGAAAATAATTTTCACAACGAAAGTTTGTGATATGCCCGAAAACGCTTTTGAGTGGTTTTGATCGGTTTATTTTTCGCATCAGACAAACATTCTGGCGAGCCCAACGACTCGTGGGAAAAGGAATTTTCACAACGAAAGGCGCCGAACACATTACGATATGCCGAAAAATGCCTTTGAGTGGTTTCGATCGGTTTCGTTCTCGCATCACACAAACATTTCACCGGGCCCACTGACCCGGAGAAAAAAGAATTTTCACCACCAACAGTGCCAATCACATTTTGATATGCCCGAAGACGCTTTTGAGTGGTTTTGATTGGTTTCGTTTTCGCATCACACAATCATTTCGATGGGCCCACCAACTCGTGTAGAAAATAATTTTCACAACGAAAGTTTGTGATATGCCCGAAAATGCTTTTGAGTGGTTTTGATCGGTTTATTTTTTGCATCACACAAACATTCTGGCGGGCCCAACGACTCGTGTGAAAAGGAATTTTCCCAACGAAAGGCGCCGAACACATTACGATACCGGGCCCACCGACCCTGAGAAAAAAGAATTTTCACAACCAACGGTGCCAAACACATTTTGATATGCCCAAAGACGCTCTTGAGTGGTTTCGATCGGTTTCATTTTCGCTTCACACAAACATTTCGATGGGCCCACCAACTCGTGTAGAAAATAATTTTCACACCGAAAGTTTGTGATATGCCCGAAAACGCTTTTGAGTGGTTTTGATCGGTTTATTTTTCGCATCACACAAACATTGTGGCGGGCCCAACGACTCGTGTGAAAAGGAATTTTCACAACGAAAGGCGCCGAACACATTACGATATGCCGAAAAATGCCTTTGAGTGGTTTCGATCGGTTTTGTTCTCGCATCACACAAACATTTCACCGGGCCCACCGACCTGGAGAAAAAAGAATTTTCACCACCAACGGTGCCAAAGACATTTTGATATGCCCGAAGACGCTTTTGAGTGGTTTTGATTGGTTTCGTTTTCGCATCACACAATCATTTCGATGGGCCCACCAACTCGTGTAGAAAATAATTTTCACAACGAAAGTTTGTGATATGCCCGAAAACGCTTTTGAGTGGTTTTGATCGGTTTATTTTTCGCATCACACAAACATTGTGCCGGGCCCAACGACTCGTGTGAAAAGGAATTTTCACAACGAAAGGTGCCGAACACATTACGATATGCCCAAAAATGCGTTTGAGTGGTTTCAATCAGTTACGTTCTCGCATCGCACAAACAATTTACCGGGCCCACCGACCCGGAGAAAGAAGAATTTTAACAACCAACGGTGCCAAACACATTTTGATATGCCCGAAGTCGATTTTTAGTGGTTTCGATCGGTTTCGTTCTCGCATCACACAAACATTTCATCAGGCCCACCGACTCGGGGAAAAAAGAATTTTCACAACCAACGGTGCCAAACACATTTTGATATGCCCGAAGACGCTCTTGAGTGGTTTCGATCGGTTTCGTTCTCGCATCACACAAACATTTCACCGGGCCCACCGACCCGAAGAAAAAAGAATTTTCACAACCAACGGTGCCAAACACATTTTGATATGCCCGAAGACGCTTTTGAGTGGTTTCGATCGGTTTCGTTCTCGCATCACACAAACATTTCACCGGGCCCACCGACCCGGAGAAAAAAGATTTTTCACAACCAACGGTGCCAAACACATTTTGAGATGCCCGAAGACGCGCTTGAGTGGTTTCGATCGGTTTCGTTTTCGCATCACACAAACATTTCGATGGGCCCACCAACTCGTGTAGAAAATAATTTTCACACCGAAAGTTTGTGATATGCCCGAAAACGCTTTTGAGTGGTTTTGATCGGTTTATTTTTCGCATCACACAAACATTGTGGCGGGCCCAACGACTCGTGTGAAAAGGAATTTTCACAACGAAAGGCGCCGAACACATTACGATATGCCGAAAAATGCCTTTGAGTGGTTTCGATCGGTTTTGTTCTCGCATCACACAAACATTTCACCGGGCCCACCTACCCGGAGAAAAAAGAATTTTCACCACCAACAGTGCCAAACACATTTTGATATGCCCGAAGACGCTTTTGAGTGGTTTTGATTGGTTTCGTTTTCGCATCACACAATCATTTCGATGGGCCCACCAACTCGTGTGGAAAATAATTTTCACAACGAAAGTTTGTGATATGCTTGAAAACGCTTTTGAGTGGTTTTGATCGGTTTAGTTTTCGCATCACACAAACATTGTGGCGGGCCCAACGACTCGTGTGAAAAGGAATTTTCACAACGAAAGGCGCCGAACACATTACAATATGCCGAAAAATGCCTTTGAGTGGTTTCGATCGGTTTCGTTCTCGCATCACACAAACATTTCACCGGGCCCACCGACCCGGAGAAAAAAGAATTTTCACCACCAACGGTGCCAAACACATTTTGATATGCCCGAAGACGCTTTTGAGTGGTTTTGATTGGTTTCGTTTTCGCAACTTCCTGGACTTAGTTGTGGTCCTTGATGCAATTATCTCATTCTGGTTGCGTTATGAACATTTCTGAATATTGGATATTGTAAGCTCTACTAGAGCATAACATTTATTTCGTGATTCACCTTGCATGGCTAGACTTTATTTCCAATATTATTTTGCATTTTGCTCTATGATAAAATTTTACTCCTTGTCTTGAAATAGTGATGTTTTACTTTATTTACATAGACAATATGTATAGCCTAAAGTAAAGAGGAACATTGTGGATAGAAGCACCACAAAATTTAATCTCGAGAGACACAAGACAAGTTCAGCCTATGCAAAGACTTGAACTATCTTCACAATCATGCACGCAATGATTGTGAAGGATATCGTTTTCCCCGTAGAAAAACGATTACACCCCAAATCTCTCGAGAATGGACAACCTCTCTCACATAAGTTCTCATGTAGGAACTAAAAGATGAGAAAAGCATACTCATCACTGAAGCATGTGAAATCAATGTCCTCACTAAAAATCGAGGCTAAAGTAGATGTTGATATTTCTTACGTTCATAGATAAATCCGCAAACACATGGATATTGTTGTAACACTTCACTCATGAGTATTCTCAATGGTATCATATTTATATTTCCAACAGGAATGGCAGCGGTGTAAAGACATAGCTTATACATCATTAATCAATCTATAATTAACTCACCATATACTAAACATGGATTAGGATAAATATGATTAAGGGGTAGTGTGACACATACAGGGATTCATCTCTAATGAATGAGTACAGTGGAAAAGAACATAAGAGAAGTACGATACAACTATACTTCTATATTAATCATGTTTTGTATATACTTAACATATACATGCTTACAAGGTTAGGACTTAGTTTTATGCACCCAGGTACTACCGAGAGACCACTCCCTGCTGGTCTGCTAGCGTGGTTATGACATTTACGCACTCTTACGTCATACCCGAATGTGGAGGAATACAAAGCATGGATAGGGCTGTTACCACCTGTTGCCTACCTCACTTTCCGTGGGACACACCCGCATCCAATGACATTTATCTAACCAAAATACCATGCTTATGCTAGTAATATCACTAACTCCCCTAGGACTGCCACCCTCCAGATGGACAAGTTAGAGCTAGAGCAACCCATCAAGGTCATTGGACCGTTACCATAGCATAGATCGACTAGTCTAATCAAGTGAAGCATATAAATGAAGTACATCCTATACATAAAGCACATAACTACTAAAGTAGTATATGAATTATGAACACAAGAATATAAAGAAGATAATTTTATTAATTCAACTATAGTCTTACAAGAATAGTAAAGTACTAAAGACATACCGAAATCTTCTAGAAGACTATAGGACCGAAGATACTTTAAGTCTATTTCCACAAATACTATAGAAGATACAATGTAGAGTAGAGATAATAGCTCCTTGAGTTGTGTGTTACAAGTGAAGAGAGTGAGCTCTATTTATAGCTCTCAATGATGGTTGCTAATGACAGTTGTAGGTCGGTAACCTCCCATAACCATTATAGGGAACCAATGAGGAGCTGCCACATGGAAGGGAGGACCCAGGGGCACTAAGCCTGGTTTGGCCGAACCAGGCAACCGTCATTTCCCACCAACTTTGGTGAGGGGATGACAGGTGGACCCCTTAGTCGGTTGAGATTGGTTTGGTCCATCTTTAAGTCTGTTTTGCCTGACTTGTGGGCCCCTCAATCTGTGTGCTCGCACATGATTCACCGGAGGTGTGTTTCTTTGCATGCCGGTTTCATTTCTCCTTCACTTTGATGTTTATTCTATGCATAAATGTTAATTCTCCAAGTATAGTGAAACTACATTATTTATTATTGATGTACATGTAAGAAATGTTAGTTTCTCCTTTATTTATTATGATAATTAACGGTCAAAATTGGTACTTAACGACCATCAACAAAACCCCCAAGCTAAACCTTTGATCATCCCGAGTAAAGATAAAACTTAGGTTGTTGATCAGGAGTTGGTACCTTGTTTTATTTCACATTAGTACTATGCCTACAACATATCCTTCTACCTAGAATTTGAATAAGTTGGCAATAATACTTTTACCTTTATTACCTTATTCTTCATGAGGCTTGTAGCTTCTTCTCGTCTTGGGTGGTTGAGAGATAGAATGAATCGTAGAGCACCAATCGCTTACTCTTTTGTTCAACTTTACTTCCGGAGGTTTTTAGTTTTTTTTCAATTAAAACTAAAGTTCCTTGAAGATACTCTCGATCGCTCAATGTGTATAGTCACCAAGGCATAGTGTTGCCTCTTTATCATCCTACTTCTAAAGATTTATATGTGGAGCTTACGATAGAGATAAAAGATGTGGCAATACTTGTATCACATATATTGCAAAATCACAAAGAGGATCCAAGGAGAAAGCAAATCATACAATCCGATCAAGATGTGCAAAGTGTGTGGCTATATGATGGAAGGTGTATGTGGTACTTCTTTGTCATAGACTCTCTTTTATTCCTAACTGGAGATATGGTAATTTTCTTCTAACAAATTTTTTCTCATTCTGCTTAAGAACAAAAGTAAGCAACACTCCTTCTCTCCTTTTTGTCATTTTTTTCTTCTCATGATGATTGAGAATATTTTCTATTTTCTACCTCCTTTCTTTTTTTTAATACAATCATCTCTTTTGTAACTACTAGGAGAGACATTTTGACTAACCTGATGGAGTATTTATTTGGTGGATGAAAATGTTGCTAACCCCCAGTGTAGAGGTAAAACAACTATAGTAGGTGTATGACATTTTTTTCTAGCCTCCAGTGTAGAGGTCAAACATATACGGTGGGTTGTCACGTCCTGATTTTTTTCGCTTTCCACTCTTTTCGCCTGTTTGCAAAAATTCACATTTGGTTTGTTCGCCTAAAATAACTTAATGAAAATTTTGTTAAATAAAAAGGGTGTAATGTGATTAATTAATTAATTACGCTGTTGGCTTTGTTGTTGTTAATCGAAGTTATTTGGATTTAATTTGTATTTCAGAAGTGGAGCTCAAATTCCTAATTCAAATTCCACCCAAATCCAATATTCCAATTAAATTCCTAACTCCTAAATTGTCCTAAATTTCCAAAGTTGGAGTTTTCCAAAAAAGTCCTTGTCCTTTTCTCTTTTTTCCTTTCTTTCTTTGTGTAGTTCTCCCTTTTTCTAGGTATCCCCTTCTTCTTTCTTCTCTTTCCTTTCCCCCTTATTCTACCTCTAGCCACCTCCTCCTCTCTCTCTTTTGTGCTGCAGGCCCGGGGAGGCCAAGCCCCGAGCCCGCGCCGATGCCTCGGCCCGACCTTCCTCCCTCCTTCCCGCACCTTCCTCGCCCCACGCTACATCCGACCCGGCCCAAACCGCCATCGTCCGTGCTGCTGGAATCCCGTAAGTACCGTCGTCTTCCATAAACACCGGTGCCACCTTTCCATAATTGGAGCCACCACCCTAACCCTAGCCCTCCCTGTCCCTTTTAAGTAGCCACCGTCGCCGTGCCTTTTTCTCTATTTTTCGAGCCGCCGCCATTGCCACCATGAGCAACCGTCGCCACCGCCATTGCTTCATGCTGCCACTGGGAAACCCGCTGTCGTCGTCGTCACCTCCTTTTCGTGCCGTCATCGCTGGTGAGCCCCAAGACCGAGCTCCTCCATCCCTCACACCACTCTCTCCCTTCTTCCCATCTCCGGTGTCCTCCTCCCATCACCGATGCGCCGTCTCTCGTCGCCTCGGAGTCCGGTGCCGCGCCACCGGAGTCGCCTCCGCCTCCTCCTCCCAACTCGCCACTCGCCGATGCAGCCATGTGCCATCGCGCCGGAGCTTGCCCATGGTGTCGTGCGGTAGGGCAACTGCTCCCTTCCCTTCTTTGTGTCCCACCAATGTGTGGGCCCCATAGTCCAGAAATCTCCAACAAATCACAGCTGTCTGATCCCAAATTCAATTTCAACCATTGGATCTACATAAACCTAACCTGTGCCATGTCAGCCCTAGATCCGTCCACGTCAATGCCATGTCATCCATGTTTGCCCACGTGTCACCACGTGTCACTCCATGTCACCTAGTCCACCAAACCGAGTCACTAACTAGTGGGCCCCCACCATATTTTCCCTCACAAAAATAATTCAATTCTGAAATTAAATATCCATAGAATATTCTTGGAATATTCCTTTTCTTTTATCCTTGGATTTTTCTCTGAATTTAAACTTCCAAGGTCATAACTTTTCCGATCGAGCTCCGATTTGACACGTTCTTCTTCCTAAATTCTTCTAAAATCGAGCTTTACCTCCTGGTTTAAATTGTTATTTTATTTGATGTTATTTAGTTAGCCTTTTCTTCTGTTTATTTGTTTCTTATTTGCGATCGTGTAGACGTTGGGGCAGAGGAGCAGTTCGCTTCAGAAGACGTAGTGCAAGAACAGTACTTGGAGAAAGGCAAGTGCACTCTTTGAACATATTGATCCCATTTTATAAAATGTTTTGTTTTGATCATGCATTATTTTATTTATAAATCATCGATGGGTAGTGTGACCTATTTGTTCTTATACCTTACCGTTGATTATTATAGATTACTGATGATACCTTGTCACTGTAGACTTTGTGAGTTGAACATTGGGCTCAACTCAAGGTAGAGTAGTTATGCTTAGCCCCGCTCAAGGTTGTTTTACAAGCAAAATATAATTTTGATTAATCATATACTTATAACTACTTTCATATGAACTGTGTGGTTGTGTGCTATCTTTCCGATAGCATGTGTTGCACTATGTAATAAAACAACGGGTGGATAAAATATTTTGGACCGGGGTGATGGGTGGTTTTGTATGAACCTGGTTAGGTGGTAAATTATCTGTGTGATTGTTACCAGGTATGGTCTTTGTGTGAGCCTACCATCAAGCTATGTGCTATTTAGTTGCTCAAAGGGCCAACTACGTGTTCTTAAGATGCTACCCTATGCTGTAGCCGTTTCATTGCTCTAAGGAAACGTCTTGCGCTCTTCTTTATCCTGCACACATGAGCAAAGAACACACAAGAACAATGACAGAACGGGTTACGTTAATAGAAGCAAGTTAGCCGTCAAGAGTTAGTCGTTCTTGTAGAGCTTGGCTGTCACCACATGATCGTCCTTGTAGTAGTGACACTCCATAAAATCGTTCTTGTGGGTGAGAACGCACCACAATAGTTGTTCTTCCGAGGTAGTGGCACCACCACAATAAGTTATTGTAGTTCAACAATTAAAGTGAACGTGAAATGCAAGAGGAAGAGAGAAGCAAAGTTTTGTTCCAAGGCCCCCCATGTGCTCTCCTTTCAAGGCAGCAATAATGACACTCTCCATTAATTAAAAGTGATTGATTGGTCCAATAAAGATGCCAATTTAGACCTCTTTAAATCCCTTAGTGGTCCCATTTTGATTTCCAAAAGATAAGATTAGGGGATCACCTCACATGCCTTCAAAGTTTGAAATTAGTGGGTCTTCATTTCAAGAGAGATCAGCCCACTAATTATGTCATATCTCAAATTTTCCTTTTTTTTCCAATAAGGATTTTGAAAAGGCAAAGGGCTAAAAATTCAAACATGATTGGAAAAGGCAAATATGCAAAAACAAGTTGGACATCAAATAGGTCGTAGGAAAAATCAAATATGGGATAACTACCGATTTTAATTCTCGATGGAGGACTCATTATTTTAAGTCTAATGAGCGGGACTTCTCCATTGAATTCAGCTTGTCGCGACATCCGACTCTGGAGATGATGAGACGAATGACTGTGTTTTCTTAACTCGCCACATCTTTTTGGTTTTCTTGGCTTTGCCGGTGTGGATGATTCTGCGGACTTCGGGGGCTGCGGCTTTGACTGTGCCCCTTTCCTCTTTGATGTCTTTACATTCCAGTATTGGAGAGGGAGTTCTTCTTCAACACCTCCTCCATGAATGCCACGAGGCTGTCCTTTTTCGGAAGTGTCATTTTGACCTCTTGGATGTTCTGCTTGTTTGGTCCGTACTTGATCTTGATGATCAAACACTGTTCTTTCCAAGGTTGGAAGTCAAACTTCTCCTCCTTGTCGTTAATGTGGAGTTGGATTTCTTCGGCTCCCACATTGATGCGAGCATTCACGGTGCTCAGGAACGGACGCCCAAGGATAAGTGTTGTATCCTTGTCAGCGTCCATGTCCAGCACCACAAAATCGACGGGAATGAAGCAACACCGAATTCTCACCGGAATGTCCTCGGCAATTCCCGTCGGGTAGCGGACCGTTGAGTCGGCCAGCTGCAGTATCATTGGCGTAGGTGATAGAGTGGTGTAATTCAATTGATCAAAGACTATCTTGGGCATGACGTTGACGCTTGCTCCAAGGTCGCATAGAGCGTGGTCGAAGTGTTGTATCCTAATCATGCAATTGATCATGGGACACCTGGATCCTTCTTCTTTTTGGGAAGCCAGTTGAGTATAGCTACGCTACACTCTTTTGTGAGTTTTACGATCCCTGTGGTGGGCATCGACCGTTTGTTGCTAATGATGTCCTTGAGGTAGCGTGCATAGGTTGGTACGTGCATCGCATCCAACCGTGGGATATTGATATATATCTTTCGGATTACCTCAATAAATCGACTGACTTGCTCATCCATGGTTGGCTTCCTGTTGCAGTGGGGGAATGGCAAAATGTTTGTGTCAACAAACTCTTGTGGAGTCGTTCTCCCGTCTTGTGCCTTGTCAGAGTCGTCAGAAGAGGGATCATACTCCTAGTTCTCCTTTCCCTTGGCTGCCTCAGTTGGATATGGTGGGTCACGAGTAGACTTGCCCCCTCTTGTAGTCATTGCATTCACATTTTTCCAGGAATGGCTCAGGTTGCCCCGGGATCTTCCCTGTATCGGCAGAGGGAACGACAGCAGCCAACTGAGCTAGTTGAGTCTCTAGCATATTGTTGAAGCTCAGCTAGTTCTTGATGGCCGAGGAAAGACCCTCCATCTTGGTATGGATGTTTTTCAAGGTTTTGTCATTGGCCATCAGTTTCTTGGACATCGTCTCATTGATTTTTGCCTAGCCAAAGACTAGATCTTTTAAGGAGGGCTGGTTAGGATTGAAATTACCATTATTGCCTCCTTGGTAATATGGGCGTGGTTGGTTCCACCCATGGCTTACTTGTGGATGGTACTCGTTGTTGTTGTTGTTCATGAAGAATACTTCCTCACGGGTCTTAGGACAATCATTCCCTGAATGTCCGGTATTGTCATAAGTCTTACACGTCATTGGGACGTCTAAGGCATGGACGGTACCATACATTTTCGCCTTATCCCGAGCGTGTTCGTTCATGCGCTTAAGGAGGAGGTCCATCTTAACAGCGAGCATGTCCATCTCCTTGACAGTGTGCATGCCCCACTGACGAGGTTGGAGTCGCTCTTCACTCTAGCCTTGGTTGGAGACCATCTTCTCGATCAGTTCTGATGCGCGAGCAACAGTGAGCTAGAAGAAGGCTCCTCCAGCAGCAGCATCAATATGGTCACGGGCCGACTGCGTCAGCCTGTTGTAGAAGTTCTCGATGATTAGGCAGTTGTCCATCCTATGGTGAGGACATTCCAGGGTGTATTCCTGGAGTCTCTCCCATGCCTTCGGAATTGACTCATTGGTTGCTTGCTGGAAACTTGAAATTCTCCCATGAAGGATGTTGTTTTTGCCCATCGAAAAACTTTGCGAGAAACGTTGCTGAGCACCTCTCCCATTTTTTTGTGGCACCTCTCTTGGAGTAGAACCATTGCTTCGCTCTCCCAAGTAGAGAGAACGGGAACAGGTCGAGCCTGATGGCATCTTGGGTCACTCCCTTGATGACAATGGTGTCACAAAGCTCAAGAAATTGCAAGAGATGGGCGTTAGCGTCCTCATTGGCTTTCCCACATAATGGGGTAGCCTGCACAATAGTAAACAGACTCGTCTTGATCTCAAAATTGGCATCCTTGTTGTTGATAGTTGGCCCAACGGGCACATTGGAAGCAGAGGGAGCCGAGTATTCATGGAGGGTCTTATGAGCCATTGGCTGTGATCGTGATGGTGCAAAGATGATTGGTTATGATGCCAAGAGCCTGATTTGCGGAGGAACAACACAAGGTCGGACTCTTCTCACAAGTTTCTCTGGATTATCAATGAAGTTTGTTGGCAGCTCGAAACTGGCCATACACTACATGTTTTCACATAAAAGAGAAAACAAATCAAGGTTAACCTGTTTGGACCAAGGTTTTGTTAATCATAGTATGATTATAGATGTATATAACTTTATCTTTAACCAGTGCCTTTCCCAGCAACAGCGCTAGAAATGCTTGTTGGTATTTCTTACATTCACAGATAAATCTGCAAGTGCAGGGATACTGCTGTAGCACTTCACCCATGAGTATTCCTAAGGGCATCGTATTTATATTTACACAGGGAAGGCGACGGTGTAAAGACATGGTTTTTACATCATTAATCAATCTATAATTAACTCACCATAGCAAGTGATGCGCTATCTAAAAGTACTATGGACTTGAGACTTCACTATACCGGGTATCCTGTGGTACTGGAGGGATATAGTGATTCTAATTGGATCTCTGATGTTGATGAGATCAAAGCCACTAGTGGTGGTGCTGTTTAATGAAGGTCTTTCAAACAGATTATTTTGACGAGGTCAACCATGGAAGCAAAACTTACAGCAGTAAACATTGCTACTGTCGAGGCAGAATGGCTGTGTGATCAACTGATGGATTTGCTTGTGGTTGAAAAACCGGTGCCAGTTATTCTTATAAACTGTGACAATCCAACAATAATTGTCAAGGTGAATAGGTCTAAGGATAACATGAAATCGTCTAGACATGTAAAAAGACGATTGAAGTCTGTTAGAAAATTAAGAAACTCCAGGGTTATAACATTAGATTACATCCAAATAGTTAGAAACCTGGCAGATCCCTTCACGAAGGGACTATCATGAAATGTGATAGACAATGCATTGAAGGAAATGGGTATGAGACCCATGTGAGTTATACTATGGTGGTAACCCAACCTATGTGATCGGAGATCCCGTGAATTAGGACTTGGGAAGAACAAGCCATTAGTTAACTGGAGAAAAGTACCTTTCTAAACACCCCCTCTAAGTGAAGATGCATGTACTCTCATGAGCTGCAAGGCAGGTTGACTATGCCTTAATGCGTTCTATGGCTTTAATTAGTGAAAATGTTATCTTGCAGAGGATTCTTGGAAGAATGCACCTATATGAGCTTGATAGTTGGTTGTGGTCTATGGAGATTTTGGGTGAATCTCATAGGAATCTTACTAAGAGACCCGAGGGGTAGTCTACTGACGGTCTAGTACCAGATAAGACTCTGAGTAAAACTTGCTTGCATAAGACTTGCAATTCAAGGCATAGTCCATTGTTCAAGTTGTGAGTAAGTGTAGTTTGGAGTTCTAGGTGGATCTTTAACCTTAACCGGTCTCCATCAAACCGCTAGTATATAAACAGTATATTAAAAGGCAAATCTATGTGGGAGATTTGGTGGGGGATTGTTAGAATTGATATATGGGTTGAGGCCCATATGTAGATTAATTCTTTGAAAAATCACAAAAAACCACCACATGGGATAGCATGCATCGGGATGTTTAGTACCACCTTCCCTATTCTAGAAGAGGCAGATCTCCTTGTAAGGGAGGGTACTCTCCTAGCCACTTGAGGCATGTGTGGTGGAGAGAACAAGAGGAACACACGCGTGCTCGCTCGCCTGGCCTAGCCTGGCCAGCGGCGCGCGTACGCGACATGCGCGTGAATGGTTCGCCAAAATTGGTTCCTCACCCTTGCGCAGATGCGACTTTCTTTTGCAGTTTTGTTTTGCTGCAAAATTTAGTTTTGTTTTTGGAAAGTTAGTTTTTTTTGGAAATAAACTTAATTATCTGGTGCATGCAGTGGCATAGAGTCCGGATAAGTTATGTGCGACTTATCTGGTTCGGTTACACGGTGTAGAGATCATGTAGGCGTCCTGATCACGCGTCCTGATATCTTTATATAAACCAAGCCGCTGCCTCCTCGGAACACATGCAAAATCAATCTAGGGTTTGCCTTCTCCTCTATACTGTGTCGTTGCTCGTAGTCTACTCCGTCCCGCTTGCCGGCGTGCACCGGCGATCGAGAGAGTAGGTTTCCGAAACCTCCGCCTTCGACGTCCTGCACCGGAAGAAGGTGGCAATATGGTTTTTGGGAAGCGCTTCGTACGACTACTTATTGTCTGTTTGCCATGGCTCATCTTCTTCTTCGCTCGGGTCCTACATGCCATCGTCAACGTCTGGTACTGCGAGTTCTTCCTGCTGTGTAGTCGAACGTCCAGAACCCTCGGTACGCGTTCACCATGTTTTGCATATTTGATCTGTTTATGTTTTATTGTCTATTTTACATGTGTAGATCATATGATACGATTATGCTAGTTTTCATGTTCAATGTTATAATTTATTTATGGAATAAATTAAATCAATATGTGCTTATATATTCAACATGCCACCTGCATAAAAACATAGCAATTTTTACAGACACCTCCGGGTAGACAGATAGGCTAACCGCATGGAAAAATAGGTTTTGGACAATGCTTTTTCAGTAGTTTTGCTTGACACCACACCCATCAGAATATTCATTTCCGATTGAATGGAAGAGAAATATTATGAAAGATCAAAAATACCCCTAGTCCCACATGTCATATCTCTAATCTCTCTTCTCTTTCTCCTAATCTCCACCATAGCTTTCATTACCGCGAGGCAGTCATTATGCCAGTCTCGCTCTCACTCTCCCGCGCCACTGCCGCCACTGTGATGTCCCTCTTTGTAACGCCTATTGGCGCCAACTCCTCTTGGCTCGTGCCACTCCTCTTGGGCCCTCTGCCCATGCAAAAGTGCCTACCTGCCGCCGCAGCTCTCCTCTCACTCCCATGCACAGGTGGCCCCTTGGTGTCGGCCTCTGTACCGCGGGACCGAGCAAGAAGCACTTCCGGACCAAGATCACGATGGAGCAGAAGGAGCGAATGCGTCGCTTTCCTCCGTGGCTTGTAAAAGAGATTGTTAGAAAGAGAGAAGAGAGATAGAAGAGCTGACATGTGGGACATGGGTCATTTTGACCTTTTGCATTGATTCTCTCTCTAATTTTAACAAAAATGAATATTCCAATAGGCACGATGTTCTCACGCAAATATCCATAAATTAAAGAGCGTCTTCCTTCAAACATTGACTTTTACCATTTCCAGCATGTCCAGAAGCTGTACCTCAAAGTCATGATATCCTTAGCAAAATTTGCCTTCTAAAATATATATATGATATTATTAACTTTTAGATATCATTTGACCATTTTATTTTATTTAAAAAAATGCAAATATACGAAAACATAAATCAGGCTTTAAATATCTTTAATGATAAAATAAGTAACAATAAAATAAATAATATAAAATAAATAACAATAAGATAAATTGACATTTATAATTTTTTAATAAGATGGATAGTCAAATGTCATATTAAAAAATTAATAACGCTATATATTTAAAAACCAACAACACTAGGGATGGATATTCGGAGCCGTTGGATCTCCATATGGTAAATAACAGAGCATTGAGCCACCGACTACTACAGAACCTATCACGACCAAGGGCGGCAGCTCTGGCATAACCTCATCAAATTAAAAAGGAGTGTGAATTATTTTATAAAAAAAGTGTCGGTCTGAATTTAAGCTAGTCAATCCTTTTGTTTAATCTAAGTCAAAATTTGAAGCACGAATTCAAGCCGAAATCAGGGCCTCTATGAGATCACTACTGATATTCATAATTAATTAAAGTTAAAGAAAACACAACATACTAATCATGCTGCCTGCTACGTACGCGTGTCAACATCAAACCATGCATGTTACGTGAAAGAATATTAACATATGACACTCATTTATCAGGAGTCTACATCGCATCTAACTAGGGAGGTTAGCTTTGAGGGTTGACCAGGGAGATTCCTTGGAACAAAGTTATATATATATTAGATGCATATGTGCACCATATATTTGGTGTTCTGAAAGATCATATATATAGATGTAGAACAGATTGGACATGAGCATTAAAAATAATGTGCAAAAGATACGAGCGCGCAGTGTAAAAATGCGAGATCGACGGACGATGTGTGAACAATCTTTTGCAATTTTACGGTATAAGAAAAATAAACACCAATTAATGAGATGTTAGAATTCATCTTAATCGAAATTAAAGAAATTCTAAATCTTAGGCTTAGCTGGGTTGAGTTCATTTCACCAACTCCAAGCTTCCTCGTTTTGTGTTAATATGCTTCCCGAACAGTTAAACAATATGTTTTGTAAAAAACTATGTAGAAGTTTTTTAAATTTAAATAAATCTATTTTTTAAGTTTATATTAGTAGTTAGTAATATTTGATTAATCATATGTTAACAAGCTCTTTCGTTTCGTGTGTGGTTGAATATCCTACCCCAAGAGCAAATACTATGATTAAAGGTCTAAATGCTGTTCCTTGAAATGCCATATACTTAAGTGATAGTGATGATACGGAGAGGAGAAGTGATGAGAGAGAGAATGAGCTACCCCTCCTCTACCTCTACACAAACTTAAAAACAATACAAAGAGAGTGAGATAGTACGAGAATGAACCAACAAAAAAAATCATAGGGGCTTGTGTATAGATGCAATCTATTATATATTATATATATTATCTCTTAATTAGTGAGTAGATGACATGGCTAATATTAGAGGTGGTAGTCACCTTTACTATAAAATTTGCTCTAGTCTGAGTTCGAAAGTCCCGGTTGAAAATTTTTTCTCATGCACGTGAAACGAAACGACTTATTGACGTATGACTAATTATATATTAACTTAAAAATTTAAAAATATATTAATGTGATTCTTTTAACTAACTTTTCTATTTTTTAGAAAACATATACCGTTTATCCATTTTAGAAAGCTTGTATGTGAAAAACGATGTAGCACTTAGGTCCTGTTCGATTGACCGAGTGCACTTCGCGTCTCCGCCTCCTTATCTTTTCAATCAACCAAGCGCACTCTGACTTATCCTCCTTCTTTTCTGCCCCCTCAACCTACCTCCCTCCTCCTCTTCCTCCTCCCGTGTGGCCACTCCCCCCTCCTCTTTTTCCCAGTGACGCCCTCCTCCCTCTCCCCCCGCCGCCACTCCTCTCCTCGGCGGCGCCTCTCTAAGCCGCGCTGCCCCTTCTCTCCTCTCTCTCCTCCCGCTACCACTCCTCCTCCTCCTCTCTCCTTGCGGCGCGTGCCCCGCTACCACTCCTCCTCCTCCTCCGCGTGCCCCTGGCAGCATCTTCAATCGCTGCACACCATGGCTCTCATATGTGCGTCTTATTTGCGCCGCCTTGGAGCTGGAACTCCGGCGAGATCCTTCCACGTGCATCCGTGCCAAGGTAGGTACCCATTCCCCCTCTCTTCTCTTCCGCACTTTTTTTCTTGGTGATTGATTGGATTTGTTTTCTTGGTGATTGATTGGATTGGAGGCCCGATTCGTGCGTGTAGCCAAGGTCGACGTGGTGGAGTTCTTGAATGAGGTTGGGAAGGGGTGGAGACGCACACCGCCAAGGTGGAGGAGGCGGTCGGTGGCGACCTCCGGTGGCTCCTCTATGCTGACGAGTGTGCGGAGTGGCGGTCCCGGCTGTGGCTTTTTTTTTGTTTCGTTGAACACTATAGGTGTCGGTTGTGGGGTAAGAACCAGCACCTATAATCTCCGGCACCTTTGCGGTTGGGCAAATATGCCAACAAATTGGTGCCGCCTGGGAAACTGGCACCTATAAGCAGTTCCCAACCGGCACCAATAGGGTTTGTGTAATAGTGTTAGGATGAAGATTAAAAGTAAGTATGCAAAACGAAAAAACCATTAACGCTTGATTAATTAAGTTTTAATTATTATAAACTTGAAAATTGAATATATTTGATATTTTAAAGCAATTTTTTATATAAAGTTTTCGTACAAAACGTGTCGTTTAGTAGTTTAAAAAACGTGTTATGAGAAATCGAGATAAAATCATAATCTTAATGAAAAAAGAAAACCACCTTAAACTCACAAACGAACGGGGCATGCGATGATACGTAGAGATGAGACGAGGAAGCGACGCGCTGCATCGGGCGTTGTGTATCTGGGAAATGTAATGCAGTTGGTGCGCCATAAATCGCGGCCGTATCGGCGCCGCGGAGCGACCAGGTTTTGCCGGGACCGACCGCCCGACGTAGTAACGTGCTTTGCCTTTCCTTTTCCCCTCCATTGTCTTTCTGAACTCACCGATTCACACACAGAAACAGCGTATGCAATCAATGAAAAGCTATCGAACCGAAAGTTTGGTACGGTAGCATTACTGCATTACGGACAGCAGCACCAGAATACCAGATGGAAAGACTCGGACTACACGAGTACGGCGCTTTGGAATTCAAATGCGCCGTGTATACATGCATAGTACTTTTTTTGAACTTACACATGCATAGTACTACTACTACTATACGACGCGTTTACTAGCGTTGCCCTTAAAATGGGCGAGAGATTCAGACCGAGATTGCGTAAAGCGGTGTGGGATATGGCGGCAAAGGCCGAGCACAGCAGCGATATCGTGTTACTACCTCTGAATCTGATTCAAAAGATGGTTTGGCGACAGAGAGCCACTAATTTCACTTTTATTTTTATGTGGAGGGTGGCCGCCTGACTTGGTTGTCGCTTTGGATTTAGCAGGCGATTTTCTTCGTCATGTGAATAAGGAACAAGAAAAGGGATAACAGATTCAAGAGCATCTCCCAGGGTGTTAGAGCACCTGCCCAATATAAGTTCTACTAATCCATGAATTTTTATGTTTTTAAACAAAAAATTAGCTTCAATCGTTTCCCTAATTAACTTCTCGAAAATTAAAACCCCTTCCCTGTTCTTGCTCTCCACTGGTAGAGGAGGGCGCCAGCTCCCAATGCCAATAGCATGCGCAGGATATGGAGAGAACAACGGTTGGAGAGGGATCGTGTTCGGGATAGGTGTAAGCAATTGTAGGATTCACTTTTTATTATTAGAGTTAAGTTTTAGAGCAACTTTTATCATAGATCGAGGTGACTATCATCTCTAATTTTAATCATATCATTCACTTATTAATTAAGAGACAACATGTATGATATATTGTCTCTAATACATAAACCTCAATAATCTTATTTTATTAGTTTACTCTCACATTATCTCTCTCTTTGTATTTTTTAAGTTTGTGTAGAGGTTGTCCTCTTGTATGAGGGGTGGCTTATTTTCTCTCCTCATTTTTCTCCTTCACCTCATCACTCAATTCTATGCGGCATTCTTAGGGGTAGCATCACAACCCTTATAGTACTTGCTCTTTGATATCTAGTGAAGAGAGAAATATATTCACACCTTAAAATCTAACTAACAATCTTAAAAATAGAATTTTGGGATGGGATTTTAGGCATTTGTTGCAGATAAATTAAGTGCATCATCAACCGTTGCTCAAAGTTCTATTCTCTAAATTTCCTTTTGGAATCTCTAACAAGGATTAAAGAATATATTTTTGTCGAAAAGATAGCATAATTAACTTGGTTCTCTAAAGGTGGGCCACCTCCAAAGTATTATCAGAAGTCGTCGATCTCTTCTCCTCCCACGCGATCTGATCGTGGCCGGTGGCCGGTTTGGAGCCAGCGCTCTTTCCAACTAGTGGAGAGCGAGAACAATGGAAAAGGGGATATCAATTTTTGGACCCCTAATTAATTAGGGAAACTATTAGAACAACTTTTCATCAATAAGCCTTTGGATTGAAAATCATAATGGGTATCTATTTTTTTGAGAAATAATGGGTATCTATTGGTGATACTCTTAAATTTGAGTCTCCTCCAAATCTCCAATTGGCCATCCTCATAAAAGATTCTCTCTTCATATTCCTTCCCACTCCAACAACCAAGGGCAAACCTTGAAAAGACCAAGATCCGGGCCAACCCATTAGACTTTGTGCCTAGCTTTGAATTACATCGTGAAATTTTGTTGTGCACAATGGGCTAACAATCCTAGGCCTCGGGCAACGGCCTCAGGTGACCCAAGGCCTGGGTCCGCCCTTGTCAACAACCTCTTCATATTAGTGAAATTTGCGTGTGAGAGGAATAGTAAGAGAGAGTGCGTGGGGAAAAAAAATTAAAATTGTCAGCTGGTGCTAAGATCTTTGATTTGGCCATTTGAGTGGGATAGCCATTCAAATGGATAGTCTGTTGGAGCCTGTTTTGCTATGTTTGCTATTATTTAATGGAGAGTGAGATGGGCATATTCTCGGATACTCTAAGATTATTTCCAAGAGTGATATTTTTTTGACTCAAATAATCTTGTATTAGGGCCATAAAAAAATTAAGCCCAAAAATTACCCCTTCCTTCAAGCGTTCCTCTATGTTTGATTTCCAAAATCTTTGAAATATGCCACGTTATGATATGTGAGCCCTCTTCAACCTTTTCTAGCCTATCTTCTCTTCTATCCATGTTGTTTTTTCATATGAGACACACGGTTGCGGGAATTAAATGTGCCACGATGTGACCAAAATCTATCTCACGAGTAAGGTGGTGTTTGAAAGTCCTGAAGATAAAGATAAAGATGAAGATAAAGCGTTTCACGCAAAACGAGGTGACAATAACGTGTGATTAATTGAGTTTTAATTATTACAAACTTGAAAAATAGATTAATCTAACATTTTAGAGCAACTTTCATATTAAAAATTTTCGCACGAAACGCACCGTTTGGGAGTTTGAAAAGCATGCCACGAAAGTTTATTTTTTATCTGTACTGTTATAGCAGATTCGAACAAGGCCTAAGGGTGGATAATGAGCCAACTCAGCTTGATAAGACTCAACTCGTTTGAGCTTGTTATCTTAACGAGTCAGCTCGACTCGGGTCGTTAACATTAACAAGCTAAAAGGCTCGTCTTGAGAGCAAGCTCGTTAACGAGCTATATCTCATTTATATCACATTAATAATTTCAAACTTACCATTCTATCATATATTGACATAATAATAAACAATAATAAGGAACTCATTAAATATGAATAGCTTTGATGTAATTAAAAGATTAAGCAGTTAAGAAGCACTAAATATATGATGATATGATTATATCTTATACTAATGAGCTGAACGAGCAGCTTACAAGCTCAAAGGCTATCTTGAGACAACTCATTGACTACGAGTTCAAGTCGATCCGAACCGAGCTCACTACGAGCCTATCCCAGCCATGAGGATTGAGCTTTTTGTCCAGCTGTACTCACAAGAACGCTGGGATTGGGAATGGGTAAAAACCGGGAGCGCCAGCAATGAGGGGAGCAACCAATCCTGCACCCCTCAAAGGGGAGGGAGCCATCGGTTGAAACTGCCAGGTTCTGCTACTATTTGGAAGGGCAACACATCTGCTCAATCCAAATTAGTCCTCTTTTGGAACGGCAAGCTACATGTGCCTCCTCATGCTTAGTGTTAATGACCTGTCTCAGTGTGAGCACAAAAAGTAGTACTATCAGAAGGCCAACATTTCAATTCTGAAACAAGCAGAAGCTCTGCTCTGTCCAAGCAGACAGAAAGAAATGACAGACAGAGAAAAATATCCTGCTATTAATTAGTCCTAAGCTTCGACCCAATAAAAAGGTGTAACGTGCGTACCCAAGACAGCATACATTACCATGAACAGCTCCGACATTATCACATCTTGAAGCCTGAAGGGATCTTGCTTTACTTTTAGGGAAGAGGATTGAAAAAAAAAAAACTGCTCCCTAGAGGGACGCCCATCACCATCTATCATTATCATATCGAGTCATCTCTATCAGGAGAAATCCTTAGCTGCTCATAAACATACATATAATTCATACATGCACCCCAGCCTTTTACTGATTATCTGGAAGGTCGTCTATGATGAAAGGGCCAAGCTTCCCTGATCTGAAAAGAGTCAACAACTTCTTGGAGGCCGGACCGTGCGTTTCATCAAACGGTTTGTGAGGTATCCTGAACACCTTGCGAAGAGCGACAAGCTGTGAGTCTATCAGGCTTTCAAGCTCGTTCTCATCCTCAGTATTGCCCGCAAAGTCCATAAATGTACTGCAAAGTGTTCTCTGGACCTCCATCACCATGTCCTGGAGAAGAGGGATGAGGTTTATTAACTTGTACAAAATAGATAAGGGAACTCATTAATTGCTACAGTACAATGGGCAGCACAATTAGGTGCAAAGGTACAATCTGTACCTTAAATATAGTTGCACAAATTTGGTTTTCTGATCAAATGTACATAGAACAGCCTATTGCAATGCAACAAGTTCATGACATGACAGAAAATACCGGTAAGAGTTGGCAATCTTGAAATGCAGTCAGTCAACACTGTCATAAAGAAAATATGTACTAAAACACGATCCCACAAAAGAAAATACATCAAACATGAGCAACTGAAAAGTCAACAAACGTACCATGTTAATTGTTCAACTACATTAAAATAACAATGGACAGATCTGACCATTGGACATAATCACATGGTGGAAGTTCAACTAGCACAAGGTAGGTTGCACCAACCACACATGGCATCAAGTCTATCCAGGGGATGCTTTCCATGGTCCATGGTGCCAAAGACAACCCAAAAGTAGAATGATGATACAAGCTTACAACCATAATCCCAACAGCCACCCCAATGTTTCTGTAAGATACACCAACTACACATGCCACACAGGCACAGAGTGGCCCAATGTGTGTGTGTGCGTGTGACAAACAACATTGAGGTTAACATGTCCATATAACTACTCCAGCCCAACAAGAACAGGCTGCTAGCTGATGATGTGCCTTTTCTCAAATCTCAACTACCATTAATGTCTCCTATACGCCAAGGGTTAAACTAAAGTGCGTACATGTGACATCCTGGCCCAATTGAAATTTGGCTTTTGTGGCCCATGAGAGCTGTGTGCACATGTTTAGTACCACCTTACTAGTTTAGCAAGAGTGGAACCAACTTATAAGGTCTCTTCCCTCCAACCATATCACTCACGGGTTAACCCTTTTACACGAAGCGAGGACGAAAGTGTAAGTGGGGTGGTATGTGTAAGTGGGCCCGCTCGTCGGATGGGCTAGCTACGCGGTTTTGAAGGGTGGGCTGTTACAAATGGTATCAGAGCCGACCCTCGCGGTTGCGCGTACGGGTCAGTGTGCGGGCATATGGCACATGTCACATGTGGGCTCTGTGTGAGGAACATGGCATGGCATATGGCGCCGGCACTAGACATACGGACGTGCGCTAAGAGGGGTTGTGTTCCTGGGTGGATGAGTTGGACCGACGGGGACGTCGGGTCCTTTGAGGGAGGGTGTATGTGACATCCTGGCCCAATTGGGATGTACGGACGTGCGCTAAGAGGGGTTGTGTTCCTGGGCATTTGCATATATGCCTGTGTGGCTATCTGGGTGAGTTGGACCGACGGGGACGTCGGGTCCTTTGAGGGAGGGTGTATGTGACATTCTGGCCCAATTGGGATTTGACCTGTGTGGCCATGAGAGCTGTGTGCACATGTTTAGTATCACCTTGCTAGTTTAGCAAGAGTGGAACCAACTTATAAAGCCTCTTCCCTCCAACCATATCACTCACGGGTTAACCCTTTTACACGAAACGAGGACGTAAGTGTAAGTGGGGTGGTATGTGTAAGTGGGCCCGCCCGTCGGATGGGCTGGCTGCGCGGTTCTGGAGGGTGGGCTGTTACAGTACAACTCTACACCAATGGAAACATGTTGCACAACTGAATACACTTACTCCACGGATAATATTGGAGAAACATATTGTATCAAACTATCAATGCAAAGGTAATATATTTTTTTTGGTTCAAAATTTCAGGTGCTGCATGGAGCAGCATAGCACCTGAGCTTAAAACCAACAAAAACACATGCCAACAGTCATAGCAAATTCTGAATAAATTTAGCGTGTTGTCATCCATCACTCCACACAAGTTCAAATCTAGATTTGATGTACACATGGAGAAATAAAAAAAGACAAATTCTTCTGATAGACATTTTTATTTCCAAGGTCTTTTTCAGCAGAGTTTATATTTATTGTTACTCCATGTTCAAATTTTACAGAGTAATAGATAACAACATACTGTATGCTACTTTTTATATAGATATTTTTATAAATATTTGCATACTATTTTTTTTGGTTTGAAGCTCATGTGCTCCTGTGTGCTCCATGGAAAACATGAAATTTCCCAACTAAATGACATTGCTCAATGAGAGCTGTAGTAAAATAAACAAATTTGCAATAAAAGTATAAATATAAATATTAGTCTGCATATGCTGAGATGATGGGTTTGACATGACAATGAGATGCTGCAAATTGCTCAACAAAAATATAATTTTTAAGGAGCACAACTTAATGAAAAAAGAACGAGAACATTTTTTTCACCACCTTCTGAACAGTAATAATATAATATAGGAAAAAAGGGGATTATTATCCACCTGATTGTTCTAAAATATTTTGTAAGATACTAAGCCAGAATTCTGAATGATCTGTTACTTAAAAGCCAACAAACTAGCATATCCCACAGTGTATAGCAACATGAACACCAGCAAAACAAGACACTCCATGGCAAGAAAACATTATTAGCAAGGAATAAGTTACCACTGGACTTCTATAATCATAACTGCATAATGTTTTGAGATCCAAGCATGAAAACACAATTTTTCAGCAAACCTCTAACCACAAAGAATGATATGCAATTCTCAAAATTCATTTAACACACCCTTTCTGAAGGGTAGCCATACAACCTCAAAAGGAAAAGAGAAAATGCACCGTAAAACCACTGGATGGACAGTTACTGTTATAAGGATTGAATCAAATGTTACATAATGCTTAGTCCATTTAGTAGTCAATTGATGCCTTCATTTAATAAAGGAAAAAAACCAGTGAGATAATTGTACACACAACAGGTTAGTAATATCAAACTTTGCATGTTATTCTGCAACTTATAAAAGCTAGTTGTATACTCAGATTTTAAAAGGGATCCAGATGGTGAGATCACTCATATATGATTATTTATTTTGTGGTATAATCTGCAAAATATTGATCCATGTGGTCGTCAAGCCTGGATAAATCCATTCCATCCAAATTTCATCATATGTATACATGGGGAGTTTCGATTATGTTACCTAGTTATATCCCCATAACAATGGTTGCCCATGCAGTAAACTTTCTGATAAGAGTTAGTACCTGTACATATAAGGCGTCAGAGTTATTTGGTCGCCTCCTCCTTCGTGGTGAATCTCTATAGTCTTTTCCATTACTATTGTATGCATCTTCATCGAATTCTTCTCTTCGGTAAACTAGTCGCTCCCAATGTAGAGGGGTTTTTCTAATATTAAGAAGAGACAATAAATATTTCGCTATACGCTCCTCTCCAACCACAGAGTCCTTGACGGCTCCTGTAAATAATAAAAAAGGGCTCTATAGCAATGTGGCAGTACAAGTATGGACAACTTGATATCAGTGATAAGTAAAACAAAAGTAAACCATGATTAATCTTGTGTTTATCAAATGTGAATAAGTTCTCTAAGCAGAGAACACAATAATATTCATATTCTTCAGATGAATTCGTGCACAGAAGAAAAAAAACAGAAGCTAAAATAATCTAACCTGTCAGAGCAAGCTTTAAACCAGTCTCCATGTCTGGAATGCTTGGCACTAGAACACCTGGTGTATCAAGTACATAAATGCTCGGCTGGCTTGCAATCTATCCAACACAAGTATTGCTGTTAATCTACTCAATTATAGCAAAAAGAAAACAAGAAAAAGAAACCATCTGATCAATGATTAGGCACTATGAATGCATTTACTTGAACCATGTATTTGCAAACCAAGCAAACTGATGGTGCACAGAAGAACGGAGTCAGGGTAGATGGCAACAGAAAATGGATTGGAACCATAATAAGGCTGGACATGAGATATGCTGAACTGGATACGGCAGCGTAAGTGGGTCTAAGTGGCCTGTGGTGTGGGATGTTCTTAATTTGTAGGCAAAATGATTCAGGAGGTAAATTTTGGATCAAACAATGGCAATCCTTTATCTCTTAAGCCTCATTGTTCCTGTACTCTTCCACAGTTAATACCTATTATCCTAACATGCGACTGAACAAGGAAGGCCTAACTATATTGTAATGTGAATTGTGAAAACTTAATATATTTTCAGACAAAGAAAGGGAAAAGAGTCTAAGCTTGTTACCATCCATATCCATGGACATGAGCCTCATCCATTCATATTATTCACATCAAGTATCGAATATGCACATTAACATAAAGCAACAAGCAAAACAAAACTCAGATATAACACATGTGGAATAGCATAATACAACTGAAAAAAGTCAGATTAACATGTGCTATATCATGTATATTTCTCATATCTAGTTCAATTTTACTGACGAACTGGATTCATCAATCTAGCAAATTAAGAGATGTTAAGAAAATATTGAACTTACAGACTCACCTTATATCCTGCAATATCTTGAGTAACACCAGGCAATGGTCCTACCGTAGCTCGTTTATTCTTATCTTGCACTGGGAGTAGAGAAACAACAAACATGAATAGTCAATCATAAATTAAACGCATAGATATTTTACTCTGTAAATATTATACCTGGAAAACGAGAAGTGACAATTCTATGAATGGAATTTATGAGGGCGGACTTGCCAACATTGGGAACACCAACAACCATAACAAGAAGTGTGGGCTCTTTTGAGATTGCTTCCTTTAGTTTGAACTCCACTAGCCCAAGCAGCTGTTAATTTAGAATTAAAAATAATAGTTATAAAAATACTAAGAATGTAAAGTATCTTAGCCAGAACACAGTCTGTACCATACAGAAGCTGCAAGGATGAAGGATGTTTGCATGAATAGCATTGTGCAGAACATATACTGATATACAGCTGCATCTTCATTCAAGTTTTTAGTTTTTCCTATAGAAAATGTCTGGGGGTACAGAGAGCAAATTTAGGTGGTTAAATGTAATAATTGAGGACTTTACTGCCACAGATGGACATATGTATCAGCATTTTGTCAGAAAAAAGGATTGCTTCCTTCATTCACTTCTAGAAGCATTGTTTTGAATTTTGGGATGGATGCACCAAGGAGGAGCAATGTTTCTTATGTGCAAACTGCAATTACCTTATAAAAATATAGTACACTTCCACTAAATGACCCCAAGAATACTAAAAAAAATCAAATAAATTTTGAATGCAGTGTAAATTTACTAATTTGTTGGAAACTAGTTTAAATACTTTACAAAAACAATTGGTCCACGGGTATGGTTCTTAGGCGCTTGTTGCTATTCTCATAGTCCATTAGTCATGAAGGACCTTAGAAATACCAGCTATACAAATTTCAGCAAACACCAATCAGTATTCTAAATGCTAATAGCATAAACAATAGCCTACTCTCAACATTGCACTAAGGTTTTGGAGCACAACAATACCTGCCACTTATGATATAAGTAGCCACCTTCTGTGTGTTGCACTGGTTTCCATGCAAGTATATACCATTGTACTTCTTTCGTTGAACAGTCTTGCTGTACAATTAATTTCCTGAGACTGAGGAATGGCCATTGCATGCATGATGCATGTAATTTTGAAAGCACCTTGCTTTGTTATGTTCCTCTAATATAGTAATGCTCCTCTACAAAATACTTAATATCGATTCATGCATGGATGCAGTTGGAGGCAAGGTGTTCATACATGCATCTTGAGCAGTGCATGTTTTTTATCATATGGTTACTTTGGTAAGTGACTGGATTTCTAGGTATTTGAGCATAGAGCAACACAACAAAGAATAGGAGGGAGTATATTCTAATTTTAAAATGACAAAATGATCAACTTGAAATCTGCAACTAAATAAAATCATATGAATCAAACATATACATTATGTAGAGGATGCGATAATTTTAGAAAATCCTCAGAATGATACATTTTTCTACATAGATTCATCCATAGAGAATCAGTATAGAGTACACCAAAAGCATTGTCAACTCCTCTTCTTAAAGCTTAGAGACATATATTATGTTAAGTTTACAATAGAAAAAAGGGATAAATTTGAAATTAACAGTCAACTGACCTGACTAACAGAACTGGTGCTATGTGCATTTATCGAAATGCAGTCCTGCTTACATGATTCAAAATGATGAAGCCACCTCTGCAAATAAAATGTAAAATTCCTGTGAGTAAATAAAAAATCATATTTGCCTAAGAACAATGTAACTAGGAAGGTACATAAAAGTAATAATGTATCAGCACAAATTGACAACTTAAGTTTGAGGAGCCTGAGCTAAAAATCAGTGTACACTTACATTCATTATATTAGGATTTGCTAGATCTTTCTTGTTTAGAGCAAGGATACGCCTCTTAGATGCAAGCACAGGTTGAAGGTCTTCATTCGCTGAGGACAACGGAATCTGGACATAACTTACAGTAGGTGTACACCAGTAATCAGAGGAATAAATTACAGACGAACAAACAAACTGCACATGAAACTGCAGCAATGGACAATCAAAAGGTGAATAGATGATAATTGAATTTAATGGAACATTATTCACCAACTTGTAAAAGACAATTTCTTAGAAAAAAAGAACTTGTACAAAAAGTAGAAGATACTTAAGCACGAGGATCACCACATAGTTGATAATTCAGTACACAATTATACGACAATACAACATAGAGTTTGTAACTTAATCAAGTGCTGTTTCGGAGTCGATCCCACGACTCGTGTTCCACCGCATTCCTACATGGCACACTCACAGACAGGCGAGACATTTCCTCAAACACCATCCGAGCGGCAAGAACCGTCCCTCCTCACCGAGCGACATTTATTCGAGAAGGCCATATAAAGAGAAAGAAAGAGGCAAGTATACCGACGAGCGCAAACGGAGCGGAGGGGGGCACTCACCCGGGCGTCGCGGACCTCGAGGACGAGGTCAGCGAGCTTGAGGCGCTCGCGGATGGCGCGCGAGGCGGCGGCCATGTGGCCGGGGAACCAGTTGACGACGCCTCCCCCGGCGTTGAACGCCATCTCGCTGGCGCGCTTCCCCGCCCGCGCTAACCCCCGCATCGTGCCCAACCCGCGCGAGCGCGCGGCAGCGACGGATGGTGCAGTCGGTGGTGCGGTCGACGGCGCGACGGCGTGTCGCCGCCGTAGCCTGCGCGTGAATGGACTCCGAAATTGTAAAACCCTCTCTCGTTTGGGCCGAAGTGGAGGTATCGTATTGGAACAAGTCCACCTAGACACCCTCAAAATGTAGCTCCAATCTGATTAACAGAACTCAATCGAAATACTAGATATCTTGACCCTTTAACTATAAAAAACGGTGCAAATTGACTCTCGGTGGTTTTGAGGGTGGTCTTCGTTCACATGGCTCGTTGACCTAGTCCAACTGGCTGAGTCAACATATGGGACTCATATACCAGTGTCTTCTCTATTTCTTTCTTCCCTCTCCCTTTCCCTACATCGGAACACGTCGACTCGAGGTGGAGCAGCGGCACGTGCCTTGAGGCGGAGCGTGGCGTGACAAATGTAGCGACATCAACGCTTTCCTCGTGCTCTGCCGCAGCGTGTGCAAGGGCGTACGGCTCGCTAGGATCCTGTTCACATTCCTTGAGGAGCTATAGGAAGCGGCGATGGTGATGTCGTCATCTATGATGTTTGGCAAGGGTTGGAACCTCATATCCCCTCAAGCTCCTCCGCCATTGCGTTGTTGTCGCCCCTTTCCGCAACCTCCCGCTGCCCTGTCGTTGCCGACATACATGGGGGAAGTACAGCTCCCTTGATCTTCTTCGCCATCGTCGTGCTGCCGTTGATCGCTATCTTCACCTCAACCTCCTGCCACCCAGGTGCTGCGCTGCCCACTGCTGGTGCAACCGAAGCTAAAATACATGGGATGAGGGAGAGAGAGGGGTAAAGGAGAGAGAGGAGGATGACATGTGGGCCCCACACGCTGACTCAGCTGATTGGACTAGGTCAATGATCCACATGAGTGAAAACCACCATCAAAACCACCGAGGGAATAATTTTGCATTAGTTTTAATAGTTAAAAGGTCAACATATCTGATATTACGGTTGAGGGATACAAATTAGATTACACCTGAAGAGGGAGTCCAAGTGAACCTATTTCTATCGTATTTACACCGTGGAAGGCGACTAGTTGGGCCAAATTTGCCGAAGCCCAGCTACACCGCGACGCAGTGTGGGAGCAGTGAAGTGACGGGGACTGTGGACAAAAAAGTCTACTTGACCTCCCTTAACTATGGTCGAGTATTATTTGTGTCCTTCGAACGTAAAATCAGGCATTGAGTGTCTGCTAACTTTTAAAAGCAGGATAAATTAAATCTCTCTGTAGTATCCTATATCCTATATAATTATACAATTGATCTTCGCTTAATGTAGTTAATGCCAATTTCCTGTCCTCTCCTGCAGCCACGTCATCACATTTATTTTCAGCTGTTGGATTTGCTTTGAAAGGCTCAGATTTCGTCTAAAATATCTGTCAGCTCTTTTCAGCACAAACACTGAACGGACCTATACATGTGCGTGTGGGTTCAAACTTCAATTAAGCCAATCAGCCCGTAGCACTCAGGCCCATCCAAAGATCAAGCGTAACCCAGCCATTGCAACAGTCATTCGTCTTTGCCACGCGAGTACGTGATGCTCGCCTGAGGCCACCGACCCGCCCCATCAACTGGCGACCGTTTTCCCGGCCATCAAAGCCACTAATTTGAGCAATTGCGCACCATAGATACAGTAAGTCCTCCTTTAATCAGAGTAGGTCAGTGGACAACATTGGTGGATTTATACTCCATAATCTACGATGTGCATCTCTTCCTAGCTAGACGATGCCCTCGCTGCCTCCCTTGACTGCAGCCTAGAGTTAGGCTTTGTTCGGCATGATGGGTTCGAAACGCGTACAGTGATGGGTTCGGAACACGTACAATGCCGCATGGGTTCGAAACGCGCACAGTGATGGGTTCGGAACACGCACAATGCCGCACACAATGCCGCACAGTGTTTTTCCTCCCGCGCACGCTTTTCAAACTACTACATGGTGAACTTTTTTGCAAAAAGTTTCTATACAAAAGTTGCTTAAAAAAATCAAATTAATCCATTTTTGAAAAAAAAATTAGCTAATACTTAATTAATCACGCGCTAATGACCGCTCCGTTTTCCGTATTTACTGTGCGCGTTTGGAATTCACGCTGCCGAACAGACCCTAAGTTGACGCAGGAAAGCACCACATGGAGTCTCACCACCAAATTGCCATAATCTTTTTGCAGGAAAATTGCCATAATTTCAACCTGCCACGCTCCAACTGAAGTCTGAAGATCCACCCAAGAACAGGAACAGCAGGCCCTCTTCTTTTGCAAGTCTCTCTGTCCCTCAATCCAAGTGTTTGTTTATTAACAGGAACAGCAGGCCCTCTTCTTTTGCAAGTCTCTCTGTCCCTCAATCCAAGTGTGTTTATTCAATCTGCATGATTTATGCAGCTTTTTTGTTATTCATTTCCTTAATTGTTTATGTTTAGAGTATATTTGTCACACGATTGGGCAGACATCATAGAGTTCAACTTCCGCTCTCAACCCATGAACAATATAAGTCCGAAGCTTTTTTCGTAACTCTCGGAATTTCTTCGTAGTGGTTCCGCTCCATGCCTCATTTCATAGGTAAGCCCGGAGTGGCTTACGTAAAGTTGCCAAAGTACGATTAACCTCTGAATTTGAAATCACTGTACCTGGTATTGGCCATATCTTGCGGTGTTATTGCTGTTGGCATTGTTATCAATCGTGTGGTGTATGCAAATTGAGGTTGTCATGTTGTTTGATTTCTTCAGAGGTTGCAGATTCAACTTACTAGCAAGCATGGATGTGTTGATGTAGAATCATGCCGTCACACCTTGAACATGTTATATGCAACCTGCAGTGGCACCCGGAGATGCGCCGCCACGGGGAGTGGTAGATGCCGCCAAACGAACACCTAGGAGGGACCCCGTCAGTGTGAACACACGTTGGTTTGTCCTAGGCTCGGTAGGCCAGCTAGGACGTCCTCTATCGCTGTAGAGACGATACACGACAAACAATTGGGAGATTGTAGGAGAATAGACTTTAGGATAGGTAGCACGAAGGAGAAAAATGTAGAATATAGAGGGATTGGGTAACAAATTGATTTTGACGATTGATTAGTTGTTATTTCAATCGGCTTTAGCCCCCTTATATTTATTTCTCAAGCCCAAGCAAGAAAACTCGGAATCGGACTCTACCGGTTTGATTAGCCACATGCCGCCGGCTAGACTGGCCCCCTGCTAGCGGTTTGACCGACCCTGTGGCAGCGGTCAGACCGGCCTTGCATGGTAAGCCTGGGTCCTTTTCAAATTTAGCCATGTTTTCCTACTCTTACTCTAGGTGTCAAATTTTGATGCTAACACATGCCTCCTTGCCTTTTTTGTGAACTTGTGAACCGAAAAGCACTAAGCACGGGGTTATCTAAGGACATTATCCACTAATACCAGCCATACATGTCTCTAAGGCTTATAGGTACAAGAATATTACGAGAGGCCCCCTCTTGTTCAGATTGTGTTTTGCTTTGCTTTGGCCTCCACTCTTGCCTCACCACTTTTTTCCGTTGATTCCCTTGTAACTGATTCTTTTCTCTCAATCGGCTATAAGAAGAGCATAATTGATTACTCAAAACCGATGTTTGTAGCAATGCCCATAATGGATAATAATACGGTATATAAGTACACATCATCCATGTACCGTTGAAGCTTCACAGCGCATACCAAGGGTAATACTATGAAGAAGGAGAAGTAGGTTGTCAGTGGTCCGTCCTCGCTCATCTCCCACCTTGCTTGGTAGGTGAACTTGATCTCTTCAGTCGCTTGACATCTTTTGGAATCTCCGGCTTGTTATCTTGCCCCTCGAGCATTAATGTCTTCAAAGTGATCTTCTCTATGTCACCGGGGATCTTCTACTCTTGGAATTCAATGGTATGTATAGGAAAAGGTGACTTATCTACTTGCATCTTTGTAAATGCCAATCGTCCTTCATTAATGGCCGATTGAACTTGTCTACGAAATACATTGCAATCATTGGTGGCATGAGAATAAGAGTTTTGCCACTAACAATATGCTCGCCGCTTTAATTCCTCAAATGATGGTATGACATGGCCTTGTGACAATTTGATTTGTTTGTTCTTTAACAAATACTCAAAGATTGTATCACATTTGGCCACATCAAATGTGAACTTTACTTCCTCTTGCCAATTCTTGTGTCCAACCGGCTTAAGAGTAGAGCAAATGGATGGTTTGGATGTAGGGGACCAAGCCTATGTAGTTGTGTATACATCGGCCGTCTCATCGTTTGACGATTTGAGCGCGAGACTGTGTGTGACACGCGGGACATTGGCGTCCATGCCACGTCCATCCTATCACGGAATCGGGTCGAGCAGGCGCGCATCGCACGGGAGGAGCATGGGTGTGGCGACGCCTCGGCGGCTTGCTAGGGTTTGGCGGCGGCACGGCGTCCTCCAGCGGTAGCGAGACACGACGGCGGGACGGACTCTGGTGGCGAGCTTGCCAGCAGCACGGATGACCCGGGCTCTGGCGGATCGGCGACGACGACCGATCGACGGTGGTCGGGTGCGACGGAGAAGGAAGGGGTTCGAGCTGGGGCGAGTGCTGGCTTGGCTTGCGGCTTAACAGCTTGCAAGGCTAGCTCGGCCGCGTGGGCTGCCGGGTTGGGCCGGCATGGTGGGCCGGCATGAAGGGAAAGGACAAGGGAGAAGGAAGGAGTCGAGGGATGTGATTTGGACTTTAGGTTTTAAGAAGAGAAATAGGGTTTGGGTTTGGATGGGCTAGGCTATGCCCACGGGGAGCAAAAATTAGACTTTTGCTGAAAAGCTAGTAAATTAGTTTCTAAAAGCATTTAGTTTCACAAAGAAGGTTTTAGAAAATAAATTATTAGTTTTCTTTCATTTCTAAAATAATTGTTCAAAGGAATATCAATTCATAGAAAGGGGTGTTTAGGAAAATAATTAACATTTGTTTTTATTTGCAAAATTATCTTAAATTATATTATTTCATAATCATGGTTCTTTAATAATATTATTTTTATCCATAATTGACTTTAGAAATTGAATTAAATTCCCATTTTTTATTATTTTGGCATTAGCACAACACGAAGAGGGAAAAGAAAATCCAATGAATACTAGCATGAGGAAATTTACAAAAAGATTTTTGATTAATCCAAATTTTGTTTCCATATTTTAAATTCAAATTTTTCGAGGTGTTACAAACCTATCCTCCTTAAAATAATATCATCCTCGGGATTAGTTACGGGTTAGAAAAAGGGGGTGGGGTAACTTCCTTCTAGGACAAGCTTCACTAGGTTCAAACTTGCAAGTGGGAAGGGGCCCCGGTTTCTCTCCTTTTTGTGCCTCTTTTTGAGGAGGATACGGTGCGGCGAGTGGAGAGGTGAGTGGAGGCAGTGTAGCTTGGTGAGGGAAGAAATGGAGCGGAGGGCCGGCTTTGGGGATGGCGGCGACGACGACGAGCAGGGGGCTGGTGGCCGTGGTGCTGGAGGCGGTGCGAAGCGAGGTGCTGCCGGCGGGGGCATAGTTCGTTGGTGGTTAGGGCCGGTGGTTGTGAAGCCTGAGGTGTAGTGGTTAGCTCCTTCGTCGGCGCAGGTGGCGGGCGGTGCTATCGACGGCAGGGGCGTTGGGTCGGTGGTGTTGGGGTGCTCTGGCTGAGGGGGAGCTCTCTTGGTGGGGATGGCCACTGTTTTGTGCCGGGTGTGGGCGGGTATGTGGTTCATCGGAGCAGCTACTTGTGCTATCTTAGCCTAGGTGGTGTACCCGGTGGTTCTTCTCTGGGAACGATGGTGTGATCTGATAGAGGACAACCACTCCGATTACTTGTGCGAGGCGGTTTGTCTCCTCATTATATTGGCACCCATTGTGTTCCTTTCTTTCATGGGAGCGTTATAGATTAGGTAGTTGATGCTATGGTTGTTAGATCCTGGCGTGTATCGCTTATGTACTGACCTTCATGGTCCCTGTTCTTAGTCTTTTGCCTTTTGTGCCAGGAGTATGGTTGCCTTTGGTCTGTACTTGTGTTCGATTTGTATTGTCTATTGATGGGATGTGCCTTCTGGGTTAGAAAATAAATGGGGTAATTCCACTTCAAAAATTTCCCTCGCTCTCAAGCGAAAGTGTAAACAAAGATTTTCTAAAAAACGAAGGTTTTCAAAAGGAGGTTTCAAAGGATTCTTGATGAAACAAAGGAACATGATGTACTAGATTCAAAATGCAAGGGGGTTGGGTATGGAACAGGCGAAAAACATACCGATTAGGACGCCTTGATCATCTTGTGCTTCTTCAGCGTGAACGTGGTTCACACGTCCCCTGGTGATCGATGTCAGTGCCCTCATCTTCACCGAAGTCTATTGGGGTGCACGCGATGCAGCAAGTGTAGTTGTGCCACGAGCAGGCATTGTGCCAATTGGAAAAGGAATTGGTGTTATGTTCCGTGGTTGGGGGCACTAACGAGTGAAATGTCCCATAACTCCATAGTTGTAGCAGTTGAGATTGGTTCCTCCTGGTGCCAGGAGAATGAGAGCTGGGGTGTGATTTCTCGTTGTTGGGTGCGTTATAGATGTTGCAGGAGCGGCAGCAGCCACTGGAGAGCGAGTTGGTGACATGTACACGGGCTTCCAAATTGATCCTGTGGCACTCCTGGTCCTAACTCCCATTTGTTGCTTGTTCTCCAAGGCGGCAAACCTGCGCTTCCTATTGGTCTCCACTGTCACGTTGTCAGCTTCTAACCCTGAGGGCTTTGTCGATCACACTTTGAAAGCTGGTGTAGAATTGAATGAGCAAGGGCCCACGCTGAGAATCATTCAATCGTTCGAGGAACTTGTCGATCCTTTCTTCATCATCCAATATGTCCAAAGGGGCATAGCGTGCCAACTGAGTGAACTTGTTCAGGTATTCCTGCATGTTCATGTTACCCTGCTTGAGTGCTCTGAATAGACTGAACTCGTCTCTCTTCATCTTCATGATTGCTTTGGGCACAAAGGTTTTACGAAAGATTCCCATGAATTCTTCCCAACTGGGTCCTTTAGCTTCTTCCTCTAAGGATGCCTTATAGGATTCCCACCAGTCGCTACCTAGACCGTCTAGCTGACTTGGGGCAAACCTGACCTTGTCCTCATCCCTGGCATGAATGAGATCCATCTTTCTCTCAATCATTCGTAACCAGTCTTTAGCTTCAAGTGGTTCTTTAGCTTCGGAGAACACTGCTGGCTTGGTCCTTATGAACTCTCCATGGTTGGATCGGCTGTGGTTGGCTTGAGTTGCTTGGATGCCATGGATAGCTGCACCAGCTTGAGCAGGTAGTCCACCTTGAGCAATTTCTACCATCATCTGAATCATGTTCTGCAGTAGCCGATTTTGGGTAGCCATTATTTCAGCTATCGTCAGATGGTTAGCAGGGGTGGAGAGGGCGGTGTTTGTTCTCTTTCTCGAGCTGCACTAGATCCAGAAGCTCGGGTGTTCACCATCTTTAAGAGGAGGATAAGAATTTGAGCTTAGGAGGGTAGGCTACTCATTAGGGAGTTTTAATTGCTCATGTGATGTGTAGCATGTACTTTGTTTAACACAAGGGAGATGAGCAACTAGCACACAACAACACCCGAAGAGCAAGCTACTACACAACAAGAAGGGAATACACAAAAGATGAGACGCTGCTATGCTTATTGCGAAGACCCACAATAAGAGGCAGTTCATGCACAATTCAACGTCTACAACACACATCTAGTGGTCATTAGTTAGATTAATTAGCGGTTAGGGTGGCCCTAGTATAAAATCTATCTCTTCAACCTTAATCCTTATAGTCCATATAGGCGTATTTGAAAATCAGGAATGAATCAAGATTTATTAAAAGAAAATTTCAATAGCCCTTGAGAAGGGAGAGAAGTAAGAGGCTAGTGTTTTATCAAAATAGCTTTCGCAAATATAAGGCTTAACGATATTGGGCCTCAATTAGCAAAGCCTAGGTTTCAAGGGTAGGTGCAAGGGTCCTTAGGTCCTGTAGTCATCTAGCTCTGATACCAACCTTGTGGGCCCTAGGTTTTGTACACTGGAAACATCATGTGTTTACTGTACCATTCTTTGAATCAGTAGATGGTACTCACGTGGCAAAGTTGCATATCATATAGCTGACATCGTCATAAAGGTTTCGTAAGGCGGCGTGGGAGTTGGGGAGGCCTATGGAGGCACCTGAGCTTGGGTGCAACGGCGGTGGTCGTTGGGTGCTCGACATACTAGTGAAGCGGCGGCGGGGCAGTGAAGCTGAGGCTAGCGGTGAGCTCTAGGTGTATTGGGGGCTCCCGAAGCTCGCGCGAAGGTGGCCAGCGACTAAGAAGAGCGGCGGAGGTAGGGCTCGGAGCGGCCATGGGAGTGGCGGCTAGAGCCTGTTCTCCGGTGAAATTCGTCGGTGCAGAGGCGCAATCAGCCGGTCCATGGTTCCAGGGAGCATTACTGCCAAAATGGGGATCGATTCTGCCACTCGGCACGGGCGGGGATGGCCGCTACGGGCTCGGCCGTCGGTGGTCTCCACACGGATACGGTGGCGCACGCATGGCACTGACGACGGGGCTCAATCGATGGCGCACGGTGCGGGGATGGTTACGGGGTCTCTACAAATACCTACCGTCGAGAGGGCAGCGCTCGAAATCAGACACGGGTGGTGTAGCGACTCGCGGGTCCGAGCAGAGACGGTCGCTCCTAGGTGCGTGCATGTGCGGGTGGGTAGTGCATAGTGACATGCCAATTTTGGCAGTGTCGGCAATGGTGGCTGCTCAACACAAGAAAGGGGCGCGGGAGGGAGAGAGAAGAATGGCGGCTTTCTTTTCTCACCGGGCGGTAGCCGGGGAGCGGCACACCGTGGCGGTGGTGGCGGCAAAACGATGGGAGGCGAGGTACGGGTTGGATGATGTGACCGTAACTACTATTGATATAGCTATTGCTCACATCGTAGGTTAACCGGAAGATGTCAAAATCGAGCTGTCCAAGTTTTGGAATCCAATTCGGTCATCTACTACACTGCTGAGTTCAAATGGCCGCCAAATATGCATACGAGCTCCGTTTTGGGCCCATGAGTACTTAATGAAAAGCTCTTGGAGTCCTCTTTCCAATTGATCCAGCCTCATCTCCAAATTCCATATTAGTCATCCGCAATTTAATGGGCCTATGGGTTTGTAACTTTATCTGGGACCCCAGCACAAGTGGGGCCCATGTGGGGTGTGCCCCAATTTGGTGGAGCACGACCCTAGGGATCTCTTGGTCATCCTCCCACCCACTTAAATAGCTAGGTACCCCTTCAGGGTTTCTTGGGTTTTGTTTAGATTAAAGTTTAGCTTCGCTACTTTGTTGTGTAATCCTGTGATCGGTTAGATTGCCGGTTTGCTCGTTATGGAACCCAAATTTATCATTTGTATTCAATTCCTATATGCAATTTAGATTGCTTTTGTCTTGTTCTTGCTTGTTTCTCCGATTTGCTTGTAAGAATAAGGTTGATCTGCACCGGAAAGATCAACAACCCACGGGGAGGTGTATCAATCGCTAAGGCGCAACACAACAACATCTAGTACGGTTGTAGTTGGGTCGTCAACGTGTCTCTCAAATCATAGTTATCTTCAACTCACTGAAAGATCATGCCAATCAAAGCCATGAGCTTATCGAGTGGAGTTCAGGTTTTATCAAGTGGTATCAGAGTTTTCGTTGCTCGGTGAGTTTTTATCTATGTATAACCAGAAAATAGCCATAAAAAAGATTGCATCCATTATCTATCCATCTTTGTGCCACTGCATTGTTTTTTCAGTTTTTGCTTTATTGAGTTTTGCGCTACATCGTCGAGTCGTGTTGCTGGTCTTAGCATCTAGTCCGTTTAGAGTTTTGAGTTCTGGTCACGTCTAGTACCACCATCACCACCACCGCCACCATGTCTTTGTTGTCGTTGGGACCAACAAAAACGGAATCGTGTTGTCGCTAGAGTTCTATTTTTCTCATTTCGGGCATTTTTTGTTGGTCATTTTGGAGTTGTATAAATATTAGGGTTTATGGTGTGCTTGTGTTGTGCTTCTTTTGGTGCACATGAGGAAGTAGAAGGACGGGAGATAGCAGATTAGATTGACGGGAGATTAGATTAGATTGGTTTCTGTTTGGTGTGAAAAGAAATAGTAGATTGGATTGGTTTGAAAATCAGTTTCCCTTTTTATCCCATCTTGAGTCGGACTCCCATGGATGCCGATTCCCACTTCTCCACTTGAGTCCGAGTAGGAGTCACCCATGTTGCCGTGATGCCGTTCCCTTCCCACTTGTGTAACACCTTGGTAAAATTTTATTTTAGTGTCGGATTCAAGATCTGTATGCAAAAATGGAACCTATGGGGTGAGAGCATTCCATTTTTGTATAGTCCTAATTTTAGGGTTTAGACTTTTACATTTAAGTCCTTGTAATTTTATATTTGCATTTGAGTCCCTGTAATTTTACATTGAGGTTCTTAAGCTGGTTTTAGTTGAAAAAAATCAGAAAAAAGAAAAACAAAAGAGAAAAGACAGGAAGGTGCTTAAACAAAAGAAAAAAAGCCGCACTGAAAAAAAGAAAGAAAAGAGAAAATCAGTTATTATATTTGAGATTGCTTTTATATATCAGAGTTGTGCTTGAGTTGTTTCTAGTGTTATCTTGTGGTATCGTTTGTGTCTAGGCTCGTGTCTCTAGTACGTTCTAGCTTAGGACCAGTATAGTACTGACTTTGAACCATTATTCAACTTTGCATTCTCTTATTTGAGCATTTGCTATTCCTTTCCTACATATCTAAGCCTACCTAGAGCTTCACAGATCTGATTGCAACCGTACAGCAAGTGTTTGTCAAGGCATCGGTACATCCAACCTCCATTGGGATTGTAAGATCGAGATGTCGACTAGAGGGAGGGTGAATAGGCGATTTAAAAACTAAATGACACCTAATCAAAACTAACCTAAGTTGCTAGGCTTGGTGAGGGTTAAGTCTAACTAAGCAACTAAGTTATGTTTTGCAAACCAAGGGTGATAGTGGCTCAATTGTATCTCTAGGAAAGTAAATCACACTCCTATATCAAAGTTTAGCAATCCTAGGGTGATATGATCTCAAGTATGTCTCTAGGAATGTAAATTGCACAAAAGTAAATGCGACAATCAAATGAGACAAGGAGACAAGAGATTTTTCACCGAGGTTCGGAAACTTGCCGGTTTCCTACTCCCCGTTGAGGCGAGCCCAACTCCACCGCTCAACCACGAAGCCACCGCATGCCCCCTTCGTCAAGGGGTGGGCAAGGCGGGAGCCGGCCCACGGAGAGGACTACCCAAGCCTCAATCACTCGGGGTAGTTCTTCCTTCACTCCGAAGGTGGTGAACTCCAAACCACTCACAAACCGGCACCGGGCCTCCTCCACAATCTTCTCGGAGAGGTTATCGGGCAACTCCTCCACAAGCCGTCTAGGAGGCGGCAACCTCCAAAAGTAACAAGCAATGACGCGGCTCGAAGATGATCAAGTGCCACACTAGCTCTACAATGGAAGCAAATGCACTTGACTCTTGGCTAGAACAACCTCAATCACTACAATGGATGAACACTAAACTCAAATGTACGTGAGAGAGGTGAAAGGAGTGTATGCAATTGAATTGGGTGCCAAGAGAGTCCCCTTGCTGCTAGTGGGGAAGTATTTATACTCCCACCCACCAAAACTAGCCGTTGGAGACGAAATCCACCAACTCTGTGTATTGCCGGTCAGACCGCAGTTGTGTGGCCGGTCAGACCGGACTACTTCGCAACAGCTGGAAAACTAGCCCTTGAACTGCATTAAATGCACTGGGACCACATGGCCGGTCAGACCGGAGGCCAAACTGCCGGTCAGACCGCCTGCGGCTCGGTCAGACTGCCATCGGCTCGGTCTGACCGATTACGGCTCTGGCGGCTCTGGATCGCCAGGCCAGAGGCGGCCATCCAGCCTCCAGCCGTCCGGTCAGACCGGCGGCAAGTGGCCGGTCAGACCGCCAAGAAGGGCCGGTCAGACCGGCTAGTGTGCCACGGTCAGACCGGCGCAAAGGCCCGGTCAGACCGTAGAGAGCACTCCGGTCAAACCGCCCAGGGTCAGTCAACAGGAGAGAATTCAAGAGCAAACCAAGACTTAAGTGCAAATGACCTAATGTGGCATTTTGATCATCTCTTTGCTAGATCCTTACCCCTCTTAACAGTACGACAAAGCTATAAATAAACTAGCACAATTTTGATCGCCCAACGCCTCGATCAATTTAAAATGAAAACACTAGTTTACCATCTTCTCTTCTTTTTTGCTTTGCGCCGTCAATTTTAATCCATCGATAATCATTCATGCGCACACATGATGTGAATCTAACTTAAAATATATAGCTCAAAGACAACGGTTAGTCCACAATTAGTGCTTGTCATTAATTACCAAAATTAACTACAGGGGCCTAGATGCTTCAATCTCCCCCTTTTTGGTAATTGATGACAAACACCACAAATATATATAATCAAACATAGAACACAAGGACATCTTGCAATGAAATGAAATTGCTCCCCCTAGACATGTGCATATCAATCACGAATAACAATTATGGAACAATTGCACTCTCATTCACATTTCAACAAAGCACAAACACATATGGAACATACAATGTGAACTTCACATATGGATCAACCAATTTGCATAAGATGGTCACAAAAATATCAAACTCACATCCACCATCCATCATAGCACAAGTTCATCTATAAATTATAAGCATCCAACTAACAATAGTTCATCCATAGAGGGCTCACAAATAAACATAGGCTATTACAAGACCACGAAGGGTCCAAATCTCACAAGAGTTAAACAAAACGATAAAAACACGCAAGATAGAGTAATAGCCCATACCCATACATAATATAGCCCAACCATCTTAGCCTACTAGATAGAAGGTAACTAACCTCACTACTACTAGTCCCATCCCGAAGATAAAAGAAAACAGCCTAGAAGACGTTCTTCTCCCCCTTTTGGCATCAAGGACCAAAAATCTTCACTCTTGAGGTGGCGGAGGAGGACGGGAGATAGGATAGTGAGATGGACCGGAGGGACCACAGCGTCGAGAGAATACATAGGCATGAGAGTTCTCCAAAGTAGTCATACGCCGGTCCAAAGTAGTCATGTGCTGGGATATCCTACCAACCTCAGATCTTATGCCCCTCACATCCTCATACATGGCCTCATGCCCGGTAGATAATCTCTGAATGCTGTCACTTAGGGTATTGATGGCCCCAAGCACCGGGTTGAAGTAGTCCTGTGGAGGCATCCCAAAATATGCATATGAAGGAGTGAAGTATTCATCGATACCTTGAGAAGGAGGAGGAGGTGGAGGGGGTGCTGAGCTCGAGCTTGCTCCATGATGAAATATAGGTTGCCTCATCCTAGGAGCACGGGGGGTACCAAGCTGAAGATGAGGCTTGTACTGCTTGTGCTCCTTAAGATTGTTCCCGGCACTCCCAAGCTTATCTTGAATCAATCTCATGATGTAGGGCGCATAGTAGATACCTTGACCAAAAGTGCCCTTGGATATAGCAATCTCTTGCATCATGAGATTTACCACATTAAGCTGACGACCCTGAAGGATGGCATCAATCACATGCCAAGCCACCCCCCTGATTTCATTATTATTTCCACACCGAGGGAGGATGGTGACTCTCACAATTCTGTTCACAACATTGGGGATAGTCATCAACCCTGCAACTTTCCCATAAGAGTGCTGCCCTCCATCTTCATAGAACTGTGCTAGGTCATCAATGGAGAACGGGTTGTGGGCGTGCTCCTCATGTAGATCATCCCCAAAATCAAACCGGATGCTGAGCAACCTCCGAAACTGCCTCCTAGAGATGATGCACTGGAGAGTATTTGACATCCACTTCATCTCTGAATAATCCCCAGCAACCCATACTGTAGCATAGAACTGGCGAAATAGGTCTTCATCATAGTCTTGCTTGAGAGTAGCAATACGGTCAATGCCAACAACCTTGAATAGATCTTGCAAGTTCTCAAACTCTGGTGTTTCATTTATGCTCCTCCAAGAAATCCACTTATGTTCAGCAAAGGCCTTTCTTCTGTAAACCTGCTCATACACAGTCTTCTGGAAAGCTGTGTGAAAGCGAGGATCTGTGGTGCTCTAGGCCTCTTGAACTGATCATAATGTCACAATATTGTGTATTGAGTGGGATTCCTAATGTTCAGCACAAACTGGATGGAGGGATCTATCTCCATGTCATCTCCACTTCTTTCCTCTTCACTCTCACTAAAAACTCCATCTCCACTTTCCTCTACCTCTTCCGGCTGTTCTTCGTCCACTTCTTGCTCTTCTTCTTCACTTTGAGCATATTGTTCTTCACTAGACTCCTTATGCTCACTCTCTGATTCTTGCACTTGAGCTTGACGGCCATGGCGGGTGCGAGGAGGCATCTCTGAATCCAAAAGGGCAAAGAATAGGATATTAGCAACTATTTAGAGAGCACTTGAATATGTGAAAGAAGAGGTGTTCACTGCCTGTCATGGGCGGTCAGACCGCTGGACGATGGCCGGTCAGACCGACGGCATCAGGACGGTCAGACTGACGGCATCAGGCCGGTCAGACCGCCGATGGCAGGGAGCTCAAACACCCAAACTTTCCACAAACACAAAGTGAATCAAAAACATGCTAGGACCAATGTTTGCACAAGACAATGAGCAAGAACAACAAAGGATAGGTCTATTTCATCAAAAAATTGACATAGAGGGAGGAACTACCCTTAACCCTAGAGATTGAAATAGACCGATTTGATGTGCACAAGATGGAAAGAGAGTGATTACCGGTTGAAAGGAGTTGAATTACACCAAGAAGCTACCCTCTATTGGTGCAAATCGAAGACACCTCTTCCTTCACCTAGGGTTCCATGCCATGGATCACAAAGTCAACAAAAACGCGAAGTAATCCATGGAATAGAGAGAGGAAGCGGAGGAGAATCACTTACGGTGTAACCGGAGTGATTTTGACAGTTGAACCGGAGGGATTTGGTGGGGAGAAGTGGCTAGGGCTTGAGGGGAGAGAGAGAGAGCTCTATTTCGGGTAGGAGAAGTGAGGGGATGAGAAGGAGAGAGAAGGGGTCAGGTAGAAGAAGAAAGGGGTAAAAACCCTGGGCCCACCTGACAGGCCGGTCAGATCGGCGGCTAGAAGTCGGTCAGACCGCCTCACCTGGCTGATCAGACCGCGCATATAGCACCGGTCAGACCGCCAGGCCCCCTGCCGGCTGTGCACAACCCTTGCACAAGCTGGCAACCCCCACACAATAAAATCCAATAAAATTTTAATTTTTGGAGCAATTTTGAAATATATGAGTTGGAATATTGCTAACCATGCATAATAATTGAGAATTATGATGATTTGCAACTTAACTCACTTAAGTGCTAGGAGGTGACCTTTTATGGTCTATAGGGGTTTTTGGGCGAATTTGATTTTCAAACAACTTTTGAAATATTTGGTTTTTGAAATAGGTTTGCATACCAAAACATTTCAAATCCTCCTCTCTACCAACTTTGTTTTGAAACTTTTCTCAAATTCCTTCTCAATCTCATTTTGGGGATAAATTTCATTTTGGCCAAAAGTAAGAATTTAGTTTTTTCAAAAGAGGGCCAAAAGGGCATTTTCATTCAAAAATCATTTTCCTTGCAATGTGAAGCTTGGAAAACATATAGGGAACATTTTCAAACATTTTCCAAGAGATAATTTTCAAATTACATTTATTTTGTAAAAGTTTTGACTTATGTTGACTTGGACATTTTGAAAGCACTACTAGCACTTGTAGTTGATTTGCTCACACATAAAAGGAAGTAGAGCACATGCAAGAGTGCAAAACTCCCCCTTAATGTGACATGCTCCATTTTTGCAAAGAAGAACCAAATGGCAATAAATCCAAAGCATAAGAGCAAATGAGAGCAAATATACAATATGAATAAGAAGCAACCATGGTGCACAATGTCAAGCCATATTAGAGAAGTCTATGACATTTAACTCATTCCTCAATTTGCAAAAGCGGGTTTCATCAAGAGGCTTGGTAAAGATGTCGGCTAGTTGATCCTCGGTTCTTATGTGGCTAATGGCTATGTCACCCTTGGCAACATGGTCTCTTAGGAAGTGGTGGCGAATGTCAATATGCTTGGTTCTAGAGTGTTGGACCGGGTTGTTTGCTATCTTTATGGCACTATCATTGTCACATAGGAGTGGGGTTTTGATGAAAGTAATGCCATAGTCCAACATGGTTTGTTTCATCCAAAGCAATTGGGCACAACGACTACCCGCCGAAACATATTCCGCCTCGGCGGTAGAGAGGGCTACGGAGTTTTGTTTCTTGGATGACCATGACACAAGGGATCTACCAAGTAATTGGCAACTACCGGATGTACTCTTTCTATCCACTTTGCAACCGGCATAATCCGAATTAGAATAGCCAACTAGCTTGAACTTAGCACCTTTTGGGTACCACAAGCCAATAGTTGAGGAATGCTTTAAATATCTAAGAATCCTTTTCACGGCCACTAAGTGACACTCCTTGGGGGTGGCTTGAAACCGTGCACACATGCAAACACTAAACATGATATCCGGCCTAGATGTGGTAAGGTAAAGCAAGCTACCAATCATAGAGCGATAAAGCTTTAAATCTACCGGTTTACCTTCCTCATCAAGGTCGAGATGCTCGTTGGTTGCCATAGGTGTCTTGATGGGCTTCGCATCCTCCAAGCCAAACCTCTTGAGTAGATCCTTGATGTACTTGGTTTGGCTCACGAACGTCCCATCCTTGAGTTGCTTGATTTGAAGTCCAAGGAAGAAGCTCAACTCTCCAATCATGGACATCTCAAATTCCCTAGACATCATATCACCAAATTCCTTGCAAAATACCTCATTAGTAGAACCGAATATGATGTCATCAACATAAATTTGACACACAAAGAAATCATCACCAATGATTTTAGTGAAAAGAGTTGTGTCAACTTTACCAATTTTGAAACCCTTTGACAAAAGAAAATCTCTGAATCTTTTATACCAAGCTCTAGGAGCTTGTTTCAAGCCATAGAGAGCTTTTGAGAGTTTGTAAACATGGTTAGGATTTTTAGGATCATCAAAACCGGGTGGTTGCTCAACAAAGACAAGTTCGGCAATTTCACCATTTAGGAAAGCACTTTTCACATCCATTTGAAAAAGTTTTATATCAAAGCAAGATGCAAATGCAAGTAGAATGCGAATGGCTTCAAGCCTTGCCACGGGGGCAAAGGTTTCACCAAAGTCCAATCCTTCAACTTGTGTGAAACCTTGAGCCACCAATCTTGCTTTGTTCCTTACCACCAACCCGTTCTCATCTTGCTTGTTCCTAAAAACCCACTTTGTCCCTATGACATTGTGGTCTCTAGGTATTTCAACCAAAGTCCACACCTTGTTTCTTGCAAAGTTGTTGAGCTCTTCATGCATAGCATTTATCCAATCCGAATCACCAAGAGCTTCATCTACATGTTTTGGCTCAAGACAAGAAACAAAAGAGTAATGCTCACAAATCGAAGTGACACAAGATCGAGTTTGAACACCCTTACTAATGTCACCCAAAACTTGATCAATTGGGTGATCCTTGGAGAGAGCATTATGAATTCTTGGCGGCAAATGTGCATCTTGTGCCTTGTCCTCCTCCACGTCAACTTGAGCTTGGCTTGGCATAGCGGAAGTAGTTTCCTCAACTTGAGTGGAGGTGGAAGGTTTGTCTTTCACTTCAACGGGCTTGATGTCTCTAATAGACATGTTCTTCATTGCCCTCATCAAGCCCTCATCATCTACATCATCCAAATTCTCGTGCCCCTCTTGGGAGCCATTAGTTTCATCAAATTGAACATCGGTGGTTTCTTCCACAGTACCTTTGTTCTTGTTGTAGACCCGGTATGCCTTGCTATTGGAGGCATAACCTAGAAGAAAACCTTCATCACACCGACTTTCAAATTTGGTTAGTCTAACACCCTTTCGATAAATATAGCACTTGCAACCAAAAATTCAAAAATAGGCAATATTTGGCTTCCTCCCAACAATTAGCTCATAGGAAGTCTTTTTCAAGAGACGATGCAAATAAAGCCTATTGGTTGCATGGCAAGCGGTGTTTATGGCTTCCGCCCAAAAAGATTCGGAAACACCATATTCATCAAGCATAGTCCTTGCCATCTCAATCAATGTACGATTTTTCCTCTCCACTACACCATTTTGTTGAGGTGAGTAGGTAGCGGAAAGCTCGTGCTTAATACCAAGATCATCACAATAGTCCTCAATATTAGTATTTTTAAACTCGGAACCATTATCACTTCTAATTTTCACAAGAGTGCAATTAAATTCATTTTGGGCCATTTTTGCAAACTTTTTGAAAAGCTCGGCAACAATAGACTTGTCATGCAAAAAGAACACCCAAGTATAGCGAGAATAATCATCAACAATCACAAGACAATGACTATTACCACCAATGCTCTTATAGGTTGTTGGGCCAAACAAATCCATATGTAAAAGCTCCAATGGTCTAGATGTGGACATGATGCTTTTGGAAGGATGAGAGCATGCAACTTGCTTGCCGGCTTGACAAGCACTACAAAGTTTGTCCTTCTCAAACTTCACATCTTTCAAGCCCACAACTAGATCACGTTTTGAAAGTTTGCTCAATTGATTCAAGCCAACATGAGCTAGCCTCCTATGCCAAAGCCAACCCAATGAAGTTTTTGCAACTAAACAAGTTTTCAAATTTGCTTCACTAGAATTGAAATCAACCAAATAAAGATTTCCATATCTAAAACCTTTGAAAACACAAGACTTGTCATGAAGACTAGAAACAATAACCTCTTGCGGAAAGAAAACACATGACAAGCCAAGATCACAAATTTGAGCAACCGAAAGCAAATTGAAATTTAGAGATTCAACAAGAGAAACATTCTCAATTAACAAATCATTTGAGATAGCAATTTTACCTAACCCAATTACCTTTCCTTTGCTATTGTCTCCAAATGTCACTTTCTCTTGTTCTTTCCCTCCTACTTCAAATGTGGTGAACATAGCCCTATCACCGGTCATGTGTTGAGTGCATCCACTATCAAGCACCCAATGGCTCCCACCGATGCGGTAGTTCACCTACAAAAGAAGATCAAGCTCTTTTAGGTACCCAAACTTGTTTGGGTCCTTGGAGGTTAGAAACCAAAGCTTTGGGCATCCAAATGACATTCTTTTTACCACCAAGTATATGGGAACCCACATATCTAGCAACAATACTACCATCATGAGCCTTTTTAAGCATATAATGAGAATCAAACATGCATGTCTTAGAAGGCTTACCACCGGGGCAATCATCCACCAAATGCCCAACCTCACGACACTTGGAGCAATACTTACCATTGCTCTTGACAAAATGAGTGGCACGATGAGAAGGTTTCTTACCCTTCTTTGGAATGAATCCAAGTCCCTCCTTATTAAGTATGCACTGTTGCTCACTCAAAATCTTGTCAAGAGTGTTCTTACCCTTGAAGCACTTCTCCAAATTCTTGTTGAGCTTGGCCACTTGCTCTTTAAGCTCATTGTTCTCAACAACAAGTGAGGCATCACAAATAGAATCACAAGAGCTAGAGCTAGACATATCCATAAGATCATCACAAGAGGTAGAGATGCTAGATGATGTAACATGAGCAATATGGCAAGTAGCACTATCATCAAGCAAATCACAAGATATGCCAACATCAATGTGAGCTCCATGTTGAGTAGTGGAAAGGAGGTTGTCATGAGCTTCCTTAAGCTTCTCATGAGAAATAGTGAGTCTCTTATGAGAGGTCTTTAGCTCCTCATACAAGACTTCTAAAGAAGCATGATCCTTCTTTAGGGCCTTGAACTTGGCAATCTCCTTTTCACTATAAGCATAGAGCTCATCAAACATACTCACAAGCTCATCATAGGAAACATCATCACAATCATCATCACTCTCACTATTACTAAGAGATGTTACCTTAGAAGAGCTCTTTGCCATGAGACAAAGTGGAGCGAAGAGTGATGGAGCCTCCTTGATGGCAACAACGGCCATCTTCTTCTTCTTGGAGCTTGCATCATCACAACCTCCTTCCTCGGACCCGGATGAGGCGGAGCTCTCCTCATTTGAGTCCCATTCCCCGATGAAGACCTCAATTTTCTTTCCTTCTTTCTTGAGCTTCTTCGTGAACTTGTAGCCTCCACTCTTCTTCTTGGATGACTTGTCTCCATCATCATCCTTGGAAGGGCACTTGGAAGCAAAGTGTCCCTTCTCACCACACTCAAAGCACCTCAAGTTGGAGAGAGTCTTGTTGGGTCTTCTATTTCTTCTCCTATTTGAGTTGGAGCCCCTTTCTCTCTCCTTTCTCCTTCCCAAGAGATCATTGAACCTTCTAGCAAGAAGGGCAATCTCTTCCTCTAAGTCCTCATTTGCTTCATTCATCTTGCCTTTGCCCTTGTCTTCAACTTCGGCTTAGAGAGCAATGCACTTCTTGGATGGTGAGGCTTCCTCCATCTCCTTCTTCAACTTGTACATGTCATTGGTGTTGATCTTCCCCAAGAGGCTTGCAGGTGTCATCCTTGATATGTCGGAATTGATGAGCATGGTGACAAGGGTCTCATACTTCTCTGGTAGAGCCCTAAGCATCTTTTGGGCAACCTCAAGATCGGAGTAGTTTGCCCTAAGCCCCTTGAGATCATTCACAATGACATTGAGCCTCCCATACATGTCATTCACACTCTCATGAGGCAACATGGAGAATGTCTCATATTGGATCTTGAGGAAATGAAACTTGACATCCTTGTACTCGCTTGTGCCCTCATGGATCTCCGCCAACTTGTTCCAAATCTCATATGCGGTCTCAAGGTTGCTCACTCTATTGAACTCCTCTTGGCTCAAAGAGTTGAACAAAGCATTCATGGCTTGGGCATTGAGTTAGAGGTTGCGGTGATCAATCTCCGTCAAGGGCGTGCCGGTGATAGCAAAGCCTACATCCACAATACTCCAAATATGGAAGCTCATAGCTTTGAGATGAGTAGACATTTTAATTTTCCAAGTGGAGTAGTTTGTGCCATTAAACATGGGAGCCTTCCCTACATGGTTCACCTCGTTCGACATCTTCTCTCTAGGCGGTGAAGCCCAATCAAGAGAGACCAAGCTCTGATACCACTTGTAAGATCGAGATGTCAACTAGAGGGGGGGTGAATAGGCGATTTAAAAACTAAATGACACCTAATCAAAACTAACCTAAGTTGCTAGGCTTGGTGACGGTTAAGTCTAACTAAGCAACTAAGTTATGTTTTGCAAACCAAGGGTGATAGTGACTCAATTGTATCTCTAGGAAAGTAAATCACACTCCTATGTCAAAATTTAGCAATCCTAGGGTGATATGATCTCAAGTATGTCTCTAGGAATGTAAATTGCACAAAAGTAAATGCGACAATCAAATGAGACAAGGAGACAAGAGATTTTTCACTGAGGTTCGGAAACTTGCCGGTTTCCTACTCCCCGTTGAGGCGAGCCCAACTCCACCGCTCAACCACAAAGCCACCGCATGCCCCCTTCGTCAAGGGGTGGGCAAGGCGGGAGCCGGCCCACGGAGAGGACTACCCAAGCCTCGATCACTCGGGGTAGTTCTTCCTTCACTCCGAAGGTGGTGAACTCCAAACCACTCACAAACCGGCACGGGCCTCCTCCACAATCTTCTCGGAGAGGTCACCGGGCAATTCCTCCGCAAGCCGTCTAGGAGGCGGCAACCTCCAAGTGTAACAAGTAATGACGCGGCTCGGAGATGATCAAGTGCCACACTAGCTCTACAATGGAAGCAAATGCATTTGACTCTTGGCTAAAATAACCTCAATCACTACAATGGATGAACACTAAGCTCAAATGTATGTGAGAGAGGTGAAAGGAGTGTATGCAATTGAATTGGGTGCCAAGAGAGTCCCCTTACTGCTGGTGGGGAAGTATTTATACTCCCACCCACCAAAACTAGCCGTTGGGGACGAAATCCACCAACTCTGTGTATTGCCGGTCAGACCGTAGTTGTGTGGCCGGTCAGACCGGACTACTTCGCAACGGCTGGAAAACTAACCGTTGAACTGCATTAAATGCACTGGGACCACATGGCCGGTCAGACCGGAGGCCAAACTGCCGGTCAGACCGCCTGTGGCTCGGTCAGACTGACATCGGCTCGGTCTGACCGATTACGGCTCTGGCGGCTCTGGATCGCCAGGCCAGAGGCGGCCATCCAGCCTCTAGCCGTCCGGTCAGACCGGCGGCAAGTGGCCGGTCAGACCGCCAAGAAGGGCCGGTCAGACCGGCTAGTGTGCCACGGTCAGACCGGCGCAAAGGCCCGGTCAGACCGTAGAGAGCACTCCGGTCAAACCACCCAGGGTCAGTCAACAGGAGAGAATTCAAGAGCAAACCAAGACTTAAGTGCAAATGACCTAATGTGGCATTTTGATCATCTCTTTGCTAGATCCTTACCCCTCTTAACAGTACGGCAAAGCTATAAATAAACTAGCACAATTTTGATCGCCCAACGCCTCGATCAATTTAAAATGAAAACACTAGTTTACCGTCTTCTCTTCTTTTTGCTTTGCGCCGTCAATTTTAATCCATCGATAATCATCCATGCGCACACATGATGTGAATCTAACTTAAAATATATAGCTCAAAGACAACGGTTAGTCCACAATTAGTGCTTGTCATTAATTACCAAAATTTACTACGGGGGCCTAGATGCTTCAGGGGTGCTTGGTTCAGTCGGTGTATGTCACCATTCTGCTGCATTGGTAAGAACTTGTAAGAGCTTGATTAAAAGCTTGAGTGTGTGTGAAATTTGAGCTTGCACTATCTAATAGTTGATAGGAACGTGCATATTCTTGTGTGTATGTCTTGTTTGCTACTAACCATGGCAGGATTGTGTAAAAGGATACAAGATGGTTATGATCAACATCAACTTCTTCACCTTCGATGAGATATAATAACTTTTCCACGTGATGTATATGTGGTACCCAAATATAATTTTTCACGAGTCGAATCTAAGTTGCCATTCTACAATGGTAACTATGATTCTGTTGCTTATATTGATTCGGAGCTAGCAGTAGATAATGAATTTGATAAAAATGAATTTTTCGATGCTCAAATTATTAAGGTTGCTAGTAATAAGTTGACCTCTTTTGCATTATTTTGATGGAGTCATGTTAGTAATAAACCTAAAACTTGGGATGAATGCAAAACCATGATGAGAAAGCGTTTTGTGAGTTCTTATTACAAATGCAGTCTTTGTGAGAAACTATAACATTTGAAACAAGGTGATAGAACTATAAGAAAGTACATCTATGAATTTAAAGTTTGTATAATTTACAGTGGTTTAAAAGAATGCAATGAGAACGCAATGTGTAGATTTTTCAAGGGGCTTAGTTATGATGTTCAGGTTATGCTTGCTAATGTGACATATAATCATATTGGACACCTATTCATGCTTGCATTGAGAATCAAATTTTACAAGATTTTATATCAAATGTGAGAAAACATGAACAATGTGATTTATCTCCTATTTTTGAATGTCTTATATCCTTGTGCAATGATGATGTGCAAACATGGGAGGAGGAATCTTTTGTGTCTCATGTTACTAACGTTTTGCAGGGAGTTCAGAACATTGAACAAAAGGAAGAGAATGATGTTCTTGAGAAGAAAAAGGAGAAGCATGAAACACCTACGATGTCTGAAGAAAGTTCACAAGATAAATTAAATGATGATGAAATAAATGAAGGTGAGTATTCTCAAGCTGAGCTATACTTGTCCATTTGTCATGTTATAGTAGAGCAACCATTAGTGAAACCAATTGCTGAGATTCCTTTGTCACAAGTTGATTTGTTTGCTGTTCCTTGTGATAAAGAAGAGTTGTGTGATAATGCTTCACTTATATCCATGCCGCAACTAATGAATGAAGATTGCTAATGAAGTTGATGAACATGAATTGCTATCATGTGTAAATACTTTGGGCTATGTACAGTTTGATCACTTTTGTGAGCACGATAGTTTGAAGGAGAAATTATTTGTTATGTTTGATTTGCTATGTCCAACTAATGCTAATTTTTATATCTTTAGTGAATATAATGATAGAGGAATTTATTTGGTGCACAGAGTTTACATATGTTCGATTTAGAACCTCCTGTAGATGTGAATAAAAATTACAAGCTAGAGAGACATGTTATTGCTAATCATGCTACCTTGAGTTTCTCTAGTTTTGATTGAAAGAAACAGGTTTTTTAAAATGAACTACGCGAAGAGCACCATATGAAAAAACCGAGAATGGTTTTCCGTGAAGGAGAGAATGATGTGACCATGGCTACTATTGGTACAACCATTGCTCATATCATAGGTCAACCGAAAGATGTCAAGATTGAGCTGTCCAAGTTCTGGAATCCAATTCGGTCACCTGTTACACTGCTGAGTTCAAATGACTGTCAAATATGCATACGAGGTCCGTTTTGGTCCCATGAGTACTTGATGAAAAACTCTTGGAGTCCTCTTTCTAATGGATCCAGCCTCATCTCCAAATTCTATATCAGTCATCTGTAATTGAATAAACAAGGTATTACATCACCTATAATGGGCTTATGAGCTTGTAACTTCATTTGCGATGCCGTCCCAAGTGAGACCCATGTGCGGTGCACCCCAATTTAGTGGAGCACGACCCTAGGGACCTCTTGGTAGTCCTCCCACCCCTTAAATAGATAGATACCCTTTTAGGGTTTTTCGAGTTTTGTTTAGATTAAAGTTTAGCCTCGCCTACTTTACCGTGTAATCCTATGATCGGTTAGATCGCCGGTTTGCTCTTTACGGAACCCCAACTTATCATTTGTATTCAATTCCTATTTGCAATTTAGATTGATTTTATCTTGTTCTTACTTGTTTCTCCGATTTACTTGCAGGAATAATGTTGATCTGCACTGGCGAGATCAACAACCCACGAAGAGGTGTATCGATCGCTAAGACGCAACACAACAACGTCTGATATGGTTGTAGTCGGGTCGTCAACGTTTCTCCCAAATCGTAGTTATGTTCAACTCACCGAAAGATCGGGCCAATCAAATCCGTGAGCTTATCGAGTGGAGCTTAGGTTTATCAGGTTAGGGATGGTTGAGCTCGCGGTTCGTCCCTCGTCGTGGTTTGTGGTTCGTCCTGGCGTCCTTGGGTACGCTGTCGTCGTTCGTGCGCATGAGTGTTCATCCGGGACTTAACGCATTCGAATGACTGCGTGGGTATTTGTCCACGGCTTGTCGTGAGAAGAAGGGAGGAGGGGTGTGGTGTGGGCCTTTGCGAAGGTGGTTGATGAGGGCGTGGGAGATGAGAAAGCAGCGGGACGGCGAGGTGAGGGCCCTTTTATGGGCGCGGCCGGCTTGGCGACGAAGCAAAAGGCGCGAACGGTCGCCAGCCATCATGTCTTCGTCCTCTCGTCTTGTGGCTTGGAGTGGCGCTGGTGAGCTCGGCTCACCCCTTTTGGTGTGGACGTACGACCGTGGGTGGCAAGCAAACTCGTGAGGGCGCATAGGACTAAGTGCAAGCGCGTGGATGGTCGTGGGAGGGACGGTGGCCCACTTGGCTAGCCGGTGTGCGTGGCAGCGGCGGATTGGACGGACGGCGTGGCCACGGCGCTGTTGCCTTCCAGTACCCCTCTGTGCGACAAGGACGGCTGACGCGAGCGCGGGGATGGGTGAGAACGGGTCGACGTCTACTTGCGAGCAAAAACCGAGCGGAAGCGGTTGACGCGGCATCCTCGCTTCGTCATCTTGCGAGCGTGGTGCACGGGAGGCGATGCACGAGACGGTGTGTGACGCGCGGGACATTGGCCTCCGTGCCGCATCCATTCTGTCACAGATTCGAGTCGAGCAGGCGCACGGAGCATGGGTGCCGCGACGGCTCGACATCCTCTGGCGGCGGTGGGACACGATGGGCGGGGCGGACTCCGGCGGCGAGCTTGCCGGCGGCATGGGCGGCCCGGGCTCTAGCGGATCGGTGGCGATGGACGATCGACGATGGTCGCGACGAAGAAGGAAATGGATCGAGCAGGACGAGTGCCGCTTGACTCGCGGCTTACCAGGATGGCTCGGCCGTGTGGGCTGTCGAGTTGGGCCAGCCTAGTGGGCTGGACTAGAAGAAGGGTAAGGAAAAGGGAGAAGGAAGGAGTCAAGGGACATGATTTGGACTTTAGGTTTTAAGAAGATAAATAGGGTTTGGGTTCGGATGGGCTGGGCTAGGCTCACGGGGAGTGAAATTAGACTTTTGCTAAAAAGCTAGTAAATTAGTTTCTCAAAGCATTTAGTTTCACAAAGAGGTTTTTAGAAAATAAATTATTAGTTTCCTTTCATTTGTAAAATAATTCTTCAAAGGAATACCAATTCATAGAAAGGGGTGTTTAGGAAAATAATTAACAATTGCTTTTATTTGCAAAATTTTCATAAATTATATTATTTCATAATCATGGTTCTTTAATAATATTATTTTTAATCCATAATTGACTTTAGAAATTGAACTAAATTCTCATTTTTCATTATTTTGGCACTGGCACAACACGAAAAAGAAAAAGAAAATCCGATGAATACCAACATGAGGAAAAGATTTTTGATTAATCCAAATTTTGTTTCTGTTTTTTAAATTCAAAATTTTCAAGGTGTTATACGTAAGTGGTTGAGGGATATGATTTGAACAAACCCTAGTACCCTACCACTAATATAGTCTATCTGATTGTAATATATGGTTATATGCTGATATAACACTACTGGCATTTTTGCATATATGCTTAAAGTTAAATGACAATATTCCAATGAAAAGGTTTATAATGCATGAATCACACATGCAGGCCTAACACATCCATACTCTTTTATTTTCGAGAATACGCAGAACCTCCATTCGGTGGATTTAGTTGATATGTTATAAACGAGAGCATCACTAGTTCAGTACATCGCTGCATATTATCTCAATAAAAGAGGATGATTGAGCTCTTCAGGTGAGATAAAATTTGTAAGATTTCAGAGCAGAAAGGAAACAGAGTACTTGATGAACATATACCACTTCTGCGCATGATTTCTCATTATCAATCAGGGTACCATAGCACATAGGTAAAGCAGCAGTTGTTTTCGCAACATCTAGTGTATTTTGTAACTGTCCTGGAGAATTCCCATTTTCATTATCTAAACTAGTCTTATTGTTTCTTTCAGGAGAACTGCTGCTTTTATTACGGACGCCAGGGTTTAAAAATCCTAATTCAACACCATCAACCAATGAGCTTCCCACAGAACAAGGTACATGATAACAGCCGGTAGAAGATGGGACTTCATTGAAAGGATGTGCCCCAGCAAGATCAAGATGAGAACTTTCTGGAGCACTTCCAGTGACTGCCTCCTTCGAATTGAAGAATTTTGGGCTCAACAAATAGATGAGTGTCAGGGTGGGGATGGCTATCTGCAACTTGTGTTCTTGATTAATCTCTAGCAGAGCAGTCATTAGGAACCTTGGCAGTTGGCAATATTGTCAGAACTTGTGTTCTTGACGAATCTCTAGCAGAGCAGTCATTAACTTTGAAGTTGCTGACAATGTGCTGCTAAAGAACCATCCTGATGGCCAGATTTCTGTTCTTCTTGCCATTTGCATCATTTCTAAAAGTGCACATAGTAGTACCTTCATGTAAATTATCTGATGGAGAAGTTTAAATTTTATTATGATGTAAATTAGCATGGTTTAAGTACAGTAAAGGAAGAATGCAAAATAGTACTTCAATGTCAGAGGTGTTAGAGATTATCTTTTATCGTCAGAAAAGAATGCACTAAGCACTACAGTTGTACACATGTGTCAATGTAGCAGTTTGATGATGATTTAGTGTCGAGGTGCTTCCGGATGAACCCCGATACCACTATGTGCACACACAGGTTATAAAACACATGCATGCAAGATATGGAAGCCTGCAAGCACACGGACATGTTTATCAAAACTAGGATTTGAATATTAAGGATTATGTGTCTACAGTACTGGAGAAGCAATTATGTAGGTACTAATTTTAAGATCATAGCAAACAACTATGGCTAAAGCTCTGAATCTTTTCTTCATGGAGGATAGCAGCTATTTTTTTAAAAGAAAAAATGCAATGTGTTATACAATTTCATAGGTACCTTGCAGCCTTATGGGTTCTTCTATTTACCCATAAAATTTTGTGAGTAATGGTGGGTGGAAGCACATCCTCAGCGACTACATTCGAAATTTCATTGTTTTCTAGACATCCTTCTGGCTACATTTGGATTTTAGATATACATGATCTTTTCTGTGTGCAATGTTAATGTTGATCAAAACATTAACTGGGTACTTTGATAGTTTGCTGCTGTGCATCCCAAAAAAGTGTTAAATCTTATAATGAACTCAAATCATTTTTTCACTTCATATTTACATGGCACTCATTTGTGTACTCCTATTCAGTCTACCCTTTTTGTTATCATGGGATGATTATGCTCCTATGTGTTAATTAAGCAGAACCGGACTAAGAATTTCTGATTGACTTCTACCTATGCATACCATTGTTCAGATCAATATTTTCGCAATTTTGCTAGGACCCTTCAAACCAATTGTGCTCGTAGCCTGGTACCATGGAAGAGGGAAACAAATTTAATGGAAGCACAGTAAATGTTCAATCTCGAGAGCATTGTAACTCGAGAAGAAAAGATGAAAAGAGAAAATGCATGCACTTTTCAGTAAATTAATTATTTGGACGATTCTCATTACCGTGGGGACTGGGGACCCATAAGGTGAGAGGACGGCGTAATCGTTGCTCATGTCGGGATCCACCTCAATCGCCACCAAGAGGGAAGCGTCATGGACAGAGCAGGCACGCGCCGGTGACAGCATAGGGAGCGAAAGGCCACGGTGGTGGAGGCGCCTAGGGCTAGGTGGAGTGACGGAGGGCGGTGAAGTGTAGGGTGCTCATCGGCAGAGGGGCGACGGCGGCGAAGGCAGCACCTACAGCCACGTATAATTAGGGGTAGACTGAAACCCCCTATATTAACAAGTCAACCTCATGGAGAGAAGCAAATAATTGTTTTATTCTGACTGAGACTTTGCCAATTTTGATGAAGCAAGGATCTATGAAAAAGCGTCATGCAGTGAGCCATGCAGACCAAGCTACATGATGATGAAGAAAGAAACATATATAATTTATATTGACTAGCAAAATTGCCCGTGTGTTGCAAGGGAAAATTAAAATTATGATAATCATTTAATGATTGGGATTCAATATTTGTGGTTTGAAATATTTAAGAAATCATATATTTCACGTGGACATGCCAGATAGTTTGGGTGTTTCATCATAAATTTAAGTTCAATCATCATTTTATCATGAAAATAATAAAATCGGTATGTTTTTCCTTTTACTCTAGATAGCGGAATACCTCAAAATCATGAAAATAGAATTCGACACGATGTCATAATAAAAACAAAATATGAAGCGTGATACGAAAGGTCAGAAAGAGTTAAAATCATTCAAACAATAAGCCAAACAAACATAGTAATCTAGTACATTGTTTTAGCGCAGGCATGATGTGGTGAGTTTTTCTAATGCTTAAAAATCCATAATTAATAGTGCAGTATTTTGTCCTAAGTGCAAAGAAGTAGTAAATCAACAAAGGCGCCATTGTTTGCTTGGGCCGGCAAGCTACTTGCATGCAGACGCAGCCTACCCCGGCTGGTGGCCGCTGCTGTTATCGTCCTCGGAGGCCATCCTCCCCTACGATGGCCTATCGCGCTAAGGAGATGATAGACCGACAAAAAATACAGACGGTGTTAGAGAACTCGTAGTGGCTGTGGGTTGCATGCACAGGAGGATTGGCGGAGGCGTCATGCATGACTTGTTTCCTCCATGTGCGAGGGCCGAAGGTGTGGACGCAGGCTGACGATGTGTCGGTTCATGCGGGAATGGAAGAGCGCACGATGAGGACGTTGGCCTGATTCATACTGGTTTGTTTGTGCTGATCGGACTTAGGCGGCAAGCGCACACGCAACGCGGACAATGGGCAGGTGGCCGCATGGACGTTGCGACGTATCAAAGTCTGCAGACGACGATGGGCACTAAGAAAAACACGAAGGCACTTTCGTGCTGTAGAAATCAAACGACGAGAACGCCGCGCTGCATGCGACACACGAGGTCAGCCGGGACGACAAAATAGAGAGAGAAGGCCGAAAGATATATATGGGCAAGGCGGGATGGGATCGACGTGATCTCTAGTGACGGGCATGGCCCGATCTCTTGTCTCAGACGAAAAAAATTAATATAAAGACACCCTAGACAGGAACAGACAACATATAATAAAAACAATAACATTGTTTTTTAATAGGTAAAGATAAAGAAAAATAAAGATTTATTTATTTTATTTAAGTAAAAACCACAAACTCGACACAGTATTAGAATAGAGTAACACACCAAAATTTTGAGCGAAAATATCTTCAATTTTTATAATAGTAGAGATAGTAAAGGAGAGATATAATAAGTATAGATAGAGATAGGTAGCTAACATAAGATAAGAATTTTCTCTGATCATATTTATGCACACATATGGAATTCCTAATATTATGGTGGCCTAGGGCTAAATTAAACAATATTGATCAATTATTATTTTAAAGTTAAACCAACAAATCACCATAGTTTGTATAATTGTATCCTTAATTTATGTGTTAATCCCTTGTAATTATGTGAAAAAGGACAATTCGGTATTTGATCTCGAGCTAGATTACAGATTGAAAGGAAGATTAGTGCGTACTTACGTACCGCTGGAAGGCACGATCCCAGTAGGTAGCAATGCATGATTGGTCTTTACTTCGGCAACGACGATCGTTTCAGCACCAGCGGCAATCAGCAGTTGATGCGGCACCAAACTTGCTCGTCCACCACGACGATCGACCAAGATGCGACTGAGCACGAGGATCGACCGATGTGCTGCGCGTGCATGCGGCAGATGAGATTGATAAGCCGATTGATATATTCGCAATCTCGTGGCCGCGGGCTGGCGGAATCACGAAGCAAAACTTGGAAAGTTAGCTTCACGACGCACAGCGGAAGATCGCTAGACCTACTATTTTTTGCACAGATACGTGGCCGTAGCACCTGGTATGAGCCTCGTGGAGAAGCAATGGCTAGTCCACGGGGCTCATACTTCAGCGCTGCAGCACTTGGTACTCGGATCTTGGCTCAAGACATTTTTTTATCCCTTCTTATCCTGAAAAAGCAGGTCATCTTTTGTCATTAAACCTATAACCATCTTTTGGCTAACCTAGCCTCCTCCGTCCCTCCGTACCAACAAGGGTAGTATAGGAATATTGACCTATTGTCCATCGACTATGCCTTTTAGCCTGACCCTGACTCATCCTCTGTGGACGAACCTTGCGGAAAAAACCTTGGGTTTTCGGGGCATTGGATTCTTGCCAATGTTTTCGTTACTCAAGCCGACATTCTCGCTTCCGCTTCGTCAACCCCCGTTTTCGCGGTTGCTTCCCTCTAAGGCGGAACGCTCCTCTACCGATGCATTTTGACATCCCTAGGAAACGAGGGCCTAGAGCGATCGCACCGCTCGCCCCTCTCAGGGCCAGGCCCACGAGGCCCCTCACATACTCACGTAGAGTACGGAACACGGGAATTGGAAGTATCATGCAAGCGCGCAGGGTGCGAAACGTGATCAATTTGTGACGCTAATCGCGAGTCCGAGACTTACACGGATAAGCGATTATAGACGAAAAATCAGTTAAGTATAGAATCACCTTTAATTTTTATAATAGATAAAGATAAAGATAAATATAAAGATATGTTATTGATATGGGATATTTTATATTTGCTTAGTTGAGTCCTAGGTAATTAGCGGCCATTTTAATTATTCTTTTGGTCTATTACTAGAAAAACTGCTCATGCGTTGCAACGGGAAGAAAAGACAAGAAAATTAAAAAAAAGTTAAGAAAGATTTACATTATGTAATTAAGTAAAATACAAATTTTTTGAAATACTTGGGTATTTCTAAATAGGCAGGTGTAGAATTAAATTAATTTACAAGTAAAGTAAAATAAGTATGAGAAATAAAATTACATGGCTAGATTTAATTTTTGTTAAATTATCCATGATTAATTACACTCTCTGAAATTTTTTCGGAATTTTCAGAGGTTAATTGCTAATTTTAATAATAAAAACACCATTTCAATATTTATTTAAATAAAAATCTAAATAAAAAGCTTCCTTTCTCTTTGGGCCAGGTTCGGCGCAGCAAGCAGCCGAAAGTCTAATTGACGTCTCCTACCGACTCACTTTTCTCCTCTAAATAAAAACCCTCCTTTCTCTTTGGGCCAGATTCGGCCCAGCAAACAACTAAAAGTCTAATAGACCTCACTTGCTGACCCATTTTCCTCCCTTCTCTCCTTCGTCTCAGTCCATAAGCGCACGTTCGGTCTAACAAAAAACCAAAAGTCTAATTTACGACGAACGAAAAAATATAACGAACGAAAAAGTTACGAATATTTATAATAGATATAGATATAGATATAGATATAGATTCCTGTAAGTTGTAATTTAGTCCGTTTCAGGTGGCTGGCCCTACGTGCCACATATATATATATGCTATGTTCTTTGTATTAGGAGATGAGAGTTAATTTTGTTTTGTGATTGTCGAAGGCTGCCGCCGCCGAAACATGGAGGATGGGGATCCCGTCCTATATCTGACTTCTGTACCTGGCCTAGGGCATATGCTTGCGTGTAATCAGGTGATTGAACCTGATGCATGCTAGCGGTGATATTTGGAACCGATGAAGGAGAATATTAAGTTGGCGTAAGTAAAACAAAATAACCATTAGCACATAGTTCTAAAATGATTTTATATTGTTTAACATATATTAATATTTTAAAAAAAAGACCATGATGTCTTCCATTAAATGATGTATAGGTGAGAGTGTGAGGGTGGTTGAGGGTAAAATAGAGAGAAAATTGAATAAGAGGTAATTGATGAGATAATTAATACTCTAAAGTGATAATTATTTTAGGACAATTTTTGTATTGTAGAAATACAATTATTTTGGGACGGAGGTAGTAATTAATTAAGTTTTAATTATTACAAACTTGATAAATATATATATTTGTTATTTTAAAGCAACTTTTATATAAAAAGTTTTCGTACGAATTATACCGTTTAGTAATTTGAAAAACATGCTAATGGAAACCGAGATAAAATATAAATTTTAATAAGACAAGATTTAGGTTTTGGATTGCATCACTACAGTAAGCTGAAGACATTTTGTCGTTGCATTGCTTCATAAATTCCTGTTGCTAGTAAGTACCGTCCAGTTCATTAGTAGTATTAATTAATTTAGATTGATATTGGGAGTCTGCTCATATAGACCGATTAGCCTTATCAAGAATATAAATGAAATATAAACTAGTCATAAAACACATAGCTAATAAAGTAGTATATATAAACTATGAACACTAATAATTATTAAAGAAGATAATTCCTTTAGATAATTCCTTTTTAAACTCATAGTTTTATAAAAAGATTAAAATATTAAAGACATACATGAATCTCCGAGAAGACTATGAAACCGAAGACTACTCTAAGCCTAACTCCACTACTATTAAAGAGAATACAACTGTAGAATAAAGAAACTTACTCCTACTCCTTGAGTGTATGCTTTGAGAGTGAAGAAGTGATCTCTATTTATAGGATGCTTATGACAGTTGTCAAGTCGGAAATCAGGTACAACTGCCTTTGGGAAGCAACCAGGAGTTGTCACGTGGAGAGTGGAGATCAGAGGTAACAATGGCGGTTCGACCGAACCAAGGGTTCGATTGACCCCTAGGCCCCACCTCTCTCCATTGCCTTTTTCCAGGGGCTAATATTTGGGTCCCTAAGGCAGTCCACAGTGGTTTAGCCTCACTTTAAGTCGGTTCGGTTTGACTTGTGGGCCATTCAATCCGTGAGCGTGCACATGATTCGCAGGAGGTATGCTTCTTTGCATCGTGGCTCATTTCTCCTTCACTTTATTGTATAATTCCTATATCGATAGTAATTCTCCAAGACAAGTGAAACTATATTATTTATAATTAATATGCGTGCAATAAATGCGTTCTCGCTTCATTTGTTAAGGTAAATGACGATCGAAATCGGTAATTAATGACCGTCTAACATTTGTGACCAGTGAATTTGTGTTTGTTGATTTGGGGATTTCTTTTTAGGAAAGGTGGTTTTGTCGATGGGCTATACGCTGACTAGGGTATTTGAAGAGTATGGGGATCATTGGAACTAGGATATTTGTGAGAAACGATCAAGCAAATAAAAGACAGAGATTTATACTGGTTCGAGCCCTCAAGATGAGCAATAACCCTACTCTAGTTTATATAGATTATTGACGAAAAAAATGCTCAGAATACATTAAGGAATAGAACAACTAACTGATTTCACCGACTAGAGGTTGCCGAGAACACTCCGACGAGATCTTTTGTTTTCGGCGAATATGACACTGACTTCCTCCGGATTGCTTCCGGGTATAGATTTGGCTAGGGCTTGTAACTCAATGCCTCCCCCTAATCGTGGGGGTCTTCTTTATATAGCAAAGATTACCTCCTTCTTCAAGTAAAACTCAAAGAAACAGAACAGAACACGGCTCAAGGAAACCTTATCTTCCTCGACTAAGATTCTAACACCTTCTATTTCAGGAAGATAATTTCCTTTTCTATTCACCGTATTTCTTTAATTAAAAGATACCTTCTCGTATACTATTGGGTATATGTTTTCACCATATTCCAACTTGTGCATAGGAGGTATGCCTTTTCCTTGATACTGACAGTTGCCTCCGACTTCAATGCAAAAGATTTTCCTGACATCCTTCAACTGTTTTGTCGAGAACAACCATTGTCGAACTTATCGAACCGTTCTCGAACGCCGAGAAGGTATAGAGCAGGTGACATGGTTGTCCCAAATCCGAGGGTTCAACATAGGCCAGTCATTTGGATTGAAGTCAGAAAATTTTAACGATTATAAACAAACTGGCTAAAATCCCGACGATGATTTCTCCATCTTCCTAGAAATTCGAACCGTTGGATGGGACCTATAAATTGTAGTTCTGAGATCCATTTGGGTTCCAATTGCCAAAGCAAATCCCCAAACTTCTCCTCTGCGTCCCCAATCTCCATTGCCTCAGTCTTTGCAAAAAACCCTAAACCACAGCCTCCCTCAACCCCTTTCGACGATTCTCGATGGATCTCCCCGAGTCTATCGTCGGCTAGGCTGAGATGAAAGAGCTACAATTGGACAACGCTTTGTCGAGCGCTAAAGCGGTGGCACGTTCGAAAGGAGGTACTGATCCCTTAATCAATCTTGGCCAAATAATCACTCTTGTTCCTCCTTCGGAATTCTTATCCTTGCTTCTTGATTTCTACGTAATCCATCTACTTCATCTGAACCCTAACTCCATTGCATTCTCGAGTATCTTTATCCATCTTTGCGAGGCGTACCTTGGGGTATAACCTTTTCTAAATTTGTTTAGATGCTTTTACGAGGTTAGATGGATGGAGGCCTCCAAAATCTTAGGATGCTATGGCCTCCGCCTTCGGGATGAGTTGAAAGACAAATACATTCCTTTTATCTGCCCATCCTCTAGAAAAGATTGGCGGAAGAGTTGGTTTTATCTCCATATCGGGGACCGATCTCATGTCCTTGAAATCCTAATCTAAAACCCCCACGCCTAGAGACATGGACTTCCAAACCTTCGATGACCTCCGTCTTAGTGAGCTTTGTAGGGAAGATCCATGATCTCCGAGAGCATGGTCTGACCAGGTACGAGGTCGTACAAGACTTTGTCCGTCGTCGGATCCAACCTCTATAGGCCTGTTCTCACCCCTTGTACTTGTACTTAGGAGAACATAACGAGACACGGCTGTCGCATCGGGGTACAACTTATAGTTCTTTTACTATTGATATAGAGAACCATAGTTGTCTTCAGTTGATAAACTTATCACTTTTGCTTAAATTTACAGAGCTTTCCGAGGACACCAGGGCCGAGCGCGTCAGCAAGGTGATAGTCAACCCGCCATTGTAAGCCGCCTACATCCCCCTCCGCTTTGTGACCTCTTGCTAGCGGATCGAGACGCCATTGTGAATATAAGTGCTTCCGACCACCACTCCATGTCATTCATTTCCATGCCCGTAGGAGTAGTAATATTGATTCTGTCAGACATTACCTTTAATGGATGTAATCGTCTCACTCGTCGATCACCAGGCATCTGCTTTCTTAAAGGAGCAGGTGGTTTTTGAACAAGCAGCCGCGACCTTCACCCTTGGAGGTAGTGGACTAAAGAGAAAACGTTGGCCCACATTGCCAAAGACCTCGGGGGCGGGAAAGCTGGTCCAGACTGGTGGCACCGAGGTGAGACCCTAAATCATGTTCACCTTATAATTGCGGTAGTCATTTCCGTCCTCACCCTTCCATTTCTGCAGACTACCTTATGTGCAAAGCCAGCCCTCGCGAAGAAGGCGCTACTATTGAAGAAGCAGAAAACCGGGTAAGTGAAATCCTGGCCTACCAATATCCATCTTTCTTGTTACCCATTCTCTGTAGTAATGAGACTCTTTTGAGTGCAGCCCTTCCCCCTTAAACTCAGGTCAGAGCACCGGTGCCCGAGAAGAGGCGAGCTCTAAGTCGCCCCTCATGGCTACCATTCTGCCTCCACATCTCCCTTCAACTGGCATCCTCACGGTCTCGGGGCCGTCTTCGTCAGCCAACAAGCTTTTGCAGGCTTGTCGGCTGATTCAGATGAGCGCCCGAGATCTCATCGGTGAGATCGGACGACTTGAAAAAGTCACGTCTACTGTCGATGACCGTATCATGACGCTGGAAACCCAGTTTAAAGAAGCATTGGCCAACAACGCCAAACTATGGGAGGTGGTGGCGGGGAACGACCGACAGCGCCGGGTCTCGAGCATGAGCTAATGAAGATGAGGGAAAACCTGTCCTCCCACCGTCAAGCCCTGCAAGAGAACTATGGGCGTCTCGACGTGGTGGCCAAAGGCTTGGGAAAGCACATTGAGCACCTAGCCTTCCCCGACGAGACGATCGTGATGGGGTCCCTTGGAACTCTCATTACGACGCTGGAGACCGCTGCCAACAACCACGCCGAGCAGGTAGGGGATGGGGTGTGCATCGTGCTCAAGTCCAGGGTGTGCCATGTCCTCACTTGCCTCAGGCTAACCCACCCCGAGATCAACCTGGAAGAGGCGATGACCAATGGGGGAGCCGACGAGCACCGCGACGACGTCATGTCACAGGTGAAGGAACTCGGGGATTCGGTCATCCCCTTTTTGGAAGAGTAAACTTTGTTTTTGATTTCACCCTTTATTGTAATATATGCGGACAAGTATTGGGTTCGATGCGTAGAGAACACTGCCCTTTTGCTTTATCCGATTCTAAGTTTTGGTTTGCTCGATGTCTCTGTATTGTAGATTCCTCGAAGCCGTGAATGAGGACGTCCAGCAAGGCGGACACCTGTCACATATAGTTGTCGAACCCAGTACGCCCCAGGGCTCCTCGACGCCAGGTGACGGAGGATGTGCCCTAGTTGCTGTCACTTTCGACAACGCGTTGGCCTCCGAGGAGGACCAAGTGACATCGCTACGCGAACAATGCCATAGTAAGAAAACTGTAACATTGTAGCACACTGTCTTTGTACTCAGACCAAAGATTTGCTAACGATGTTATTTTTCTAGAACTTGGATGTTCTCTTGCAGAGATGAAATGGCGGGCAGAGTACTGGTAACAACAGATTTTCGTAATCTACCCAGAGAGGAAAAAGAAAACCGACACAGAGAAGAAGGGCAAAGTTGGAGTCGGACCAGGTCTTCTATCGGACTCAGTGAGTGTATCGGACCAAAAGAGGCTATAGCAGAAAGGGTGTAAAGCAGAAAGGGTGTATCGGCCGATATGGATTCAATACAGCCATCGGCCGATAGAGCCAGGAAGTTGATAGGGTTAGCATGGGCTTGGTCTGGGCTCGAGATAAACTTCAAGGTGGTTGCCAAATAGAGATAAGGCTCAGTTTTAGGCAATTGTATCTTGTAAATTAAGTAGGTTTAGATCTAATTTTTGGCAAGAGTCTGCCGCAAAGACTTATTTGTTAGTTAGAGATAAGATCGTGTCCTACACGGACCTTGTTGTAATCTCGGGTATAAATATCCCGGTAGTTTGTACATAGAATCGCTCTCAAAAAATCACAACAAAACAAACACAGTTTAATCTACTTTCGGCGCATCGCCAACCCTCGCAAGAGGTTAATTCTCGGCGAGTTCTTGCTTCCCTAGAGCAGAGGTAAGAACTCGTTCCCGACGATCTACATCGTCGGGGCTAGCGTGTCGCTTTAGGCACGTTAAGCCCTGGCGATGTGATTGTCGTTTACCATGTGTTAGCTAATCTCGACGTGACTTTCTAATTCTATCTCGCCAGCGGCTAACTCGTTTTACGGTTTATTGCCGACGATGGTCGAATTAGCTTGCTCGTCTAGATTATCTAAGGCATCTACCATCCCCAAAAGCGATCGACGACTTGATTTTCTTTGTGTTAATTCTCGATCTACACTCTGAGTTGCTATCGACCTTAGTCGTGTTTCGAGGTTTAACTCAAAGCCTGTTTTTCGATCGTAATTAAGGATAGCACCGGGGTTTCAGCCGGTCTTACCCAATGCATGTGATCATGTATGTTCTTGCATGCATTTGCCACTTATGCAGGCAGATTAGTGAATATAAGTATATTGGTTACAGGGTATTCTCAGGATCTCTCAGTGATTAGTGTATTTATATTGGCCGATTGACTTGTATAAGTTCGCACTAGAGTATTAGCTAGTGTATTTATATTTGTGCAACCCTCATCGGCCGATTCTAGTAATTTGCTATAAACATATTAACATGGGCCGATGAGATTAGATCTATCTTATCAATTCCATCATATTATTACCTCAAGTAAGCCAATATAGCTTTGCCCTATCGGCTAGGCCCCCACGATGCAACATCGGCCTATCGGCCGACCGGCCATCGTTTCTAACATGGTTTACTTGTTTATTCTTGTTGATTGCAGATCAAATCAACTGGCACGTCCTACACGCACCTAGGCAAGCCATTGGACCTGCACTAGAGTTAAGCAGATCTCCCAGGCCGCCGTGGAAACATGGAACCCGCTTTCTTGTTGGGCGGGTCGAAATTCTACGCCAACACGCTTTTGGCACGCCCAGTGGGACCACAAGAACGCAAACTTTGCGACAACAAGAAGACCACTGCAAGATGTCAAAGCAGGGTGAGATCTCCGAGGAGAACGTCGTCTCCGTGACCGTCGACCAGCTTAATGAAGAGTAGAAAGCTGAGATGGACAAGCTGGTCGAGCAGTTTCAAAATATGTACCTGCAGACATAATCTAGGACTCGGCAAGGCACCCTTATCCAAAAATCTAAGGTGGTGATGCCGAGCCCTGGAGATGGAGCCAGCATGTCGGCGGCGGCGCACGACCACGCCGTCAAGACCGAAGAAAACGCTACGCCGACGTTGCAAGACCGAATCGACTCCGCAGTTCATTCTGCGCTAGTCAACCAGTCTGGGATCCTGGTGAACACATTGACCAACACGGTAAAATCAATCTTAGATGGTTCCATTCATCAGTACAAGCCTCAAGGGCCAATTTTCTTGCCAAAAAACAAATTCCCTGCTTATCAGACCCTGAGGACCGACCTGAGCGCGGCTCCACAGCCGACAGCGTCGATCCCACCTCCATCGGCTCAACCAACATCAACCTTGCCACTGGTCCTCACCAGGTAAACGGGAGGAAGCCCTCAGCACATCATGGAGGAACAATATGCACAATGGACGAAGGGGAAACAACCGGTGATCGAGTCGATGCAGCAAGTTCCAGTCAACCCGCCATCGGCCAGACAACCTCAAATCCCCATGTCTGGCAACCCTCCGCAACCAGCTGCTTACAACGCGCCGCAAGGCTACCAGCAGTACATCGCAGGGCAGTACAACGCACAAAATCTAAATCATCATTTCCAACCGTACTCCCCCAGGCAGTATCGGGCAGAGGGCCTGCAACAGTCTTACCACCAGGACCTCCCACATCAACCTGTAGGATACTGGGCCGACATGATAGCCGAGGTGATGCGAGATCAGTTCGGCTTGAAGCCCAAGGAAAGTTCTACAGTGTATCGGCATCCATATCCCGAGGAGTTTGACAGAGTGCCACTGCCGAACCGATACAAGATCCCGGACTTCTCCAAATTCTCGGGGCAAGACAACGTCTCTACGTACGAGCACGTAAGCTGATTCCTAGCACAGTGTGGGGAGGCATCGGCCATAGAGGCGTTGAGGGTGAGATTTTTCCCCCTATCTTTGTCGGGGTCAGCGTTTACATGGTTTTCCTTTTTACCATGCAATTCCATCAGAGGATGGATAGATCTAGAGAAGCAGTTTCACAGATACTTTTACAACGGCGTACAAGAGATGAAACTGTCTGATCTCACTGCCATCAGACAACGGGTTGATGAATCGGTCCCAGAATACATCCAAAGATTCAGGGACATAAGGAATAGGTGTTATAGCCTTAGTTTGACCGATCCTCAACTGGCCGATCTGGCATTCCAAGGACTATTGGGGCCGATACGAGAGAGGTTCTCATCTCAGGAATTCGACAGCCTAGCTCAGCTAGCGCAACGGGTATCGGCCCACGAACAAAGATTCCAGGAGGCGAAGAAGTTTGCAAAGAAAGTCAATACTGTCTATCAGTACGCCTCCGACGAAGACGATGAAGATGATGCCAATGTTGACCTGGCCGAGTGGGCCCAGATGAAGAAGCCGACAACATGCCAATGGGCCAAGAAGGGTGACAAAGAGGACAAGTACGACTTCGACATCAACAAGGCCGATAAGATATTTGATCTACTCTTGCAAGAACAGCAGATCCAGCTGCCAGTAGGTCATGTATTGCCATTGGCCGAGGAAATCAAGAAGAGAAGATATTGCAAGTGGCACAACACATATTCGCATCACACCAACGAATGCAAGATCTTCCGACAACAGATTCAATCGGCCATCGAGCAAGGCAGGATCAAGATTGATGAAGCCAAGCGGCCGATGAAGATAGAAGGACACCCGTTCCCAGTTAACATGGTGCGGGCAGACAGGGCCAACGGCAATAGCCATCGGACCGGCAAGCAACCTCATCAGACCTCAGAGGGCCTGATCAGGAAATACCAGCAATGGTGGGAAGAACAAGCGCAAGACCATGCCGATCAAGACAACTCTTACGACCCTCATTGGGAGTGCGAGTTTTTTCGGTTTTGCTGGAATGAAGGGATGAGGTTGCCATCAATCCAAGAGTGCCCTGCATGTAATGACATAGGCGACTCCCACCATGGCAGCTCGAGCAAACGAGTGCATTGGCCACGCAAGCAGAGAAAGTCTGTACATGAAAGACTAGGGCCAATGCACCATGATCGTCGGACTGAGCACGACGAGCAAATCCAGAATCCCCAATGGTGCCCAAGCGACATGTTTAGCAAGACACAAAAACGGCGGGTTCAGAGATTGAGATGAAAGGAGCAGATCTAGAAGCAGCAGGCGACAATAGCCCATCGGCCCGCCAAGACCAAGATAGAGTGGAGAATAAAATCCCCAGTTGTCAAGGCTGATGAGAGCACCTCCAAGTCAATTTGAGCTCCTGCGTCTGCAAAAGGTAAAGGAGTAGCATCGACTTCTGTTAACATGGCTTTCATATTACCAGCAGAATATAGCGTACGGATGGCCGATGAAGCAGTAGCCAACGACGAGACAGAGAAATCTTCGGCTAGGCTGCAGTTGTCACCAGACCAAGCCGTGTTCGACAAGCCAGCCGATACCAGCCACAGGCACCTCTGGCCGCTGTACATCAAGGGCTTCATCAATGGGCGGCCGATGACGAAGATGCTGGTCGACGGCGGTGCGGCGGTCAATTTGATGCCATATACAACTTTCAGGAAGCTTGGAAAAGTACCTGAGGACCTTGTCAGGACCAATATGGTGTTAAAGGATTTTGGCGGCAACGCAACTGAGGCAAAAGGGGTGTTGAACGTGGAGCTCACAGTGGGCAACAAGACAATACCTACCACCTTTTTTGTCTTCGATGGAAAGGGTTCCTATAGCCTGTTGTTGGGACGAGATTGGATCCACGCAAATTGTTGCGTCCCTTCAACAATGCATCAATGCCTTATTCAGTGGCAAGGGGATCAAGTCGAGATCGTGCAGGCCGACAGGTCAGTGCATGTGGCCAATGCCGATCTTGCGGTTTGGGAGATGGAAGGAATCGACTGCCTGTCCGGACGAGTTTGGGAGGCCGATTTCTTAAAGGTAACTGACTGCAACATAGAGCCTATCGAAGATCAAGGCAAGCAGTTGCTTTAGCAAAGATGGGACATCCACTGCCCAAGATGAACAAGCTAGTCCCTACACAGACGATGCGGTGGATGAGTTAGATGGCAAATTGGGACAAGGCTTTACGTCGGCCGATGAACTTGAAGAGGTTGATATAGGAATAGGTGATAGGCCTAGGCCGACGTATGTAAGTGCTAACCTGTCAAGGGATTATAAGAATAGTTTGATAAGTCTTTTGAAAGAATTCATGGATTGTTTTGCATGGGAATATTATGAGATGTCAGGATTAAGCCGATCAATCGTAGAACATCGGTTACCTATCAAACCAGGCTATCGGCCATTTAAACAAGCTCCTAGGAGATTTAAGGCCGATATGCATGAAGCTATCAAGGCAGAGATCACAAGACTTTACGATGCCAACTTTATCAGACCCTGCCGATACGCGGAGTGGGTTTCCAACATAGTTCTAGTGATGAAGAAAAACGGCAAGCTCAGGGTGTGTATCAATTTCAGAGATTTAAACAAAGCAACACCAAAGGACGAGTACCCTATGCCGTTGGCCGATTTGCTAGTTGATGCTGCATCTGGACACAAGATTATTAGCTTTGTGGACGGGAACGCAGGTTACAATCAGATTTTTATGGCTGAGGAAGATATTCATAAGACAGCTTTTAGGTGTCCAGGGGCAATCGGCCTATATGAGTGGGTCGTCATGACGTTCGGTTTGAAAAACGTTGGGGCTACTTATCAGAGGGCCATGAATTATATTTTTCATGATCTTATCGGCTCTTTGATTGAAGTTTACATCGATGATGTCGTCGTGAAGTCAAAGGAGTATGATATGCACCTGGCCGATTTACGCAATGTACTAGAAAGAGCAAGTAAGTATGGTCTCAAAATGAACCCTAACAAGTGTGCCTTTGGCGTATCGGCCGGTCAGTTTTTGGGTTTCTTGGTCCACGAAAGAGGAATTGAGATTACACAGAAGAATATCGAAGCTATAAAGAAGATCAAGCCTCTGACGAACAAGACCAAGTTACAATCTCTGCTCGGCAAGATCAACTTTGTCCGGCGCTTTATATCGAACCTCTCAGGAAGAATAGAGCCGTTCACTCCATTGTTGAAGATAAAAGACGACCAAGAGTTTACATGGGGTGACAAGCAGCAAAAGGCGCTGGACGACATCAAAGAGTATTTGAGCTCTCCACCAGTTCTAATTCCTCCACAGAAGGGAGTTCCGTTCAGGCTATACCTATCGGCCGATGAGAAGTCTATCGGCTCAGTTTTGGTTCAAGAAATTGACGGTAAAGAACGAGTTATTTTCTATCTCAGCAGGAGGTTGCTAGACGCTGAAACAAGGTACACGCCAGTGGAGAAACTATGTTTGTGCTTATATTTTTCATGTACTAAATTGAGGCATTATTTACTTTCCAATGAGTGCATTGTGGTAAGTAAGGCCGATGTGATGAAATACATGTTAACGGCCCCCGTGTTGAAAGAGAGAATTGGGAAGTGGATTTTTGCCCTAACAGAGTTTGACCTACGGTATGAATCGGCCAAAGCGATCAAGGGACAAGCCCTGGCCGATTTTATCGTTCAGCATAGAGATGATTCAATTACATATTCAGATATTGTGCTATGGACATTGTATTTTGATGGGTCTGTTTGCAGACATGGGTACGGTATCGGCCTAGTCATCATATCCCCTCGGGGGGCAAGCTTCGAGTTTGCCTTTACTATCAAGCCTTATTATACTAATAATCAAGCAGAGTATGAAGCTGTTCTCAAAGGTTTGCAGTTATTACAAGAGGTCGAGACCGATTCCGTAGAGATCATTGGTGATTCACAGTTGGTCATTAATCAACTTTCTGGGGAGTATGAATGCAAGAATAATATTCTCAGAGTTTACAATGAGGAGTGCAAGGAGTTGCTACAAGCTTTCAAGATTATGACGATGAGGCATATACCCAGGAAGCAAAACTTCGAGGCCAATGATTTAGCTCAGGGGGCATCAGGATACAGGCCGATGGCCAAAGATGTTCAGATTCAAATTGCCACCGTGGATGCCGATGACTGGAGGTTTGATATCATCGAGTATTTGAGAAATCCTTCTCAATCGGCGTCACGAAAAATGAAGTATAAAGTTTTACATTATGTCTTACTGGACGATGATCTATATTATCGGATGATTGATGGTGTCTTGCTCAAATGCTTGAGTCTCGAAGAAGCCAAAGTTGTTATGAGCGAGGTCCATGAAGGGATTTGTGGAACACATCAATCGGCCCATAAAATGAGATGGCTTTTAAAGCGCGTTGGATATTTTTGGCCGACAATCCTAGAGGATTGTTTCAAGTATTATAAAGGATGTCAAGATTGTCAGAAATTTGGAGCAATTCAAAGGACACCGGTATCGGCTATGCATCCAATCATAAAGCCGTGGCCGTTTCGTGGATGGAGAATAGATATGATCGGCCAGATTAACCCGCTATCAAGCAAGGGACACAAATATATACTAGTAGCCACAGACTACTTCACAAAGTGGGTTGAGGCCGTTCCCCTTAAGAAGGTTGATTCCAAGGATGCAATTCAATTTGTCAAGGAGCATATAATATATCGGTTTGGACTACCACAGACATTGACTACAGATGAGGGATCAATCTTCGTGTCCGATGAGTTTATTGAGTTTGCCGACAGTATGGGCATCAAGTTGTTGAATTCTTCTCCATATTATGCATAGGCTAATGGGCAGGCAGAAGCTTCTAACAAGACTTTAATCAAGTTGATCAAGAGAAAAATCGATGACCAGCCAAGACGGTGGCATACCACGCTAGCCAATTCCCTTTGGGCGTATCGGATGGCTTGTCATGGTGCAACTCAAGTGCCGCCGTATCAGTTGGTTTATGGACATGAAGCTGTGTTGCCATGGGAGACCAACATTGGCTCAAGAAGGATTGCTTTGCAAGACAACTTAACAGCCGATGAGTACCACAATCTTATGGTTGATGAGTTAGATGATTTGGCACACGTTCGTTTGCGGGCCTTGGAAAAAATAAAGCACGATAAAGATCGGGTGGCTTGTCATTATAACAAAAAGGTTGTTGCCAAGTCGTTTGAGGAAGGGGATCTTGTATGGAAATTAATACTGCCGATCGGTTCCAAAGTGTAACATACCAAAAATTCAAATTTTGAATTTTGACCTCAGTTAAATAAATAAAATATATTTTTGAGCTAATGATCAAAATTTTTCGAATTTACAACCTACGTAAGGTTTAAAAACTAGCTAGTGATATGTATTGAGATACAAGTGATTTGAAACCTTGTCTTTTTCAAACTAATTTTGATATGTAAAATATTTTTAGTAATACAAGTAGGAATCCCTGTTAATTTATATTTATATAAATAATAAAAGCATTATACTTTTTGCCACCTAAGATATTATTAGTCCAACTCAAAAATATACACACACTAGTACCTAGAGAACCTGTGAGTTTGAACATGGTGGAATGAAAGTAAAGCCTTACCCCATCATCCCTGGTTTCATACAAATGAAAATATAATTTTACAGCTATTTTAATATGTATTTAAAATAAGAATACTTTAAGGTAGATGCACTCAATGAATATTTAAAAATAATTGGTGCAATATAAAATCATGGGAAAATTCATGTAGATACTATTCAATATATACTTCTCATTGGAATTTTCGTATAATTTAATAAGTACTTTTGATACCCCAAGTAATTGGGTCAAACCAGTCAAATTATAATTATTTCTAAAACCCTAATCGGCAAAACGAATATACCTCTCATATGTATATTTTATCATACGAAAACATATATAGGATATAATTTATTAAAATACTACTCTATTTATCGTGAATTAATATAATTGTTCCAGAATTTATTTCATAGGTTTTGACCTTCTAAAAATTCAAATCAATTTCGGCCGAACTGAATTTATCTATTTTACTGAGATTAAAATATAGATTATTTTTGAGTGAAACCAAAGAAAATGGAATCTAGGTATTTTTATCTACCTCCAGTAAAATCCACAATATTTTATCATTCATAGAAAATAAGTTATGGTAGTATAAAGATGGAAGGAAGAAATATATATGCAAATCGTTTTGAAAATCATCTGTACAGTAGTTCACCCAGTTATCTACCCTTTTCTCTCTCTCAGCCTGTGTTTGTATCGGCTTGGGCCCACCTGGCAGTGACATGGGCTAGCTTCACCTTTGTGGCCCTTGCTCCACCGCTCAAGCTACACAGAGAGAGATAGAGAGCGGGGGAGAACGGCGCCGACGTGCTTGACGCGTGGCCAGGACATGGCAGCCGCCGAGCTCGCCCCTATTACCTCCTTGCCGCGTCGCATAACCCTTCTCTCCGTCCCATAGCCGATCCAACCGAGGGAGGAAGCCCTCAGCCATCTCTGTCACCATTTCCTTGCCGCCGGCCGTGGAGACGACGATGGTCGCCGCTGCTATCAAGCCACGGTCGTCCTTCCTCATCTCGTGTTATGAGATCCTCCATCAGTGCCGAAACCATCCCCTCTAACCCTATCTCGTGTCATGCAGTGGAGGTGCCGAAACACCACCGCGGTCCCAGAAGCTCCAGAGCACCGCCGCCCAAACATCACTGTCATCCGGCCAACCTCGACCAAGCCGAGCCAAGCCACCGCGCCATCGTCTTCATCTCGACCCCAGGAGCCAGCCGACCGAAGGAATCGAGCTAGGACGCTGTGAACTCAGAGATCGGCCTCTTCTTCCTCAAGTCTGGCCGCCGGGCTCCATCGCCGAATACTCTTTCTCCGGTGAGCACCAGAGCGATTCTTCACTCATGGAGCATCCTTGTGTGATCCATGGGTTGTCCCCGACCTCTTTTTAGTAGATCATCGGCCGGAGCAAGCTGACGCCGTGGAGCCGGGAGTCTGCGCCGCCGCCGAAGCCATCTTCTCCATCGCTGGCATCCTCCGAGCATCGCCGACCACTTCCAACCTGTCGGTAAGTCCCCAGGACCCTAGTAGATGCACATGCATGCACTCGTTCGCGCGGAACCAAGCCATAGCTTAGTATGCGTCGGCAACCCGAGAGTTATCGCCACTCGCGCCTTCGTCGCCATCGATCCCGGTCACCGCAGCCTCTGAGACGACCACCGATAGCTTCGCCGTGACCTCCTCTACGTTTTCTCTTTTGGTTGCCCGCCAAGATCGGCCGCCGTTCGCCCAAGCCGCCGGCGAGAAGCTCGCCGTGGCGCCGCTGTCCCTGCTCCTCTTGACACCGAGCCGCTGACCCGTGGACCCCACTTGATTAAGCGCTAAGGACTCGGCTTAGCAAAGATTTAAAGTTTGTGAGGTTTAATTTGTAAAATACCTTTATATGACAGATGGGACCAGGACTTAATTAGAAATAGTTAAAACTTTAGGGATTCTTAATGGAAATTGCTATTGCACGTGTTTTTGGGCTGCGGGTTGATACCTGGAAACCCTAGGGACTCTCCTGCATATTGACAGAGGCTAACATGTGGACCCAATGGATTATATTTTGAAAATATAATAGAAAAAGGTTAGATCAATATCTTTTCAATAGAAAAATTAATCAGAACTTGTTATTCATATAAAATCAAATATAGCTCATTTTGAGGTGAAACCAACTCCAGTAGGTTCATAAAATTGTGAACTTTAATATGGTAGAATAAAATCCTATGCCCACAGTATGAAAATTATTTCTAAAATTTCAAATAAGAAATAGATAACATAGAGCTTGGAGAATTTGTAGAAAATTCATTTATAATCCAAATTGAGTGAACCAAATTTCTGTGGAATCACAAAAGTATTAACTTTAATTTAAAAATATAACATTTCATACTTTATGTAACAGAAATGGTACTAATAATCTATAGTGTAAAATAACCCTTACAAATGCAAGTTAATTTCCAAAAATTCATAGGAAATTCATACTAGCTCTAAAAAAATTATGAAACTAATTGTATTAATCCTAGAAAACAACCCTCTTCATTCCAGTAAGGTCAATTTGATCAAAATCATATATTAAAAATGATTTACAACTATACATTAGTAAATAATTCTACATATCAATACAGACTTAGGAAATTCATAACTCATGAATGAAAAGGGATAAATTAGGAATTCTTTCACCTAAATCTATCTTAGGTCAGAACCTATCCACTGTGCACAAATCATGTATTTTAGAGCATTTTGTATTTTTCGCATAATTTGGTATTTATATGCACATCGTGTCCTTTGTATAGATAATTCGCATCGACGGTGAAAGAGTGATTTAGGTGATTTACACATTGTTCCAGATCAAGGCAAGTTATACCTCCCCTTTCCTTTGATCACATTGAAACCCATGATTTGGGAGAAGAAATGTGTTGTTTGCGAAACTGCATATGTATTTGATCAAAAACGGTATTTGAAACTTAATAAATGGTAGCTATGACCTTATTGCTGCATAATCAACCTTGATATGTTGTTATCCTCTCATTTGTATCCATAGGATGGATTTGATTACTTTATAAATGCTCGCTGAAGAGTATATATGCTTTTATGTATGCCATTTGCTTAGCCATGCTTAGATTTAAGCAAAATACTCACTCTTATGAATTTATAAATGGGATTTTGACTATTTGGTTAATACTGGATTTGAAATATAAAAGTGTTAAGTATTTGCGAACTAAAGTGTGAGTAAAATGATTTTAGACTTGGGCGACAAGTGGGGTGCATATGGTGGTAGTTGTACACCGATAGGGGGAGTGTTCGCCTGAGTTGAATAAGGACTGAACTTCGTGTCACCAACTTGAGTATGTCGTACATCCACATGTGTTATTATGGGGTAGCCTTAGCTAATTAAGTTGCTTAAAGTCTAATCTTGCATATTGGTAGGCCGGAGTAGAATGAATTAGTCTGAGCGATGATTCATAGGAACTACCTATTTACCCCACTGATTATGGGGGTAGTTTAGGCGTCTAAGTCTGTCCAATTCAATGGTATAGTGCCTCGTGGGGGAACGGATGTTCGCTGCCACGGCGTTAGGTTTAAGGCGTGGGCCCGCCACCTAACGGTTCTGGGTCATGCCCAGGATGGATTCACACTTGCCATCGCTGAAGCAAGGTTAGGCGTTAAGTAATGTAAAGGCTACGTTATGACCTCTAGACCACATTCAACATGAAGAGTGTGGTAGTGCTTTGCAAACACGAAACAAACTAGAGTGTTCATATCATGTGGGTAAAGCTGTACAAGCTCTGCAGAGTTCTCTAAAACTAATCGATTAGCTGTGCTCACGGTCATGAGCAACTTGGTGAAGTGTCATGAGTATAGACTTTGATTTTGTTTTATGTTTTCAAATAAAGTTTCATGAACTATGGATTTGGAATGGTATTTTGGGTTGAGTTATGATGATTTTGTTATATTGTTAATAAATGAGAGACTTGATGCCGGGTGGGCAGTCAAGTGTATTATTATGATGAGATTATGACTTGTTGCCGGTATGGGTAACAAGAGTATGGTTATGATGTTGAAATATCAAATGCTATGAACTATCTATGTTAATATTTTGGTTAATTGAATCATCAACTCTTTTGAAAAGAATTGTGAACCAAAACTTGCTTTACGCTAAAATGAGTTACATATATAGCTTTTCTTTGATTATATGCCTTGCATGTAGTGTGTTAGGATTGTTCCGAGCTTGCCAGTACATTAACTTGTTTAATGTACTGACTCTTGTTATACTGGAATATCCATTTTGCAGGTTGAGTGCTTAGTCTTCTGAGTGATTTGGGAAATCGTTGTTTCTTCTAGGACCGGATCCAAAAGGGTTATCTCCTTTGTCGGCTGCTTGTGGTTTCGGGTAGCCAAGCTTCCATAGATCAGTATTTATCTGGCTGTTTGGTCTATCTATTTAAATATAAGTGTAGAGTAAAGTTAATTGTGTTTATTCCTTATTATTCTGAATTTCATCGCTTAGATGAAAGTGTGGAACTAGAGCTTTTCCTGGGATCTAGTTCTACACCGGTAAGAGTTTTGAGCATTTGGGATGTCGTAGAGCTTTAGCGAATTTCGTCAAGTCTCTTGAGATGTGTAAGACATCTGGTTGCTATCTTCGTGTGGTTTGATGGGCATGTCTCAGGCTGAAGTTGACTGGCATGCTAAAGTGCCAGCAATATCCCCTATGCTCTCTACTCGGCGCTTCAGGTTTTATACTATGTATGTTATTTGACTTGATAGGGGAGCGATGAGGTTGGATGGTTATTGTTTTACTCGATTATTACTAGACCCCATCCAACTAAACAATTCACACTATCACTTCAGATAACTTACATAATATTTAACCGGGGGTGCTCGACACAAAGATAACAAGTTCGGCAAGTGGTCACCTAATTGGGAAGGTCCTTTTCAGATTCATCGATGTGTTCCTCGTAACGCTTATTTGTTAAAAGGATTGGATGGAGAAGTTTATGGCCGGGCTCTTAACGGCAAATACTTAAAGAAATATTATCCGAGCATATGGATAGACTCATGATCGGCCCTCCAGCCGATTTATGATCACAGCTGATGTATAACGCATCGCCTCTAGATGGCTGATATGTACTATCGTCTTTAGTTCAAATTTTACAACCTGAGCCCTCATCTTTTAAAATTTGGGGGGGCATATATATAAGTGCGATGCGAAATTTCTCCAATTTTTCAAGTTTATTTTTCACGAGTCTTCAAGTTTGTCGGATTGATTCAAGGATTCAAAGTTATGGACTTCAAAACATTTTCAAGCTTGGACTTCTTCAGGGTTGTTTAGATCAAATTCGGCTGCTTGGCCGATGAGATTTATGTTTACAAAATATGAAGACATAAAATATGTCACATCACCCTATAAAGTTTTCAATAGCTGCAATGGCTTTGCGACGGATTTGGTCAATGTCTTCTATTGCTTGGGCGTCATCGGCCGTCGACCCTGGAATTGGCTTCAAAGATTTGCTCAGGATGGCAAGGTACTTGGCCGATGCCTTCAGTTTCGTTGTTTGATCTTCGATTGCCTTGGGTGATGCAGCTATTCCGGCTTCAACTTCTTGAATTTCTTTGCGCGTGGCTTCTAGCTTCAGTACCAAGTCTGCTTCGAGACGGCGGAGTTCTTCAAGCCTGTTGTTTAGGATAATCGGCTCAACAGCCAGCTGATCCAATCTGGTTTTGTCAGAATTGACTTGAGCTTTGCTGGCGGATAGGGCCGATTCCAGTCTTTCATGTTCCCGTCGCTCCGCGAGTCTTTCTTTTGCCTTATGGAGCTTGAATTGGTATTGTTCCAAGAAGATGGCCGGTGTCAGGGTCTCCACCAGGTCTTCAGGCAGTTGATCTTGAATTTCTTGTACCCTGACCCTGATGGGAGTGCAATCCTCTACCAAGAATTCCAGTGATGACTCCTTGGCTGTGATGGGTGGCTCCTTGTCCTCGTCATCAAGAAATTGGCCGATATCGAAAGAGAACATATCGGCTAAGTTCTACAAATATCAATATAGGGCACGGTTAGCCTAGACAGACAAGGAATTGACAAAGGAATCAAAGTGATCTGGTTTACCTGTGATGGGGCATCGGCTGTGCTTGCATCGGCTTCCTTTTGTTGTCTTGCAACAGTAGGCGAGGGGGTTGGCCGATGCGGTGCAGGTGATGGAGCTCGTGGCTGAAGAGAGGCAGGAGAATGATGATCAGATCTATGTTGCCAAAGGAGTAATATGAAGATTAACTCTTACCGAGGCGATCGGAGAGGGTGGTGGAGAAGGAGACGGTGTTCTCAATCGGGCCTTGGCTTGCTCACGCCTTTGCAAGGTTGCCTTCTTAGTTCTTGCCGAACGGGCCGATTGAGTTCTTTCTTTCAGCAAAGACGATGCAACGACCTGAAAAGGATATCAAGTTATAACATACTAGCAGGAGGAGATTATATAAATTCAGGAAAGGGATTCTATTAACCTTGCGGACTGCATGTCTGGTCCTCCTTGGTTGGGCAGTATCGGCTTGGTCATCGGCCGGTGGGATCGTAGTGGTCTTGGCCGATGATTCTTTAGCGGTGTCGGCCGATGGATCTTCTTCTTCGGGCAGATCGGCAGCTGCTGCATCGACCTCTTCCTCCATTACTTGTTCACCGTGGAATTCCTCCATGGAGGGGTCTAGTTCATCAACTTCGGCTTGATCATCAGTCTTGGACTTCTTGATGGTTTTCTGAGCTTTTTCTTTTACTGGCGCCTTCCTCTTAGGGGTCCCTTTGGTTATTGGCCCTTGGAGCAATGATGATACTTTTGGGGCAGTGAGGCCGATAATGGACTCCAGAATCGTTCTTCCCGATGGAGCCAGGGCTATAGCATAAGAGATTTTCTGCCCACTGTTGCTGATGGATGGCATTGGGGCATCAGGAACCTGAGGGCTGATGTTATTGATGAGTTCTGTCAGATAGAACCTGGCTGATTGATGGAAGATGTGAGAAGCCCATTCCTGCCACCAAGATTGGAAACTGATGTGTATAAAAGGGCTCAACCATAATCGGTCGCAATCGCCCAGATTTGGTACCCTAATCTCCAGAGCCTTGCTCATGACCAGGGCCGATGAGATTGTGCCCCTGCTCTCCAGAAGCCGATGAAAGTGTAGGCTGATCGGGAGTTGTCCTAACCCACATTGCCTGGCAGCCACCATGGGGTTGTAGAACTCATATGATAGATTGGTGCTTCTGCCTTGGAAAATGCCTATTGGGAGCAAGCAGGGAGTGATGCCGATCATGAAGATTTCTCTGGAGACCATGTCATCATTCAGTTGGCCCAGCGTCAGGTCGGCAGGGAGCTCAAATTCGGAGTCTGAAGGATATACAAACATGTCCATCTTGGCCGATGGAGGGCCATATAGAATTGGGTGAACCAAGTGGACATGTCTTCAGCCGATTGCTCTGCTCTGGGATAAATCGAAGCTGCTTCTCTGAAGGACATGCATCTCCTTGTTGAGGGATCTTCATTATTAGTGTAGTCCGATGGTAAGGCTGAGTCTGATAATGGAGGCCGATCGACCATGGTGTTGGTATGGATTGTTAACCACAGTTGGATAAACCACCATGGGCCCCCGTGTGCCACTGTCCATTTTAGTAGCAGATCCTGAGTGGCAGAATAAAGCAGCCAATAGACAGCTCCAAGGAGATATCGGCCTAGAGGAATCTGTTTCTTTCCTGCCAAGGCCTGGGCTAGATGTTGGCAATTCAAAGTAGGGCCGCAGGTTGACCCACAGAAGACGAACCTCTCTAGCCATAGAGTTAAGAAAGCCACATGTTCTCTCTCTGACACAGATCCCTGTTCCATATGTTCAGATATGTATCCAGACCAACCTCCAATCTTCTTGGTCTTCAGCTTGTGACTGCTATTGATGAGGAGGTTGAAGGGATTTATCTCAGAGTGTATATCTAGTCCTGTCAGCATCTTGACATCTATCAGCGTTGGGGTCATCGGACCTTGCCGGAACAGAAAGGCGTTCAAGGTGCTGGACCAGAAGTAGGTGGCTGCTGACATCAGGGGCTCGTTCTTCTTGGTATCGGCCAAAGACAGAGCAATGCATTGGCCGATTCCTATCTCATCCCAATGGATTTGCTTGGCCGCAACAATCCTCTTGTACCAAGTCCTGTAGCCATTGAGCTTGGACGGCCAAGATCTGAAGGTATGCTTCCATGAGGCAACATTGGGCTTCACTTCTTTAAAGGGGATCCTGTTTGTCTCTGCGTTTATCAGCCAGGTTGGGTCGAGGTTGCCCATGGGGCCTAGCAGGAACCGATGTGACCTGTCATTGGTGGGAATCAGGATCTGGTTCTTGAAGACCTACGGCGTGAGAATAATGATTAGAGATAAGATACGGGGGGCAAGAGCAGGAACCCTAGTTTGAAAAACTCGGCGGGAAAACGAAAATGTGTACTTAGAAAGGATTGACTCACCACGGGAATCTCAGAAGCGTAGAACGGCAGAGAGGCCATCGATGTGGTTGAAGAGGTTGCCGATGAAGGGGTCGATGCCGTTGGGACGTCGAGGAGTCGCCGGAGTCGGGAGGCGCAGGTGGCTAATGAAGAAATGCGCGAGGAGATCAGCGGCGGAGGGCTACAAATCTGGATCTGCACGGTTTTCAGACAAACCCTAGTGAAGAAGTCGATGGGTTTCTTGGAGCTAATTCCGCCACATTATATAATGAAGCGGAATAGGGGGGCATGTGTTAACAGCAGATTTTCGTAATCTACCCAGAGAGGAAAAAGAAAACCGACGCAAAGAAGAAGGGCCAAGTTGGAGTCGGACCAGGTCTTCTATCGTACTCGATGAGCGTATCGGACCAAAAGAGGCTATAGCAGAAAGGGTGTATCGGCCGATATGGATTCAATACAGCCATCGGCCGATAGAGCCAGGAAGTTGATAGAGTTAGCATGGGCTTGGTCTGGGCTCGAGATAAACTTCAAGGTGGTTGCCAAATAGAGATAAGGCTCGGTTTTAGGCAATTGTATCTTGTAAATTAAGTAAGTTTAGATCTAATTTTTGGCAAGAGTCTGCCACAAAGACTTATTTGTTAGTTAGAGATAAGATCGTGTCCTACACGGACCTTGTTGTAATCTCGGGTATAAATATCCCGGTAGTTTGTACATAGAATCGCTCTCAAAAAATCACAACAAAATAAACACAGTTTAATCTACTTTTGGCGTATCGCCAACCCTCGCAAGAGGTTAATTCTCGGCGAGTTCTTGCTTCCCTAGAGCAGAGGTAAGAACTCGTTCCCGACGATCTACATCGTCGGGGCTAGCATGTCGCTTTAGGCACGTTAAGCCCTGGCGATGTGATCGTCATTTACCATGTGTTAGCTAATCTCGACGTGACTTTCTAATTCTATCTCGCCAGCGGCTAACTCGTTTTAGGGTTTATTGCTGACGATGGTCAAATTAGCTTGCTCGTCTAGATTATCTAAGGCATCTACCATCCCCAAAAGCGATCGACGACTTGATTTTCTTTGTGTTAATTCTCGATCTACACTCTGAGTTGCTATCGACCTTAGTCGTGTTTCGAGGTTTAACTTAAAGCCTGTTTTTCAATCGTAATTAAGGATAGCACCGGGGTTTCAGCCGGTCTTACCCAATGCATGTGATCATCTATGTTCTTGCAAGTATTTGCCACTTATGCAGGCGGATTAGTGAATATAAGTATATTGGTTACAGGGTATTCTCAGGATCTCTCAGTGATTAGTGTATTTATATTGGCCGATTGACTGGTATAAGTTCGCACTAGAGTATTAGCTAGTGTATTTATATTTGTGCAACCCTCATCGGCCGATTCTAGTAATTTGCTATAAACATATTAACATGGGCCGATGAGATTAGATCTATCTTATCAATTCCATCATATTATTACCTCAAGTAAGCCGATATAGCTTTGCCCTATCGGCTAGGCCCCCACGATGCAACATCGGCCTATCGGCCGACCGGCCATCGTTTCTAACATGGTTTACTTGTTTGTTCTTGTTGATTGTAGATCAAATCAACTGGCACGTTCTACACGCACCTAGGCAAGCCATTGGACCTACACTGGAGTTAAGCAGATCTCCCAGGCCGCCGTGGAAAGGTGGAACCCGCTTTCTTGTTGGGCGGGTCGAAATTCTACGCCAACAAGTACTGGAAGACTATGTACGAGAAAGAGGGACTGAAAAGGGCCACCGACAACATCAAGAAAGATCAAGGCATGGAGCTTTTGAGGGGTAGAGAGATAGGGATCTCAACACACGTCGAGAATAGTTGCTTCGTGCTACAGCGATTATGCAAGGAATTGCACGTGGCTCGTCCTCCTCCCGAGAAGTTGGTTTCCGGGTATTTGGGATGGATCTAGGGTACATGCAACGCAATACTTCACTGACATAGTAGATTGGGTTAAAGGATAGCGCGTAGGCTACGATAGCAGAAAACAAAACTTTTCTACCGTGCACACCAGGACATTATGTGAAGATAGGATCATGGATCGTTACCACTAGACGCGCAGTGCAGCGGAAGTAGAGTTGGAGAAGCCGGTCCAACCACGTGCGTCGAGGTAGTAGATCGCCACGAACAGATCGTCTCCTCCACGCGATTAGCCGCACCAGGAGCAGATCCAATCTGTCGGTTGTTGACGCCAATCTACGCCACAACGAGCAGCGCCTCCACCGGTATCCACACATACGGGGCTGGAGCACCGATCGCAAGTGTGCTAGCACTCGGGAGCGGCTAGGGTTTGGCTCTAGAGGTGGCAGCTAGGGTTATGCTCGAGATGAACAGATGAGTCCCTCCCTCAGCCCCTCACCTCCATATATATAGACCTATCTGCTTGGGCCTCGTGGACCAAAGCCCAATAGGAGTCTACTCGGATCCCTATCCGAACTAAGCCCACATTCGAATGAGTGTTGAAACCCGTTAAGCGTGCGACCCTGTAGGTTCACATATACTTGGTCGCGACCCGGAAATGCCTTTCCGGTCAACCTGTTAATAGCGGCCCCTAGCAAGGCATATTAACCTCCAAAGTATATGTAAAGATCATATCGGCTGAACCTGTAATGTTCTCATCTACGAATCCCTTTGCCTCACGATATGAATTGAGCTCAAGGCGAGACCTGTGCCATCCTCTTAATAGCTCAATCGCTCTCTCGATTCCATGATGGATTATAAACTTGTGATTGACTCCTCAATCACCTAGCATGGCCATGTATTTCCATAATCCATTACATCGAGGGGCCCAGAGATATCTCTCCCATAAGGAGGGGCAAATTCTATCTTAACCATCCACATCCTACTACATATTTCATAGCAAACCCGAAGACTACTTTTATAACTACCCAGTTACGGAGTAGTGTTTAGTAATCCCAAAATAAGCTACTACGTATGTTGTGAACCGTGATGATCTCAAGTCTAAGGATTCTACATAAACAGTACTTGAGACCAACTGATGACACATAGAATCTCTGCAGTGTCTCATGGCGGGTCTATCGAACATATGTTCACCAACATATGTCCATATTATTGATTGGTATCTCTATACCATGATCCATGAGACATGATCATCAATCAATACATATGTTGATCTTTAAATCATATTTGTTCCTCATATGATATACGATCTGGGATCATTTAGAAATAGCATCATTGTAACATTAAGAGTCTCATGAATAAGTCACATACTCATTGATCAAGAATAATAATGTCTATTTCATGGAACAAAGCACTGAATCATAAACATAGTCTGTGATATATACAACATCCCAATGTTGCCTCTAGGACATATCACTAACAGTCTCCCACTTGCACTAGAGTCAACAATGTAAGTATCGAATACCCATTGCCCTAGTGTGAGCCTCATGCTTTGGCTAGGGAAGCGGCTTTGTCAATGGATCTGCAATATTCAAATCCGTTTGTACTTTGCATATCTTCACATCGCCTCTCTCCACTATGTCGCGGATGAGATGAAATCGCCATAGAATGTGCTTGGACTTCTAGTGCGATCTAGGCTCCTTGGCTTGCGTAATGGCCCCACTATTGTCATAGTAAAGGTCCATTAGACTGGAGGCACTAGTCATCACACCAAGTTCAGAAACAAATTTCTTGATCCAAACAGCCTCTTTAGCAGCTTCAGAAGCTGCTATGTACTCGGCTTCCGTTGTAGAAACAGCAACCGTCTCCTGCTTGGAACTCTTCCAGCTCACCGCACCGCCATTTAGGCAGAACACAAATCCAGACTGCGATCTAAAATCGTCTTTGTCAGTTTGGAAGCTAGCATTGGTGTAACCATTTACAACGAGCTCTTGCTCACCTCCATAGACAAGGAACACATCTTTAGTTCTTCTTAAGTACTTCAAGATGTTCTTTACAACAATCCAGTGACCTTCACCTGGATCTGATTGATATCTACTCGTAGCACTTAAAGCATACGAGACATATGGGCGTGTACAAAGCATGGCATACATGATGGACCCAATAGCCGAGGCATATGGAATCGCATTCATCTTCTCCCGCTCATCAGGTGTACTAGGACACTGACTCTTGCTAAGATTTATACCATGTGACATAGGTCGGAAACCTTTCTTGGAGTCCTGCATGTTGAACCTTCTCAACAGCTTGTCAATGTACGTATCTTGGCTTAATCCAATTAGCCTTCTTGATTTATCTCTATAGATCTTGATGCCTAGAATATATGCCGCTTCTCCTAAGTCTTTCATTGAGAAACTATTTTTCAAATAAGACTTAACAGACTCGAGCATAGGAATGTCATTTTTGATCAGTAATATGTCATCTACATATAATGTAGGATCGAAGAACAAGAACTAAGCCAACCAGAGGGGGGGTGAATGGTTGTAGTACCCAAAAACCAAAACTTTTAGCGGAATTAAAAGTTACCCTCAAATTCGATGTAGATCGGTCTGACTGAAGTAGATCTACTGGTCCGACCGACCTGTCCTGAAGGTCTGACCTCCCTGACCTGAAAGTCTGACCGCCCTGTATCGCCGGTCTGACCGCCCTGTATCGCTGGTCTGACCGCCGCGTACCCGCCGGTCTGACCGCTGCGATGCGCCGGTCTGACCGCCAGTGTCTTGCCGGTTAGACCGCCGAAAACCGTGCAAACACAAATTGAAGATCTCTGAAAATAGATGACAACTTTATTACTTCTCTCTGTGTTTACAAAGTGCAACAATAGCACTCCTCACGAAAAACTCGGCTAAACTCAAAACCCTAACTAAACTTTCAACTCAAAGCTCTCAAAAACCGATACCGAGAGGTAACACCCTCCCTCTCTATTTATACATGAGGTAGGCAGCCTAAAGCCACGAACCAAACTCATACAAGAAGTCCTAATCCACCTAGGAAACCTTCCTGTACAAGAAATCAACTTTACATATCCCAATTGTACCAAATTTGGACTCCTTCCAAATTCGACTCCGCATCCCATACGCACACAATATCTCCATTGTATGCCATATGGAATCATCACCAACCACGTGCATTAATCTTTAGCCTAACTATCCCGCATGATCTCTGACCGTCAGGACGTCACCTTATCTCCAAGTTGACTCCCGATCCATCATCGGCAATACTCTCCCAAGACATAAAGATTACCTACACATGAATCAAACAAAGAAACCATATCCGAGCACAAGCTATCACAAACTTGACTCATTGTTAGCACACAACAGTATTACATACGCATAGTATCCTTCTAGAAGTCATAAACACAAATTAATCACGAATATCCAATGAAACAACCCGAAACTGAAACCGACACAGAATCGGCTAGTCATACCGCGGGCTGGCCGGTCTGACCGCACACACACCTCCGGTCTGACCGGCCTCACCTTCCCGGTCTGACCGGACCCATTGTTCACCGTCTGAAAATTCAATCATCTCAAAAACCACTTCGCCAATAATCTCCAAATATCAAAACCAATATCCTCAGATGCCAATTGTTCATCACAATAGAAGAATCAAACACACCTTGATTTTACAATTTCCCCCTTGATGAACACATTGGCAAACTCATCAAAAATGCTTGTTTTGGTGTTTGAAAAAATAAAAACAAAAAAATAAAAATTTCTCCTTCTTTGAAAGAAAAACAAAGAAAGAAAAACAAAAGAAAAACACTTGCATTTGCATTGTTGCTGTTTATAACTCTTCTCCCCCTTTTGACAATGATTTCATCAAGCATTGGAATGATAGTCAGTTAATATTCAAGAGCTTAATACCAGACATATAGTAATTCATGTCATGTGTTGCAACAAAGAGAAGATAAACCCATCAATTATATAGCAAGCATAAACTAGAGTATAAACATAAACCAAAGATTTTACGATTAAGGTCAATAAAACAATCAAGAGTCATGTATTCAAATGATTTATAATGCAACATCTTTACAAACACATAGATTGAACAAGAAATCCAAACATATAGACATATTGCAATCATTACTCTTTCCAAATTAACTTTAACTCAAAACAATCAAGAGAATTTTCAGAGCTTTTTTTCATATTTTTGCTCATTTTGTAATTATCCCGGATACGTCCTTGTCGTCAAGATTGTTTCCAAGGATTCGGCACCTATTATTTTCTCATATCGAATACGTCCTTGTCATCAAGACTGTTTCCAAGGATTCAGTATTCATTTTTTTCACATAAATATTTTATATTCTCTAGCACAATGAGCAATTTCAAAGCTATTTGAGGAATAACAATTCAATAAAGCATATACATAAGTATTTACAATCCAACCTATGCATTTGTATCAATATTGCATAGTTCATTAATTAAAATATGAAATTTAAGTGTGATGCATCATCTCCCTTAAAAAGCAATATCTAAACCTTATGAAAATACTAAAATTCATACAAGCTATAAAATAGACAAATAAACCTTCAAAGTATTGCTAGCATGAACAAAAACACTATATGCATAATATCAAGCTCTCTTTTAATTTGTTTCTTTCAATTGTTGCTTGATAAAATCAAGAGCACAAAAACTCCCCCTTAAACCATGCCAAAAGGATGAATGATTCCCAACTCTCCACGAAGAAAAGCAAAATGAGATGAGTCCAGTGGTTTAGTGAAAATATCCGCAAGTTGCAATTTTGTATCCAAAAACTTCAATTCAACATCTCCCTTTTCAACATGATCCCTCAAAAAGTGAAAGCGAATATCAATGTGCTTTGTGCGTGAGTGTTGTACAGGATTCTTTGCAATGTTAATAGCACCTGTATTGTCACAAAACAAAGGAACCTTTTCAACAACAAGACCATAATCCTTCAAAGTTGAAAGAAGCCAAAGAATCTGAGAACAACAGCTAGCAGCAGCAACATATTCTGATTCAGCAGTTGATTGGGCTACACTAGATTGTTTCTTAGAAAACCATGCAATCAATGATGTACCAAGAAAATGGCATGTTCCACTAGTATTTTTCCTATCAATTCTACAGCCCGCAAAATCAGTATCAGAATATCCACTTAAATATATAGAAGATGAAGTAGAATACCAAATTCCAAATTCAAGTGTATGATTCAAATACCTCATTATTCGCTTGACCGCTTGACGATCTGAAGCACGAGGAGAAGCTTGAAAGCGTGCAAACAAACACACAACAAATTGTATGTCTGGCCTAGAAGCAGTTAGATACAACAAAGATCCAATCATACTTCTATACTCCTTTTGGTCCACAGCCTCACCATCTTCGTCAGGATCCAACACAGCAGTAGAACTAATTGGCGTAGAGATCGGCTTACTATTCTCCATCTTGAAACGTCTCAAAAGATCCTTGGTATACTTCGTTTGATGCACAAACGTACTTTGAGGTGTTTGCTTAATTTGCAATCCCAAAAACTACGATAACTCACCCATCATGCTCATCTCAAATTCCCTACGTATAGTCTCAGCAAACTCCACAACCAAAGCGTGAGTAGAACAACCAAAGATGATATCATCCACATAAATCTGAACAAAAAGCTGATTATCACCATGCTTAAGAACAAAAAATGTTTTATCAATCTTTCCCAATTGAAAACCTTTCGTAAGTAAAAAGTTTTTAAGTCTATCATACCGTGCCCTAGGTGCTTGTTTCAAACCATACAAAGCTTTTGACAATTTAAAAACATGGTTGGGAAAATCAGGATTTTCAAAACCCGATGGTTGATTAACATAGACTTCCTCCTGTATAAAACCATTTAAAAAGGCACTTTTAACATCCATTTGATACAATTTAAAACCTTTTGAAGCAGCAAAAGCTAACAAAAGTCTAATTGCCTCAAACCTAGCAATAGGAGCAAAAGTTTCATCAAAATCCAAACCCTCCACCTGAGTAAAACCTTAAGCAACAAGTCTAGCTTTATTTCGAACAATTAAACCATCCTCATTTTGTTCATTTTTGAAAACCTACTTGGTTCCAATAATATTATGTCCAGAAGGTGGTTCAACTAAAGTCCAAACTTTGTTTCTCTCAAAATTTTCAAGTTCTTCATGCATAGCGTTAATCCACGATTCATTAGTTAGTGCATGAGTAACATCTTTGGGCTCAAAAGAAGCAACAAATGCAGAATTTGCACAAACATCATGAGTAGTTACCTTAGACCTTGTAGTCCGCTCACCTATATTACCAATAATTTGTTTCGGCGGATGATGTCGTTGAATGTGCAAAGGAGCAGTGACTTCTGAAGTTATTTCACATTCTGTACCCTCACTGGTCGAAGTTGTAGCCTCTGGAGGACCATCCTGATTAGCATCAACAGAACCGAAAGTCGATGACCCTGGCCGGTCTGACCGCGTCTCCTGCGCCGGTCTGACCGGAGGTGTGACAGCGGTCTGACCGTTCTGGTGCCCGGTCTGACCGGCCGAGCCGACCTCATCATCGTCGTCGCTCTCGTCTTCAAAAATACGACCATCCTCCCCCTTAACCTGTGACAATGTACCTACAATTTCTGGTTTAGTTCCTAGACTAGCCTCATCAAAAGTGACTTCGCAAGTCTCAACAATTTGGTTAGTCTCCAAAACAAGTACACGATAGCTACGAGAATGAGCAGGGTAACCAAGAAACATTCCATCGGTAGAACGTGGCTCAAACTTATCCAAATTTCCAGATTTCAAGACAAAACACTTGCAACCAAAAACACTCAAATGTGAAACTTTGGGTTGAGGTCCAAAACGAAGCTCATAAGAAGTTTTTCCAAGTTTTGATCTCAAGAACACACGATTGAAAATGTAACATGCAGTATTAATAGCTTCGGCCCAAAATTTTTTAGGAGTATGATACTCATCAAGCATTGTTCTAGCCATCTCAACCAAAGAACGATTTTTCCTTTCAACAACACCATTTTGTTGCGGAACACGAGGAGAAGAAAATTGATGTTCAAGATCTTTTTCATTGCAAAATTGTTCAAAAGAAGCATTTTTAAATTCACCACCATTATCACTTCTGATTCGCGATTTGCTATCAATGTCGCAACATGTTTGCTAGTCTATGGCAATAGAGCCATCCGCATTACTGCCTGAGAAAAGCTCTTGTATCTCATGAAAATACTTGATTGGCTTAGTAAGCAGATGCCTATCCCTGTCTTGCATGTTAGTACAACATTATAATTTAGGAAAAAAATAAATGAAGTCAGTATAACTTCATACATAGCTAAATTTAAATTTGAACAAAGAATTGTGATGTAATGTGATTGCTAACATATATCAGTACAAAATCATTGCAATGTATATGGTACATTTCTAAAGTTTTTTTACTACAAATTAGTAAAGATTCATGACTAATCAAAACTATCCATTTCTTTAGGAGCAATCAAAACTTGTTAACGACAGATCTCACAGAACAAGTGGCAACAATGAAATGATTTTAGATGAAAGATACTTACTTTGAGCTTAGCTTTTTCAGACTCTGATATAGTCAATTTGCATTTACTAGCAACAAAATCGTTGCCACTATTGTTCAAAGCTGTCTCAACTATCTGCCCGTTCTCTTTGTAGTGCATGTAGTGACGGGTTACTTGGGTAGATGTTATACCCATAGCAAACTCTCTGTTTAAGGTATCAACACATTTCAGATGATGCTGAGTTTTCCATATGAAGCTTGCATGTTGTTCTTTCTTGTACGCGATGTACCAATCAAGCATGAACTTAGTTTTGTCATCATCCCAGCTAATGGATCTCTCATGGGTAAAAACATCACCCTCCACCTTCCCCTTCCCCAATATAATAAAGTGATATAATCAGTAAGATATATTAGCATGGATAGACAATAGTTATAGTTATATTAATAGATGTTTCCTACATCAATTCCACAAAATGCCACAAAGTACTAGACTAAAACTTCTTACATGCCAAGCATCAAGGAAAACACATACTAAATAATACTTAACAAAGATAATACTATAACTGCAACTACATGCTAGCATCAATGTTCTTATTTTCTATATCTTGATTAGCTGTTGACATTGATTGACCAACTTTATCTTGCCACATAGCTTGTGCAATCTGATCTCATTTGAGCATCCAAGCCGCATTCTCCTCGTGTATGTCACGATATACCCTATTGCTCCTTGGCAAGACTCTATATTAGGAATCGTCATAGACATATTCATCATCTCCATTTTCTAGTATCCAATTGTGAAGCGCACAACAAGCAATCACGGTCTTCACTTGTGTTTTCAAAGGGAGATTTGGTTGACTCTTGAGAATATTAAATCTATTTTTCAGGGTACCAAATGCTCGTTCAATTGTTGTCCTACAGGAGGAATGACGATGGTTGTAAAGTTCTTTATAATCTTCAGGTTCTCTAGCACCTTTATATTCTTTAAGGTGATAACGAACACCACGTATGGGGTAGAATACCAGGTCTTGCTGCATATCCAGCATCAGCTAGGAAAAAATTTCCTATAACACGAACATAATGTACTCACATGATCTAATTAAATACCTACCTTAGTATTTTTAGGCCACTTAGGCGGCTTAAAGCATCTTGGAGCATATGTGAATCATGGGCTGATCCCTCCCATCCAGCAGGGACGTAAGTGAGTCGCAAGTCAAAATCAACAGCCGCAAGGATATTTTGAGTGGGAATAGTCTTTCTACCCCTAAATCTGTTCTGCATATGTGCAGGGACAGTTGCTGGTACATGAGTACCATCCAACGCTCCTATGCATCCCTAAGAATAGAAAAACAAATGTCCCATTAGTCTAGCATGCAAATCGATTATACGATAAGCATTCTAGTGAAAAGAACTTAGTGTTGTGTACCTCAAAATACAGGTGGAATTTTCCTAGGCTACTTGTGATCTTTGGATGGGTTTCAGTGCTTTTGATGTATATCAGTTCTTTAGAAATTGAAACAAGTGAATCCATAACAGCATTGAAGTACCTACTGACCATCTCACCCGATCAGTAAAACTCAAAACCAACAGATCTATTGGACCATTTATGTCCCACTATATGCATAAACATTGCAACCTGTTCTTCCACTGTTACATGCAAGGTGTCTACTAAAAGCCTACACGATCTGAAATAGCCACAAAGCCTATGACAAATGGCCTTTTGCATGCGTAGCTCAGAAACACAATTGGCCTCGGTACCATTAAACAAACGTTTTAACCGTGCATCTCGCTCAACATCTCTAAGAGCCATGGGAGAACATGTCACACCTTCTCGTAGTCTTTTTCTCATGTTAAGCAAATAAGAGTAACTAGCTATACATAGGCCAATAGCAAGAAAGCAACCTTCTCCTCCATATATAGTACTATAGTACTGCTAGTAGTAGTTGAAGTAGTACTATAAATATATTTGCTTTCTTTGGTCCATCTAAGTAATTAAAAGAGCCTAATTAATAAATATTCAGAACAAAACAATACCGATGCACAATAATTATATAGAATAACCGACATATTTTTCTTATGACAATTTGTAATAAATATTGCAATCTCATACTGAGAATATTTGCTTAACACATCCAGCAAATAAAGAATATATATACCAGCTAACATGATTTTGCAACTATTGAGTCCTTACGTTTAGGACAAAACAAAAAATATCTATCTTTTTTATCAGAAGCCAAAATAATATTCAAGTATTTAATCCCCAAATCCCTAAAAAAACAAATAGGGCTATGTGTGCAGTGTGCTTACCGTGATGAAACTTGCTGGCTCGTTGGCTTCGATGGCGGTACATGGGCGAGGAAGCATGACCAATTCTTACTCTAGCCACACCAGCTACTCCTCTTCACCAGCCTACTCCATGACTCAAGCCCTGACGAAAGGAACAAATTAATTAGAATCTGGATTTGAAGGAAAGAAAGGAAGATACGGATCTAATCGGATGAAGGGGATGGAGATGATTTAGGAAAGAAAACAGATTGCTCCATGGCTCAAGCACTAATCAGTGAAACATATTACTTGTGTGATTTGAAGAAAAAGAAGAGGATCTGAAAGGGATGGAGGAGAAGATAAAAAAAGCTAACCGAAAAAGAGGGGAATGGTTGCCTGCTGCTTGGAGTTGCACGGAAGAATGAATTGGAGAGAGAAAAGGGACAATAGAAAGGGTAATAGACATGGGAGCCTTGGAGGTACCGGGCTTCGCGCGTTTTCCAGATTGTTTCGTGCTATTTACAAAAGGATTTCGCGCCATTCTTCACGAAGGTGAGCATAGCGTGCTGTCTCCCCGCACGCAACAGCCATGTCACAAGCATGATGAACGATTTGCTCGCCGTGTCTTTGGCCAAAAATCAATGGCAAAGCAACTGCGTTGTGGTAACTAAAAATCTGGTCAGCAAACAAACGGTAGGCTAAGCAGGTGTGGCATGTCTAGTATATGGCTTGGCAGGTTGAGGCAACCATCCAAACAGCCCCTAAGGTTCCGTTTAAATCTGCTACTGATTAACATCAACTGCAGGCACGTAAAACGAGAAAATTATTAGCACACGATTAATTGAGTTTTAATTATTTTAAATTTAAAAAATGGATTTCTATGATATTTTAGAGCAACTTCTATACCAAAATTTTTCGTATAAAATACACCGTTTAACAATTTAAAAAACATGCTAACAAAAACGGAGATAAAATCTGTATTTAATGAGAAAAGAACACCACCTAAATGTCATATTGGAAGTTGGAACAACACTACGTACAGTATAGTTTGTGCAGGCTAGTCAGTATTGCTTGAACCAACAGACATGCAATCTGGAGGTCTGGACGTTTTGTCAGGACGCTCAATAGAAGACATGACGTGTGGGGGCATCAAGACAAGTGAATACTCCAGTAGTTAAGATTGTCCGAAATGTGTAAGCTGTTACATTGTTATCTGTGCTGAATTGAATAATTATTCGATGATACAAATGATCAATGTAATGTAAAATGATTTTAAGAAATTCATATATAAAAAGTTTTGCAGCAAAATCATACTACAATTTATGGAAGCTAATTATACTACTACACAAATAATTTTTTCTGTATAAGCACTTCGATAGGTTGCAGACGGATCATAAGTATCCGTGTCTGGAAAATTCATCCCCCAAGCGAAAATCTATTTTCGCAGACGGCCCTCTTAGGGAGCTGTATGCAAAAATAGGGTTATATTTCCAAACGGGCCTCTTAACCGGCCGCACGAAAAAATATATTTTCGCAAACGGGCCTCTTAAAGGTCCGCCCAGAAATATGAGTTACCTCCTCTTTCCCTCTTTAACATTTCAATTTTTTTCAACTCATCCCCTCTCTCTCCTTACCTCAGCCTTATCTCCTCTCCTCTCCTCCACATACTCCTCTCTCTCTCAAACTCTCTCTCGGCCGGGCGAGTGGCGGCGGCCGATGGACGGGAGCGCGGCGGCAGAGGCCGGTGGGTGTGCGGTGGCCAGCAGGAGCGTGGCGAAGGCAACAAGGGGCGACGGCGGTAGAGGCTGGCGGGCGCGCGGCGGTTGGTGGGAGCGTGGCGAAGGCGACGAGGGGCAACGACGGAAGCGGCGGCCCTCCTCCGCCAGTATCCGCGTGGATCCGGTGGCGGTGGCGGGAGGAACACGGCGGCGGCGGCGGGCGTGCGGTGGCGAGTGGGCGACAACGGATCCGGCATGGGACGGCAGGAGTCGAAGACGGCGAGGGGCGTGCGGTGGCGGGCAAGTGGCGACAGTCGTTCCCCACGCAAATCCGGCAGCGGCGACCGTCCCCCGCTCAGATCCGGCGGCGGCTACCGTCCCCCGCGCCGGATCCGTGCAGATCTGACGGCGGTGGTGGGAGGAGCACGATGGCGGCGGCGGCGGGAGAAACCCAGTGGTGGCAGCGCTGGGAGGAGCTTGGCAGCGGCGGCGGCGGCGGGTGGCAGCGGCCGGCGGGTGCAAATTTTACGATTTTTATTTTTTTTTATTCTTGTTTTCCCGTGCGGACGCGAAAAACCGTTTTTCGCATGCGGGTGCGCCGTCCGCATGCAAAAATCATTTTTTCGCAGACCCTTCCGGGCAAACGGGCCGGAGGCCCGCACGCGAAAACCACTTTTGACCCGTCTAGAAAAATTGTTTTTTACTAGTGTAAGTAACCAGGCCCGTTATCCGTTCAATTTCATTCCTTGAAAATTAATTGGGAAAAGTCCGTTCCAACTAGCGTTTACAACCATGTAAAACCTTTTAGTTAACTATATATATATATAGTCATGCTGTTTCAAAATATAGTTACATTTGTAGTTCAAATTTTGAACTACGTAAACTATAAGTACAGCTATATTTTCAGCTAGATTTTAGAATGGATAAGCACCTAATCCAGTTGGAACACAAAGATAATTGATATATATGACGCACAAGATATAAAAGAGAAACACAAGAGCATATATAATTGACATGACGCACAAGATATAAAAGAGAGTTTAACCGTTTGTACTGCTGGCATACAGAGTTGGCACTAGTGACGAAAATTCCGTGGTGGAGATAACATGACCGCTCGTGCAGCGAGAGCATAGCCATGGTTACCGGTGATACAAACAAGTACGCCGCGGCAGTTTGCTGGATAGGATGGGTGTATCTGGCCAATGCATAAATACTTGTTTTGTTGTGCTTTAATGGATTATAATCTAATAAAGCTAATTTGAGATTAATTTTAGGAATTTTCTTCATCACTTTTCTTGCCTAGCCCTGTTTTTCACGATTGTTAAGAAGATAAGCAAACAATATATCTAAGATTATTCTTAAAATACGTGTATCACCAAGAGATGAAGCTATTTAATTAATTATGTAGTAGAATATATGGAAAAGACTTTTTTTAGGTATCCAATATATATACTCCCTCCATCCAAAACCTATTTCATTTTCTAGTTTCCAAACAAGATGGGTATATTTATAGTCTTCACGAATCCAAGACATAAATAAAGATGTTGTCGTTTTGTTTTGCAATGCTAGATTAAATTTTTGACAACCCAAGCAATCAATTGCATGCATGCGTATAATCTTTAATATTTGTTACATGCACGATCAGTTAATTTTTTCATAGTCTTGATGACAAATAAAAAACACTCTAGACTTTTGGATGGAGGGATGGAGGGAGTACTACATACGTACTTATAAAGTTGATATCCAATAAATGTGAGGAATTTACCTATTTGCCACTATTAGGTTTGTCAATTTTTCAAATGCCCCTCTTGGATTTGCACTTAAAATTTTGTCATTAGAGAGAGACATCTTCTTAAATTTTTTGTCACTTTTGCATACGTGGCACGCCAACGAGGCTGCCCCCATCATCTTCTTCCTCCTTCACCTCCTCTCTATCTTCTCTTCCCCTTCTCTCTCACCTCCGGCCATATTCTTGGGCAGCCGACGAGCTCCCTCGTCATGGCTGGTTAGGTGGGGATGCGGCATGGCGGGGACCTGGGAACTTGCCATCACCGAAGGGGGAGAAGGCGCGAGAGAAGAGGGAACTTGCCTTACCATTGCTGAGAAGGAGGAAGGGTGGATGCGGAGAAGGAGGAGCACCGTTGCCGACGGTGAGGCCGAGTGGAGCGGGTGGCAGAGCCAAGAAGGAGTGCCATTGCCGGCGGCGAGTCTCTCTTCCTCAAGTCCACCCTTCCCTCCTCCCCACTATGCTGCATCCTTGCCTCACCGTTATGCCCCGACACATAGACTCCCCTCCTCATCCTCCTTCGGCCGCCCCCGTGGTCGACGATGTTCGCCACAACCCCCAACCCCCAACCTGCCCCTGCCCATGCAGTTGGCGAGCTCCTCCTTTAGAGGGCTCGGCGAGGCTCGGTGCTCAACGAGTGGGAGCTTACCAGTTGGCCAAGAAGATGCCGGAGGTAAGAGAGAAGGGGAAGAGAAGATAGAGAGGAGGTGAAGAAGTAAGAAGATGACGGGGCAGCCTCGTTGGCATGCCACTTATGCAAAAGTGGCAAAAAAAAATTAAGAAATTGTCTTTCCTCAATGGTAAAAAATTAAGTGCATATATATAGGAGGGGCATTTGGATAATTGACAAACCTAATAGTGACAAACAGTTAAATTCCCCACTCAATGTGATGCTAATTTTCTCTTCTTTCGTAAAGCCGCATTACCCTAATTATTTCTTGCACTTGAATTATTTATTATCTAAATAGTCCATCTTTTCGCATGAAGTCATGCGGATGCACATCATCTCAACCACAATTAATCACCTCAAATCATTTTAAGCATTAGGATCATTGATATACTATCGTGTTGTCTCTAATTTAGCTACATCATCTATATTCTTATCATTGGAGGATCACTTCAAATTATTTCGAGCATTTAGATCCTGCAGTACCTATTGTCTAGCTATTTTCTCTTATATGGATCACATCAAATATATTTATAGCATTGGAGGATTCATAGAAGATGAAATTGTGTAAGCATGTGAAGTCAAATTGTCTAGATATAAAGCAATTTTATTACGTACCTACTGTTTACTTATTATCATACAACTTTCCTGCAACAACGTGGGGATTTCACCTAGTAAACATCTAAATAAGAATGACTACTGCCCACACATACACAGGGAGACAGATGAAGCGGTGGAAACTGAAGACATACAATCTGAATGAACAGTAGTCATATGTAGGTCTCTGGTCAGTTTTCATGCACATAGAGCTTGATGTAGTTTGTATCCATATCCTAGGTGGTGTGTACGTGTGATATACACATAACACCAGCTTATTCAATCATCACAAATAGCCATAGGGCCAGTTTAGAGCCATTATAGTTGCAAAACAGTGATAAAACTATTTATTTATGTAGACGTATTAAAATAGTTTGCAGTGATAAAACTATTCATATATGTTGACGTATGTATTGAAAATAAAACGTACTTGGATTATTTAAATTTATTTTCGTCATTGTTGCGGCGTATTTGTGAAATTGAAAACGGTTTTTATCTATTGAATCTAACTATTTAACACGATCTTGATATTAAATTTTAAAAGCTTAATAGGAGCTTATATATATCCAAAACGATAAGTACTGCAGTATTTTTTCCAAAGCAACCTCCAAAAGTACAGAGTTCCTACTTTCTATTAATAAAGAGAAATGATTGAGTTTATAAGAAAAAAAACAGACGGATAAAACTTAAACCTGCACAATTAATAAAAAAAAGGCTAAAACCCACACATAGTACCCAAACAAGTAGGGAAGATCGCACATCACCACAAACCAAAAGATGCGTGTTCTTTTGGGATGGTTGGAAATCCTTTCTCTGTAGCACGTAAAACGAAATAGTGAATTAACGCATGATTAATTAAGTATTAGTTTTAAAAAGTTAAAATTAGATTAATATGATTTTTTGAAAACAAAATTTCTTTAGATTTTTTAAAATAATGCATGTGAAAAGCGAGAGAGGAAAAGTTTAGAAAGGGAAGAAAAAACTACTAAGATCCGTACGTCATGATGTAATTAAATCGACGATCACCTAAGAAAACCAGGGGCGACATATGTAGCAACCCTACTTTCTCTTGGCGATGATGTAAATATAGAGGAAAACCATGTATAAGAAAAAAAAAACCTTTTTCTTACAAAAAGAAGAAAAAAACTTCCAAGAGAGGAGAGACCAAGTAACCGGTCGAAATGAAGAGTTCAAAGCACTGGGACACATAGGAGTACATACATAGCACCCAGCGCTCTACACCAAAAACCGATCCACTCCTTTGCCGCGTTTTCCTTACCTCTCCCGCCACCGACATCCCGCTGTCGCCTACAGCTCGACGCTGCCATCGCCGCAAATTCACATCCCTTCGCCGCCGCCGCTGTCGCCGGCGTGCGGACCACCGATTTCGCCTGGCCCACCGCACGCGAATACCATAAACTACCCGCCGCCGTATAAGCCACGCCCCCCGCCCGGCCGCCCTGCCGCCATTAAAAGGCCCCCGCGCCAAGCTTCCTAGCTTCACATCACTTCCCGCAACAACGAATTGCGCGTGTACAAGTGTCACAAGCTGCAACACCAGCAAAGCTAGCTTCAGGTGTCGAACACCTGTGCTTGGCTCGTGATCGAGATTCCAGCGTCGTCGGCTCATGCACGACGTTGACGTCGTCGCCGGCGGCGGTGGCGGTAGAGGGAGGGAGGAGATGCATTTTTTGATCGTGTCGGGGGCGGCGCAGGGGCAGATCACGCCGGTGAGGCGGCTGGCGCGCGCGCTGGCGGCGGCGGAGCCTGGGGTGATCAGGGCCACGCTGGCCGTGCCGCTGTCGGCGCTGAGGAGGATGTTCCCCGGGAAGGCGGCCGGCGCCGCCGCCGGTGAGGGGGCCGTGGTGCTATCCGACGGGGCCGGCGTCGACTACGCCGCGTTCACCGACGGGTTCGATGATGGGTTCCAGCCCGAGCGGTGCGACGGGGCGGCGTTCGTCGGGAGGCTCCAGCTCGTCGGCCCGTCGTCGCTGGCGCGGCTGGCGACGGCGCTGCGCGCGCGGGGGAGGCCCGTGACGTGCGTCCTGTACACTCTGCTCCTGCCGTTCGCGGCCGCCGTCGCCAGGGACCTCGACGTGCCGGCGTACTTCTTCTGGACCATGCCGGCGGCCGTGCTCTCATTGTACTACCATTACTTCCACGGCCGCCATGGCCTCATCGACGCCGCCGCTGGCGTCCGAGACAACCCCAACCGCCGTGTCGAAGTCCCCGGCCTCGAGTTCCTCCGCGCCCGAGACCTCCCGTCGCTGCTCACAGGGCCAAGCCCCTACCTCCCGGCCTTCCGGGAGATGTTCCACGTCGTCGAGGCCACCGCCGCCGCGTCCTGCCATGGCCAGAGTGGCGCGAAGCCGCGGGTGCTTGTGAACACCTTCGACGCGCTCGAACCGAAGGCGCTGGTGTCCGTCCCCGGCATTGACCTCATCCCGGTTGGACCCATGGTCACCGACACGGAGGCCGACGACGGCGGCGACCTCTTCGAGCAAGACGATGATGCCGAATACATGCAATGGCTCGACAAGCAGCAGGACGCCTCCGTCGTGTACGTCGCGTTCGGCAGCCTCGCCGTGCTCTCGCCGAGGCAGCTGGAGGAGATACGCCGCTGCCTCGAGGTGACCGGACGGCCGTTCCTCTGGGTGGTCCGGCGTGACAACCGCGACGGCGGCGGCGGTAGCGGTGCGGCCACCGGATTGCCGCTGGCCGCGCCGCCGGCAGGCGGGATGGTGGTGGAGTGGTGCAGCCAGGCGCGCGTGCTGGCGCACCGGGCGGTGGGGTGCTTTATCACCCACTCCGGGTGGAACTCGACTCTGGAGACCGTCGCGTGCGGCGTGCCAGCGGTAATGGCGCCGCAGTGGTCCGACCAGGCGACCAACGCGCGCATGGCCGAGGCGCGGTGGGGCGTCGGCGTGCGGGCGAAGGCCGCGGCCGACGGCACCGTGCTCTCGTCGGAGCTCGCCCACGGCATCGACGCCGTCATGGGTGGCAGCGACGGCGCCCGCGCGATACGACGGCGCGCAAGGCAGTGGAAGGCACGCGCCGCCATGGCGCTGGGCACCGCCGGCGCCGACGGGGAAGCGGACGCCACCGCGGCGCGCAACCTGAGACGTTTTGTGCAGGGCGTCGCAGAGAGCGGGAGCGCGAGCAAGCAAGGGCAGAGTTAACTGGAGGGCAGCGTGGGCTTAATTTCCATGAAGGACAAGGGTAGTTCTGGAATTGACTATGATATAATGATTTCTAAAATTTTTGGAATCCCCCTATATTGTTGTATTGTGTCATAAACAGATAGACGAATGGATATACTTGGATAGTTGTGTCCTGATATTTTTAAGATGATGAGCAGTGTGGTGTGTACAGTGTAGCGATGCTCAATAATATCCTGCAGGTAATCCCTAGATCACCGTCAAAAATTGGGTTTAGTTCATTCATTTTAAAATAAATTAACTTATTACAAGACAAGACATGACACGCTATAAATTTGGATAAATTTATAATATTAAAATGTATCATATTTTGTATTAAATTAATTTATTTTAGAACGAACGAAGTATTTGTCAGTGTGACCATTACGTGGCAAATGGAGCTCAGATTTGCATGATATTGCATGATATTGCAGTACTCATGATGTGTGTTAATCTCCTTCACACAATTGGAGCTAAAAGAGGGGAGCTCGGTAGTAGAATGGATCCTAAACTTTAGTCTTTTCCAAGTCTTGCGGAAAGGATCCTAAACTTTAGTTCACTCGAGGAGTTATTCGATCTGTAGATTCAGATATATAGATTCTCGCTTATTAAACCTAGGTAAATCAGTTCAGTGATGGAACGGAGCCTAATCTTATGTCTTCTGTAAGATGTAACACCCTTAAAATCTTATCAGGAAAATATATAAAATTTCAAACTTTTTAGTACTTGTTGCATGACGTAGTATCAATGAATGCGTTGTTTGCGAATGAATATAATAAATCCAATTGAAAGTGTTCAGGCGACCAAATAAACCAAAGTCAGGTAATAATAATATGGCAAGCTCGATGCTCGAAAGTATCCATTTACTTTCCAATCTCGATAATATGAAAGATTTGTTAACCATACAGCCTCTACATTAAACTCATACAAGTAAAGTGGAAACTGAATTAATACATAACCCAAAAAGTATATACTGTACGCATTAGTTTAACAAAGGTTGTGTACGAAATTAAATCAGTACAGCTAAACGGAGAATTAAATAATTACATAATTACCCAAATCGCGAAATGCTATTGCAATTTTAAAAGCTCAACTAATTGGAATAGAAATCCAAATACCACCTAAATGAGAATTCAAAAGCATTTTCTAAATATACACTACCGCAGAACTCCTAATCCCAAAATTGGAAGGAAGAAGATTTCTTTTTTTATTTTTATAGAACTACTTGAACTTTTTTTAGTCTGATTGAGAGGTCTGAATAGTTAATATGAATCATAGTTTTATTTTTTTTCTTGATCCTAGAGTGGAGTACGATAGAGGCAGAGGGAATTTTCGGTAGATCAGTGAAATGCATTGAGATTGGAAAGAACATCAATGGTGAAAGCACATGCTGCATCATCAAAAGAGGTATAGAAATAATTAACAAGCTCTATGGCAAGGACATATTGCTATGAGCGCCGACAGTGTTCATAGGGTGGGTGTTTGGTCTAACGAATGGTGGTGATCCAGTCTCTTATGAGTTTGATTCCACTACGGATGCCGGGAAACCTTTCTCTTATAAGAAATGGTTTGAAAATCGTTATTTCACCTATTAAGTATTGTGAAAAGTGATACATATGAAGATCGTACATTTCAGTCACATTTATATCCCTTTTTTGAGTCCATGTTATAACCAAATTAATTGGATGGATCTACGTGACACCTCGTCACTGCCTGTTAGGCAAAAACTGACATTAATAGGGATTTTCTACACCCTGGACCCACATGCACTGAGAAAGGAAAAAATTACACCACTGACCCCAAATCAGTGCTGGTTTATTAGTTGAACTGGCAATCCTTCGGTGTCTGTTTTTTTAAGGTGAAACGGCATAGTAAAATAACTATTATTATGTTTTTTTATGAACCGGCACACAAAATCGAGCTAATCCACGCATGCAGGCAAAGTCAAGGAGACCGCCTCCATATTTCTCTCCCTCCGCCCTCTCCCCATCTCTCCTCCTCAGCCCCTTGCTCTATCTTCTTGCCAGTTTCCCCATCCCCATCCTCCTCTCCCCTTGTAAGTTCAGGTAACATTTGTTTGTTTTTGGGACAATCTCATTCGTGCCCCTATTTTAATGTTCAATATTGATTTTGCCCCTTTTTTTTAGGTTTTTCATTTTAGTCCCTTTTTTTTAAATAAAGCAGACGTTTGTCCTTGTTTTTGTCAGAAGTTAGTGAACTTGGGATTGTTGAGCTAAAGAAGTAGAAAAAAGAAGTAATGATTTTGACCTTTATGCCCTGGTCATTTTGACCTAGCCAATCTGCCCGTGAGTTCCTTTTACCTTGCCCAAACCTTTTGCCCCTGATTCCGATTTTCTTGACTTTTTGTGATGCTTGCTATACTTGTAATAGTTGTGTAAAAAATGTGTCAAAATTGTGCCATTCTGTCATTTTCTTTGTCAAAATGTGTCCCAAATTTATCAAATTTGTGGCAAAATCATGTCAAATTTTCAAACAATTGTTTTTGATATTCCGTCAAAATTGTCATAAAAGTTTATCAAAATTGCAAGCTGAACGTACAAATGGGGGACACAATTGATGAAAAAATAGTGTCAAAATGTGCAAGCAAAAAGGGTAAGAATGTCTTTTTGTAAAGTTTTAACACCATCAACATGTCCATAAAGTAGGGGTAAAACATAGCTTTGTTTCAAAAAACATAGTGGCAAAATCGAAAACCCTAAAATGCAGGGGCAAAAGCAATATTGAACATCAAAGTAGAGGTAAGAATGAAATTGACCCTTTGTTTTTGATAATTAATGACAAATCTAATTATATGAGACTAATGTTTTATGAGCTTTTAATGACAAACATCATGTCTTCCCTACACCAACCAGCTGCTTGATGGCACCCCCAGCCAATGCAAGGAACTTCTGTCGCTAACTCTGGCCCCATGCTCCCCATGCGAAGACACCTGCACTGGAAGGTCCTTCATATCACTGAGAGAGGAGGTAGGCGTTGCTAAAAATCATTACAACTTCATAGCATATTAGAATAATCGAAACTTTTGGTTCAAATCAGAACTTTCAATATGGGATCGAAAGTTCGGGTCTCAACCAAAATGTCCGGCAAATAAAACACTAGCTATGAACTTGTAGCTCAAACAAACAACATTTATATGAATCAAAAGGTAACAGACAATGTATATAAGCAAGATATAACGTCACCAACTAAGCATGCAAATAGATCGGACAAGAATAAACTCAAGCCCAACCATATGTTATGTGTTATAATGTCAGTTATACATGTATTTGAACCAACAATGTTATATGTGTTGAACTTAATTAGCATGTTTTAGTCAAAGTATCAATCTTTTTATATAAAATGAGCTAATTATGTGTGATGGTATTTGTCTCTATTAGATGTTTAGGTGGTTTTCATGTTGTGACAAATATTTGTTTCCATATTCATGTCCGATCATATTCAAACTTTATTTGTATTCGAGATAATTCGTATTTGTTTCCATGTCTGAGGTATTTGTATTCATTTTTTCATATATGGCAAAAAATATGAAAACATATATGGTATGAGCATTATCCATCCGTTTTCATATAGCACTACCCCTAAAAGTGCAACATAGGATTAGGTGATGAGATAAAGAAGAGAAGTGACACGAGAGAGGATAAGTCACCACTCATACATGGGACAACCCCTATACAAATTGTAAGAAAAGTGCAAAGAGAGAGTGAGATTGTGTGAGAATAGGGTTTGTGTATCGAAAGTCATATGTTATACATGTCTTTTAATTAATTAATTAGTAGATAACATGGCTACAATTAAAAGGCATCAGTCACCTCCGCTACAAAACTAAAACTTCTGTAACAACCCTTGTCTAGCCCTAACCCAACCACGTGATTCCTTGGAGATAAGGATACCCAGCTCAAAACACACTACCAACACTACTAGAAAAACTATTTTTGTAGGCGGCCAAAAATGGTCTTTACAAGCGGATGACCGGTCCGCCTGTAGGCAAAGGCCTGCAAAAATCATCCATTTTCGTAGGTGGCCGGCCGGTCCGCCTAGGAAGATATGTCTTCGTAGGCGGACTAGTTAAGAGGTCCGCCTGCGAAAATTTATCTTCCCAGATGGACAGAGCCACAACATGCCATTTGTGAAATTGTAGTACGCCGCCTGTGAAAATGCATAGGTCGGCTTTCATTTCAGTAGGACGGCCACCTAGGAAAATGTTCATGCCAAAATATAAATTTCCCCTTCAATTTTTTTAATATTATTTTGTTTAATCAATAACGTTGCAACTAATTAATTAATTAATGCATAAATACATCTAATAGGTAAGAGACATGTAATAAACGATATAATACACATATATTTGGATGCATTAGTACGTGAAAAATGTCGGCCATATAATAATATTTACAATTCTGTCGTTTCAAATTATATTGTTAATTACACAACCACGTAGCTCCACTCCCGAAGAGACTTGTATTCTTCGCTCATCGCTAGGCTGCCTTTGGGGTCAAAAAAATATTTTGTCTTTATGGCAACACTCACAGTGATGAAGTGACAAAGGTCCCGCTGTACTTTTTTAATGCATTCATTGTCAAAGCTTGTTCAAAGTTCGATTCTAGGCAACTTCATGCACGAAAGCATGAGAATATATAGTAATATCAACTAGATGTGCATTCTATCATTGAACTTATATTTTGAGTTGAGAGACTTACATCCTCTAGGTTGGTCCTGTACCTCCCATTAACCCTAAGGAACTTGCATGTGTAATATCCTCATAGGACACTGCCTTTAGATTGCTTGTGACACTTCATTATGACACATACATAGAAGGAATTAGTTATACACACAGGTAATCGAATTGAAATAAATAAGTGTGCAGAGTATGTTTAGTAGTTATATTACCAGCCAGTATGTATACACTAGCAACTTCTCTCTTATTTGCAGTTGTTCCCATCCCTTTGCTTTTTAGTAGTTATATGCACTGTACATATAATAGGACATAAAAGTTTGTATTAATGAAAAGAATTTAAAAATTATGAACACTTCATGAATAGTACATATGCACGGGTAAGAATCACTTACTATTGTAAGATTGTTAGGAATTGTCTGTAAGATCTACCAGACTTACTTTAAGTTGTATGCGGCCATTATGATGTTTTTATCTTGAAATTGAGGAATGCTCGTTCAATATAGACGGCCACTGTAAGCAGCTTGGTCTTGTGCAAAGCCTTCTTATATTCCTTTATCTCTTTAGGAGTTTTGTTCTTTAGCTTCTCAGAATTTTCCTAAAGAGTGATGGTATGTTGGATATGACATATCCTTGTTGGGTCCAGATAACCGATGGGTTGCTTGGTCTTCTCAGCATCCATGTATTGCATCCTACAAAAGAGAAAAGGTTATTGCATCCATGTGTAAATGCGCGTTTATACTCGCAAGCATCATGCAGCAACAAAGTTCACGTCCATCTTTTCCCGGTGGTACATGGCGCGAAGATCAGCAAAATCGAGTCACAAAAAACCTTCACCGCCCATGAAAGCTTGGGGCGGTGTTCGAACCGTTATGGACATAAGCCCTTTTTTGCTGGCATCCATTTACCATTTATGTTATCTTCTTATCTCCCATTGATCTTCTTTAAGCGCATAATCAGGCCAAAAGGCTTTGCCATTTTCAAACTTCGTCGGCACTTTATCGGTTGCAATGTATTTCTCGCCGGCAAGTGCATCGGTCTTTTTCTGATCTTCCGTGCATTCCTTGGCACATTTCATCCCACCTCGGAAGGCGGTTATCATCCACTTTTCCTTACGTTTATTCTCTCATTTGGAGATGTGGCTTCGTAGCACTCTAGGCACTTCGGACTTATCATTACCGTTGTCATCGTCCTTGGGTGCGTCTAAGTCCTCTTTAGCGAGTGATGGGTCATCATACACATCGGGTTCTATTTCTTCCCATTCCATACCCGCTGTGCCATCAGGATCGTGTTGGACACAAGTTCTACTTCCAATTCAGATCCATGTGTCTCTAGCACAATCGGTACTATTGCTTGTGCTAGGTTCTTTGCATGTTCACCTGCAGGTTGTTCATATTCCACCTATGCATCACGTGGTGCCTCCTCATATCCCTTACCATCTTTTTCAACCTCATCATTCACCGGATTCTTTTGTGGAGGTCTTGGCGGTTTCAGCGAAGCATCGGTGCATGTGCCAAAGATTATATCTTTTTTGTGCCATAATATTATGTTGTTGTTAACACCAGATTTTCGCAATCTACTCAGAGAAGAAAGAGAAAACCGACACAGAGAAGAAGGAGCAGTTCGAGTCAGATCGGTTACGCTATCGGACTAAGCCGGGTATCGGACCAAGTCCTGTATCGAACTCAGCGGTGCATCAGACCAAGCAGAGCGCTAACAGAGGAACTGCATCGGCCGATGTGGGTTCAATGCGGCCATCGGCCGATGGAAGCAGGAAGCCGATGGAGGCAGAGCAGGCTCGGTTTGGGCCTGAGTCAAGCTTCAAAGGAGATTGCCAAATAGGGATAAGGCCCAATTTTAGGCAATTGTATCTCGTAAATTAGGAAGTTAAATAAGTTTAGATCTAATCTATGGCAAGAGTCCGCCATAAGGACTTGTTTGTTAGTTATAGATAAACTCATGTCCTATATGGACAATGTTGTAAAATCACGGGTATAAATATCCCGGTAGTTTGTACTTATTATCTCCGCTCAATCAATTCAACCAAAAACATTACAGTTTCAATCTACTTTTGGTGCATCGCCACCCTCGCAAGAGGTTGATTTCCGACGAGTTCTTGCTTCCCCAGAGCAGAGGTAAGAACTCGTACCCGACGATCTACGTCGTCGGGGCTAGCATGTCGTTTTAGACACGTTAAGCCCTGGCGACGTGATCGTCGTCTATCATGTCTTGGATGATCTTGATATGGCATGCCAATTCTGTCTCGTCAGCGGTAAACTCGCTTTAGGGTTTGTTGCCGACGATGGACGAATTAGTTTGCTTGTCTAGATCCTTCAAGGCATCTACCATCCCCAAAAGCGATCGACGGCTTGATTGTCTTTGTGTTAATTCTCGATTCACACTTTGTGTTGCTATCGACCCTAGTCATGTTTCGAGATCTAACTCAAAGCCTGTTGTCGATCGTAATTAAGGATAGTGCCGGGGTTTCAGCTGGACTTACCTAATACATGTGATTACTTTATGTTTTTGTATGTATTTGCCACTTGTATGAGTGGATCGACAGGTACAAATGTATTTGTCATAGATTGTTCTCAGGATTTCTCTGTGATCAGTATATTTTTGTCGGCCGATCGGTTCATACAAGTTTACGCTAGAGTATTAGCTAGCACATTTACTTCACACATCCCTCATCGGCCGATGTCATCAAATCGACACCAACATATTGATGGAGGCCGATGAGAATAGATCTGTTTATTACTTTTATTTCATTATAACCTCAAGTAGCCCAATACAGCCTTGCCCTATCGGCGGGCTCTCACGATGCGACATCGGCCTATCGACCGATCGGCCATCGTTTTGCTAACATGGTTTACTTGTTTACTCTTGTTGATTGCAGATCAAATCAACTGGCACGCCCTAAACGCACCTAGGCAAGCCATTGGACCTGCACTGGAGTTAAGCAGATCTCCCAGGCCGCCGTGGTAATGTGGAACCTGTTTTGATGTGAGGGCGGGTCCAAATTCTACGCCAACACGCTTTTGGCACGCCCGGTGGGACAAGCTTCACACCGTCAACAAGTTCACTTCAAGATGTCCAAGCAGAGCGAAATCTCGGAAGAAAATGTTGTCTCAGTGACCACTGATCAGCTCAACGAGGAGCAAAAGGCTGAGATGGCAAAGTTGATCGAGCAGTTCCAGAACATGTACTTGCAGACATACTCCAGGACTCGGCAAGGCACCATCATTAAAAAATCCAAGGTGATAATGCCGAGTCCTGGGGATAGAGCTAGCACATCGGCGGCAGCCCAAGATCAAGCTGTCAAGACTGAAGATGATACTCGCTACGCTACGCCGACACTACAGGACCGCATTGACTTCGCGGTTCACTCAGCACTAATCAACCAATCCGGAGTCTTGGTGAACACGTTGACCAATCCAGTTAAGTCAATATTAGATGGTTCCATTCACCAGCACAAGCCTGAAGGGCCGATCTTCTTGCCTGATAACAAATTCCCTCCATATCGGACCTTGAGGACTGATCTGAGTATGGCTTCACAGCCAACAGTGCCCATCCCACCTCCATCGGCCCAGCCAGTGTCGACCATGCCGTTGGTCTTGACGAAACAGGTGGGAGGAAGCCCCCAGCACATCACGGAAGACCAATTCGTGCAGTGGACGAAGGGGAGACAAGCTCCAGCGGCCTTGCAGTAGCCGATGGTTGAGCCGATACAACAAGTCTCTGCCAATCCAACATCGGCCCGGCAAGCCCAATTCCCCTTACCAAGCAATCCTCCACAGGTAGCTGCCTACAACGCACCGCAAGGCTATCAGCAGTACTCCACGGGGTAGTATGATGCGCCAAATCTGAATCATCACTTTCAGCCGTACTCCCCTAGGCAATATCGGTTGAAAGGTTTTCAACAGCCTTATCACCAAGAACTTCCGCACCAGCCTGCAGGAATCACTCAAGGGCATTGGGTCGATATAATAGCCGAAGTGATGCGTGATCAATTCGGTTTAAAGCCCAAAGAGAATGCAACAGTGTATCGGCACCCATACCCAGAAGAGTTCGACAGAGTGCCATTGCCAAGCCGATACAAGATTCCCGACTTCTCCAAATTTTCAGGGCAAGACAATGTCTCCACGTATAAGCATATCAGCCGGTTTTTAGCCCAATGTGGTGAGGCATCGGCTGTGGAGGCGTTGAGGGTGAGATTTTTCCCCTTATCTTTGTCAAGGTCAGCATTTACTTGGTTCTCCTCTCTGCCCTGCAATTCTATCAGAGGATGGGTAGACCCAAAAAAAACAGTTTCATCGATACTTCTTCAATGGTGTACAAGAAATGAAGCTGTCTGATCTCACTGCCATCAAGCAGAGAGTTCATGAATCGGTCCCGGACTATATTCAACGATTCAGGAATGTTAGAAACAGGTGCTATAGCCTTAGCTTGACCGATTCCCAGCTGGCTGATTTGGCATTCCAGGGGCTACTTGGGCCGATACGAGAAAGATTCTCGTCGCAAGATTTTGAAAGCCTAGCTCAGCTAGCACAGAGAGTATCGGCCCACGAGCAAAGGTTCCAGGAGGCAAGAAACTTCACAAAGAAGGTCAACAGCGTTTATCAATACGCCTTCGATGAAGATGAAGATGTTGATGCTGAAGTTGATCTGGCTGAATGGGCCCGGATGAAGAAGCTGACGACATGCCAATGGATCAAGAAGGTTGATAAAGAAGAGAAATTCGACTTCGACATCAACAAAGCCGACAAGATATTTGATCTACTACTGCAAGAGAAGCAGATACAGTTGCCAGTAGGTCATGTGTTGCCATCGGCTGAAGAGATAAAGAAAAGGAGATATTGCAAGTGGCACAACACGTACTCTCACCATACAAATGAATGCAAAATCTTCCGACAACAGATACAATCAGCCATCGAACAGGGCAGGATCAAGTTTGATGAAGCCAAAAGGCCGATGAACATTGAAGAACACCCATTCCCAGTTAACATGGTGCGGGCTGACAGTGCCGATAGCAATGCCTATTGGACCAACAAGCGACCTCATCAAACTTCGGAAGGCCTCATCAAGAAATACCAGCGGAGGCATGAAGAGCAAGCACAAGACTATTCTGACCAAGATAAATTCTATGATCCTCATTGGGAGTGCGAGTTTTTTCGATTTTGTTGGAACAAAGGGATGAGGTTGCCAACAATGCAAGAGTGTCCTGCATGCAACGACACGGAGAAATCTTACCAGGGCAGTTCAAGCAGACAGGCGCATCGGCCAATCAAGCAGAGGAAACCCATACACGAGAGGCTGGGGCCGATGCATCATGACCGTTGGACAGAAGATGATGAACAAGTCCAAAACCCTCAGTGGTGGCCAGGTGATTTATTTAGCAAAACCCAAAAGCGACGGGTCCAGAGGTTAAGGCAGAAGGAAAAGATCCAGGAGCAGCAGGTAGCGATCGCTCATTGGCCTACTAAAACCAGGAAAGAATGGAAGATAAAGTCTACAGTGGTAGAGGCCGATGAGGATAATACGAAGTCAACTCAAGCTCCTGCATCTACAAAAGGTAAAAGCATAGCATCGGCTTCTGTTAACATGGTCTTTCTATTGCCGGTAGAGTATAGTATACAGATGGCCGATGAAGTAATAGCCGATGACGAGATGGAGCAATCTTCGGCTAAGCTACAGTTGTCACCAGAGCAGACCGTGTTCGACAAGCCAGCCGATACCAGCTATAGGCACCTCCGGCCGTTGTACATCAAGTGATACGTCAATGGGCGGCCGATGACGAAGATGCTAGTCGATGGTGGCGCAGCAGTGAATTTGATGCCGTATACAACTTTCAGGAAGCTTGGAAAAGTACCTGAGGACCTAATCAAGACAAATATGGTGTTAAAAGATTTTGGCGGCAACGCGTCCGAAGCAAAGGGGGTGTTGAACGTGGAGCTTACAGTTGGCAACAAGACAATACCTACAACCTTCTTCGTCTTCGATGGAAAGAGTTCCTAGAGCCTGTTGTTGGGGCGAGATCGGATCCACGCAAATTGTTGCATCCCTTCGACAATGCATCAATGCCTTATTCAGTGGCAAGGAGACCAGGTTGAGATCATGCAAGCCGACAAATCAGTACATGTGGCCAGTGCCGATCTTGCAGTTTGGGAGATGGAGGGAATCGATTGCTTGTCCGGACGAATCTGGGAGGCCAATTTCCTGAAGGTAACTGACTGTGATATCGAGCCGATCGAAGATGGAGACAAGCAGTTACTTTGACGAAGGCATAACATCCACAAGCCAAGATGAACAAGTTAATCTCTACACAGAAGACGCGGTGGATGAATTAGATGAGAAATTGGGACAAGGCTTCACATCGGCCAATGAACTTGAAGAAGTTGACATAGGGATAGGTGATAGGCCTAGGCCGACGTATGTAAGTGCCAACCTACCAAGGGAATATAAGAGTAAATTACTACATCTTTTGAAAGAATTCATGGATTGTTTTTGCATGGGAATATCATGAGATGCCAGGATTAAGCCGATCGATTGTAGAACATCGGCTACCTATAAAACCAGGCTATCGGCCATTTAAACAAACTCCCAGGAGATTTAAGGCCGATATGTATGAAGCTATCAAGGCAGAAATTACAAGGCTTTACGACGCCAATTTTATCAGACCCTGCCGATATGCGGAGTGGGTTTCCAATATTGTACCAGTGTTGAAGAAGAATGACAAGCTCAGGGTGTGCATCGATTTCAGAGATTTAAACAAAGCGACGCCAAAAGATGAGTACCCTATGCCGATGGCGGATTTGCTAGTTGATGCTGCATCTGGACACAAAATCATTAGTTTTATGGATGAAAACGCAGGCTATAACCAAATTTTCATGGCTGAGGAGGATATTCACAAGACAGCTTTCAGGTGTCTGGGGGCAATCGGCTTGTATGAGTGGGTCGTCATGACATTTGGTCTAAAGAATGCTGGAGCTACCTATCAGAGGGCAATGAATTATATTTTTCACAACCTTATCGGTTCCTTGATTGAGGTCTATATTGACGATGTGGTTGTGAAATCAAAAGAGTATGATGATCATTTGGCCGATCTACGCAAGGTACTGGAAAGAGCAAGAAAATATGGTTTAAAGATGAATCCTAACAAGTGTGCTTTTGGCGTATCGGCCGGTCTGTTTTTGGGTTTCTTAGTCCACAAGAGGGGAATCGAGATTACACAGAAGAACATCGATGCCATAAAAAAGATCCAGCCTCCGGAGAACAAGACCAAATTACAATCTCTGATTGGGCAAATCAACTTCGTTCGATGTTTTATATCAAACCTGTCAGGCAGGATAGAGCCATTCACTCCATTATTGAAGTTGAAGGGTGATCAAAAATTTATATGGGGTGATAAGCAGCAAAAGGCATTGGACAATATCAAGGAATATCTGAGTTCCCCACCAGTTTTAATTCCTCCACAGAAAGGAGTTCCATTCAAATTGTACCTGTCGGCCGATGAGAGGTCTATCGGCTCTGTTTTGGTTCAGAACATCGATGGCAAAGAAAGAGTTATTTTCCATCTCAGCAGAAGATTGTTGGATGCTGAAGCAAGGTACACGCCAGTAGAGAAGTTATGTTTATGTTTATATTTTTCATGTACTAAATTGAGGCATTATTTACTTTCGAATGAGTGCATTGTGGTAAGTAAGGCCGATGTGATGAAGTATATGCTATCGGCCCCTGTGTTGGAAGGGAGAATTGGGAAGTGGATTTTTGCCTTGTCAGAGTTTGACCTCAGGTATGAATCGGCAAAACCAATCAAAGGACAAGCCCTGGCCGATTTCATTGTTCAACATCGAGATGATTCAATCACATATTCAGATATTGTGCCATGGACACTATATTTTGATTGATCTGTTTGCAAACATGGATGCGGTATCGGCCTAGTCATCATATCCCCTTGGGGGGCAAGCTTCGAGTTTGCGTTTACTATCAAGCCCTATTATACTAACAACCAAGCAGAATATGAAGCTGTTCTCAAGGGTTTGCAGTTATTGCAAGAGGTCGAGGCCAATTCTGTAGAAATTATTGGTGATTCATAGTTGGTGATTAATCAGCTTTCTGGGAGTATGAGTGCAGGAATGATATTCTAAGGGTCTACAATGAAGAGTGCCAGGAATTGTTAAAAATTTTCAAGATTGTGACGATGAGGCATATACTACGGAAGCAAAACTTCGAAGCCAATGGTTTAGCTCAGGGAGCATCAGAATACAGGCTGATGGTGAAAGATGTTGAGGTTAAAATCGCTACCGTGGATGCCAATGATTGGAGGTTCGTTATCATCGAGTATTTGAGAAATCCTTCTCAATCGGCGTCATCGAGTATAAAGCTCTACATTATGTCTTGCTCGATGATGATCTATACTATCGGACGATCGATGGTGTCTTGCTAAGGTGTTTGAGTTCAGAAGAAGCCAAAATTGTCATGAGCGAGGTTCACGAAGGAATTTGTGGAACACATCAATCGGCCCATAAAATGCGATGGCTTTTGAAGCGTGCTGGATATTTTTGGCCGACAATGCTAAAGGGTTGTTTCAGGTACTATAAGGGGTGTCAAGATTGTCAAAAGTTTGGGGCAATTCAGAGAGCACCGGCATCGGCTATGCATCCAATCATAAAGCTGTGGCCGTTTCGTGGATGGGGTATAGACATGATCGGACAGATTAATCCACCATCAAGCAAAGGACACAAGTACATTTTAGCGGCTACTGATTACTTCACAAAATGGGTTGAGGCCATTCCTTTTAAAAAGGTCGACTCCAAGGATGTCATTCAGTTTGTTAAGGAGCATATTATATATCGATTTGGACTTCCACAGACACTGACCACAGATCAGGGATGAATTTTCGTGTCCGATGAGTTTGTTGAGTTTGCCGACAGCATGGGCATCAAACTGTTGAATTCTTCTCCATATTATGCGCAAGCTAATGGGCAGGCAAAAGCTTCTAACAAGAGTCTAATCAAGTTGATCAAGAGAAAGATTGATGACCAACCAAGACGGTGGCATACAACGCTGGCCGATTTCCTTTGGGCGTATCGGATGGCTTGTCATGGTGCAATTCAAGTGCTGCCTTATCAGTTGGTTTATGGGCATGAAGCTCTGCTGCCGTGGGAAACCAACATCGGCTCAAGAAGGATTGCATTGCAAGACGACTTGACAGCCAATGAGTACCACAATCTCATGGTTGATGAGTTGGATGACTTGGCACACGTACGATTGCGGGCCTTGGGGAAAATCAAGCGAGATAAAGATCGAGTTGCTCGTCATTATAACAAAAAAGTTGTAGCCAAATCATTTGAGGAAGGGGATCTTGTTTGGAAATTGATACTGCCGATTGGTTCCGGAGACAACAGATTCGGCAAGTGGTCACCTAATTGGGAAGGTCCTTTTCAGATTCATCGATGTGTTCCTCACAATGCATATTTATTAAAAGGGTTAGACGGAGAAGTTTTCGGCAGAGCACTTAATGGCAAATATTTAAAGAAATATTACCCAAGCATTTAGATCAACTCATGATCGGCTTGCTAGCCGATTAATGATAATAGCCGATGTGAAATACATCGCCTTTAGATGGCCGATACATACTATCGCCCTTAGATCAAATTTTACAACATGAGCCCTCATCTTCCAAAATTTGGGGGGCATATATATACTCAGCAATTCTTCAAATGGATATCGAATGGATTACAAATTTGTGGACTTTAAAAAAAATTTTCGGCTTATTGTCTTTAGTACATCCATCGGCTGATGCACTCCACTGTTCATGATCTATCGGCCGATGTGTGTCATTGTTCATAATCAGTTGGTATTCTTGTGAGCTACATGATTAAGACGAGGAAGTCGATCGTATTCGGCTGATTGGCCGATGAGATATATATCAATCAAGGACGAAGTTAAACTTTTTACAAGGAGAAAATAAAAGTATATTACATCAGTTTATGAAGTTCTGGATAGCTGCAATGGCCTTGCGATGAATTTGATCAATGTCATCTATTGTTTGAGCATCATCGGCCGACGACCCTGAAATTGGTTTCAACGACTTGCTCAGGATTGCAAGATGCTTGGCCGATGCTTTCAGCTTTGTCATTTGGTCTTCTATCGCCTTTGGGGATGAAGCTATCTTGACTTCAACTTCTTGGATTTCTTCACGAGTTGCCTCTAGCTTCATCAACAGGTCTGCTTCAAGGCGACGGAGTTCTTCAAGCTTTTTGTTCAAGGCAATCGTCTCAGCGACCAGCTCGTCCAGTCTAGTTTTATCAGAATTTACTTGAGCTTTGCTGGCAGATACGGCCGATTCCAAGCTTTCACGCTCCCGCCTCTTTGCAATTCTTTCTTTGGTCCTGTGAAGCTTGAAGTGGTATTGGTCCAGGAAGATGGCTGGTGTTAATATTTCCATCAGGTCTTCAGGCAATTGATCTTGAATTTCTTGTACTTTGCTCCTGATTGGATTGCAATTCTCCACCAAGGATTCTATAGACGCCTCCAGCCGATTGGCGATGTCAGACAACTGGCCTTTCAGTTCTTCAGAAATTGACGGCTTGGCTGTGCTGGGTGGCTCTTTGTCTTCATCATCAAGAAATTGGCCGATCTCAAAATCAAACATATCGGCTAATGTCTGTAATCATTAAAACAAGGCATGGTTAACTCAGTCAAAGTAAAATCGCCAAGAGATTCAAAGTGATCTAGTTTACCTGTAATGAGACGTCGGCCGTGGTCACATCGGCCTCTTTTTGTTGTTCTGAAGCGGCAGGCGAAGAGGTTGGCCGATGTGGTGCAGGTGATGGAGCATGTGGCTAAAGAGAAGGGCAAGAACGCAATGATCAGGTACACATTATTGGCAAAAAAGATGAGGCAGGTAGATCAGCGCTTACCGAGGCAACTAGAGAAGGTGGGGAGAAGGAGATGGAGTTCTCAATCGAGCCTTGAGTTGTCCGTGTTTTTTCATAGTAGCTTTCTTGGTTCTTGGTAATGGGACCGATTGAGTTTTCTCCTTAATTAGGGATGACGTAATGCAAAAATCAAGTTATAATAGGCCAATGAAATAGAATTGAAGAAATAGATGAAGAAGACTACACAAACCTTGCGGATTGCGTGTCTAATTCTCTTGGGTTGGGCGGCATCAGATTGATCACCGGCCGGTGGTTCTGCAGTGGTTGTGGCCGATGGTTCTTCGGTTGGCCTGGCCGATGGTTGTTCAGCAGTGGTGGCCGATGGATTTTGATCTTTAGGTATTTCAGCAGCTGCTGCATCGATTTCTTCCTCCATCACTTGGTCGTCTAAGAATTCTTCTATTGAGGGGTCCAGCTTGTCGAGATCGGCCGGGTCGTCGGTTTTAGACTTTTTACTGGGTTTTTGAGCTTTGTCTTTGGCCGACGCCTTCCTCTTGGTGGTTTCTTTGACTATCGGCCCTTGGAGCAACGATGACACTTTTGGAGCAGTAAGGCCGATAGTTGATTCCAGGACAGCTTTTCCTGATGGAGCCAGGACTAGAGCATAAGTTAAGCTCTGTTAAGTAATATCTGTCCGATTGATGGAAGATATGAGTAGCCCACTCATGCCACCACGTGTGGAAGCTGAAATGGATGAAGGCACTCAACAACAATCGGTCGCAGGCGCCCAAGGTTGGGATTTCGGTCTCCAGGACTTTGCTCATGATCAACGCCGATGAGACCGTGCCCTTGCTCTCTAACAGCCGATGAAAGTGTAAGCTGATAAGAAGCTGTCCAAGTCCACATTGTCTGGCAGCCACCATTGGATTGTAGAACTCATATGACAAGCTGGTGCTTCTGCCTTGGAATATGCCCACTGGGAGCAGGCATGGGGACACACCGATCATGAAGACTGCCCTTGAAATGATATCATCGTTTAGCAGACCCAAGTTCAGATCAGAAGGAAGCTCAAAGTCAGAGTCTATGGGGTAGACAAACATATCCATCCTGGCTGATGGTGGACCGCTGTAGAATCGGACAAACCATTCAGACATCTCGTCGGCCGATTGGTCAGCTCCAAGATAAACTGAGGCCGCTTCTCCAAAGGACATACACCTTCTAGATGAGGGATCTTCGTTGTCGCTGTAGTCCGATGGGAAGACTGAGTCCGATAGTGGAGGCCGATTGACCATGGTGTTGGTGTAGATGGTTAACCACAGTTGCACGAACCACCATGGACCTCCATGAGCCACTGTCCAATTCAGCATCAAGTCTTGGGTGGCAGAATGGAGTAGCCGATAAACAGCCCCAAGGAGGTATCGGCCAAGTGGAAATTTTTTCTTCTCAACCAGGGCTTGAGCTAAATGTTGGCAATTCAGAGTGGGGCCATAGGTTGACCCGCAGAAGACATATCTCTCCAGCCATAGGGTCAAAAAAGCTACATGTTCTCTATCTGAGACAGACCCTTGCTCCATGTGTTCAGAGATGTATCCAGACCAGCCCCCAATCTTTTTGGTCTTTAATTTGTGGCTGCTGTTGATAAGGAGGTTGAAGGGGTTGATGTCGGAGAGGATGTCTAGGCGTGTCAGCATCTTGATGTCTATCAATGTGGGGGTCATTGGACCTTGCCGGAATAGAAAAGCGTTCAAGGTGCTGGACCAGAAATAAGTTGTAGCCGACATAAGGGGCTCATTCTTCTTGGTATCGGCTAGGGACAGAGCAAGGCATTGGCCGATGCCAATCTCATCCCAGTGTACTTGTTTGGCTGCGGCAATCCTTTTATACCAGGTCCTATATCCATTGAGCTTTGATGGCCAAGATCTGAAGGTGTGTTTCCACGAAGGGACGCTGGATTTTGCTTGTTTGAAGGAGACTCTGTTTGACTCTGCGTTTATCAGCCAAGCGGGATCAGGGTTGCCTAGGGGACCCAGGAGGAATCGGTGTGATTTGTCGTCTGTGGGGATCAGAATTTGGTTCTTGAAGACCTACGGCGTATGAAAAGTGATAGAGAAATAAGACGCAGGGGGCAAGAGTAGAAACCCTAGTTTTGAAAAGTCTCGGCGGGAAAACAAAAATGCAAATTTGAGGAAAGATTGGTTTACCTCAGGGATCTCGGAGACGTAGAATGGAAAAGTCGTCATGGATGCTGTTGCGGAGGTCGCTGTTGAGGGAGTTGTCGTCGAGAGGACGCCGAGGGATCGCCGGAGTTGAAAGGCGTAGGCGGCTGTGAGGGGCTGCACGTGGAAATTGGCGGCGGAGAGCTGTGAATTTGGATCTGTGTGGATTTTAGGCAAACCCTAGCGATGAGCTCGATGAGGTTCTTCGGAGCTAATTCCACCACATTATATAATGAAGCGAAATTGGGGGGCATGTGTTAACACCAGATTTTCGCAATCTACTCGGAGAAGAAAGAGAAAACCGACACAGAGAAGAAGGAGCAGTTCAAGTCGGATCGGTTACGCTATCAGACCAAGCCGGGTATCGGACCAAGTCCAGTATCGGACTCAGCGGTGCATCGGACCAAGCGGAGCGCTAGCAGAGGGACTGCATCGGCCGATGTGGGTTCAATGCGGCCATCAGCCGACGAAAGCAGGAAGCCGATGGAGGCAGAGCAGGCTCGATTTGGGCCTGAATCAAGCTTCAAAGGAGATTGCCAAATAGGGATAAGGCCCGATTTTAGGCAATTGTATCTCGTAAATTAGGAAGTTAAATAAGTTTAGATCTAATCTATGGCAAGAGTCCGCCATAAGGACTTGTTTGTTAGTTATAGATAAAGTCGTGTCCTATATGGACAATGTTGTAAATCACGGGTATAAATATCCCGGTAGTTTGTACTTATTATTTCTCACTCAATCAATTCAACCAAAAACATTACAGTTTTAATCTACTTTCGGCGCATCGCCACCCTCGCAAGAGGTTGATTTCCGGCGAGTTCTTGCTTCCCCAGAGCAGAGGTAAGAACTCGTACCCGACGATCTACGTCGTCGGGGCTAGCGTGTCGTTTTAGACACGTTAAGCCCTGGCGACGTGATCGTCGTCTATCATGTCTTGGATGATCTTGATATGGCATGCCAATTCTGTCTCGCCAGCGGTAAACTCGCTTTAGAGTTTGTTGCCGACCATGGTCGAATTAGTTTGCTTGTCTAGATCCTTCAAGGCATTTACCATCCCCAAAAGCGATCGACGGCTTGATTGTCTTTGTGTTAATTCTCGATTCACACTTTGTGTTGCTATCGACCCTAGTCGTGTTTTGAGATCTAACTCAAAGCCTGTTTTCGATCGTAATTAAGAATAGTGCCGAGGTTTCAGCCGGACTTACCTAATACATGTGATTACTTTATGTTTTTGTATGTATTTGCCACTTGTATGAGTGGATCGACAGGTACAAATGTATTTGTCACAGATTGTTCTCAGGATTTCTCTGTGATCAGTATATTTATGCCGACCGATCGGTTCATACAAGTTTACGCTAGAGTATTAGCTAGCACATTTACTTCACACATCCCTCATCGGCCGATGTCATCAAATCGACACCAACATATTGATGAAGGCCGATGAGAATAGATCTGTTTATTACTTTTATTTCATTATAACCTCAAGTAGGCCGATACAGTCTTGCCTTATCGGCTGGGCCCTCACGATGCTACATCGGCCTATCGGTCGATCGGCCATCGTTTGCTAACATGGTTTACTTGTTTACTCTTGTTGATTGCAGATCAAATCAACTGGCACGCCCTAAACGCACCTAGGCAAGCCATTGGACCTGTACTGGAGTTAAGCAGATCTCCTAGGCCACCGTGGTAACGTGGAACCCGCTTTGACGTGAGGGCGGGTCGAAATTCTACGCCAACAGTTGTCCATCGCATCCCTAAGTACAATTATCCCATCAGGTGTCGGGATGTCAAGATCGTATGTCTCAAACCCTTCGTTCACAAGTTGCGGCGGTACTTTTGCATACTCATCTAGAATAGTATCCTCGTGATAAGTGTGGCCAGGGATAGTCATTCCTCTTGCGGCCTCAAGGGTTTTATCAGCTCTACCAAAAGGGACGTGTAACCTACACGGTGTATCCTCCGTTGTATCATTAAAGGGATAGTCTGGATCAGGTATGCTGGAGGAACCACCAGGTCTAGGTGATAGACCTTGGTTGATACAAAATTCCATTATTTCTTTCTTTAAGAGCTCTCACCCTCTTCTCTCAACACACCCTTGTAGGCATCACATTTCTTGTACGAAGCAGTGTCCTTTCTGAACCCTTCCTTCCAACTAAGCTTATATGACACCCCTCGAACACGTCCACCGTGCTCAGGATTGCCCAGCGCCTTGCTAAGAGCATCCTTCTATCTGTCAGCCTTAAATTATGCTTCTTCTGTGAGGTGGATAAATGTTGTATTTTGTCCGCTATTTGTTGCAGCTCAGGGTTTTCAAATACAACCCCGCCCTTATCCGTAATCTTGAGGGTTCTAGATTTTACCCAGTTCTTTGAACATTCCTCTTATTCTTCCATTGGAACCGGTACCCTTGCTTTCCTCATTTCCTCCTCTTTCCTCCATTGCTTAACCTTGGGTGCGTACCCAACGGAGCCCAAGCGATGGTGCCATTTGTTTCTGTTGGCCAACTCAAACATCTTGTTGCTCTTCTCCATTTCTTCTGGTGAGGTCTTGAACTTAACAAACTCCTCCTACTGGGATGTTGTGATTTTCTCGTACTTCTCAAAAGGTGACTTTCCCTTCTGCACATAGTTGGTGTTAAGGGAGTTCTTTCATTCGCGCCATGCTTTGTTCATTGTTCCTTGCCGTGGCTTTTGATCATTTTGGGAATTGAATCCTTTTCTTTAACTCCAGCTATAGGTATTTTTTATCCCTTCTGATACTTGGTCCACTCCTTGATTGTGATTGGAACATTGTCTCTAACGATGGCGCCGCACTGGAGCAGTACTTGGAGCACGCGATTTGGGGGGCCAGTGGCTCCACTTTGGGGCTTATATAGGTCACAAAAAATAACCCGTCGATTATCTTGTTGACTCTCCTCTCTCCCCTTCTTGTTGTCGATTACCTTCATGGGGGCATTTCCTAAGAGATTAAGACATCATCGATTTAGTACCAAATAATGGCTAGACGACATAATTTTAACGATATCTTCAAATTGCAAAACGTACTCCTTTCTCGCGGGAGATGTAGTCTTTGTCACCTTCTTCACCGTCGGTGCCTTTCTTCCTCCTTTTAGGACTTGGGCACAGGTCACTTGGCGATGAGTACGCGTCATCCCCCTCAGATTCGTCATTGTCTGAACCCTGTGACGCCTCCACAATAGGTTGCGAGGCCTCCACGATGGCCTGTGGAGCCTTCTCGTCAGCTACGGGTTGTTCCTCTCAACCTTGAGTCTCTTTAGTGCTATCGGCCATCGTTAAGTACTAGAGCCAAAATAAAGTGTTAACTAAACAAATATTTCCTCCGCACATACATGGTAATGGCATTGAAAATTGAAATCACAAATATACATCAAGTAAAAATTACTATATCGCCCACATATAAAACCCAAAATTCATCATTAACATATCTCAATTCACCCAAATATATATCATCCAACATATAACCCAAAATGCACCCACATATGTACCATCCACATATATAACCTAGAATTCATCGTCAACATATCTCAATTCACCCAAATATATATCATCCATCATATAACCCAAAATTCACCCACATATGTACCATCCACATATATAACCCAAAATTCATCGCCAGCATATACCCAAATATATATCATCCAACATTGTTAACGGTAAAATTTGGCATATTCCGTTAAAGGTGGAGCGAGATTGGCGGCGTGATTTTAGTAACTGATAACGAAAAATTACATCGGTCGAAGACGTATCGGCAAGCATGTATCGATGGAGGAGATTTGGAGGTTGCCGATAGGTGATCGCTAGAAATCAAGTTCTTGTCGATTCGATTGAAAAGGTTGATCAAGAAAAGGAAATAATCCAGAAGGGGCCGGATTTGAGAAGGATTTTGGTATAGCAATTTATCTATTAATTTGGCTGAGTTAGTTAGTTTCCTTTTGTAATTTTGGGAAAGATTGATTAGAGTACGGTTCTGGCTTGCAGTTTTTCTTTTATCTGTAGGAAAGTTTGTGTCGTGTCCAATATGGACTAGTTTTTGCTCATGGGTATACATATGTACACTTAGGCTCTTGTAAATTAACAATATATCAATATACACTTTCGGCACATCACCACCCTCTCACAAGGTTTTTATTTCCAACATGTTCTCCTCTTTGTGTTGGGCTGCATCAGTTAGGTTCGATCTCCATCAAGAAGTAAGTTTCGTCTATAGTTGCTTGTACCAGCGAGGCCAGGGCTTTTATCGGTTAAGTTCGAAACTCTAAACTGGTCGATACAAGCGCTAATTTATCATATACATTGCTTAATCTAAGTCAATAGTATCATTTACTTATATCGGCCTACTTCGTTTGGCTTTGCCGATATCAGCTAAACAGATCTTGTTGATTTAGATTGATTAGTGTATCTACCACCCTAAAAAACTATCAAAGGTTTGTTTAGACCTTACTATTTTGACTATAACTTAGTGTTGCATCAATTAGGTTTGACGTACTAAGTTGTTATCAAAGTTGTAAGAACTAACTTGCTCTTTGCTTACCGATAAGGGTAGTATCGGGGTTTCAGCCGATCTTATCTGGTATAACTGTTTCGTTTTAAGATTGCATGTTGTCTTTAACTTAATATATTATATCTATCATCTTATATAAGTTTATCAATCATTTATATCTATTAAGCTTCCTATCAGTATCGCACTGTCTCAATTATGTCCGATCTGTTGAGATTGTGGTTTGTTTGATAGATTTAATTAAGTCTGATATTCTTGTATACGTCTATATCAGAGCTATAGCCAATATGTTATCTTTTTTCTACCTAAGTTACTTCATCGGCTATGATATAAGTTCATATAATTATTAATTCATCTAATCTTTGTTACCAGCAACTAATACTGTCTCAGTTAGGTCCGATCTATCGTAGTTGCTCGTATTTAAAAGAAAGATTGAATTAATAATTACATGTTATTTGTCTCTACAGCCGATCGTAGATGTCTTGGGTTTAATCCATATTTACCTGCATATCAACTAGTATCTAGATCATATAATTGTATACAATTGACCTTAATATTATCAATCTTATGCTTCGTCGATTGGGTTTGACCTGTAGGATTGGTTCTGTTAATAAAAAAATTGTTCATGATTATGTTCAATCTAGATCTAGTCTACGAGCGGCATCTTTTATAACCTATAGCCGATTCATTTGTGCATCGGCTAATACGATACGACATCGGCCTATAGGCCGATCGGCTATCGTCTTCTAACATTTTCCATTGTATATCTTGTTGGATGCAAGATCAAACCAACTGGCACGTCCTGAACCCGAAGCTTTTGGACTTGCACTGAAGTAAAGCAAATCTTTCAGGCCACTGTGTTTTGCATCAACCAACATATAACCCAAAATTCACCAACATATGTACCATCTACATATATAACCCAAAATTCATCGTCAGCATATCTCAATTCACCCAAATATATACCATCCAGCATATAACCCAAAAGTCACCCACATATATACCATCCACATATATATCATCCAACATATCTCAATTCACCCAAATATCACCCACATATGACCCACATATGACACACATATCAACCCACATCTCACACACATATCAACCCCACATCTCACCCACATATCCACACATATCATCCATCACCTCACATCTCAACCCACATATCACAAATCACCCACATATCCACCCACATATATATACAAATGCATTCAAAAGAAATGTCGACATTGTCGTCCACATTCGCCAAAAATCACCTAGATCGGCTGAGGCCTAGGTTGACGATGAGGAGGACGACTGGCCAAGGCCAAGGTTGACGCGAGGAGGACGATCGACCGAGGTCAAGGTTGACAACGAGGACGGCGATCAGCCGAGGACGAGGTCGATGATGAGGATGACGATCGGCCAAGGACGAGGTTGACAACGAGGAGGATGATGGGCCGAGGACGAGGATGACGATCGGCCGGTGATGAGGCCAACTGGGCGATGAATGAGGTTTTGGCCATGGGTCGGGGAGACGAAACGGCGGTGGAAAACGATGAGGCGGTGCAGGTTGGGAAAGCAGTGGCGTGGGTCGGGGAGGCCACAGTGGAGACGAGGAGGCTAGGTGCGCAGCGGAGATGAGGAGGCGACGGCGGCTTCGGAGACGAGGAGGCGGCAGCCCGCGGTGGGAAAGATCATGAGGCGGCGAGGAGGATAAGAGGCAACGCAATGGTGGCCGGAGTAGTGGAAGAAGCCGGCGGAGGCGGCGGCCGATGGCTGGACTAGAGCACGGGGTAGAGGAGTGCGCGGCCGGAGTCGAGCATGGAGCGGAGGATGCGGTTCCAAGCAGGTGGCAGCGGCGGCGACGACGTCGTCGAAAATTTCGGCAACCTAACAACGCAAAATTTTTCTAGGGTTTCCGCCTAACTTAGAAAGTTTCGCGCCGGGGTAGACACCTTATATAGGCCATCAATCTTTGCAGGCGGGCATGTAGCCTTCTGCCATTTTCATAGGCGGACCATCCGCCTGCAAAGATAAAGATGGGCCGACATGTCAGTGAATAGTACATGCATTAATTTTTAAAAAATACAAAACTGTGGAGCAAAATCCTATTAAAAAGTACAATAAGAGTGCATAACAACTTTAAAATTAATAGAAAATCCTTAAATTATGAAAAAAAAATACCAAAATGGTAGGAAAAAATCCTATAAAAAGTGCTAAGTCCATATTGTGTTCAAATAAAATAGATTATTAGTGGATTATACCTTTAATATTCCTAGAAAATACTTGAAAATTATTAAAGCAATACAAAAATGATGGGAAAAATCCTATAAAAAATGGTTAATCCATACTGTGTTCAAATAAAAATACAATAAGAGTGTGTTGTACTTTAATAATTTGGGAAATCCATAAGTTGTTCAAACAAATTACAAAATGAGTGAGGATAGCCCTTACATATGGCCATTACATAACAATCCATGAGAACACTAGGGACATAAATACGGTGATCATTGGAGTCATATTCATATGTTATCCTCTAACGTTCTTCCCCACTCCATCTTCTTGCATGTACAGCTTCATGACCTTTTCAGTAGATGGTTCTACAAGCTTAATCTTATTTAGAAATTGAGTATACAGTAGCATGTTATCATATTGGTTATAATCTTCAGCATCTTCGACCCCATCAACTACCAAGATCTTTTGCTTTCCATGTAGAACTATTTTTGTTTTCACATTCTCAGGGTCTCTTACGTAGAACACCTGTGCCACGCGATCAGCAGGTACCCATGGGTCATCCTTGTGACCTACATTGCTGAGATAAACAACAGTAAGCTCGTACTTGCCTTGTGACCTACATTGTTGAGATCAACAACAGTAAGCTCGTACTTGTCAACATAGACACCGTTTGGGTGTTTGACCCACTGGCACTTAAACATAGAGATTTGCATTGTGAGGCCATAGTCGATTTTCCAAATTTCTTCAATGAACCCAAAGTATATATATTTTTTGCCCCGAGGCATCCATTGCCTCCACTCGAACGCCGCTATTTTGAGTGAAGGTCTTATTATCCTTGGTTTTTGGGCAAAACATGCAACCATTAATGTCATATCCTTGCCATGAATTGACTGTACTTGATGGAACACATGACAACCTCTTCATGGTAATTTCATCAGTGGTTTCTTCATCTGGTAAATTAAGTTCTCCCAACCAACCTGTGAAGCAATGTTTGTGTTCTTTCATGATCCACTCATTTGTGCGTCCCTTATGGTTAGCTCTTATGATTTTGAGGTGTTGCTCAATGTATGGCTCAACTATAGCAAGCTATTGAAGAACGTTGTAGTGAGTTTCTCGAACTGATTTGTAGTCAAGGTTCTCATGTCGAGGTACTGGAACTTTAATTGCCTTTCCATCTTTTAGATAATCGATACAACACTCGACAACCTCTTCTATATTGTATCCCTCGATCATTGATCCCTATGAGTGGGCATGATTCCATACGTAGCCCTTCAAAACGGCCATGTAACGCTCGTACGACCACATTTGATGTAGGTATAGTAGGCTAAGTGCAATTATTTGAGGCACTATATGAACCATGAGGTGCTTCATCATATTAAAATATTGGCATTGGGTCTCATGTGAGAATGAACGAAGAAGTGCTAACTCTTCAGGATTGATGATCTTTTGTGATACTGCATTAAAAAAGTAGCACATCTTTGTGATAGCAACCTTCACATGTTCTGGTTTAATGGCTCTTACAGCAATGGAAAGAAACATGGTGAGCGTGACATGACAATCATGTGAATTATAACCAGATATTGGCAAATCTTTCATGGAGACTAGCGCCTGATGTTTGATGAGAAATCTGTGGGCACTTTAACACCACGATGGGACTTGCAAAATGTCTTCTTTTTCTTAGGTGTTAGTGTGAAAGAAGCTAGAGGGAGATATGCTTTTCCATTCTTCTCTCCTTCCATCGGGTGTAACTCTTCCTGATTCCCATATTTACTAGGTCGGTACGTGATTGTAGATCATCCTTTGTCTTGCTTGGTATGTCAATTAATGTTTTGATGATGTTGTCGAACACATTTTTTTCTATATGCATGACATCTATGGCATGACGAATCTTTAGATCTTTTCAGTACGGCATGTACTTAAAGAAAATAGAATGCTTCTTGAATGGGGAGAGAGCTCATCATTTGGTTTCTTACGCTTTGTTCCCTTCAAACATTTCTTGGGCCCTTTTTCGAACACGCACTGTACTTTCTTTGTCATGGCACATATTTGCTTCCCAGTTTTAGGTTTTGGTGGAGGATCATTATCTTTAGTACCATCAAATTCCAACGTCATCTTACGGTATTTATGATCTCTGCATAAGAAGCGTCGGTGTCGCATCTAAACAAGCTTGTTGGAACCTAAGAGGTACCTGTAGTAGGTGTGAAATATTCTCTTAAATACTCGTCCCACACATTCATCCCAGCTTTCCATAAACTTTTCATATCTTACATCAATGGCTCAAGAAATACATCAATATCAATACCAGGCTGCCGAGGACCTTGTATCAGGGCACAGAGTAGAACATACTTTCGATTCTGACAAATCCAGGAAGGAAGATTATACATGGTCAGAAGCATTGGCTAAGTGCTATGTGAGCTGCTCATGTCTCCAAAAGGGTTCACTCCATCAATACTCAGTGCAAATCTAATATTTCGTGGGTCTTTAGCAAATTCTGGGTACAATGCATCAAAGTTTTTCTACTAACAAGCATCCACTGGGTGTCAGAGCATCCTATCTTTCTTGCGGCCTTCTTGATGCCAACGCATTAGTTCCGCATCTCAAGGGTTTGAGTACAAATGCTTGATGTGATCTTTCGCAAGAACGTACCACATCACCAACTGAGGGATTTTTTTCTTGTTTTCCTCAAATGTTTTTTTCTTGTTTTCCTCAAATGAGTCAGCCTCTTCTTTGTCAGAAAAACTAACATCTGGGGAAGTATTGTTACTTGATTTGTACCAGCTAGCACCACATGTTGGGCATTTATCCAACGAAGCGTACTCTTTCCTATATAGGATGCAGTGGTTCACGCACACATGAATCTTTGCCACACCAAAAGAAAGAGGAGATTAGTTTTTTCGCTTGATATATGTTGGAAGGTGATGAGTTAGGCTTTGATAGCATGATTTTCAAAAGTTGTAGTAGGCTATTGAAACTACTATCAGACCAACCATATTTGGCCTTTAACCTCATAAGTTCAAGCACTGATCATAATGTTGAGAACTCTTTGTCACAACCCTTTTACTCATCGTACAAAAGAACCTTTGTTGCCTTTTGTAAAGCTTCAAAATTATCTAAACCCCTAGCCGAGCCCATTAGCACCTCAGGTTATGCATGGCGTAGCATTTTCTCTAAATCAACGATATTATCACCATAACTATCACCATTAGCAACCTCCGTGTGGTCAACATCCGGCCGATCTTCTTTGTCATCAGGTGTCACGCCCGGAATTTCTATCCAAAATTCCAAACGCTTATATGTGTGTAAACCCTCGTCCAGGAATCAGCCGAGGCACACAATAACAAATTGATGAAAGAGTGCAATTATTTATCTAATTAATAAACGAATATAATGTCATTACAAAGGTAGATAGTTCCTCTCAATCAATAAAATTCTAAGCAGCGAAAAAGAAGAAACAAGCGTAGACGACTCCACTCCACAAGCAACTTGACCAGGACCCAGTCTAATCCTCCAGAGCATCACCTTTAATGAAGTACTCCTCCTCTGATGATGATTATTACAAGGTGAGTACATAGAATACTCAACAAGCCACACAGCAAATATGCAAGTGTATAGGATAACACAAAGGGTGGCATAATAAAGGCTCATTTGCATAAATAGCATTTAATAAACTTTTTAGGATTTACAAAACAGTAAAGTACTTAATTTAACAGTATTAATAAACACTAGACAACATTCCCGTTGTGTAGGCCCAATCATACCTAAACAACCACACCCAATTGCACAGACCTTATCTCCAAACCAGGAATTAACCATTTCAAATCAGGAGTTAAACAAGTTACCACCATTTATTATTATTTAAGAATATAAGTGAGACTAATCACAAAAAATATTGTTAGGCTCACCCATAACCGCGGGCACGGCTATTCGAATAGTTTTACTCTGGCCAGAGGTGTACAAATTTACCCACAAGACACAGCCTCAACATCATGTCAACCATGCGTCGCGATACTGCAAAAGTACCCGAATAGAGATTGTGACAAGACACCACGCAAAACACAATTCAATGCAGTGCACCGTTCCCGGATCATAGTCACCCCCTTTAAGCCAAGGTATGGACTCCCCAGCGACCCCCGTGGGCTTATCTCCACCATTTCACAATCTGGTGCCCCACAAAGAACCACGCTATACACAATGTCCAGCCGTTGCCCACGCTGGCTTGTGGTTAATACGGTTAATGCTTCATAACAGTAGCTCGCGAACCGGTCCTTAATTGTCATGAGCACGACCATCAAAACCATGTGCTCACAACCCACCATTAATCAGGTTTTAGTTGGACGAATAAATTAATCAATCACGATTAGCCATCGTGAGCTACCATTAAATGAATAGTAATAAGTGATAGTGAAGCATCAGTTATCCCATTAATGTGCTAATGTTTCTACGCAGGGCTAAGCATCCTAATAGCTTTAGCTAAAACCATATAAAGTTCTAGCTAATCCAATTATTAACCAAGTGACAAAGGACAGGTGATCAATAACAATAGAGTCATATCAAAGGCAACAGGTTATTCCCACCCGGTGACATTTCGAAAATAGATGCAACAGTTAAATAGAAACAATAGCTTTAAATAGGTTCAACATGTTCAAAGGAGTGCTTTAGGATCTGTGTGACTTGCCTTGCTGATCTTCGAAGACTTCCAAACCTCCTTCAACGTAAACGGTCTCTTCGGGAATGTCGGAAATTAAGGCAAATGAACAAAATCAACAAAACAGAACAAAAACAAGCAAGAACAGTACATGTAGATATTTTTAATGGATAGATCTTGATTTTAGATGAATTTAGCAACTTGAACCACCCAAATCCGAGTTACGGTGAATTAGTTATGAATTTTATAAGTTTACCGATTTAAACGCTGACATCAGCGATGACATCGTTGCCGGCGGTGATGGCTCGGGACCCTATGGTCGCCGGCGATCTAGGGTACGGCGGCGAAAACGGAAGGCACCAGCGGCAAGAGCACGACGAGGGAAGCTCACCGATGGGTGGCGCGACGGCAAACAGCGACAGACGGTGACGGCGGCGAGGTTGGAGCGGCGACTCCGGTCGGGTTGTCGGTGGCGGTGGCGTTCCGGTCGACTTCAACGGAAACGAACGAGTGGCCGGGCTTCCTCTCCTTCTTGCGAACCCAACGGTGGCGATGACGTGGAGTGACGACGATCGAGGCGACGATGAGATACGGCTGGAGCGGCGGCCGGCGGTGGAGAGAGAAAGAGCTTGCGGGGAGGAGGTTTCCGGCGACGGCGGAGAGAGGGAGGGGTGGCGGCCAAAAGAGGAGAGGGAGGGGATTCTATTTATAGCCACGGGAAGGAGAGATCGAGCCCAAAACGAGCCCAAGGTCGCCGGGGAAAACTAGGGTTCGTTTGGAGAGAGATAAGTTCAAACCGAACTCGATTCCGCGTCGGATTCAAAGGGATAAAGCCCAATTCTTAGGGGAAACGAAAGAGGGAGATAAGAGAAATATTTCCCCTCAACCAATTGAACGCGGGGATGAACGGATGCGCCGGATTTGGAGGGGAAATGGCGGCTTCGGGCTTGGCTGGAGCTCTGTCCCGAGCTAGAAGACGACACTGTAGCGTGAGGGAGGTAAAGCAGAGTTTCTGCTGGGCTTCCTTAACTCGGCCCAATTGAAGGAGAACGCAAAATAGACTTTTTAACGGAGGAAAGAAACAGGCCAGCAACAGAGAAGAGAGGAAGGGAAAGTAGACGTTTTCAGATTCGGCCCAAACCTGGAAGGGAGGATTTTGATTTTTTTTCCAATTAAATAATTGCTGAAATGATATTTTATTTATTAAAAATACTTCCAATGCTCAAATAATTTCGAGAAAAATCCAGAAAATACTTGGGCACTCAAAGTATTTAATAAAATTATAAACAGACCATTAAATGATTAATTTATTTTTTAAAATATTTACTGAAATTTTATTTGTATTATTAAAATTAGTATTTGAGCTCTGAAAAATCCGAGAAAATTCCAGAGAGTAGAATTAACCATGAAGAATTTAATAAAAATTAAATTCAGCCATGTTTAATTTAGGAGATTTCATTTGCCACATCAACTTCACTTGTAAATTAATGAATATTTAATATAAATTCTAGAAATAATTTATTAAATTATTTATAAACCCCTGAAACGAAAATCAGGGTGTGACATCAGATCCACCTGTTGCTCGTCATGATGGGTACATATCGTGTAACTCTTCATAAATCCTCACATCACTAAGTGGCTCATTATTGTCGTACCGTCTGCCCATACTTTTTCATTCTTACAGTCAGCACATGGATAATATATCTTCATTGTATTGTTGATGTAAGCGTGCGTCTTAGCAATATCGATAAATTTAGATACTTCATCCGCATATGGCGGCAAATACCTTGGCATATGATACATCCACTGCCTGTCCGTACCCCTGAAAATATTTCATTTACAATTATATTAAAAAATTAAATTCACAGAATAATACATATTTATAAACAAACTTAACTTTGCTCCTTATGGGGAAGAGAAATATAAATAACTACGGGAAAATGGATCTACAAATTTAACGTAAATATATTTTTCGTATTATGTGGGAAGTGTGAAAAATAGATATTTTTTCCTCTCTCCTATCTAGATCTAGGTGATTGGGAAAGTAGGCAATATACATATATTTTGGCTAATGAAAACATCATATTTAAGCACAAGGGATGAGAGGACATGTCATAAAGATGTATACATAGATCCACCACAATCATAACATAAAAAAGCATAAAAAGAAAAAAATTGCACATGACCATGATGCTTTCACTATTTTGCATGCATAGATCCATCACCATTAAGACCTAAAAAATAAAAACAAATTGATAAGAAGAGAGGGAATGCATGGATCTAACCACTAAGAAAACTCACTGAAGATTTCGAGTTCCAAACCTCCTCCTATATTTTGCTTGATTTTAAAGAGAGAAACTTCGTAAGAACTCTGCAAGGCTCGAAAAGTAAGAAGATTATATAGGGACATATTTCCAAGCGAACGACATAAGACGTTGCATGCGAAAATAAATCTTCGCAGGCGAAGCTCTTAAGGTGTCCACCTGGGATAATAAAATATTTTCTCAGGCGAACGGCTTAAGGCTCCTCATGAAAAGATACATCTTCACAGGCAGTGCCTTATGTCATCTTCATAGGCGATGCCTTATGTCGTTTACCTAGAAAGATATATCTTCGTAGACGAATGATCATCTCGCCCCTCATCTCCCATTTTGTGACAATCGTTTTTCCAATAGTTCAAGTGGGGCCGAAATAGCCCGTCGCTATTGTTTTGGAGGGAGACAGGATACTCTATTCAAGCGGTAACACGGTAAAACTTAGAGCATAACAGTTCAACTATATGTACATCAGGGAATTCTTTTTCTTTTTAACCGATTCCAACAGCTACTATTGTATCATTAGCTACCTTGAGGAGTCCCAATTTCCTCGACATTATGAATTTCATACCGTCTGCTTGTCCTCCTCACACCACCAATTCTTCTGCTTGTCATTGGCACTATAATAGCACCCTGTTCAATTACTTCTGCAACAGCTTATTCTGTCTTTAAAAAAAACTTCTGAAGATAAATATGGACAAGCTTTTATCCACATTTATTCTCAAAAGTTAATTTTTTACAAGACTAAGGGAGTATGTTGTAGCAGGACTAGTTGCAGATTAAACAATTGAACGGCACAGTGCAAATTCAAGAGGGAACCGTTATAAATTGTTTGACACCCTTATCTGTGAACTCATGTTGATAGATTAGTGTGATACAACAAGATCCTTCACTTATCAGTTTCCTGTTTATTTCCTAGACATTTCAAACAAATCCTTTACGGCTCTGTACATCATATCTAATTCAATTGCCCTCCTTTTTTAGAGGTCTTTTTTGTCTTTGTTGTTCTGACAATACTACTGAGGGTATAATCTGTGCTACAACCACCAGGAAAGATTAATTTGCTTTGATATTTCTGGGGAAAGAGGATGTGGTCCTCGATTGTGCTGGCTGAAATATGTCAAATGAGGATGACACTAAAGATCTTCGGGAAGAAATAGGTGAATCAGAAAGTAAGGGCTCATAAACAGAGTTCTTGTTCTTCACTGGTGTTGTTGAAATGGAAATGTTCGTGTTCTCCATATCTGGTCTCAGTTGAGACTCCAGGTTTACCAGTGTGTACATTGGCCCGCGTGATCGCTCAGCCTTCTGAAGAATGTTAATAGCACTCGGTCTGTATGTATATCTGAAATATTTCAGAGCTAATACAGGGCCCATGCCAACTCCATTGATTAGCTGAAACATTGTCAGAACAGTGTTAATGTAATATACCTACCAGCTGAAATATGGTCACGAGGAATCCATATTTTTTGCACAGAGCAAATCAAAAGTGTGTAATAATATACCTACCAGCAGTGTTACCCAATATGTTGGCTGTCTGCAAAGCCGGAACATGATAGTGTACATCCCAGCAGATGGTATACTGCTGATGAAGAAATTTATGATGTAGAACGCGATGAAGTTTCCCCATATGGCGAAACATTGCACGAACGTGAAAGAACTACAAAAAAGAAAAGAAGACAGGTCAGGATAAATATAATCAAATTGCATTTCTTAAAAGCATAATGACTCAAGTTCCTGTTTTCCTACTTCATCTCCAATGTCACAACAAATGCTTGCAACCAAATGCTTCCTGAGAGGGCAACCATTGACAGCTCCTCCATCTCACTCTTCTCATTAGCATAAGCATGAATGGTAATCAAGAAAACAACAATCGCCTGAAATCAATCAAGAAAAGGCACTGACATCAACCACCAGAAAATGGTTCAGGTACCTGTAGTTCATGCATTAGTGAAACATGTGCTCCAACCCAATATAGTGAGCCCACATTTTGTAATGGAAACGTAGTGACCATATAAAAAATTTAAATAGTTTAGAATGATTGATACTTTTTCAAACAAATAATGTCAGTAATCACTTGCTGAGGAACTGAGCGTAGCTCAGCTGATCGATGGAGTGGGTGTACGCCTACACCTTCCAAGTTTGAATCCACATTGAGGCGAATTTGGGTGCCTATTTTCCTCTTAATACCAAGTCAACCTAGTTCCTCCTAGGTTGATCCCATTTTTTTAGTAACAACTTGCTCATTTACCACTTCAACAACTGAAGTACCAAAAAGAAAAAAAAGATGCTGTGCTGTGATATAGAAGAAAGCACAAATAAAAATTCAGAAATTCTCTTAACTTTAACAAAAATAAAATGACGGAACTTTGTCCCATACTATTTGCAATTGTTATTTGCACAATATATGCAAAACTACGTTACATTCAGAAAGATGAACTTACATGATACAATGATCGACCAAACCAACCAGCAAATGTACTTGGATTTAAAAGCCTGTAAAAGGCATGAAATTTAGTTGAGGCAACCTAAACTGAATATATAGAGCTTCAGGTAATTTTCTGGTAATACAAGTTGCGGACCACATATACAAATATAAAATATAACTTTCAATAATTAGCACTCTAGCAGTGGGTCCATGTGTTACAGCACAAAAAAAGTCTTAACACTAAAGCTTAACAGCATACTAACTTGCTAACAAGACGAGTTTTTGAGTTGTCTTGTTAGTTGTGATGAGAGGGGTGCAGGTGCAGAAATTTACATTGCTACCGCCAACTCAAATATTATAAGTAGGTAAAGAAAATGGAGGTGTAATTTACCTTCCAGCCTGGCAGTAGAGCAATATCTCTGGATTTTGCATCACTGTCTTTTCAGATAAATCCTTATCCAGTACAGTAGTTAGAACAGGAATGCTTGTGTATAAGACATTATAAGCCATCAAACTAACCGAGTTGAATAGACTTGTTCCAGCAATACCAGAAAGAAAAGAAAACCTGCATGCATAGAATTAGAACATTGAGAAGAGAAGCATATATCCAGCATTCTTTTATAGATAAATGGACTGAGAATACTATTGCATTAAGAACTCAAATAAGCAAAAAGATGCCAGATTAAGTTTGACTTACAGTATCTGGATAAAGCAAATTAACAATGACTTGTAGAAGGAATACTGAGAAAGAAAAGCTGTACGGTTGTATGAGTATCGCCCATGGACAAGAATCAGCCTTTTCAAAAATCTGAACTCTGCCAAGATAGAAAAACCGAAGCATAAGAACATAAATAATCTGAGTATAGTTACAGTGCATGAACCAATACAGAATATAATCAAAATATCAGAGAATGAAGTCAAAATACTGATAAACATAGAGCTCCAGGGACTATTCCCTACAAATGAATTTTTAGATACCAGATGTATGTACAACCAGAACTGTTGCAACAACTTCAGTAACACAATAGTTGCAGTATTCTGCAGTTTAATAGCTACTGGCTTGTTAATCATTCATTACCTCCATTCTTTTTACACATGAAGCCTCTAAACAAAGTAAAATGCAAGTCACTACAATTATAAAAAAGGTTAATTTGTGCAGATGCATGGTGTCCAAACATCCTGCTTTCCTTCATAGCAAATGCCATTTTCATGTACAAAAAAAACAGCCTGTTGGGCTAGCACAAAAGGAATGCACCAGTGAGGGGTGGAGGAGACAGTCAACAAGAAGCTTAGTGCCGGTTTTGGCGTTTAATGTTCTTGCAAATGCATTTTGGCTTTGATGACTCCGCAATGACCATCCTACCCAAGGTGACAAGTGCTATGGATGGGAGATTTGTCCAGCCAACAGTTGGACTTATGGGTAACATGCTCTTACATTCAATTTTCTATGTACAATAGCAACTCTTATAGTGACATTGATTATGCATCTTTTCTTTTTTTTAACTTTATCCCTATAGCTCATTGATATGCAATAGTTTTAAGATAGTTACATCAGGTAAAAAGTAGTATTTAACTGAAATATTGATAAATGCCTAAAAAAGGTTTTTTTATCAAAGAAACCATTATACACCATGTGATCCCTCAGGGATAACTATTTGCATCTTACAAATGAAAAATGCAGATATCTTCCTGTTCAAGATAGGAAATGTTCCTAGTAACTAGTCTCAACATTAGATAACTTGCATGACAACCACATCTAAGAGAGCAGTTGAGATTATTGTCCTAAAATGCATCACAAAACAACCTAGTTTGGTACACTCAATTATCTAGTTGAGAATATTCAATAAGTCCCGACAAAGAAAAAGAGGACAGTCAATAAGTCAGTTTTTTTTCTTTGATTACTACGTGAATTTTCCCAGCATAATTTAATTAGGATTTTGATGCAGTCTGTTCATATTCCCACTCACTCCCCAAGAGAATGCCAGTGCCAGCAATGCTTTTCCATTTATTTTCAAACTGAGCCAGCCATGGCTGGCATTTTTTGTATAAGAAGGTGCCTCATTTTAAGGAGAAATGAGGCAAAACCTTATAGTGCACAGTTAATTAGGGAAAACTGGGCAAAAACCACAACTACAACAAACTCAACCAACCTAAACTACCAAAACAGCGGAAGTAGGACCTCCAAGCTCAACACTAAACTCCAGCAGCCGCAAGACAACATTGGCACATGCTACGGTTAGCAAGCTGAAAGAACAAAAAGGGCTCCCCACATGCTGGCAACAACGTGGCGTCATCGTCATCACACCATCACCCTCGCGATCGGACGAATCTGACTTTGCTAGGAAGCACCAGAGCAAGGCAAACCCTGTAGACCGAACAACTTGCTGGAACATACCAGAACAAAACGGGATTTAACAGGGTCAGGCTTGAGTCATAGTTGCCAAGCTCGCAAACTGCGCAGCAGCTCCCAACTTCTCCAGCGGACAATAGCCAAGCACCGCCTGCAACCAAGCATGGCTTCAAGGCATCGTTGCCTAGCACATCGAATGTCTCGACACAGCAGCTCCAACTTACCAAAGACCATCCTTGGGTGCCACTACATAACACAACCAGGAAGTGCCGAAACACAATGATAGATTCCACAACGATGCCGGCAATTCTTTTCTCTGACATTGTAAGAGAGGCTCCTAGGCTTGCTGGACTAACTTTGTAGATTTTATAGCTTAGTACATACTGAAGTGATTAGATCTCTTTACTAGGGAGGATTCCTGTTTTAAAGTACCTGTTGGTACTATAATATAACCTCTCCCTCAAGAATATAATCTCTACCTTCCTAAAAGCCCATATCTCTAACTTCCTAACTAAATCGACAGGTTCCAAACTACTATATAGAATACCATTTAACTAAACCGTAGGAAACTAATTAATTATTTATAAAATAATTTCTTATTTTGGAAGGTAAAACCTTCCCTAATCCTACTGCTACACTAGGATACTTACTTTGGAAGGCAAAACCTTCCAAAGTCAAAACACACGCAGGCATATCAATTTAAATTTTCTTCTGTTTTTCCAGCAATCCATTCAATCAGATAAGACCTACATATGACTTACACTGAAGAGCGGATATTTGCTAATATATTTGTTAAATCAATCTTGGTAACCAGAATAACAGATAAAAGTATTTACAATCTAATAACTGTTCATGTTCTTAACATATTAGAATTCAAATTAAAAGAAAATTAAAACACATATTTCAGACTTGACTTATACATAGTACACAAATTATTATAAAATAACAAGATCCTATGAACCTGTCGTCAATTCAATAGTAAGATGAGGTCCAAAACTTCATTAAGTAAATAATGGTGGATAACATGAAGGGCAATTTTGGTAAGAAAGACTTACTGCCAATGCTATAGTCAGCAGCCCTTGCAGCTTGAAGACCTTCTCTGCCACTAATTCCTACACCAATATCAGCCTGTTGTATCATCCTGACATCATTCCCACCATCTCCAATAGCCAAAGTTCGATAGTCACATGATTTTAGAAGCTTTACAAGCTACAAAAAGAATTAGGACAACATAAGCACTGGGAAAAAGAAATCCATCAATTACATAATGTTTACTAAAACTAGGGCCCAGGTAGATAACTGATGGGTATCATGGACAGGCCAGCTTCTTGCATATATATAAGCTAATAGATGTTTGTTGGTTTTCTAAAAACATGAAACAGTTTTAAATTTAAATACACGACATAGCTGCTCAGGAGTTGAAAACAAGAATCTGATGGTTGAGATTGCAAACTCGAAGCCCCTTTCTCCCTTCCTAAGAGTAAATAAACAAAGAGATACAGGACTTCCTCTGCATCCTCTTTCTCTTGTTTAACATGGATAGATAATTCGAATGCCACATTATTTAGGAAAACAGTATGCCGCATCAGAAGTAAAAAGTGGTGGTTTTGTGGGGAGGGGGATATTTGCTCAGGTTCCAGGAGTTCAGGGCAAAATTTGGGCTGCCAATGTTCACCTAGACACTAGTCGCTAGTTGGGCAGGTACCCACTGACTAGAGTAGGCTGATTAGGAGGCGATTGGGCAGTCTAAGCGGTTTTTCTACTTTTTCCATAGAAATACACAATATTGACCAAAAATACCAATGTATGACTTGGTATACCCACAGAGGGGAGCTTTTGAGCATTCCCCTCTTGCCTCAAGCTGAGAGGGGAAGAGCGTGACGGTGCTACAGAATAGCTCGCATGCAGGTAAGAACCTAGTCCCCTTCCATTTTATAATGCAGCTAGCCATAGCCCCGTGCTTCCTTTTTTTTTTTTTTTGCCGTGCATTGCACCCAAATTTTGGTCACAACCCATCGCCAAGTCGCCGCCTAATCGCTCCCCTATGCCGTCCAAATACACGCAACGTCATCCTGTACAGGCCACCTAGGACTGACTAGGACCATTTAGGCAGCAAAACGACTAATCCACTGATTAGGGTGTAAACGGGACGTCTTGCTGCCGACTAGTGATTAGTCACCACCTAGACAGGCTAGGTGGCCATGCAGGCGAACACTAATCAGTGGAGAACAGGAAAGTGAAAACTGCACTGTGGGAGGCTAGATGGACTGCTTCCTTAAAAAAAGGCATGTCGTACTTACTGCATTGTATCTTTGAGCTATCAAATTTAACAGTAAAAATAAAAAATAGTACTCCCTCTGTTCTAAAATATAAGGCATCCTTGCTTTCAGAAAAATCAACATTTGAAAACTTGACTAATAATTGAACTAATAATATGTGTTTAGTGTCCATGCATGTAGTATCATTATATTCATATTTGAAAATAGTGTTTTTTATATGATGTTAATTTCATAGTTATTTATAATTATAGTATATTATGAAAGAAATAAATGGTCAAAGTACAACGTTGGAGACCATGTAAAAAGCTAATATGCCTTATATTTTAGAACGGAGTGAGTACTGACTAATGAATATATTTGGTTCCAGCAAACATGAGCAAACCAATGCCACTGAATTTACCTGTGCTTTCTGAGACGGTGTAACCCGGCAGCATATTGCTGTTTTTGAAAGAACTGCTAATTCAGTAAAGGCTTCATTGTAGCGTGACAGGATGATTTCAAGAGCCCAACCATCCACAACAAAAGCTAGCTCCTGTTCCAACCAAACACTATATCACTGGATACGAAATACACAGTCCGTCTTAATACACAACATATAAAACTAACCTTAGGTTCAGAAGTAGTTATCCGCATAGTAAGTAGAACTCTTTCCAAGCTTCTAGCGACTTCGTCCACAGTTCTTCCATTGATATACAAGAGTTGCCCCTTGGGCTCTACATATGAAAAACAGAAGTCATGCAACACCGCAATGAAGTCACCCTACACTAGCCTTTTTTTTCAAATTGAGGTCAACCTACCTGGGATTCATGCAATTGAACACCTATTTCATTACTTAAAGCTTATTCAGGATTATAATTTACTTGAGAAGGATTGATGCAAATCTTGGGTTAAGATCAAAAAATGTTTTAAAAATGTCACAGTTCAAGTAATAAAGGACTTGATCAAAACAGTTACTGACTGGAACATTTCTAGGCATAGGTAATTTTTCATGGGCAGGAATATTGTTTATAAGTGAAATGTGATGATCCTTGGATCCCTATGTCATCATGGGGTAAATATCTGTTGGAGGAAGGTCAGACAGCAATGAATTAAGAAGAACGTGCTAGACGAAGGACAGCACCGATAGGTGGAGGAATAGATATAGAACAGCTGGCCATGGGAGAGACAAACCCTAGAGTTTAGGGACTAAGAACTTCTCTATCTGTCTTTGCTTGCTTCAGGAAAGGAAATAAAACCCCATCCTAACATAAATGGATGCCTCAACCCTTAAACTTATTTTTAAAACTAGCAAAATACCCATGCTTTGCTATGGATAAAGAAAATATATAATAATGTCATAGACATGTTTGCTTATTTGAATACATGATATTCACTTGATTCAAACAAATATTAGACTATTGTATAATATCATAGGATATAAGGGACTAATTTGTAAAACAGTACAAAAGTAGTGGTGGTGGCAGAACCACCACCATCACTAGTGTCTTTTATAATAGTATAGATTATCAAAATAGGTAACAACTCAATCTAATCTTAACACTAATCTAGGAGTATCTAACAAATTCTAACCTACAGTACCGAGGGATACTGTTCATCCGCGTGAACAGTGTTCCTGGCCGTTCTACCTAGTGGAAGGGCATCAAGATGGCAATTCTACCCATTATCATTGGTGGAATACCAACATAAATACTAATAACATGAGTAAAGAAAATTAGTGGAATCTTTTAGTGAAACGTGTTTAGTGAGAAGACTGTCACCTGAAGAAATGAGATTGCACAAAAGCGCGATTTGAATAGCAGTGCTTTGTTTATCGCCAGTTAACATCCAAAAGTTTATTCCTGACTGCCTCAGTATTTCAATAGTTTCTGGTACACCAGCCTTTACACAGATCAACAGATTCATGAGAAAGGAATAGAAAATGATGAAAGAAACTTCGGCTAGAAATCAAGGCGAAGGAAAAACCTGGAGGCGGTCCTCTATTGCACTGACACCAAGAATCTCTAAGCTGTGCTCTAGTTTCTGGCACACCTCAGCAACTTTCCACTGATCAGAACCAATGTTGCAACATTAGTTTCATGACATTAGGCATATAGATAGATAAAAGAGATCAACACGATACTTACCTCCCTATCAATCAATGCACTGTTGGCTTCCTTGAATGATCGAGACCATTCTAGGTACTCCGTCGATTCCAGTTCACGCCATCCCAAGCAGAGTGTCCGTAATCCCAGTTGAGCATATTTGTCGACTGCATCAACAAATGTCTTTATCCGCTGTCCTGAAAAATAATAGGAACATCAGCCTGAAAACCAACACAAGCTCTCATTGGTTGAACAGGATCTAAAAACTTGTGTTTTATTTCTTATGTTCTGCTCTTACAAAGGTCAAGGATCAAGACAGAACAGATACTACAATTAGTTCGCAGCAGGAATTATAAATTGTCACATGAAATGAAGAGCGAAGAAGTGAATAAAAACACCAATATTTCAAATATTACAGTTCAAAACAAATGAATGAAAATAGATATTCGGCGTATTATGATTACCAGAATAAGCACATGGAATAATTGCTTCATCTGCGCCTTTGGATAAGAGAAAAATCTTTCCACTTTCACAATCCAATACTACTACAGACATTCTTTTTCGATCAGATGTAAACTCTAGAATGTCAAGTATCTCATATTGAACCACCCGCCTGTTGAAGTGAATTTCTGCTCAAATAGATGTCTTATTATTTTGTCAAGACAACACGAACAAGAAAAGGAAAACAGATGAAAAACTAGACAGGTAAACTGCAATAAACCTACCAGCATTGTTTCCATTTTTGTTGACAAGCACCATATGCAAATTAGAGGCTGCATTAACAAGAGCATCCTCATCTTGGGACTGAGCTTTATATATAATTGCTCCAGTAGAACTGTTTTTTAACAAATTGACAATGGTAAGGTGAAAGAAATAAATATGTGCCAAGAGTAATTGAGAAAATTTAACCTTTTTATAGGAATGACAGTATTGCAGAGGGTCATGACTGTCAAAAACTTAATGACATGAGGAGAATTATTGGCAACAGCATTGAGGAGTTCAATATCTGAACATAACAATAGATTAGTACACATACTAGCAAACTTGCAATGTGCATCATGAAAAAGTTCTACAAAGAATAGATTATTAGCACTCAGCGATTAATATAAGGCATAGCCACATATTATCTATCTTCTAAAGTTGAGTGGAGAAGAAGAGCAAAGAAATCACACACCCATCTCAAATGATCCGAGCCATTTGATAAGTATCCGATCAGCCACAGTACATATTTTAGAAATAAGATTATAACCCCACATAACTATCTGGAGAATTCTCCATTAGAGACTAGGCTACATGAAGACCCACAAGATTCTCAAATTTATCTCCTTTAAGTGTCTTGACCCACCATAAGTTTTCATAATATCATCATATATTAAAATATACTCCCTCTGCCAGAGTATAAAGTTTTTACAGATGCATTCCTTATGGACCTAATTAGGTGTAGCCTCTTGGACTCGAGTTCCACCACAATCCATCATCCGACTTGGCTATCTTCTTGGCAGGGACTTCTCCTTCTCCAGATGTTTATGCAGCCAGTCGGACCTCTTGCTGGCCGCGTAATCTCTCGTGAGTCTGGGCCATATCGCAGCTTTCTTTGTCGCAAGTGAAGGCTTGTTTGACGTCGCTGCGCAGAGTGATGACTCCATTGGGCCCGGGCATCTTCATCATGAGGTAGGTATAATGTGGTACCGCCATAAACTTAGCGAGCGCCGGTCTTCCGATGATCGCGTGGTAGGCCGCTTCGAAGTCGGCAACCTCAAAAGTGATGTTCTCCGTCCGGAAGTTCTCCCGAACCCCGAAGGTGATTGGAAGAGTAATGCGCCCGAGTGGCGTGCTTGTGGTTTGGATGGTGCGTGCACTGAGCGTTCATGATCTTGTCGTAGGCGGCAACTCGGGGACGCTGTTGCTGGTAGTTCGATGTCGTGGCGACCAGATCCTCAGGCTTGCGCTTGCGATCCTTTTGGCCGCTGTTGTTGTTGCCGTTGTCCTTCTTAGGACGCCAGCTGCTTCCGGATGGCTTGTCGTCCCTCTTGTCGTGTCGGTCCTGTTGCGAGGCCTTGATTGCGTCATCAGATTTAGCGTAGGAGTTTGCCGTCTCGAACATTTGCTTGACCGTCTTCGATGGCTGGCGCCCAAACTTGCCGATAAGCAACTCGTCACGGACGCCTTTCTGGAATGCAGCAATGATGACGTCATCGGTGATGTTGGGGATCTTCCATTTCTCCGAAAAGCGTCGAATGTAGTCCTTCAGCGATTCGTCCGGCTTCTGGATGACGTTGTAGAGGTCAAAGTGGGTCTCGGGCCTTTCGAAAGTACCCTGGAAGTTGGCGATGAAGTGGTCCCGAAGCTCACTCCACGAGTCAATCGAGCCCCTTGGCAAACTTGTGAGCCAGTTCCTGGCTGAGTCGGTGAGAGCGACGGGCAGGTAATTGGCCATAGCCTTACTGTCTCCTCCTGCTGCGCGGATGGCGAGGGTGTACACAGTTAGCCATGATTCGGGGTCGGTCTTACCGTCGTACTTATCAATCCCGGTGGGTTTAAAACCACTCGGCCAGTCCACTCGACGCAGGTTCCTAGTGAAAGCGAGCACTCCATCGTCGTAGTCGTCGGGTGATTTTCTTCTATCTTCAGAAGAGCGCCGTTCACGTTCCCGGTAGCGTCGGTCGAGTACCTCCCGCAGATCACTCAGCGGGGGCCTTCGCGGGCTGCTTTGGTAGTTGGAGTTGTTGTAGCGACGATTCCGGTCGTGGACGGGTTGTCGGCTGTGTTCTCTCTCGTGAGAGTCAGCCGTTTGGCCTCGTGGCCTCCATGCTACCTCGTGGCGAGGGTCTTTGGATCTGACTGGTGTCTTGCTTTGCTCGGGTTTCTTGTAGTCCTTGGACCGCAGCGGCGGCAGTCAGCTTCTGTCGGGTGTTTCTGCAACGGACTCGGTCGGCCTTCGTGCGGAGCTGAAAGGATGACCATTGGCCGTAGCCGCGACGATGGTCTTGATCTTGTCCAAGAGCAGCGTCACCGCAGCCGGTGCCGCTTCGATGACCGTGTCGATGAGGGTGAGGGCAGCGACGGCATTCTGTTGAGGCGTTTGGAAGATGTTGGCGTTGTCAACTCGTGTCTGCAATATGGCCTCGCGGGCCGAGCGCCCAGTCGCCCTCAAGTCCCGTTTCTTCTTGTCGGCTTCTTGCTTCTTCCTAAGCTCCTCCTCCTTGCGCTTATCCTCCTTCACACGCTTGCGCTCTTGCTCAAGCTTTGCTCGTTCCTCCTCCGTGATCCTCCGGGCCATAGCCGAGTCGGTCTCAGCTACTTCGGCCATGAGTACGTTGAGAAGGTCCGGGTCGTAGTAGTCTTTGTCTGCGTCGTAGCTGTTGATCTCATCCGTGGAGATGTCGTAGAGGTCGTCGAAGTCGGTGGAGCTTAGATGTTCGGCAAGGTCCATAGATGAGTACGACCCGAGTCGTTCAAGTATGACCGCGACCTCCCTTGCGGCCGGGGGGCTGCATGAAGGCGATGAAAAAGACTCTCGAGTGGATCGGATCCAACTCAGAAGATAAGAGATTATGACAGATCCTAGCGTCGTCCGGTAACCCGAGCGGCGCCAAGGAATTTTCCCTCCCCGACTGGTTCGAATCCGAGTCGAGAAGAGAGAGCTTACCGAACTTGTCGGTGATGAAGTCGAGTCCGCCGAAGCGAAGCGCCTGCCCAGGGGCGAAGACGAAGTCGGCGAAGCTTGATGGAGATCCCATTGCGCTTGTCGGCGAGATTTTGAAGAACTTGACGCGGAGCCCCTACCTGGCGCGCCAACTGTCGAAACTTGGTTTCGGCAATATCAATCTGGGGGTAGCAGTCAAGTGCCAAACACAATGGGTTAGTCGGGACAAAGGTTTAGACAGGTTCAGGCCCTCTCTTACGAGAGGTAATACCCTACTCCTGTTTCGGGGATTCTATCCGCCGAGTGTTTATTGATCTCTTGATCTCTTTCAATAGGGGCTCTCGCAAGTTTTCTGTTTGTCCGTGTATTTTTCTTAGGGCCCTCAAGGGACGCCCTACCCCCCTTATATAGTCTCGGAGGGCGGGTTTACAAGTCGGAGACCTATTCTATTCTAAGTCGGACTCCTTAATCTTACCAACTATAGACTATGGGCCGTTACCTTATCTCAATGGTAACGTAATACCCAAGTCATAGCCGGTTTACATAATCATGAGTCATAACCTATCCCTTATGGTAAGTCGGATAAACTAGCCGTGAGGGTATCCGGTACCCATAACCTCCACAGAAACATTATGATCCTATCTAATATGTTCAGCTCAAAAATGAAAATAATTCATTAGCAGAAGGTCAGCTCACAATGGCACGATTAGAACCCTGGCTTTATTATATTTTCTACTGAAAGAATGAAGAAAAAAATGCTTATGAAAGATTGTGGAAGACCTCTAAGCGCATCTCCGCTCTCATTCCCATAAAAGGTGCCACCAATACAGCACCTCCTGAAGATCATCTTGTTCTCAGTTAGGGTCCCAGTTTTGTCCGTTAAAATATATTCAACTTGACCCAAGTCTTCACTAATTGCTGTGCTGGTAGTGATGAAGAGATGATTAGATATAACAGACAAACAAGATCCTGCTTACCAAGAAGAAGGAAAATGCCTACTTACTTTGCCGCATGAGAAGGTGTATCTGTTTCATTGTCATACATCTCCTCATCCCAGTCTATGAACTTTGCATAGAGACTTTTAACAAAGTCTAGAGAAACCTACAAGACAAATACCTAAACTTCATTAAACAAGGGTTCCTCCAATTGTGCATTATACCTTGAGGCAATGTTCACATCCTACATTGCTTGTGTATCAGAACTCAGAAGTCTAAATTAATGTGTTCAATATTAAAAATCAAAACCAGCGGCACCAGACAGGAAACATTAGTGATTATGGTCTAGAGTTTTTCCTCGTAAATTGGTTGAGTCTTACATATGGTCTGAAAGTGCAAGTGATGCTGTTGTTTTCATTCAAAACTCAAAATGAAGGACAAAACATTTGAAAGAAGTTTGTTCAAGCTACTACTACTTCCAAAATTCAAATTGTATTTAATTTTGTCAATGATGGAACATTAAGCATGAGAATATATTTTTTAATGATTACACAAACATTGCCACATCAAACACAAGCAAGTAAACCAGGATTAGATATTTCAGAGTCATACCTTTATTGAAATGGGAATCATAATGGAGCACAATAGTTCAAACCGCAGGGGGATAACCAAAATCTGATACCATGGTTCATCATCATCGTACTTGACATACCATTGCTAAAAAAATGCAAAGTGCTGTCAGGTGATCATGTATTAAAGAAATATTGATGGCTCATATTAGTAATGAGATCAATATAGGGACGTGTCATAGACCAGTCCCACAAGGCCATGGGCCGGGCTGCCCATTCAAGTGCCGCAAAGTGTTCACGCCCTCTTCAATGTTGCGGTGGTTACTAAAATTGGTAATGGTGAGGACACCAAGTTTTGAACTGACTGTTGGCTGCAAGGGAAGACAATTATGGAATGGGCTCCTAACCTCTTTCTTTTGATCCCTAAAAGACGAAGAAAACAGCGTACAGTAGCGCAAGCCCTAACAAATAGAGGATGGGTAGATGATATACAAGGAAGCCTACCATGCTGGTTATTTATGAGTATTTGCAGGTATGGGACTTGGTGGATGGGTTAATTTTGCAACAGAATGTGTTGGACCAGCATGTTTGGAAGTTCTCAGGGACGGGATCTTACACAAGTAAATCTGCTCATGATACTTACTTTGTGGGATTCATCAAATTTACACATTGGAGGAGAATATGGAAAAGTTGGGCTCCTTTACGATGCAAATTCTTCACTTTGTTGGTGGTGAATAACCGATGTTGGACTTCTGACCGCCTTGCCAAGTTCGGGTTGCAAAACCTGGAGGCATGCCCATTTTGTGATCAAGAAGAAGAAACCATTCAACATCTCTCGGTCAAATGTGTTTTCTCCCGGTAAGTTTGGTTTTTGATCCTTGAGAAGATTGGAAGAGCAGCTGCAGCACCTCAGCCCTCTTCAACTCATTTATCTAATTTGTGGTTTCAAGCCATCCAAAATGTCCCTAAGGAGGAGAAGAAGGGCTTGAATTCCTTGTTTATCCTAGTGGCTTGGGAAATTTGGAAGCATCGTAGCGAGTGTGTTTTTAATGGGGCTACGCCTAATATTTTGGTGGTTGTTCAAGCAGTGTCTAGGGAGAGTACCCTTCAGAGTATCGCTGGAGCAAAAGCGCTCCATGAGCTTCTTTGTGGGTCGCTACCTCTTGATGGATAGTACTTCTCAGAGATTGTTTTAGTGGTGCGTCATGTTGTGACGTCTTTTTTGTTTTTGGTGTCCCTTGAGGGATATTTTGGATCTCTCTCTTGTAAATATTTTTTTTCTTCTTCTTAATGAAATGAAGCGCAGTTCTCCTGCGTTTTCGAAAAAATAATAATAATAATAATAATAATTAGTTCATTGAATCCCACTAGGAGGTCTGAGTATAGGCGGTTTCCCTTCCAAGCAGTGGTGGAGCTAGGAATTTTATGAAGCCTGGGCAAGCCTAACTAAAACGGTAAAACCGCTACCCACTTATGTACTGTTAGTTTATATGCTAATTTTACTATCAAATATAATTGAACATGGAACAATTTTCTAATAAAAGCATAGTTCAATATGCATGTAAATTTTCACTAGTTGAAAAACAAGACGATTTTATTATAAAAAATGATGATTCTTAGGCTGCTAACTGAGTGGATCACATCAGCCATGGTGAAGTGGGCAAGTCGGCAACAGGTAGCTACGGCCTAATTGCATGCTACAGTGTTGCAAAGCTAGCTGCTTCTAGTAAAAGTCTAGCCTGCTACTAACTTTGTCCAGGATGTCAGCAAATCTGTGGATTTTAACACAGAAATCATTAGACCTCAATGGATCACACATGCAGAGCCCGGGCAACTGCCCGTGCTGCCCAGGCAGTGAATCCGCCACTGCTTCCAAGCAACTCTTTGCCGCAAAATTATTGAAGGAACTAGCTAAATGACCATGCATTGCTACGGACAAAAATCATTATTAATAAATCTTTGCTTCTGGAGATGCCGCCTCTGAAATAATTTTCGATTGCCATTCAATGTTTCATACTTCCATTTTTATAAGTCATGTTATGTTTGTTGCATTGCCTCGCATGATCATTTTTATCTTTGTCTAGTGTTATAACAAAGCTCGAGTTCGTATGCAATCAAGTTATGACTTTGCACCCAGAAAATCAAATTAATATTTCCAGCTACTAGTTGATAATATGCATTAGGGACCAAGTCTAAAGTACCACCAAGATGCATTAAATCACTCGAAATTGTATGTCAATCTCGGAGCTATTATCCTCTCAACTATTTAATGCCAGCATAAAAAGTAAGCTAAGAGAATACAGAATATGAATCTAGACCACAACTTTAGGGACCATATATGACGAGAAATTTTACAAATCAGCTCAGTTTCCAAATAGCATGGAAAATCCCCTGTATCACAAATGAGCTGTCGTAACAGAAGTCAAGTTCAAGAAAATTCTAAATTGTATGTAATTATGTGCTAACTTTTAGGTTCAATGACTCCGATCAATGTATCCAAGAAAACAGGAAAGAGAGATTCACTCCCTCTACTTTTCCTGGCAACCTCCATGGAAACCATCTAGTGTCAATCAAACAAAAGGCACAGGCTATTGCAGCACCAGGGACACATCGTCATTGGCAACTCCCACAGGCATGGCCTTTATCTTTAGTTTGGGTGAAAATAATATAGTTTCAAACCACAGGAAGTCCCTAGGAAGTAACCATGGAGAGAAATTGGAGCAGGAGCAACTAAACTGCGAAAACAGGGTTTGAGAGGATATTGTGTCTAAAACCAATGCACTAGTTTACTGACTATGGCTGTGTTCGGGAGGTGAGGTTGGGAACTCACCTCCCGCGCACGCAAAACGGAGCGCCACATTTTCTTATGATTAATTAAGTATTTTCTAATTTTTTTTGAAAAATGGATTAATATGATTTTTTAAAGCAACTTTCGTATAAAAAATTTTTGCAAAAAACACACCGTTTAGCAGTTTGAAAAGCGTACGGGCGGAAAAAGAGAGAGGTGAGTTGGGAAAGTAGTGTGGAGAACACAGCCTATGTTGCCTGCTCAACATACTTAGCCCATCTGCTTGTCAAAATGTGCAATGTTGATATTCATTTGAAGAAAAAAAATCGGTTATTTCCATCCATGATTCCATCTGCTTGTTGGAGCGAACCATGGCACAAAATTAACAGGAGGCATGCATCCTGTAGCCTAATTAAACAAGCTCATTTCATCTGCAGCAGTTAAAGAGAAAAGTACCTTACGGGCCTCAGTGTCCTTCCACACATTGCCTGCAGATCCAAGAACGACAACAACAGCTATTTGAAATAAGAATATTGCACCAGTAAGCTTATCAATCATTGCATCCATGGCAGTGAGCTTGGGCTCTGGTACACCCCTACTCATTCCCAACTTAGTCTCATTGCCTGAAAAGTTGAGATTGATAATAATCAGCCTTTTTGTAAACTCGACCTCAGTCTTAGCCTTGTAGATCAAGTTAGGATAAACTTGGGTAGCAATTTGTTTCACCTGTAGAAAAGTAAGAATTAAAATAACAAAATGTCATTCATATTTCTATGATCTATTACTGTCACTGGAATTTAATTAATATATGAAATGTTCCGTACTAAGTTTTTGAAATAATAAACGTTTCCTACGCATTATGGTCAGAATCATGATTCAAGGCTTACATCTGCCACATATACTGTTTTGAAAACATCTAATATCTTCAATAGAGTCCTAAATTAGTAGTCATGTACTTTCACCTTTGAATAAAAATTGTAGGCTCTTCCTTAAGAAACACATAGAACCAGCCCAAAGATGATGTTCACTGTTCAATATGCATTGAGCAAATGTGAACTCTTGAGTTGACCACAAGTTGTACAAAACTACATCTATCTAATTAGTCTTGCCAGCAAATTAGTGACACTTCACATTATTATCAATTAGTCCTTGATGCAAACTATTTAAACTTTATGGAGCATATGATCTATTTCCTGATTTGCATACAATACTGAAGGATATGTCTCCTCTATACATTTCCTCAACATACTACAAATGTGTCGTAAAAAATTTTGGAATATAATGTGAAACGTAGAGTAAATATGTTGTCCACAAGTCACTGTTCTAATCGAGGCCTCCATGACCATGATAGTTGTAATGCCCCAACCAAACAATGATTATAGAATGCTCTTCATCTCGAAAAATTAAAAACATTATTGATAAATTTAGGGCTATTTCCCTATGTAAATAACACTGGAGAGAATTCTCACTATCAGCAGTACATGGTCAGTTAGCAATACAGAACAAGATTTAACTATTTACACCTACTTGCGAGTATAATATAATGTCATGCTAGGAATTAACTACAAGTCACTATACACAATCAAAAGCAAACCATGTTTGCCTATCAAAGCAAATCATGTACCACCCATATATTTGATCAGGTACTTTCAAACGTAAATAACAATTTCATCACTCAGCGGATATAAAATAAAATATTAAACAGAGTAAAAGCAATGTTGAATAAGGGCAAGCAATTGTGTGTACACCTAGGTCACACTGAAGGGACATTGTTCTGTGAGAAACAAGGGATTTTCTGAAAAATATATAGTATGTTAGGAACTCATTTGTTTAGTTGAATGTTCTTTTTTTTTTTCAAATTTCAGTTTGAGCAAATAGTTATTTACGTTCTGTACTTGTTAAATTGCCTTGGACGTGGTTAGCGGAGACTCTTGGAAAAGATGGACTAAGAAGTCCCCGAGTTAGTGCATTTAAGGGGATAGTCAAGCATATCCGGCAAAGATCAAGGAGGATCCCGTTGTTGAGAAGGGTAAATAAGTTTTGGAGCTTGGCGGATTTTCATTGTAGAAGAAAGTCAATGAAAAACTACTCCACGAACCTAACTCGATTATTAATAATGAAGAAGAACCACTTTATTGACTCCAGCCAACTGACACAGTCAAAGCGTAAAATTCCCAAATCGCATGAGCAATTGGTCTTACACATAAAGGACCCTGTATCCATGATTCAAAATTTCCTTGCCAAGCGACATGAAACAGATTCCCCGAAGTCCATAGAAAGATTATTGCTAATTTCAAGGCAGTGATAGAAGAATAGTAAAGTAGTCTGAATGACAGATTGTCTATCATGGCTGCTTACCAACAACTAACCGTATTCACAAAATTTTGCCTAACCCGCTAAATGGAGATACAGAATTAAACAATATACTAACATTGACACAAATATCAGGGGAAACATTTTACAACAATTTCAGCTTCATTCAGATTTGTTGGAGTATATAATACTACTGATGGAAAAAGCGGTACACCTCAGTCTTGTTAATTAGGAGAAAGCTAGTTCAAGGTACCTGTATAAACTGCCACACCACAAGCCCATTCTGTGTTTCTCAAGTAGCATGACTGTAGCAGTGTGTTACTAATAGTCAATGGACAAATGTCATTATCAATAAATGGAGGAAACAGCCGTATGTTTGCATCCAATCTTCGGATGTCTTTATCCGGGTTTGGGCACTCAATAACACCCTGTTAAGTTAAGGCATGCAAGGGTGAAAAAGAAAATAGAAGAAGCACCAAAAAATGTTTTCAAAAATGCATGATACCTTAATTTTGAGCAACTGTTCAGAGTCCAGTCCTACACATGTCAATGGGATTACTCTCGTCTTCAAATCAATTTCCCCATCAAGAGCAGCTGTCTAAGGAAATAATTAGAGTTCAAGAATGTTAGGCAAATGAAGATTCAATGCGTAAAACAAATTATAAATTGATATTAGACAAGGAATAAAACAGATCAAGGTAACACAGAAGAATTTACAAAACTAGGTGAAAACATTTTGTAGGAATGACCAATACTTTTTATTAGGTCAACATCTATGTTGACGATAAAGGTCGACAGTATGTACAATTCATTCTTCTCCGTAGTAAATGCATGGCCATTTAGCTAGTAATTTTTAGAAAGTTTTTTAGTTTGAAGAAAAATTGGTGTTCACTTGATATCAGTCATGCGACAAAGGTAGGGGTCATATTTAAACATTTTTAGTCTATTCATCCATGTCTTACCTCAACATGGCAAATGCCTTGCGAGTCAGAAGTTCCTACCAAAACAAGGTCACATGGTACTTCCTCATTTTCTCGAACCCAAACTATGTTACCAACACGAATATCTTGTGCTTGGATCTACATAATAATTGGAAAGTGTCATTTTGTAGGCGTACAGTTATTAAAAAAATCAGAATCAGATATTACAGCAGAGGTTGAAATTACAATGGTATGATTACTAGCAAAATTTATACAATTGTGATCCTCAATGTTTTCTAATAATAACAAATCCAGGAAGAATGAGAAACAGATAGCATAAAAAAGTATTGGATTTATGGAACTATCTGATATCTGTAATGGCCCGTTGGCCATACATAGCATTTGAGATAGTCTAGTTGTGCTTTCACGTTCCTTCAAGATAGAACACGATGGATAGCCATGGTTGATATGCGTATGAGCCCCCATGGTCATGCCTAGTGGAGAAGAAGGTAGGGAGAGTAGCACTTAAGGTGGCAATGACACGGCAGAGAGAAAGTGAAGCTCGGTAGACAAAGAGGGGTTCTGCGGAAAAGAGCAGGAGAGATAGAGGCCTGCTAATGAAAGGAATGATGAGTAAAACATAAATAGTTGGTAAATATGACACCCTCCAAAATGCAACTTTAATCAGTAATTTATATAGTAATATATTTACAAAATCCAATAAAATTATAATATTATGAAAAGACACTTTTCGATAATACAGGCCATTTTTTCATGTATTTACTCTTAATTATTCAAAAAAAATATGTAGATACTCAAAGTTTTAATATTCAGTAACTTCAGTTCGATGTGTTCCAAAATAAATGTATTTATGACTGGAGGAAAGGAGGGTTGAATGGTAGAACCCCTGTTGTGTTTTATAGGATGTATTTTAATTTCAAAAAGTCTTCAAGATAAAAACTTGACCAATGATTTCTCATCAAATATATTCTTACTAGGTATAAAACCAACCTTGTGTAAAACATTTTAAAATTGAATCTATTGGTATAACTTTTATACATTTACATGTATTTGTAATTTGATTAATCGTTGGTCAAAACCTACAAACTTTGACCTTTTGAGTCCAGGGTATGCCTTTAAAAATAAACAGTATAGTTGGGAGAGGATTATGGGAAAAGAAAGGAGAAGTAGACCGTAAGACCAGGGAGAAGACTTTAGAGGAGAGAAAGTCTAATTCATCCTATTTACTCAATGAAAAGTGGTGGCAATACCTTATCATTTATAAGGGGCTCAAGGATAAAACTACATGAAACCATCCAAAGACAAGATATAATGCAGCTAATGCAAATGCAATCTAGCACAGACTATATCTCTACTTTCCGAACAAATCATCTCTCTAAAATTTTAATCAATTGTAACTTTCCCTAACTAATAGGATACCAATTGACTAATCTCTATCCTAGAAAACTAACTCATTACTCATTGAAATAGTATATATGATCCTAATCTACAGTAGCGGGACTGTTCATGTACAGTAAACTTAAAACAAAATCCAGGTTTTCACGTAAAAATACATCTCCAGTTTCTTATTTGTATACCATTAATACCATTAAATGTTTTAGGATATATTAAGAACACAAGGGCAATACCAAAGAAAGATATACATTTTTATGAATGGGAAATATTGCCATATAAACGTACATGTTTCCGGGTACCATTCTTTACAATCCACACTTCATTTTCATTTGCTTGCTTGTCTGAAATATACCTATTGTAGTCATCCCAGGCTTCTTTGGTTGCTGAAACGGCAAAAATAAAAATAAGTGGGCCCCATGTGCTTGCAGGATTTACAGGAGTGATAAGTGACCACAGTTGGAGGCATGCTATCAGCAAGAAATATTGATTCATGAAACGCCTGAAACACCAAATGGAGAAATCAGCTTCTACTAATTATTAGTCAGTGCTTCTCCATGGTTAATGATGTAAAAACCAAGAGACTTCCATTTTAAGAAAACATGAAATAAATGCATCTAATAAGTACAAACCTGAATTGCTCCAATAGATTTTTTGGCAGGAAATTTAGTAAGGTGTACTTTGTGTTAGAAATCCGGTTATCACAATAGTCATTCTGGTAAGATTCATCATTTATGTAGACAAAACGCTTCATTGCTAAAAATAACCATGCAATCTATGGTAATTTGTCCCTCTGGTTGCCCACGTGAGATTAACTGAAACTGATAAGTCCTGCAGTAAACTTAAGGACATTAGCTTAAAATGGAAGCGATATGGAAACTACAAGTGAATCAACATTAATCATGAAAACAGCAAGCTGTGTAACTTAAGAACATCGGCTTCAAATTGGAGGCAAAAATGAAATTCAAGGGCTTCATACCATGAAGATAATCAACATAGAATATGACCAGCTGAATGAATGGAAACTGGATTCGAATGGCGAGCTAACAAAAGTGTAACTGAAGAAGTGATACTACATAACTAGAGGTACTGGCCTAATCCACAATAACTGGTGCTTTTGGCAGAAAAACAAAAGGGAGTGACTGATGCACAACTAAACTGCAGTCAGAATACATGAGTGAAAAATTATTATTCCCAACATCCACCCCCAACCCCAACCCCACTCAAAATATCTTGTTAAACAGAATGCCGTGAAATCTAGTCAAGCCATTCATATTTACTACAAACTAGGGTTGCCTGCTGCAGTATTACTATAACGAGCAACTGCGAAGAAGGTAGAAGGACAGATGATCTGACAAACTGAATAGATCCAGGTCGAACGAATGCACCAGGAAAAAATAGATATAAGTGTACCCTACCATTTCCACACTGATTTGAAATATTATTTCTTCGGACTATTAGTTTAATCTCTTGTTATTGCTCCATATATTATAGGCAGTGGTCTGGTCCCTTCCTTAACACATGAAATTTGTAGCATCTCCTCTTTAGTTTCAGCTATTACCCCTTCAGATAAGCTAATTAAGCCAGTGATTACAAAAGGCCCCAGTGTAACTATACCATGTTGCTTCTGTGGATCTTAAATTCACTTTGCACCAATGATTCATCTTATTATAACATATTCACCAATAGGATGAGACTCACTTTGCATTTTCTGAGCACACCAACTTAACCTGTTTCTGTCTCAATTACTCAGTGACCAGTATTACTATTAAACTGAACATATGGCATACCCTTTAGGTGCCATTTGTTTATGTATCTAGTTTATGGCATATCCAATGTATGTACAATTAACAAGAGCAAATACAGTGTCAGGTCATATAAGCAAATACAATGGACACGCATGCTGCAGTTATTTCCAAATCAACGATCATTGCCTGAAGAATGGCATAGTAGAGCTTGTACAGAAAGAAGAAAATGGCATGCGCCAGAATTATGTTGTATGTTCATATGAACTGAAAAGAGAACTTAAATTCTAGCTCTCTAAATGCTTTCTGGCAAAGTCATGTCAGGGAGAACTTAGAAAAAAAAATTGTCTTAAATTTCGGGTTTGTCTACATGTTCTTGAGTAGGTCATGAACAAACAAAAGATCGTGAATCTACAATCGTTCTCAGCAAAAAAACAAACGCACTAAAATAAGGTATGTGTTCATACACGTTCCGGCTTCCCGCATCACAAATACACCCATATCCTGAACAGTTGAACGCCTACTACGTAATACCAATTATTCTACAAATGGTTTCTAAATCTCACAAGAGATCAAACAAGATCATGGCCATTCCCCGCTGCTACTGTTTGTACACATACAAAAATCAGGGGCGGATCTAACATGGGACATGGGGATTCAGTTGAACGCCCCAAACTTTTTGGGAACAAACAAACTGTTATTAGTACTAAGGTTAAGGCAAATTTTCTAGAACCCGAAGCTAGGGTTAACGCAAATTCTGAGAAAAAGTGTCGTGGGTAGAGAGAGATGGGAAAGAGGATGTGCGCAATGAGTGGATACTCACCAGGATGCGGCGGAAGCGGGCAGGACGAACGACGGCGCCCCTGCTGGCTCGCGGGATGGATGGGGATCCGCGCAGGCGGCGGCGGGCGAACTCACGACGAGTCGGAGTCGACGCCGAGCGGACGGGGAAGGGAAATATCGTCGAGGCATCGTGCGGAATGCTTGGATCCAGCCAACTTGCTCCTCGATTGGGCTTCTCGCTCAGGCCCAGCCCAGTCGGCCCAACCACGCGAGGCTCGTCTTCTCACTTCCCTCTCTGCAGATGCCGCCAGGCCAGGCCGCTCTCGCGCTGCCATGGTCCAACAAGTCAACATTTAAAAACGTAAGGCCCACGTACACCACTCCACTTCCTTTTTCCCCGTCTGTTATACTCCAGTGTTTTCACACGTTGCTTATTCACTTCAATAAATAATTATCTCCCTCCTTTTAGCTCGTTTAAAAATTACTCCATCCGGTAATAAATATCTAATGGTTAAAAATAAAATTCTTATAAAGCTTTAACCATCAATAATTTCTCCAATACTTAGTTTTCTTAAAAATATATTATATATGTGGATTTCACTAAAAAGTACTATCGTACCATTATAAAACTTTTTAGATTTTAAACTTAACTAATTTTTACTCCCTCCATTTCATATTATAAGGCGTTTAACTTTTTTTCTAGTCAAACTTTGTTAAGTTTAACTAAGTTCATAGAAAAATTTAGCAATATCTAAAATATCAAATTTATTTCATTAAATCTAACATTGAATATATTTTGATAATAATATGTTTATTTTGTGTTGAAAATACTACTATATTTTTCTATAAACTTAATCAAACTTTAAAAAATGATTTTGGGAGAGAAATCACGCGAATTTCTGACCTCTAGATCTGCTTCAAGATTCGCTCTCTAAAGCTATCCCCGATGAGCCCCCAAACTCTAGTAAAGTACCTACAAATTAGGTTTTTGGGGTTGGGGATGGAGAAGGAAGGAGGTGGCTTGTTGGGAAGTGGATGTTGTTTCTTGACTTAGACGGATGGTTGCTCTGAAGGAAGATGAGTAAGGGGAGGGGGAGGAGGTCGGTCTAAGGGCATCAACAATGTTACTTGCCGAACTCGACAATAGTGTGAGTCAGAGCTATGGGCAGTAAGCAATCATGCGCTCCATATTGTATCAGCGCGTTAGTGGGAAATAAGGTGGAGCCAGCTTTAGAAAAATCACCGATGGCAGTCTGTGTCCGTGACTTATTTCCACGACTTTGTCAGAAACATTGCACAAATAAGATAGTTTAACTCCTTTTACCCGGTTGTAGTAGTGTTACCAGGTTACAACTACTTACCAGTCTCACAATGGTTATTACGACATCATTTGTCAGAGTGTGGTACTCCCACAACAAGGAAGAGAAGACCCCCTCCCTTGAAGATCCGACTAGGAGGCGAGTAGAGATCGAGCTCATGACGCATGTATAAATCCCAGACTATTATGTGTATAAATCTTTATCCAGGAATCAAGCCAGGGTACACAAAACAACAAATTACTATACAGATACAAACATAAAATAAAGCGTAAATACTTACATAAAAGATACTTAGTCCTCGCACCGAAACAAAAGCAGCCTAGCGAAAAAGGGGACGATCCTAGCGGGGCTTCAGCTCCACTCCACAGGAAAAAACTCAACTGGGGTATAAACCTTGGTCTTCTAACCCCGTCTTCAACTCATAAGCACTACATTTTTAAAAAGAGAGAAATAGCAAGGCTGAGTACAACCACCGTACTCGGCAAAGCCACACCAACGATACAGACGTGCATGGGGAGCCAAAGGGAGGTTTGTGACTATTTGCATAAAGTCGGTTGTAAACACTTATAGTTGAAAACGGTAAAATAGTTGACTAATTAAGTCAATATTAAATATCCATTGAACAATGTTACACCACGTTGAATAGGCCCAACCAAACCACCTGAACTACACCAGTTCATTAAGTCAAGTTAATTAACAGAGTGGGACTAATCATGGTGAAGTTGGTCGATCGCCCATAACCGCAGGCACGACTATTCGAATAGTTTTACTCTGGCTAGAGGTGTACAACTATACCCATAAGACACGATTCCACACATGTTGTCATGCCCCGAAGTACCACTATGGTACTGCAAAGGAATTAAACTCGATTTATTGCATAATTAAAATGATTTATGATGTCATCCGAGGAGGGGGAAGAGGTGGCGCCGACAAATAGGCCCCACCAGTCGATGACTCAAGGAGTCAGTCCATGGTGGACCGAGTCGACGCGTGGCACAAGCGGGTGCACCACATGGTGCAGACGTGGCGCTGATGCGACACCAACGTGGCGCCACGTGGCAGACACAAGGGCGGCCCAAAAGATCAAAGCCAAGGCCAATCAAATGGCCCAGATCGACTGAGCGGCTGGGGCCAAAGAGGCCAGCGACCCAGCCAGCCCCGGCACGACCGGCGGCGGCGCGAGCGCGGTGCATGGCCCGGTGGTCGCTGCCGGCGACCACCCGGCGCAGTAGCGCCATGGGAGGTGGCGGAAGGGAGGCAGAAAGGGAGGGAGGGTGCTCACCGAGCGGAGGAGACGACGACCCTGCAAAAGAGGCGGCCGACGGTGAGGAAATGGGGCGGCGCCTGGGTTGCTGAAGATAGGGGCAGTCCAACGATGCTTGGTGAAGGTGGAGCGGCGGCCGAGGCTCCTCGGGGGTTGGCGAAGCCGGCAGTGGCGATGCCGCAGCCCAGCTTGGACTCAAGCGACGACAAAAGGTGACCGAAGGCGGCAATGACGGCGGCGGTTTAGGTGGCCGGTGAAGTCACAGCTCCGATGATGAGAGGAGGAGGAGGAGTGGTGGCCGGGGTGCGGCCCGGAGCAACGATGCCCACTGCGCGAACTACCCAGTGCGGCAGTGGCTAAGGCGGCGGTGGGTGGCTGTCGAAGAGCACCGGCAAGTGGCAAAGAGAGAGCAATGCGGGGAGGGCGATTCCGGGTGCGGAGAGCTCGAGAAGTTAGGGAAAATGAGACAGGGGAGCATAGGGATCCCTTTTATGGGCTCAGGAGGCAGCGAGAAGGCTGGGAAGAGGTGGCCATGGGCGGCGGAGTGGGGCAACGATGTGGGAGTGGTGCGGCTCTAATCGGTGCCAAATTTTTGGGGGGAAAATGGGGAAGTTGTGGAGGAGTGGATGGCGATCGCGGTCGTGAAGTTAGGGTGCATGTAGGGGTGGACAAAAAACTCGAAACTCATGAGCTAACTCAACTCGTGTAAAACTTGGCTCGACTCGACTCGACTTGGGTAGTTAATGAGTCGAGTTGAGTTTGAACTTTTACTCGTTTGCTTAACGAGCCAACTCGAGCTAGCTCGTGAGTTACTCGGTTAGCTCGTTGAGCTCATGATGCATTAAGATAGAAGTTAATTGTCCATATTTTGCAGGTGTAAAGGTCATAAACTCATAATTGTTCATTGTAGCACAATCTTGTGATTCATGATATATAGCATGTCAATCATAATGTTTAGCCATAGGCTCACAAATTATACTGCATATACTACATATGAATTTTAAACCATGTATTTTGGTGTAACGAGTTTAATAATTTTAATGAGCCAACTTGAACTTTTTAATGAGTCAAGTAAAGTTCCATTTTTAACTCGTTATGTTAACGAGTCGAGCCAAGCTAGCTTGTTAACTTAACGAGTTTTTACGAGTCGAGCTGAGTCGAGTCGAGTTGGCTCGTTAACCATCCCTAGGCGCGAGAGAGGGAGCGGGTGTGTCGGATTCGACGGTGACGTGGAGCAAAAATGGTGGCCATGGCGGTTGCCGGCCGGGAAGGAAGAAGGCCCCGATAGGTGGGGCCATCGGTCCCCCTGTTGGTGAGAGGGAGAGAGGAGGGAGGCGGAGCGGACTTCGTGGGAGAGGAAGGAAGACTGGACTTGGGAAAGGGAAGGGCGAGCGGGACGATGGCCCAAGGGAGTGGAGGGGAGATGGCCCGAGAGGAAGTGGGAGGAAGCGGGCCGAGAAGGGAGCAAAAACAGACTTGGGCCAAAAACGGCCCAAAGCTGAGGAAGGAGATTTTAATTGGTTTTCCATTTAATTTAATTGATTAAAATTACTAGCCGCCCACCCGTGCGTTGTACGGGCTATCATTATTGGTATTATAAATATTAAATTTTAACCACATGTTCATTGCATTGGTTATTTTTGAAATTAAAATTGTTTAGACCGAAAGGTCTAAAAGAGCCCATCTTCAGTTAGAACATGCTAATTAATGATTTGGAATTTCAGAAAATTAAAAAATTAAATTGAGTCACCATATTAATTTCCATTAATTTGTATGTTTTATTTAACACAAACTTCCAGTAAGATATATTGTCAGGATAAACCGACCTATTTAACAAACATTGAGATAATTTCAGTAAATATGTGAGCTTTCTTGGAGTACCCAATTGTTTGGATTATATATGTTTTGTTTTTTTCATAAAAATAATTATAGCGGTTTAGATTAAAATAAGAGTTCATGTAACTTCCTAATTATGAATTTTAATTTTAGGACTAAACTAATAAAATAGTATATTGATAGTCTAAGATGGATAAAACTTCATATTCACTACATATGAATTTTGGAATTATAGTCTTATGCAACTAAAACAAATGAATCCATACACAGTTAATTTCAACTGAAGCACTTATTGTGAACTGCCGTTTCAAAATATAAAGAAAACAATTAGATGATATTGATGTGGTCTTCATCTCGTAGGGTTAACTGAAAATCTTATATGTGGTGGTAATTGTTCTTAACGCTAATTATGGTAAGGGATCGAATTAATTCTTGATTGAATTAGCAAAGATTTAACACATTTCAACGATATAAAAATTTTGTTGGAGTGACTCAATATATGAAGATTTTATAGATTTTAGAGGAAATTTTACATGAGATCCACCTCTTGAAAATTTTCGTTTGAGTGTTTCGCTGTCATTTAATTATTGTATTTTTCTCGTGGCCTATGGCAACAGTTATTTTTACATTTATTGTGTTTTGTAATTCTTTATTTTACATATGTATTTCTGTCAAAACTTATGTCTCTCAGGTTATTAGTTTTGCTAATCCTACGTTGCAAATGATGGTCTTGACTAAAGAGAAGTCATATCAGTTATAACTCACTAACTATTATATTTAATTTTACAACTAAATTAATAAAATACTAAATTGGGATTTCAAGATGAGTACTCCATATTTATTAAGTGGATTAGATTGAAAAAAGTACTTCTTTTTGCAATTACCCAAAAGTGGTACACGCACCACACGCCCACGAGTTTGCTTTAACAACGGCAAATCGCTAACTCAGTAAATTCTTGTTGAAAACATGTTCGCAGTAATTTGCTAATTACTATTAATTTCGAACTTCTTAATTATCTAAACAAAGTGCTAAATCGGGAGCCCAAGATGGGTAAACAATAATTATTTTCAATTCAAATGAAGAAATATTTAAGTTTGTTGAACCATAAGAAATAAATTAAAACCTAGTTTATATTAGTCAAACTAAATAAACCTTTGATGCACTGTACAAAATTTGGTATAGCTAACTCGATCGGTATGCTTTGATTTGGATTTGCATGGATCGATCTATCTATACGATTTTAACGTAGAGCGAATTTATCAAGAAATAAAAAAGCAATTTCTAACCTCGTTGTTTAATATTTGGCTGGATCAAGTCTTCGTCAAGTTGATGCAGTTAGCATGGCTGATGGATACCAATTATTGAAAGACAACTGACAGGAAACTCACTGTTGGATCAAGTATTCGTCAAGTTGATGATGTACATATGTATACCCTGTTTCTGTAGATTCATCAAGGCACTTAATATGGCTGAGAGATAGAAATTATGAAAAAGAACTGACACGAAACTTACTGTGGTTGGATCACCACCTCGAAGTCATTGTAGAGGCTTCAGTACGTTGGATCTAATTGATCTCATCCTCCTAATTGACGCAGTAGCAACATCGTCATGCATGTTAGATGCACAAAGAAAACTTTTATCATATATGCATCTTGTTGGGCCGGCCATGACGCTGTCAATGATTTCAGATCGATGCGAGAGTGCTCGATTTTCGAATTTTTTATATTTTTAGATTTATTTTTTAAAATATTTACAGAAATATTATAGCGGCAAAAAAAAATTACAGAAATAGACCCTGTCGCCCTTGTAGAAGGCGGCAAGCTGACATGGCACACGGCGCCCACACGGCGCCGGGTGCGCATTTTACGTTTAGGTCCTTACCGCCCTTTGTAAGGGCTGCAAGGGTGGCTATTTTGCGTTTTGCCCCTTGTCGCCCTTGCAGAGGGCGGCAAGGTCCTAACCTCCCACTGCCAGCTGCCCCTTACAAATGACAGCCCCCCGCGCCCCCGGCCGAGGAGCAGGGAAATTTGCAAGCGGCCCCTTACCGCCCTCTGTAAGGGCGATAAGAGGTCCGCGTGCAAATTTCTCAACTCCACTAAACGGCCGTCTCGCGCGTGTCTGCCACGTTAGTTTGCCGCCCTTGCAGAGGACGGCAGGGTCTATTTCTGTAAATTTTTTTGCCGCTATAATATTTCTGTAAATATTAAAAAAAGAAAATCTAAAAATACAAAAAATTCCTCGATTTTCATCTTCTGTTGCGATGGCCAGATGGCGTCAGGAAGTAGATCGATCTAAAGTATTGCCTCCTCGTCCCTCTCGGTATTAGCTTCTGAGAGTACATATAGATTGGACGTGGTTTAACTAAAGGTGGCCCACGAAGTTTACTAATTAAACAATCAGATTTTCTTATTTATGGTCAGGATTAAATAATCTAAATAATCAACGATTAGATTTTTCTGATTAACGTGAAAGCTCGAAAAAAATGCTCAATTAATATAGATATAGATAGATAGATAGATTTCTTGAGCTCTGAAAATTCGCGAAAAATTCCAGAGAGTACTTTAGGGCATGGAGAATATTACAAAAATATTCCTAGCACTGATTTTTAAAGAAAATTTTTAATTCTCTCAATAAACTCACTTGTTAAGTTGCTTTTTATTTTGATTTAATTTCTAGAAATGGATTATTTAACAATTTTTAATCTCAAATGAAAATTAAATCTACCCCATTACAGGAATCTCGTCCCGAGCTTCGGGGATGGTTAGAAAGAAAGCTGGGTGTGGATGGTTTTGGACTGGTTGCTAACTGTTGCTCCTTTCTGCTCCAACTGACTAATTGATTAACCACCCTGCCTGACTAAACTGGTACCACGCTTGGTGTTCTGTTACTTCTCCCAAAACTGAGCTGAGTGGTTCTTGCCCGACCTGACACTGAGCTGAATGCAGGTGTTCACAGAGCTCACTTTACTTGGACTGCATAGTTAGCGCTGACACCTTTGGCAACCTAAGAATCCACCTTGTAGACTAGGAATTGGTGGAGCTCTCTCGTAACATTGAAATTGACTTTCATAAACCCATAAACTTTGAACTTGCTTCGAACTGCTCTTGACCCGAACGATAAGTATTCCCAGAAGCTGCCTGATCCATCCATCATTTGACCATGGGGTCATGTTGTCATTTTTCTTGGCTGAACTATTGACTGGCATCTCGGGTGTAACTAGGAACTCAACCTGTTAACTCGAGATTCGTGTAGCTCTGCTAAGACCTTGCAACTGACTTCTTTGATTTCTGCTCAATTTGTGTTAGTCAGTTGAACCTCCAAACAAAACGGTTACGAGGTAAGCCAGATTTTAACGTCAAACTTACTTTGCCCAGGTAGATGAGCATCTAGTCTGACTGTGAACAATTCAACTGTCATACTTAAGAATACCAAACTCCTTTGATTTTCATGGAACCCTGACCTTAAAAACTTAATACTTCGTTAGTCCACTAGAATGAAGCAACAATGATGCATTTTCCTTTCAGGGAGGCTTGGGACTCAAACTTTTGGCTAACGATGGGAAGTTCCACTGAAATGTGACTCTCATTCAACTCATGAGCATAAGGGCCTTTGATTAACTTTCCCATCAGCTCTAACTGCTGGTCTGACTGTTCTGCTTCTGGCCTGACTTCGATGCCAACTAATTAAACGGTTGGCTTGGTTGATATCTTCGAGGTAAGCATTGATCACTTAACAGATCATACCAAAAAGGTAAATCCCTCATTACACCATTTCATTTCATCGCTTATCCTTTGTTGGTCCTTCTAGGTTGATATGTTATAAGTTATGCAGTTGCTTTCTCGCAAATACCGAAATCTATACAACTGTTTAAAACTGCCTTTGATGTTGCCAAGAGTTTTTGTCCTTTGATCACAACAAGTTCACACTCAATCCTTGAGTAGAAATGATTCACCGAGAAGGATCTTCTATCGCATACCTTGCTGGCTATATCACTAGCCTGACATATGCATCCATTTGATTTAGACATAGGTCATGGAACAATTTCTTGTTGTCTTCCAAGAAACACTGAGGTGGTTCCTGGAAACTGCAACGGTTGCCTTGAATTAAGAAAAACCATTCTTGATCCATATCCACACCACTAGGGTATTGTTACCAGTTACTATTCTTTGAAGAACTTCCAAGGTTAGGGTGTTTCGACATCCCTTCTATGATGTTACTTTCAAGTATTTCTTTCCTCTTTCCATCCTCAAGAGCTTTCATTCATACTGTCCTTTTGATAGGTCTCCCCATGTGGAGTGTTACTGCAGTCTAACCATTCTCACTTTGTTGGTTAACCATTTCTTTTCTTAGTTGGCAATAAGGTTTTAGAGCTCAACAAAACTGCAATGGCTTCGAAAAGAAACTCTAGGTTTCTTGTGACACTGATTGGTACACAAGTCAATCCACTTTTGGGTAACAAGTTGAATCATATAAGAAGGAAAACTATCTAACTCATTCTTTATTCAATATTTCCTTTTCATTACATAACTTCCATACAAGTTCTATGTACAAGGAGAAATACTACAAGACTAAACACTTGTAGACTGTTGCTGGACTTGATTAGTAGGGATCTTGACTAGTACGACACTTGAACCTATGATTCTGACCTGGTTGACTTGATCTTTCATTGCTTACTAGCTAAAGTCTCGACGGGAATACTACCTTGTGTGCTGGCATTCCTTGAAGAACATCTCTGTTCTTGACAGTTGAAGCAGCAGTCAAAACCTTCTTGCTGTTGGTGTTGTCAATCTGTGATTTACTGCTAGACATCTTGATTGGAGCAACGCGAGGTGCATTTCTAAATTTGATGGCAGTACTGTGACATGGTGCTAGAGACGTTGAGTGCGAGCACTCCTGAAGGAGTGTACTGTTTCTTCGTAGCGGTAGTTGATTACTGTTTTTCTAGCACTGCTTGCCCTGCGGATGCTGGTTCTATAGCTTTGAAGCGGTTGCTGGCGAAACAATAGAACCTTTGATGGTGCCCTTAATGACAATTCGTTGAGGTCGAGGTTTCACATTTGAACAACGATTGGCATCTCTTATCTTCTTGGTGTTTTTTGGCTGGATCTGGCCATGTTGTGCTAGAGCTGAGGCAACTCGAGGAGTTGGGGTGTCGCGAGCAACGCTGTTGACTCAAGCATGTTAGCGCTTTGACATTGGGCATTCTTTGGAAATGTGCCTTGGCTTCCCAAAGTTGGGGCAATGATAGCCTTTTCTTCTTCGCCTTAGAAGTGGACATTTACTAATGGGGTGTCCTGGCTCAAAACAATTGAAACAAACCAGACCCGGTTGGTTCCAAAGTGCATTCTCCTGGATCTGTCCATTCACCATTGAATCTGGAGCAAGTAGGGACTCATGAACCTTGCTGATGATGTTTCTGGTACCACCATTGGTCTCCGCTGGGGTTGAGGCTAGTTGGAGAGCAGAAGAACTGCTACTGCTGTTAACGACTACCATGAGTTGACCATTGAGTTGCAGAGATGTCCCTTGGTCTTTCTTGACCTTTGCTAGGACCACATTCAGCTGGTAGTCCTTTGACACATGGTCTGTTCCCTCACACAAGAAACATGTGACCTTCCTCAAAGGGAATTCACCTGGCATATGGGTGTCTTCACCACATAGGCATGTCTGAGCGCACAGGCTAGCTATGTGCACAATTTCCCCACATCTGATGCATGCTCTAGACTCCATTTTTTTCACTGAAAGCATTGAGGACCTCTTCACTTTCATCATCGGTAGATAATGCTTCTAATCCATCCTCTCCAAGCATGGGTGGACCGTACAGCCTGAGGTGCCGAGTTAGCTAATGTGCCCCACGAGAGGTATTCCCTCTCAAACGCTTGGGTATCCTTGCTGCATCTTCTGGAGTAAATTTTGTGCCAGTGATGGTCATGTTCCTGACATCATCCATCTTCCATACTAGTGTCTTTCTCTTCTTAGGGCTGGACTGCGGTGTACCATAGTTTTTGTAAGCAAGCTGACCTGGACCTTTCTTTCCTCTTGGGCATTGTGTCTCATCATCAGTCGATGTCCTGGCGTACAGTTCCAGGGACAAGTTGTTGCACAATGACCTTGTTCATCACAATCATCGGAAATAACACTTGCTTCCCTCCGGTATGAGAATGACTTAGGCGCAATTGCCTTGTGGGAACTTGGCATTATACTAGCAGGAGTCATTGGTGCTTGCAGTGGAAAGTACTGGCTTTGACTCTAATTCGGGTTTTGGGTTTGCATATGAGCTTGCATTTGCTGCTGGTGATATTGCTGTTGCATCTGCTGCATCATCATAGCCATTATCTGAGTCTGATTTGCCACTACTTGGGCTAGAGTTGTGTCCCCATGAGGTGGAGGTGGAATGCTCATAGGATTGCTCTGAGTTACTCCCTGGAACGGTCGGGGTCTTGATTCACTGACATTATCCCTGATGTTGGTCATCTGTTGCAGGTGGAAGAGAGAGGTGAAAAAGAGAGGGTTACACTAAAGATAAGATCTTAACCTACTTAACTACTGATCTGTTGTGAGTAGACTTTTATTGTTTAAGTTGATTAATCAAACAATCTAGTATGGTCACATCCCCACCACTGATATAAACCATACATCTACATACAAGCAAACAACACGCGATCTAACAGCTAACGATACTATTCTTCGGGGAAGGGTTAGGTTTAGGTAAATTTCGGGGAGTCTTTGCTTGATCCGCATGGAACGACGACTCTGGTCTAACCGTCTTGCTCCTTTGCTTGAAGCTTGAAGCTTGACTGGTCTTCGCATGAAGCTTTCAGCTGGTCCTCCAGGCACAACGGCTAAAGAGTTGGAGGCGAAAGGAGAGAAATTTGATAAACCGTTTTGCAAACAACTTCCAAAGGTGAGAGGAGACATTTTGCAAATAAGATTTCTGGAAAACTTGTCCTTAGGGTTTGACCATTTGGCTCAATCTACAGTCAAATTTGCTCTGATACCACTTTGTCATGCCTAGAAATTTAGCCAAATTTCCAGACTATTTTGTGTATAAATTCCTGTCCAGGAATCAAGCCAGGGTACACAAAACGACAAAATTAATATAAACATCCAAACGTAAAATAAAGCATAAATACTTACAGAAAAGTCACTTAGTCCTTGCACCGAAACAAAAGCAATAGTAGCGGAAAAAGGGACGATCCTAGCAGGGCTTCAGCTCCACTCCACAGGCAAAAACTCAACTGGGGTATAAGCCTTGGTCTTCTAATTCCATCTTCAACTCATAAGCACTACACTTTTGAAAAGGGAGAAATAGCAAGGCTGAGTACAACCACCGTACTCGACAAGCCACATCAACAATGCAAACGTGCAAGGGGAGCCAAAGGGAGGTTTGTGGCTATTTGCATAAAGTCGGTTATAAACACTTGTAGTTGAAAACGGTAAAACAATTGATTAATTAAGTCAATACTAAATATCCACTGAACAACACTACACAACGTTGAACAAGCTCAACCAAATCACCTGAACTACACCAGCTCATTAAGTCAAGTTAATTAATAGAGTAGGACAAATCACGATGAAGCTAGTCGATCACCCATAACCGTGGGCACGACTATTCGAACAGTTTTACTCTGGCCAGAGGTGTACAACTGTACCCACAAGACACGATTCATACATGTTGCCATGCCTCGAAGTACCATAATGGTACTGCAAAGGGGAAAATCATGACAAGACCCTTCGCATAACTCTCCCCTAACCATTCACACCCTTACCTTTAAAACCGGGGTAGGAAGCTCCCCATGCGCCATGGTGAATCCGGCAACCGATCAACCATTAAAACCGGGGTCGACCCAACTTCATCACGCCCACCTAGCCTTGGTGCCTAGGAAAGGGTCGAGCTATACTACAAGTCCAGCAGTTGCCCACGCTTGTTTGTGGTAAGCACGGTAAGTCTTTCAGGATTTCCCATGAATCGGTCCTTAATTGCCATGAGTGTGACTAGCAAAATCATACACCAACAGTTCACCATTAAGTCATATTTTAGTTGGATAATTATGACCAATAAAGCATGACCAAGTATCTTGAGCTCGCAGCTCATCCAGGTACTAAATGTAAATAGTGTAATTATCCCATTAAGTGAGCTAGTGTTAATTAAGCATGGCTAAGCATATCATAATTCTAGCTAGGTCACATAATCGACACAAGCTAGTCAAATTATCACCCAAGTTTGACAAAGAATGGACATCAAGTAAATGGCACAAGCGAGTAGGTAGTTAGTCCATATTCCCAATGTAATTAGCAAAACATGCAATTTATTTGCAAACGGTAAAATATTTTATAAAGTAGGTTCAACATTTTCAAGGAGGAATGTGTGACTTGCCTTGTTTCTTCAAACAATCTTTCAAACTCTTTTCCTTGTGAGCATGATCTTCCCAAAATAGCAGAATCTACACACTGCATGCAAAATAAGGAAAAACCATAATAAAACCAAATAAACAGTACATGAAAAGTAAATAAACATGTAGAGCTCAATTTTAGATGAATTGTGCAAGTTGAATGGCCCAGTTTGGAGTTCGTATGAATTAGTTATGAATTTTAGAAGTTTTGAGCCATTTAAATGAATTTCTGGAATTAAACTCAATTTATTGCGCAATTAAAACAATTTATGACGTCACCCAAGGGGAAAAGGTGGCCGGCAAGCAGGCCCCACCAGTCGATGACTCAAGGGGTCGGTCCATGGTGGACCGAGTCCACACGCGACACAGGCGGGTGCACCACATGGTGCACATGTGGCACCGATGCAGGGAGCTCGGGAAGTTAGGGAAAATGAGTGAGGGGAGCATGGAGATTCCTTTTATGGGCTTGGGAGGGAACGAGAAGGCCAAGAAGAGGTGGCCATGGCCGGCAGAGTGGGGCGGCGACGTGGGGGTGGTGCAGCTCTAACTGGCACCAGATTTTTGGGGGATAGAGGGGAAAGCAGTGGAGGAGTGGATGGCGACCGTGCTCGCGAAGTAAGGGCATGATAGAGGGGGTGGGTATGCCGGATTCCGCGGTGACATGGAGCGGAAATGGCAGCCATGGCGGTTGTCGGCCGAGGAGGAAGAAGGCCTCGACAGGTAGGGCCGCTGGTCCCACCTGTCGACGAGAGGGAGAGAGGAGGGAGGCCAAGCAGACTTTGTAGGAGAGGGAGAAAGACTAGACTTGGGGGAAGGGCGAGTGGGCCGACGGCCCAAGGGAGTAGGGGGAGACGGCTCGGGAGGAAGGGTGAGGAAGCGGGCCAAGAAGGAAGCGAAAATAGACTTGGGCCTAAAACGGCCCAAAGCTATGGAGGGAGATTTTAATTGGTTTTCCATTTAATTCAATTGATTAGATGAACTTTGTATTGTTGAAATTATTTCTTGAGCTTTGAAAATTCACGGGAAATTCCAAAGAGTACTTTAGGGCATGGAGAATATTACAAAAATATTCCTAGCCATGATTTTTAAAGGAAATTTTTAATTCCCTCAATAATTCACTTGTTAATTTGCTTTTTATTTTAATTTAATTTCTAGAAATGGATTATTTAACGATTTTTAATCCTAAATGAAAATCGAGGCGTGACATAGTGTCACCGGCGGCTTCAAACCTCACCACCACCTGGTTGCATGCGACCGAGCTGTAAACTCGATTCGTAATTTTCTAGGCATCGCACTGCAATCGACATGATGATGTTGCCCTCGATCAGATCGCTGGGCCCACCATCCTGCTCAAATCACCGGCGGCGCACATAGTTTTTGCCTTAAGATGATAACCCCCAAGCGAAGATCTCCATGAAGAGCCCGGGGCAACCAATACCAACAGACTCCTCGTTAGAGTTATCACATGATTTATTTTTACCCTGGGGTAGTGTCAATCCCTCGGGCTATTGTTTTCCTGGGCCGTGTTCTACCTCGGGGCACATACTGTGCCTCGGCCTCCTGGATGGTCCCTGGCCCCAGGCACACTCCCATGCTTTGTAATAGAAGTTCTCGTCATGTTTATATGAGCTTCTCAAAGATGTCGTTGATGAAGAAGTTCATGATAGACAAAACTTTACAAGTTTTGTTCCAACATGTAGTTGTATCTTGGAGTACCTTGAACATATATATCTTGTAGGTCTCCACACTCTTTTTTAAACCTTGTATAAATAAATCTTGTACGTCACACACTCCTCTTGACATTTAGAGTGTATGACCATAAATGGCATTGTGCCCTAGGGCCTTGGCCGGAGCGAGCCCAACCGCACCTTATAAATATCACTCTTGTAGGTTTTCACACTACTTTTAATATACAGAGTGTGTAACCATGAAGGGCATGGGTGCCCTGAGGCCTCGGCCGGAGCGGGCCTCGACCGCACCTTATAGATATAAATCTTGTAGGTTTTTACACTCCTCTTAACATACAGAGTATGTAACTATGAAGGACATGGGTGCCCCGAGGCCCCAGCCAGAGCGGGCCCAACCGCACCCTATAGATATAAACCTTATAGGTTTCCACACTCCTCTTAACATATAGAGTGTGTAACCATGAAAGGCATGGGTGCCCTAGGGCCTCGGCCAAAGCAGGCCCCGGTCCCCATGCCCTGTCAGCTGTCAGCTTCCTGTTTCTGATCTGGCAATGAATTCTGCTTAAGGCAGAATGTATTGATGTGGAAAATGTTACCCTAAGACCCGAAGAAAGAGATACCCTAGTTCCCATTTCTCCAACAGCATTTAATGCTAATTACCTTCTAAAATACTACATTGTGGATGCCCTAACAGACCTAACTGAAGCTATTGGCAACTTCTAGCACTGGTGAGATTGGGGGACTACTTGTCGAGGCAGGGAGGCAGTGGGAATAGAGGAGACGAGGGGATTGGAACTAGCGGCGTTGAGAGGAAGACAACGGGAGGTTATGGTTCGGGGAGCATGCACGAATGTTAAAACTATCCAAGAGTCAAAAAATTGCGTGACGGGGGGTGGGCCCCTACAAATCACGTTTTTCCAGACGACAAACACGTTTTCGTCGGTGGGCAGTGGGTCGCCTGTGATCGTAGGCTAGTGAAAATATACAATCTTCTCAGGCGGGCCTTCATCCGCCAGCGAAAATTGATTTTTGCATATGGCTACGTTAGATAGAACAGCAACAAAAAGATTTTCTGGAGAAAAAAATAAATTTTCATTTTCAGAACCTCCCCAGCCAGATTCACAACCAGATGAATTTGCCTCTAATCCCACAATCACAAATCCACAAATCAAACATTACATCCCCAATCCACAACACATCCCACAATCACAAATTCCACAAACCAGATGAATTTGCCTCTAATCCTACAATCACAAATCCATAAATCAAACATCACATCCTTCAATCCCATAATAAAAAATTCTGCATATCAAAAATCACAGTCACAAGAAATCACAAATCACAAACGCAGCGCACTCTTGAACGTCGGCGTTGAGCTCCTCCTGCCAATGCAGACATAGAAGAGTCAAAAGACCTCAAGTCTGACGGGGAGAGAGAGGAGGAGGAAAATGTTGCGGTCGACGTCGTCGAGCCACTGTCCTCACCGTCGCCGACCTGTAGCCACCGCTGGATCCAACGCTTTCGAAGACCACCGCCAATGGATCCACTAGCTAGGTCTCCCCTCCTCTACTACAGTCGCCCTTCCCTTCGTCATCATGGATAAGCCCGCCTCGAGTATGGATTGAGAAAGAAGACGGCCCTCCCCTTTGCTATAGTGGACGAGCACGCTGCTACCGGATCCGGTGGCCAACCCCTCCTCCATCACCGCCGCTGCCACCGGATCTGGTGGCCAACCCCTCCTCCATCACCACCGCTACCACCGAGCATTCTACCCCGATGACCACCATCGTCGATGCCTGCAACCGTTGAGTTCACGCGCCTCAGGTTAGGGACTAGGGTAGGGATAGCTATCACCAGATCTGGGGACTAGAGGAAGGGCAGAGGTAGCTGGCCTACCACGGGAGGATGAAGGGAGTAGGGAGGAAGGAGAGGCAAGGAGAGGGAGGCGGCTGGGGGAGGAGAGGGACTTGCGTGCTTGACTCCACGATTTAATATCGTGATTTTTTTTTGCACGCAGTGCTCTTTAGCTGCCCCCAGCGAAAATGTCTTTGAATAAAAAAGAAAGAAGGGGATCGATTAAGGATCCTTCCCTTCACTGCATAGCTGCAGTATCAGGTATTACGAGCTCTCTGCCCCACGCATCTAGATTTTCGCTGGCGGTTTGTGTCCAGAATGCCTCCAATACGTTTTTACAAGCAATTATTTTTTTACTAGTGAAAATAAAAGGGTGACGCAGTCCAAAAGGCCTCCAATACTTGCAGGCGGTGCTCTTTAGCACCGCCTGCGAAAATATCTTTGAATAAAAATAAAAGAAAGGGGTCGATTAAGGCTCCTTCCCTTCCACTGCATAGCTGCGCTATCAGGTATTACAAGCCCTCTGCCCCACGCATCTAGATTTTTGCTTTATGTCCAGAATGACTCCAATACATTTTTACAAGCAATTGTTTTTTCTACCCATGAAAATAAAAAAGTGACGCATGAAAAATTATTTTTTATAGTTGAGTGAGCAATCGCTCGGTTATTGATATATAGTCCAAAGGAACTAAGAGAAATAAAAGGAACCAAATTTTGCTTGTCCAAGAAAAGAACCAAAAGAAACCATGTTTTTCTCAGCTCGGTTTCAATTTCACTGGATCCTTGTTTGGTCTCTATATATTCTACAGATCAATCGGTATATATATATATATATATATATATATATGTGTGTGTGTGTGTGTGTGTGTGTGTAAAGAACCAGTGTAAGCGAACGCCCGCCCAAGTACAGTTAGCCCAATTGATAATACATCTATTACCATCAGGTCCTCCTACGTATAGTTTCCGCGCTTCTCCCAAAGTGATCGAGCATCTCTGACTGATCATCGCAATTTGTTTAAGTGTGACGAGGCTGCCACCCGCTGCCACGCCACGTGCGCACGTAGCACTCCTGTGTCCTTAATTAAGTCCACAGCAAAAACCAAGTCCTCCATGCCTTTCTCGTAGTACAGCTTTTCATGATTATTACCAGCCTCCATGCCAAGTTTCAGTTGAGCAATACAATGCTCCAAACCCAAGCAGCTTAATTAGCTAGCTAGTTAGCTGTGCTCGAAGAATGAAATTCACCCGGCAAAAGAGTAGCTACTAGCTGTTTCCGTACATCCAATTCACCGTCTGTTTGGTAATTAATCTTCGTGTTGCTGTGTTAGCTCGCATTCCGTTTAACCGAAGGCGAAATGAACCCCAACACGGAAGTGCAGCGACATCTATACCTAACCTAGCCAATTGCCTACCGAAAGCTAGCGAGCAGGGTGCAAGTGATCTACAGGCGGCAGCAGCATGACCGCGAATATCATTTACGCTAGATCGATTTATCTGTGATGGATAAAAATGTCTCATCACAAATGAAATCATGTGTATTGTGACAAATTCAATTAGGATCTTGTTGACGAAGAATCACACAGTCACACCTTGAACACGTTATGTGCAACCCGCAGCGACACCCGAAGACGCGCCGTCGTAGGGAGTGGGTAGATGCCGCCGAACGAACACCCGAGAAGGACCTCGTCAGGGTGAACGCGCACCGGTTTGTCCTAGACTCGGCAGGCCAGCTAGGACGTTCTCTAACGATGTAGAGACGAGAGACGACGAGCAATTGGAGGATTTGAGAAGAAAAGACTTTGACATAAGTAGCAAGAAGGAGAAAGATGTAGAATATATAGAGTTTGGATAAATAAATTGATTTTGACGATGATTGGTGGTTGTTTCAATTGGCCTTGGCCTTCTTATATTTATAGGAGGGGTGAACTTGCTTCCCAGTGTCTTTTTCACGTTCAATTAGGCTTAGAAATTAATTAGGGCTTAAGAAATGTCTGTCTAAAACAAAAAAACATGAGAAATATCTAAATTGGACTCGGACTCTGTGCTGACGGTCTGACCGCCCGAACACCTGCGGTCTGACCGCAGTTCATTGTCCGGTTTGACCGGCCACACAACGATGATCAGATTGGTCTTCGTGAAAAAGACTCGGTAGTTTCCAAATTTGGCAAGAACTTGCTATAAATCCAAACTAGTATCAAATTTGGTTATCAACAGATCTTTTACAGATGAGGCTATGAGGGTGCGGCTCATCACAGGTAAAAGGTTATATGTGATGGGTCTCTTATACGCATCTGACACAAGTAATCATTAGAGGTGAACCCTTACCTGTGATAGGTACAAAGTTTATACCTGTCAAGTTTCATGTACAAACTCAATAGTGATGAGTTCTCCGATGTATGAATGTGAATGTGCTATCGGATCTGATGAATTTCTGGGTTTATCAAGGATGTGGGTTTTGTTTTGCGAAAAATCACATCGCTGACGGTAAAGCCCATCGCAGCTAAGCTCACTTGTGACAGGCTAGAACTTGTGCCATATCACAGGTGAGCTCACCTATGACAAGTGGCAACTTCACTGAGTCAGGTTGTCAGTGTGACAGACTGTTTATCACACGTCCTGTTAAAGGTATTAATTGATCATCATTGATAGGTCTTCATCCGTTAGAGATGAAATGCATGAAATCATGACTGACCTTTTATATTTAACAATAGCTAAAACCTAAGAGAGGCAATGGAATGGATCCGTCAGCGGTGACCTAGAACGGAGTAGGGAATCTATACGATTCCACGGCTATCTTTGGTGAGAGCGTAGTTCGGACGACGGTCGTCAGATCAGACCGTAGCATGCGTGAGAGTTCGTGATATATCTCTTCAATCTCGCTCGCCCAAAAGGCCCCAACTTTTGGGTGATTACATATGCAAAGGCGTGCACGGGATGGGGAGCCGTTTGGACCACCGGTTACTATACACCATGCACGCATCCTCTCTGTGACGTCTCTGGTGTTAAAAGGAAAGGGAAAGAGGGAAAGATGGCTGCCACTTTGAGATGTTACCACCTACGTACAGGTTGGTTCTAGACGGCACCGCCGTCCCGTGCCTCCAAATCCACGCCCACACTGTCCTCTAGGCATTGCGTTGGCGCTTTAGCAGAGAAGAATATCTTGGGCACCGGCCATGCACTACTGCCTTTCTCTGCACAGACTGCTGTGGCAGCAACACCTAACTCTTGAGTGAATATTATCTCGTGGAGTAATAATTGAGCTTGTTTGTTTTGATAAGGGTCATAAAGAAATTATATACACCACTAGAGAATCCAAATGAGCTAGTCCGATATTGGAAACTTATAAGATGATTTATATGTAACCGGTTTACACTCGTTATTAATCAAGTCATCTATAACGGTTCATAACCACATATTCTTCTGGATGATGTTAACATCTATCCCATTACATTTAGAAAAAAGTGGCAAAAAAGAAAAAAAATCACCATTGCCCTCCTTGTCGCCATCGTCATGCCATGCTCATTATTGTTGTTGTGGTTGATGTCATCCTATCACCATCACGGTCGCTTCATGTTGCTGCTTGTCATTATTGTCACTGTGGCAACAAATTGTGGCTCACTGTCATAGTACGAGAGGGACAGCACACGCTGTCGCTCCAACCCCTTCGGCCTCTTCTAGTCATCGTTGTTGTGGACGTGGTCGCACACCCCGCTTGTCATTGATGTCGCCTCCGGTCATGCCACATCCCCTCTAGAATTGTCATGGTAGCCAGATCCAGCTAACCCCGAGGTCAAGATAATCTGGTCGTCTCCAAGATTAGGGTTATGGATCTAGCCACCATGAGGACAAGGCTAGTCAGACCTGGTGCCTCACAACCACGAGGAGGCTGGAGTGACTGTGGCCAAAGAGGATGGGGATAGAGCAATGCGGGCAAATTGGACGGGGAAGGAGTAGCAGCGGCTGAGCTGGACTTGGATGGAGCAGCGACGGGTGCAGGGGATGGGGGTGGAGTGACCGCCAGCACTAGGGATGGAGGGAGCGATGGATAGTGCTAGGGATAGAAGGGAGTGGGCGCCAACGCTAGGGACGTGAATGGAATGACTGCTGTCGCCGGGTATGTTGGGAGTAATGAGCGACGCTGGAATAGGGAGGGGCGGCCAACGGTGCTAGGGATTGAGAGGGAACGACGGCCATAATTTATGGAACACAACACATGCGCAAAGAGATAAATGCTGAGGGAGAGGAATGAGAAGAGAGAGAAAGCAAGCAGGCCGCATGGTCTAAGTATTGTTTACTTTGCGGACAGTGATGGAACATCTTTCCACTAGTACATAAAGTCTCATAGGTGCCGGTTCAAAAGGCCACATAGGTGCCGGTTTTGGGACCGGCACCAATTGGTCGGCACTAATGACCTAAGTCATTGGTGCCGGTTCTCGAACCGGCACCTATTTGGGTGGATCCGTTTTTAATTTTTGTAGGTGCTAAAAAGACCCCAAAAATATAATTTGTATTTTATTTAGTATCTATACCATTAGAATTCACTGCCCATAAATCCTATGATTTTTTCAACTCATATTTATATATATGCCTCAAACAAGATTCGAACTCGAAACCTCTCTTTCCATCCAAAGCATCCTTACCATCTCACCTACAAACACTTGTTGTCTTGCAAACAAATGCTATTCTTTTGATACTATTGTTATCCGAACTTATAATCCATATTTAACACCATAGATGAGCTCAAATGAAAGTTTTGTCAACTACAAAATTGTAGATCTCATCTAGATCTATAACTTTTATATATGTTTTGTCTTCATCCGAGATCGTTTAGAAATTTTAAATATTCACTTATGCAAATAAATCTGAGACATTATAACACATTTTCGGACATCCAAACGACCTTAAATCAAAAAGTCATCGACTTCAAAATTGTAGATTTTATTGAGCTCTACAAATTTTATATAAAGTTTATATTCATCCGATTTTATATGAAAAAGTTATATGAAAAACCGATAGGGATAGAATCGACACCTATTTATCACATAGGTGCCGGTTCTTGTTATGAACCGGCACCTATGTGATAGATGCCGGTTTATAAGAAGGGCCGGCACCTTTTTGGGCTTGACATAGGTGCCAGTTCTTATTACGAACCGGCACCTATGTGATAGGTGTCGGTTTATAAGGAGGGCCGGCATCTTTTTGGGCTTGACATAGGTGCCAGTTCTTATTACGAACCGGCACCTATGTGATAGGTGTCGGTTTATAAGGAGGGCCGGCATCTTTTTGGACACGAGGACCGTTTGGAGGGGACTCATTGGTGCCGGTTTTTCTTACAAACCGACACCAATGTACTTCTCCCAACCAACCGGCACCTATAAGACCTTGTAGATGCCAGTTCGTGGAAAAATAAACGAGAATTGTTTTTTAAGTGTCGATTCTAGCAAATCCGGCATCTATGTGGCCGGTACCTATAGAGGTTTTTTAGTAGTGTTCACCGGTTCATATGTATAATGGGTTAAACAGGTTGTACAATTTATCTAGAATGATTCAGAAAAAATGATCCGTTATAAATAAAAACTGATCGATAGTTATTCATAATTATAACAATTCATAATTATAAACCGTTACAGACGCATCCTTAACGGGTTGTTCCTCCAAGCACGATCTACAGACAGTAGAATTAGCTAGCCACCTGTTACAGATGATATGGTACGTCACAAACCGTTCTACTCGCGACACGTTACAAATAGTCATTTCTTTAATGGTGACATGTTTTGAAACCATTTCTTGGTGAGCACACGGTCTCATCATCTCCTTTAAATTTTTCCAGCATGCGTTCGTCTGCCTTTCGTGTTCTTATATGTGTCCAGTTGACTAGTACAGAAACAATGTTTTCAGACGACCAAAACAGATTTTTGTGTATGGACCTCTGATCTGTCTGCACCAAAAGATCTACGAAAATCATTATTTTTTCATACCGGTGGCACAACCGCACGCGAAAATCAGATTTTCATGTGCGGGTGCTTAAGCCGACCGTTTGCAAAAATTAAAATTCTCAATAAAAAATAAAAATTTCAAAAATCCCCCAAACCCTAGCTCTGCCGTCACCCGGTTGCCGCCGTCATTCGAAACCCTAGCCCGCTGCCTCCACTCGGGCCATTGTCGTCGAGGTCATCATCGCCGCCATCGAGGTCGCCGAGGTCATCGTTGTCGTCGCAGGGGAAGGGTCGTTGTCGCCGCCGGATCCACACGGGGCGACGCTGCCGGATTCGTGTGTGGGACGGGCACCGCTGCCGTCGCGTGCCTCCTTCGCCCAAGCCCTCCACCGCCGTTAGGAGGGAGGAGAGGGGAGAGGAGGAGTGGGGGAGAAGAGGAGGAAGTCCGGGACACCCGCCATCGCCATTGCCGGGAGAGAGGAGAGGGGAGCGGAGGTGGGGAGAGGAGGAGGCTAGGAGAGGAGGTTTGGTGGGAAAGAGAGAGAAGTGGGCGGTGGGAGAGAGAGGGAGGGGGAATAAAAAAAAGAGTGGGAAGAGGAGGGGGCGCCTTTTGCATGCGAGTGAGTTAAGAGGCCTACACCAGAGATAATATTGTTTCCATAAAGTAAAGAACCAAAAACTAAGAGGCCTGCACCAGAGATAATATTGTTTCCATAAAGTAAAGAACCAAAAATAGGCTCACGAATACCATCAATATCTACTAGAGGTGCAGCGATGAAGGCGGTAATAAATACAGAAGTTGTGGTCAATAAGGTAGGGATCATCAAAACACCGAACCATCCGATGTAAAGACAATGTAAAGACAGTTTTGAGTGCTAGTTATCCAGTCGCAGAAATGACCCCACAGGCTTGTACGCGTCTCTCTAAAATTGTAGTCATGGTAAGATCTTGGTTTATTCAAATTGAAAGGACTCTCAAGCACACGTATTAACTAAAAAGATGATCGAAGGCTTGTTATTTAACAGTATAATATAGACTATATACCAATGTCAACCAAGCCAGCCCCAACAGTTGGATATCCATGCAACAAAGTTCACCAAACCAAAAAATTTTGTAAATGAAGTGAGTGAAAATTCAATACTCCGCTTGCTCCTTTCTAGTTTCCATATGGGTTGTCGGGACTCGAACCCAGAACTAGTCGGATGGAATAGATAATTATTCCTTGTTACAATAGAGAAAAAATCCCTCCCCAAATCGTGCTTGCATTTTTCATTGCATGTGGACCTTTTAAGAGGTCCGTTTAAAATAATAATTTTTGCGTGCAGGTCTCTTAAGTAGCCGTATGTGAAAATAGAGGTTGATTTTTGTAAACACGAACACTTATGACCCGTCTATAATCTATTGGAGTGCTCGTCGAGAAAAATTATCTGTGTAGTAGTGTTTCTTTGTGCACCTCAACGTCGTAATCATTTCTTGAAAAAGGACCCATTCCATGTACCGATAGGTTACCCTTGTAAAAAGCAGCCAACGTAGGGTTTAGAGAGGACCCATTCGATGCAGTCTTTGCAATAGATAGCATATGTAGTGGAGTAGTATATATACTCCATATACCATACGGTGCCAGAGCTAGGATTTAATTAGATCGGCACGAGGGCTGGGGGCTGGGCAACAAAATCTGAAGTAGTTCAACTCTTTGTGGCTGTAGAGGTGTTGCTACAACGTATAGTAAATGCACCCTATCAAATGGTAAATGTGTCGTCCCTGCGACTACAAATTAATTCACCCTCATCCCCCGAAGAAGTAAATGTGTTACCATTAGTGTAGACGGAGGAGATAAATGTGTTACGTACACTACTACAGAAACCTAAAATCTTGATTGGTGCCGATTAGAAACCCCTCAAAGATATTGGATTTCTCAACTGGCACCTTGCAGACGGCACTGATGTGGAGCGAAAATAGGTGTCGGTTCAGTGCCGGTTTAGGAACCGACATCTTTGAGGTTCCACGAATAAAAAAAAGTCGGTCGATGCATGCATCAAGCGGCTCCCATTACCCCTGAAATCATTCCCATCATCCCCATCACCAAGAGTCCATAGAGAAGATCAAGTTCATCCACAAAAATTGAATAGAAACAAAATGGAATTAACATTCACAACTTCATCCAGAAGTTAATACATCATATACAATCAACATCATTATTCAGACACAATCAACAACGACACATGCACAAGAAAAAAATCCCAACAGCCAAACTCACCACACACTGGGAACATCGTAGTCGTCGCCCGTGCGGATCGACACATGCACAAGAAAAAAATCCCAACACCCAAACTCACCACACACTGGGAACATCGTCATCGCCCGTGCCATCCGCCATCCGCTGTCGCCCGTCAGAGGCCGTGGCGGATCTGACCGGCGCTCGTGGGTGTGGAGGACGCCACTGTAGGTGCACGCAGGTAGGGAGGACAGCGCCACCAACACTCACAGGTGGGGCAGCTGGATCTGATGACCGCCGCTCGCAAGGGAGAGAGCGCCGCCGCCACCGACGCTCGTGGGTGTGGAGGGCGCCGTTGGCAGCACACGCAGGTAGGGAGGAGAGGGAGAGAGAGAGAGTCGCGGAGGCCGTGGCGGATCTGGATCTGATGGCCGCCGCTCACGAGGGAGAGGGCGCCGCCGCCGCCGGCACACGTGGGTGGGGAGGGCACCGTCAGCGGCGCTCACTGGTGGGGAGGGCCGCTAATGCGGGTGGGGAGGAGAGGGAGAGAGTCGCGAGAGAGAAAGAGGGAGTCTGCTTACCTTATCCGCTCGCAAGTGGATAAGCACTACACGATCGGCTCGACTCAATTTTTTTAGGTGTCGGTTTTTGTAATAAATTAAAGGTGTCATTTTAAAAAAATCAATACCTATAATATTGATGCCGGTTTTTCTCTAAAACCGGCACCTATTTCTTCACAAAGGTGTCGGTTTTAGCTGACGGAGGCTTGTGTGGGCGGGAAAAACACTATAGGTGTCGGTTTTAGCTGTTCTGTTATCTATATTGCCATTTTCTATGTGCCTTTTTGTAGTAGTGATATGAATGCATCCTCCAAATTGTAAATGTGTTCCATGACTATAAACACGTTATCTAGAGTAGTAAATGTATCTCCAGTGTCGAGACGATACGAGAGACTAGAGGATGAAGCTATAGGGTCACATGGAGATATAAGTAATCGAGTAATTAATCAAAAGGATGAGTTGGTAAAAGATACACATGTCTAGGTTTTTTTGGAGTAGAGAAATTTTAAAGAATTTTATTGGAATTGAATTAAATATCTGCGTTCTAAAGGAACCCATAAGAAAATTAGTCTTATAGGGTTCTTATAAAAACTAGTCTTATGAATATGATTCCGTTACTCCCTCCTTTCCAATTTAATCATCATCATTATATTTACAAATGATGCAGACCAAAACAAAAAAGCATCATTTCTTCTTAAACTAAATCTCATCTATCAAGATGTTGTATTAGCCATACATGTAGGCATGCAAACGGAGACATACAATTATGATTTACTCCTGCATACTAAACAAACAGACACGTAACAATGCTATTTATTTTTGCACGAATAAACGAATATACACTGGTGAGATGATGACCAATTTGAAAGATCTCAAAAATCTTAGGGGATAATCAAATTAGAATAGAGAGAGTATTTGATCATCATCTAAGATTAATAAACAACTATACTTTGTTTAGATGCATGAGAAACGTTACGACATCTTTGGCTGAAAGCTAGTAGAGCATTCATGTTTTTTCGCCATCATTGTGGTATGCTATAGCTTCACACTACATGCCGAGCTCGAGCGTGTGGTGGTGACCCTCTCTGTGCTGGATCCCAACACCGCTGCCATTTTCTTCCTCTCCGTCTAGAACGCCACCATTGGAACTGGCACGTCCGTGTGGACACCGTTGGGAGGAGCGGCGGCGGCCGGTGCGGTAGGGGAGGAGGAGGAGAGGCTATGGAGAGCAAATGAAAGTGGAGGAAAGGCCAAGGTGGATGAGATGGGATGGAGAGGAGAGAGGCCGATTGAATCGAGGTGTGGCCGTGTGGGTGGGAGTGTGGGGTCATGGGGATTTAGTGCCTTGATGCCGGTTTTTGAAATTTATCAGTGTCTACTTTTGTTTATGTACAGGTGTTTACGAACGATTCTCTAGCAGGGTTGTATGTAAAATATAGTTCTATTTTTATAGACGGTTCTTTAATATGACCTCTTGGGAAAATCACATACGAACAATGACCGGGCACCCCAGTATATTTTTTTAGATGGGTATTTTTTTAAGTTCCCTGTAAAAAAATAAAGGAAGGGTGCCTGCGGAAATAATTTTTGTGTTAGTCATATGTTGAATTAATGGAGCTATCTTTTTTTATGTAAGTAAAAGTAGAGCGCCAAAAAGGCATATATAGATGTTTGAATGAGTTTGTCCTATATATATAGCCGTATGCATATGTAACTTGTACGTACGACAACAAAGAAATACAGGCGCGAAAAGCAGCCTGAGCAATAAGTAGGCAACAGTGACAGTGTTGTGACCAAGCAGCACACTTTTGAGAGTAAAAGAGCAAATTATTAGTTGTTGCATGTCGCTTGTACCTCGCTATCATTGCACCATATAACTTGCCAGCCATCTTGGAAGCAAACTCATGCCCATCTTTGCATGCATGCATGCACGCATGCACGCCCCATGTAGTATCAAGTTTCATGTTTTTGCACTAGGAGAGAGCTACAACTAGGGAGGAACAAAAAGGATTACTACATGATCTAATTAATTAATTAATTAAACAGAAGCAAACTCCAAACCAGACCGCTCAAAAGCTTAAACATAGTTTGGGAGGGGAAAAAAAAGAAAAGCTAAGAGGTGACAAGAACAAACACTTGATCATGATCATGCATGTTTGCTAGCTTGGTGTGGTAGCTAGCTAGCTTAGGCTACTCCAAGAACGACTCCATTAGGTCCGAGTAGACGCCGCCCTCGTGTGGCCCCCGGTACTCCATCCCTTGCTGCTGCTGCGGCGGCGGCGCCGGCGCCGTCGAGGCCGACACCGACGGGGACGTCGACGTGGTGGACGAGCTCATCCTCGCCGGCAACGTGAAGCTCCTCTTGAACTTGGTGCTCTGGGCGCTCTCCATCCTCCTCGCCTTGTTGGAGTGGCTCTCCAGGCTCAGGTACTCCTCCACGTTCTCCGCGCCGCCGTGCCCCGCGTCCTGCGCCGCTGCCGCCGTCTTGCTCCCGTCGTCCGCGCCGCCGCCGCCGCCGCCGAACAGGAGCTTCGCGTCCTCGGTCCGGCCGGTGAGCGCGGTGAAGAAGGACAGCCCGTTGGGCCATTTGAGGTCGCCCTCGGGCGCCTCCCCGCCGTGCGGCGCCAACGGCTGCTGCTGGTGGTGGTGCTCGTCCATGTGCTGCGGCTGCTTGGCCGCCGCCGGCGGGAGATGGAATAGGTGGCTCTCATCCTTGCCTCCACCAGCGCCGCCGGGGAACGGCGGCATCGGCCGGGACGACGGGTGGAACGCAGCGGCGGCCGGTCCGGGCGGAAAGAGCGGCGACGCGCCGGGCGGGAGCTGCGGCGGCGCTTGGCCCGGCCAGTTGAAGAGCTGCGGCGGCGGCCGCGCGGCGGGCGGCGGTGGCGGCTGCTTGAGCGGGAACGACGGCGACGGCGAGGTCCCCCGCGAGGAGGAGAAGAGCTGGGAGAGGAAGAAGCCCGACTGGTAGCCGAGCGACTCGAACATGTGCCGCATCCGCAGCACGAAGTGCAGGTCCTCCGGTATCTGCACAGTAGCGTACGCACGTTTTGCTTAGCTAGTGCTCCCACAAACACGTCCACGTCGGCGTCTTTGACCAACACGACAAACAACTAAATGAAGGAAGGGCCATGTGTCACTGTACCTCGGTATTAAATGCAAATGACACATTTTATTCGGTCTGTTGCGTGGAGTAACTTTAACCGTTATTTTCGTATCGAAATATAATAACAACAATATTCAGCAAAATTGTAATGTTGTAAAAGTATTTGTAAAGGAAAATCTACCTATATAATTTACGTTTTCAAACTGAATGTTCAGATAACTATTAATTATCAAAGTTTTAAAAAACTGATTGAATAAAATTAACAATGTCATATATTAAAAATGGAGGGAGTAATAAATGTCTCTACTTACAATCTTGCAAGAGCCGAGCTGAAGAAGGCCATGGCCAGCTTGGATCACTGCTATGGTCTACAAGCAAATTAAGCAAAAGTTTAGCATCACTAATAAATATCAATCACAAACTAAGACGAGCATGTAAAAGAGATGAACAGTAGGGCATGCCTGGATGCCAGAGGCGAACTGATCAGTCCATTCGGGAGGAAGCTGCAAAAGCAAAAGCATGAGAGGGGAATTTGGTTAAGTGCTCACAGGAATAAAGGTTAGCCGTGACTGTGATCGGCGGCGTTAATTCTATACTTCTACTAGCTTGGTGATATCCTGATGAGAGGTGCATGCAGCTCTCACTCACTCTCTCACAGAGAGAGAGAGAGAAGAGAGCATCCAATTCCTCGATCTCTTCTTTTTGGGGGAGCAGAGCAGACTAGCAGATTTGATGCAAAGCCTGAGAACTCCCCAGAGACATGTCGATCCCTCTCTCGACCTCTTTTACTGTTTACCTGTTTTTTCCCTCTTTTTTTTTGCCTCATTTCTCGCAGTAAAAACATGAGACCTACCACTGTTTGCTGTGGCAGTGTGCTGAGCTTGTTTTTGCAAGTGATTAATGAGGTGTGTAGTAGTAGTAGTACTGGTAATAAGGTCTCTTCCCCCAAAAGCAAGGGGGCAGAGGCTCTGCAGAAAGAGAAAGGAGGGGAGTGCAGGAGATGGTACATACGGCATCAAAAGAGCTCTGCCAGTAGTTGGCGATGTTGGGCTCGCATTCAGAAGGTTCCTTGAAGACCCATTTGTGACATTTATCAGAAGCCACCTTTCCCATCAGCCTGCAGCAGGCATCAGCGAGCGGTCCAGATCAAAATCATCGTCTTACCAACATCACGCTCAAAAGCTCAGTAGAACAAAGTGAAACTGACCAGATTAACGCAGTTAGTAATTACCCAAATTAATCCCCAATACAGTAGTAGCAAACAGAGATATTACTATATTACTGTGCTAAAGTCATCGACATGCTCACAGGGACGTACAGATCGACGCAGAATCACAAGTAAAGTCCATCTGCTTGAAACATTTTTTTTTTCAATTCTGCTGCTGCTGCTCCTGCTGTGTAGCGTTTGGTTGTGCGCGTAGCAGAGGGGTTTTGTTAATCCGCAGACAAAGCCCGCAATTAAGCCACTGACGCCCAGGGATTTGTTTATGCGATACGAGGCACCGCCCCCACGCACCCCAACGAACGTGCGCACGTGACAGCCCTCGCCTAAAGCCACTGAGTTAGGAGGGGTAAGTGGCTGTTAATTTGTAGTTTACCCACGCCTCTGCCCACGCATAATGACCGCCCTGCACCACGCGTGATGTGATGCCGGGCGTCGTCAAAACCAAATCCGAAATCAACCAAACCCTAGGTTAATTAATTCAATCCACACACTTATTTAAACTCAAAAGCAAGCAAGCGAGCAAGGAAGGTAGAGATAAATATGGAGAAAATTTAAAGCGAAAAAGATGAAAAAAAAGCTCACGCCCATCCCATCGATCCCCTTTCCTCCTCCTCTCTCTCTCTCTCTGGTGACTGGTCGTACTAGTGTAGCACTACTGGTTGGACCAAAATGGAGTTGCACTTGCACACACTAAGACGGCGACGACGACGACGCAGGAATCATGGGGAACTATTAGCATTAATCGCGCAGGGGGCTCATGTCCTAATCCAAGAACAGGGCGTGTGACACGGTCGAGCGAAGAAATCCGCAGCTGCGATGCGAGAGGCTGACATGACTACATCGAGTCGTCGACTGACTCCACGAGAACGAAAGGAGAGGAAAAAAAAAACTCGATCGAAACTGTACACGATTACGCACTGCATCACCTACCCAGCACCCACCCTTCTCCGTAGTTGTAGAGCTGGATGGACATCTTGCTGAAGGCCTTGCGGACGGGGTCCTCGCCGTCGATGTCCTCCAGGCACTCCGCCACCCGCGGCCGGCAGAACCCGTCCTCCCACATCAGCATCCTGCGACACCTCAGATTAATTGATAAGTACGTGCAGACCCACCCGATGGATCGATCGATTGGGGCGTACGCATGCTCACTCACAGGCTGCCGTTGTCGTCGCCGACCTTGCACCCGTTGCCGCCGCGGCACCGCCTGCGACATACATATATACATAGGAGAAGAGATGAGATGAGCGTTTGAGGAAAGATTCATAGGAGGAGTGGTAAGTGGTACATACGGGCGAGGACGGATGGTCCAGAAGACGGAGTAAGTCCAGTCGGAGTTGAGGCAGACGTTGCGGAGGGCCTCGTGGAGCGCCATCATCCCGGCGGCCTCTTTGCTGCGCGCGTGATCCCCTCCTCCTCCTCCTCCTCCCCCTCCCCCTCCACCTGCCGCGCCGGAGCCCACCATTTCTTTCTCTTCTTTCCACCTCCTCTTCTTCTCACTCTCACTAGCTCTCTCTCTTTCACTGCTCCGGCGCTAGCTAGCTAGAGCTAAGATAGATTGTAAAAACTCCGTGGTTTTGGCTGCTCTTTGAGGCTACGGCCGGCTGGTCGGTCTCTTTTTGATCGTTTCTTGGGGTTTTCTCGGGGGAGGGGGAGGTAGAGGTAGCTAGAGTGAGGGTGAAGAGGACTAGTAGCTTAGAGCTTAGCTTAGCTGAGCTGAGCTTGGCTGTCTCACTCTCTCACCTGCTGCTGCTTGGCCTGTCTCTCTCGAATTGCTGTTTTTAACTTGGGCAGGGGGGAGGGTAAACCGAAAGGCGACGGCTCTGGGTGCCTTAGCGGCGGAGGAAGACTGGACGGGGTAGTGTTTGACTATACATATTTTTATTTGTTTTTTTGGGTTGTATATGTGATGAGGTGAGAGGTATGCATGGTTGATTGCTTATAGAGGGACTTCCTTCATAATACTGAAATTAGGTTGTATAAACTTGTTCGGTTTAGTACCTACTCTATTAATATTTTAATAAGATAACATTGCAAATGAATGTGTCTAATTGATGCCGATTGGGAGTCAAATTCTATATTACGATGAAAAAAGTTATTCGGCAATACCAACGTTTATGTTTTTGGTGAAAATAAGATAGGTCTCACCATACTTTATATATGGTCATAGTTATAATGCTTAAGACAAAAATTGATGTTAAGATGGATCTCACATCTATATAAAATACCATACTTTAAGATGAGTCCCATCATACATAAAGCCATTCTCATCCTCTCTGGTGTGTATGTGTTTTTATATTATTATTTTATTTTTTAAGGTTGAAGCATAAGCTTATGACTATTTTTAATATTTAATGTTTTATGGCTATTGCTCATACCGTATGTGGCTAGTCATAAGATCATATGGCTCTTTCTTATAGCACTTTGTAGATGTCTTATAACTTTACCAAATTAAGTATGGATATACATTTGATTTCAAACCAAATCATGATATTTACTATTTAAAATACCAAAAAAATGATTGGGCATATTTTGGCATCAATCCTCTATATATGCCTATGTGCAATTTGTACAAGTATGTGAGGATTGTGTCTATATCAAAAGTTTGCTGTGATATACTCCCTCCGGTTAAACATATTTACTGTTTTAAGATAAAATTTAAAAAGTTTTTAAAATTCTGACCATCAATAACTTCTTAAATGCTTAGCTTGAAAACAAAAAACAAACGATATATATAGATTTGTGTCAAAAAGCACTATCATAATTATGTAAACTTATTTCAAAATTTACAGTGTGAGTTTTGAGATTATAAATGTAAGTTTTCTAATTTACATTGTAAGAAAAAACTGAAATGTTTGTGATAAAAATGTGATGTCATAAATATAACTATAACTCGTCTCGCACATGTACTTATTTGTTGCCCTTAGTTTACCCTTGTGCCTAGCTATGGATGGGCCGGGCTTGGCCTATGAATGCATACGAAATTTGGGTTGCACGAGCACTTGATTAGTTAGGCCCAAAGCCAATGTTTACGTGGGCGGTTGCATACAAAATTTGGGTTGCAAATACAAAATTATATACGTTTGATAATTTGTCTTATTAAAAAATTTTATATAAACATGTAAAAATATAAGTTATGAGTTATGCTTAAAGAAACTTTAACGATAAATCAAGTCACAACAACATAAACATAAACATTAGTCATATAATATTTTTAAATAAGACAAACGGTCAAAACATAAGTAAAAAAAGTCATTGATTTTATATATTAAAAAATTAAAAAAGCATATATATCGTCGAGAGCTATATAGTGTCTCGATCCGAGTTTGTTTAAAAGAAAGTTATATTCGTATCCAAGACCGAACTAACATGGTCAGCCGGTTCGAACCAACATAGACAAGGCACTTCCACTCAAAAGAAAAACATAGACAAGGCACTTATTTGGTACGAGCTACGAACCAACGCAAATAAAACTGAGACAAATTTAAAAATGTTACTGCTAAAATTCTTATTAGTGTCAATTCTAACCACGAATCAGCACGGTAAGTGTCATTTCAGAAATACAGATGGTTTTCACGTCTGTGATGTGCACATTACCATTGTTTCAATGTTTATGTGGTATCATGTCTCTTTGTTAGTTTATTATATATATATATATATATATATATATATATATATATGATTATATTCTAGTGCGTCCGTATTTTGTTATAGTGAAAAGCAGATATTTAGGTACTATCTCCTAGCTAAAATAACTTTGTTTGTAGCTAATATTATGTATCGTCACAAGATTTAAATGACTATAATATCCTTCATTTTATCGAGTCGCAATGCATTTATCCTCAATTTTATTGAGTCTAAATGTATTTGTCGTTACTTATTAAATTTTATTATAATGACTGTTTAAAAATATTTTTTTTCTGAGACAAATAGATAGAATAAAGATACAATTATTTATTTTGGGATGAAGGTATTACTTTCTCTCGAAAACTATAGTCAGCCATCACCACGTTCCTGACAGCGCCCGTTGTTTTTTTCTGCGTTGGCGGCCCAGAAGTCGGCAGCACCAAAGGTAAAAGCGGCGTGGCCGGGTCCCTCGTATCGTTGTACTCTACCGGGTCCCCCATATCGTACGTTCTACTCTATGTCTAGTTTTATTTCATACCTCACCCATACTGTTCCATTCCATGGACATATAACAGTACATTTGTTCTGCAGACTCGTTTCTTCGACAACATAGCATATCTGACGCCACCTTAAAAGACACAAGTCACCGAAACTATACCAGCCATCGTCCTGAATGAACAGCTCCACTTTTGGCTTTACTCATTCCAAGTACAACGACCTATATATGTGATTGCTATCTATTATGAAAAGCAAAATTTGTTTTACTCCGATAACGAAATATAGTCCATCTAGATATTTTATACTTCCCTACAACCAAAAGTGGTTAAAATATCTCTTTAAGGTCGTTAGTTGTTTTATTATTTTGACATTTAAATAACTCTGTTTTTGAATGACATGGCAACTTAATTTGCTTTCATCTCCCGAGAAAACCGGCTAATCCGGATGGTCCGGTTATAGAAAGTTCTAAAGAAAAGTTTATATTTTTCACAATTTCATTATGAATTTAACTTGTATAAGCGGTAAAACCTCTCCACCCTATAAATTAAAGGGTCTTGGCTTATTGAGGTATGCAATCCAATTGACAAAATCAATATATTGCTTTTACCTTTATCTCTTTTGCACTTTACCCTTCCAAACCCTTATTGCTGCCCTACCTTCGTCTCTACAACTATTGAAGGCGCTCTAGGTGGTCTGTGGACCCTAGAGCAACCCTAGATGCACCTGCTCCAATGGGGTCGGTGTTCGTAGGCCTAGTAAAAATAAACAGATCGGTGGGTGATCTGACCGATCACTTAGTTCACCAATTTGCCAGTCTGACCCATGGGCTAGGAGATCGAACCGTGGTTCACATCGGACATGTATATTATATATCCCTTTCTATTCGTTGGATAGCCTGATGGCTCCAACCCTCAAACTAGAGTTCGATTCTCACCTATTGCAACTTTCCTTGGTCACTTCATCCGGTCCAGAACAGTTTGATGCATGACTGGTCTTTGGAGGAAACCGAACCACGCTGACCTCTGGTTTTGACCTTTACTGATTGAACTGTCAGTCCGATCTGGTTTTCTCTACTATGTCTTTAGGTTTTCACAGTGAAGTATGTGAATACAGGATACTCCAGTTTCTAGAATCAGGTGGTCCGGTTTTCATCGATTGTGATCCACACGCCCTAGTGCTTTGGAGTTTGGCCGATCTTTGCACCAACACACTTTTTGACGACTCTGCTAGGGACGAAAAGCAAGACGAAAATCAAGAGGATGATCTTTCCAATGTCAACCCTAAGAACGTCGGCTTACTCTAGCAACTTCCTGAGGAGGTTCCTCAACTGTTGGAGGAACGCAAGAAGGCCATGATGAGGAAGATCGATACGCAGGCGGTGAGGGCAAGCTACGAAGTACATTGATGGGGTGTCTCGAGGATATCGCGTTTTCCTCCCCTACGGATGCAAAAAACCGAGGTAAAAGCTAATGTAAGTGACTCATCTTCTGCAGTTACCCTTGATCAAGTGACGAGAACATGCTTGCTGAGAGATGCATTCTGGACTTATTTAATGGAAGAAGTAGAGAAGCACTTGATAAAAACCTATAGCTCTTGATAATACTGCTTTTACTCTCAGTCATAATAAGCAACACGATGTTACTACCCCTAGTTCATCGTCAATGGTTTTTCTGCCACAAAAAAAAAACCCGTGTGGTATGTCTTGAATTTTGATGAGAGTCAGACTGAAGTGTCGAGCAATGCACTTGCTGTCGTGCCATCATATCCAGAACCCATCACGAGCGTTCCTGGTTCGGCTAGCGCCAACCGAACTAAAGAGCTTGCTAATCCCCCGTATTGTACTGTAGCATACAGTATATACCTTCTATTCCAACAAAGGGTACATGAGCCATATTAGGTCAAATATCAGATAGTACATTTGACAAATATTTCCAGCATCATACACTACTATAGAATAAAAAAAAGAGATAGCACTATAGGTATCAAAAATTCTAGAACTGGCACCTATAAGGTATTTTCCGTCCTCGAGACCACCTCATGCGAGTCTAAAATTAAAAACCGAAACCTATAAGTATATATATGTGCCGGTTCTTAGTAAAACCGGTACCTATGAGGTTGTTGCCTTATAAGTGTCAGTTTTTTAAGAAAAAACGACACAGATAATATATATATATGTGTCTGTTTTTTTAAAAACTATCACCAAAAACTGATTAATTGAACTGGAGACTTAGGTATTTTGCCGAGCGAGTGGAAGAGGAGCCGAGCCTATCACATTATCTTGATCCTGTCCTCTCCCCATCTCGCGTTCTCCTTGACTCGCTCCCTTCCCCCACGTCACTGTTGACGGTCATTAAATACCAATTTCGACTGCCAACTATCATAATAAATAAAGGGAGAACTGACATTTTTTACACGTATGTTAGTATTAAATAATGTAGTTTCACTTGTCTTGAAGAATTAATGTGCATGAAAAGATTATACAATAAAGTGAAGGAGAAATGAGCTGACATACAAAGAAACACAACTCTGGCGAATCATGTGCGAGCACACGAATCGATGGGCCCATAAGCCAGTTTAGACTGACATAAAGTAGGGGCCAAATCATCCTCAACCGCCTTAGGGGCCCACATGACAGTCACTGGTGAAGGACGGTGGTGATAGATAGTGCCCCTGGTTTGGCCAAACCAATCCGAGCCCCTCTCATCGCCACCTTACATGTGGGCGAACCGACTTCAGTAACCGCCTTAATCAACCGTCATTGAGGGCTATAAAAGGAGGATGCATTCTCACTTCATAACACCCACTCAAGAAGCAATTCTCTCTATCACATTGTATTCTCTATAGTATTAGAGGAAATAGGCTTAGAGTAATCTTCGGTCCTATAGTTTTCTCGGAGATTTCGGTATGTCTTTAGTACTTTACTCTTCGTGTAAGACTATAGTTGAGTTAATAGAATAATCTTCTTTATATTATTGTGTTCATAGTTTATATACTGCTTTAGTAGTTATGTGAACTATTGTTAACGCTAGAATTTGGTAAGCCCCGAAGTCCTCATCGGTCCAGAATCCATATTGGCTCAAGGTTGGTATCGGCCTAGAGTCTTATATCGGCCGATGGGGGGTTTTCTTAAAACTAGCCATCAACAGCAGTCCGATTCTTGTTAGATTCGGAAGGATCTTATCCAGAGAAGATCGAGTCTAACGAGATGCGGCTTGTATCTATTAATTAGGAAGAATTTGTTAGTTTCCTTTTTATCTTTAGGAAAGTGTGTTTAGTGTCCAATAAGGACTTTATCTATTTCCTTTTATCTTTAGGAAAGTTTGAGTCGTATTTTGCTAGGATCTTTGTTAACCTATGGGTATAAATATGTAAGCCCAAGGTTTATGTAATTTTTATCTCATGATCAATACAACTTCGGCGCATCGCCACCTTTTACTTTTCGTCTTCTTCGGCGAGTTCATGCTCTTCCCGCGAGGGATAAGTCTTGTTATGGCTGCCTGCGCTGTCGGGGCTAGGGCTTCGACGTTCTGATCTCGTCAACGTAAGCACCTACTATCATATATCTTAGTCAATCTGGTTCGGTTTCTCGATTTAGTCTTATCGGTTGAGATTCGCTTTAGGGTTTACGCCGGTATCGACTAAATCGCCTCGCTAGATTAGATTGGCTAAGGTATCCACCACCCCAAAAATCAGTCGAGGGCTTGATTGTCTAGATCTTGCGTTTCTTTTCATACTTAGTGCCGTTAAGTCGTGATTAGAACCGTAATCTCTAGCCTGCTTGTCGATTGCCAATAAGGGTTTCATCGGGGTTTTAGCCGGTGAGTTATCTGGATGTTGCATCGGCCCAAGAGTTTTACATATAGATTGGATTTGGCCGATGACAACAGAGTATTTATTGTTTATCTGCTTATTGAGAGTTTATGCCATCGGACCTTTGGCCGATGTGTGCTTTAATCTTCAGATGAATGTTTATTTTATTATATATTTGGATTATGCTATATTACATTGCTATATCATCATATTATCATCAGCCGATTGCCTCCACATAGATGTTTGCTCAGTACACAGCCGATGGATTAAAACCCTAACTACATCGGCTGGCATCGGCATCGGCTGGAACTGTGCCATCGGCCCATCGGTCGATCGGCTATTTTGGCTATCGGCCTATCGGCTGATATCTTTGGTCATCGGCCTATCGGCCGATAGACCTTTTATTCTGCTATTTTATATATCTTGTCAGTGGCAGGATCAAACTGACTGGCACGCCCGCGCTTCATCAATTTTAGTACCTGCACTGGAGCTAAGCAGATCTCCCAGGCTTTCGTGTGTCTACGCGCCGGGTCCACATCGGCGGTACGGATTCGGCGTCAACAACTATGATTTGGATATACTTTATTTATATGCTTCACTTGTTTAGGCTAGTCGATCTATGTTATGGTAATGGTCCAATGACCTTAATGGGTTGTACTAGTTCTAACTTTTCCATCTGAAGGGTGGGAGTCCCGGGGAAATTAGTGACATTGTTTATTAACATAAGCATGGTGCTTAGGTTAGATAAATGTCGTTGGATGCTGGTATGCCCCATGGAAAGTAAGGTAGGCGGTAGGTGGTGATAGCCATGTCCGTCATTTGTATTCATTTGTATTCATCCATGTTTGGGTATGATGTAAGAATTCGTAAATTGCCATAACCACGCTGACAGACCAGTAGGGAGTGGTCTCTCGGTAATATATGGGTTCCTAGAACTAAGTATAATAGACATTAGTAATATAGAAGTAAATATGAACCTTAGTTCTCTTATGTCCTTTTCCACTATATATTAATATAGAGATGAATCTCCTGTATGTCATACTACCCAATTATCATTGTCCTTCTCACCCCTGTTTAGACTATTGACGGAGCGTGAAACTCCTCACCGGGAGACCGCGCGGGCCCCCCTTTGCCGGTTCGGCCGGGGGTGCTAAGTGAGTTTCTTCGCCCTCGATCTAGAGGACGTCAGCGAGAGTGAAAACACGCAAGACGCGGGTGACGTAGACAGGTTCGGGCCGCTGAGAAGCGTAACACCCTACTCCTGTGTTCTGGTGGATCTGAGGATCTCCAACAATACAAAGGGAATTCTATCTCCAACGCATTCGCCGGAGTCCTCCTTTTCCTAGGCCTGGGCCTCCTTTTATCTGATCAGGGGTCACCACATGGGCCTCAAGTTGCCTAAGAAAAGAAACATTCTTTTTACCATCAGGGCTAGTCTACAGCCGGAAGTGACCTCTGACAAGCTTGGTGCATGCCTTCTGCCCCGCTCGCCAGCTCTCCCGGTGGACACCCGTTTCAACCTTCATTCAATGGCCGGCGACTTTCTTGCTACGCCTGCGCTGAAATCTGGATTGGATCTGACCGGGACTGACATACCAACTCCAGGAGTTAGCACGCCGGCTCCGGCTAGGGACGAGAGCCAGAAGACTCTCATCATTCCGACGGGACGGGGCGAGGCATGCCATCGGCCGCCTGTCGCCACCTAACCCGCGATCTGACCGGTCTGTGACCGGTCACACACCGCGACCAGTCACGGACCGGATAAGCGCGCGCTGCGCCGCATTAAATGCGGCGCGGTGCGCTCGCCTGATCCGCTATAAATGCGGTTAGGTGAGCCCTGTTGTGCTCACCTAACCCGCACACGTGGCGCCAAGATCACTGGGGGGTCGGGGCGCCCCAGCCCTCGGGGCTGAAACGGGAGCGGCCCGACCCCTCGGGGAGACAGAGGAAGGGGCGGCCACGTCACCCCCGGGCCCGACCCCCCCGAGGGGGTCGGGACACGTGGAGGACCGCGGCTACCCAGGCCTCGAGTCATGACACCCCCGGTCCCATGTCACCGACAACTATGGTGAGTTAATTATAGCTTGATTAATGATGTATAATCTTAATCTTTACACCTCCGTCTTCCCTGTGAAAATATAAATATGATACCCTTGGAATATTCCTTGGTGAAAATGCTACAGTGGTATCTATGCGCTTGCGGATTTATCTGTGACCATAACAAATAGCAACAAACATTTCTGGTGCCGTTGCCGGGGAAGGCACCAGTTAAAGATCAAAGTTATATACATTCATAATCATACTATGATTAGTAAACCTTGGTCTAAATAGGTTAACCTTGATTTGTTTTCTCTTCATATGAAAATAGGTAGTGTATGATTGGTTTCAACTTGCCGACAAACTTCATTGATAATCCAGAGAAACTTGCGAGAAGAGTCCAACCTCGTGTCGTTCCTCCACAAATCAGGCTCTCGGCACCTGAACCGGTCATTTTTTCACCATCATGCTCATAGCCGATGGCTTACAAGACCCTCTGTGATTACTTGTCTCCCTCTGCTTGCAACGTGACCGTTGGGCCGACCGTTAAGACTAGGGATGCCAACATTGAAATCAAGACAGGTCTTATCACGATGGTGCAAGCTACCCCGTTTTGTGGGAAAGCCAATGAGGATGCTAACGCCCATCTCCAACAATTACTTGAACTCTGCGACACCATCATCATCAAGGGAGTGACTCAGGACGCTATCAGGCTTCGCCTGTTCCCGTTCTCTCTACTCGGGAGAGCAAAACAGTGGTTTTACTCCCAAAGAAGTGGTATGGACAGTTGGGAGAGGTGTTCAACCGCGTTCTTTGTGAAATTCTTCCCGATGAGCAAAACCAACGTCCTTCGTGGAAGGATTTCAAGTTTCCAGCAAATAGCACAAGAGTCGATTCCAGAGGCTGGGAGAGGCTCCAGGAGTACATCATGGCTTGTCCTCACCATCGTATGGAGGATTAACTCATTATCCAGAACTTTTACAACGGGCTGACACCGTTAGCCTGTGATCACATTGATGCTACTGCTGGAGGAGGTTTCTTCTCTTTAATTGTTGCTCGTGCAACAGATTTAATTGAGAAGATGGTCTCCAACCAAGGCTAGAGTGAAGAACGACTCCAAACTCGTCAGCGGGGCATGCACACCGTCAAGGAAACATACATGCTCATCATTAAGATGGACATACTCTTGAAGTGCTTGGACGAACGTGCTCGGGATAAGGGGAAAATGTACGGTACTGCCCAAGCCTTAGACGTTCCAATGACGTGTGAGACTTGTGGTAATACTAGACATTCGGGGAATGACTGCCCTAAAACTCGTGAGGAAATATTCTTCATGAACAACAATGGGTACTATCCCTAAGAAGGCCAAGGATGGAATCAACCATGCCCAGACTATCAAGGAGGCAACAACAATAACTTCAATCTTAACCAACCCTCCTTGAAAGATCTTGTCTTCAGTAAGGCCAAAATCAACGAGATGTTGTCCAAGAAGCTGGTAGCCAATGATAAAACCTTAGAAAGTATCCATACTAAAATGGAGGGTCTTTCCTCGGCCATCGAGAAATAGCTGAGCTTCAACAAGATGTTGGAGACTCAACTAGCTCATCTGGCAGCTGCTATTCCATTCGCTGAGACGGGGAAGATGCCGGGGCAACCTGAATCCACTGTACCCAACTCAGGCAAACAAGGGGAAGGAGAGCCAGGAGGATGATTCCCCTTCTGACAACTCTAATAAGGCACACGATGGGAGAACAACTTCCCATGAGTTCATTGGTGCAAACATCCTACCGTTCCCTTACCACAACAGGAAGCCAACCATAGACAAGCAGTTCAGTTGATTTTTTGAGGTAATCCAGAAGATTTACATCAATATTCTACTACTAGATGCAATGCAGGTGCCAACCTATGCACGCTACCTCAAGGATATCATCAGCAACAAACGGCCAATGCCTACCATGGAGATTGTAAAGCTGACGGAAGAGTGTAGCGCAGCTATACTCAACCATCTTCCTAAAAAGAAGATGGATCCGGGGTGTCCCACGATCAAATGCATGATCGGGACACAACAATTCAACCACGCCCAGTGTGACCTTGGAGCAAACGTTAGCATCATGCCCAAGGTAGTTTTTGATCAGCTAAACTACTATTGTATCACCTATACCCATGATGCTACTGCTGGCCGATTCCATGGTCCGTTATACGGTGGAAATTGCTGAAGATATTTTGGTGAGAATCTGGGGTTGCTTCGTCCCTGTCGACTTCGTGGTGCTGGACATGGACACCAACAAGGATACAACACTTATCCTTGGGCGTCCGTTCGTAAGCACTGTGGATGCATGCATCGATGTGGGGGCCAGAGAAATCCGACTCAAAAAATGGCAAGGAAGAAATGTTCGAGTTCCAACTTCGGAAGGAGAAATGCTCCATGATCAATATCAAGTATGGGTGGAACCGATAGAACATCCGTGAGGTCGAAATGACAGCACCGAAAAAGCACAGCCTCGTGACATTCATGGAGGAGGTGTTGAACAGGGAACTCCCTCTCAATATTGAAATGTCAAGACACTAAAAAGGCAAGGGCCAAGGCAGCAGCCCCCTAAGTCCACGGAGTTGTCCACACCGGCAAAACCAAAGAAGACCAGGAAAGTGTGGTGAGCCAAGCAAACGCAGTTATCCATCTCATCATCTCTGGAGCCGAATGCTGGACACATGAATGTAACGGAGAAAAGTCACGCTCGTTGGACTTACAATAATGAGTCCTACACCGAAAGATAAACTCGGTAGTTATCTCATGTTTAATTTTCCAAATTGCATATTTGATTATTCAACTTGCATTTGCATATTTGCTTCTTCAAACTATATTTGATTGTTTATTCAAACTTTGCATTTCCAAAACCCTTTTGCTAAAAAAACAAATTTGACATTTGACATGATTAGTGAGCCGATCTTTCTTGAAATGAGGACCCACTAATTTCAACTTTGGAGTCATGTAAGATGGTGCCCTAATCTTGTCTTTGTTGAAAAATAAAATGAGATCACTTGGGGATTTAAAGAGGTCTGAATTGACATCTCTCTTGCATCCAATCAATCACTTTTATTTAGTGGAGAGTTTCATTGTTTCAGCATTGAAAATAGGGCAATATGAGGGAGCCATAGGGGGTCGGCCGACCCACTGGTTCGGTCGAACCAGGGGTGGCTCTTTCCTTATAAAAGTCACCCCATGGCCATTGCTCCCATTGCCCCAAACCAAGTTGCACTTGTTTGCTCTTGGATTATCTCTTTCTCCTATGGTTTCTCATGTTCTTGTCTCAAGTTTGAGCAAAAATATTTGCTTTTTCCCCTCTTGCATTTTAAGTTCACCTCAAGTGTTGAACTATAAGAACGTATTGTGGTGGTACCACTACCCCACAAGAACGATTGTTGTGGTGCATCCTCGCACACAAGAATGATTTTGTGGAGTATTAGTACCCACAAGGGCGATTTTGTGGTGGTAACCAAGCTTCACAAGAATGACTAACCCTCGAATAGCTAACTTACTTTTGTTAACGTAACCCATTCTTCAAATGTCCTGATGTTCTTTTTCGTGTGTGCAGGATGAAAAAGAGCGCCAAACGTTTCCACAGTGTGATGAAGAGGGCGACAAGTCCGAGCTCACAACACCATAGCTTGAGCGCGTGCCCGTCCAACGAGTACGCATCGAGTGAAGAGCAAGCGGAGTCCCATGGCCAAGTACCCATGGACGAGGATCACGGCGAGACGAACTTTCGTCCTGACACTAAGCAGGACTTGCAAAGTGATCAGGAGAGGCAAGCCTACGCCATCCTCAAGTATCAGGTGTTCTCTCACACACGAGCATATGACCCGGACCTGCTCGCCAAAATGGGTATGGATGTTGATTTTGGTAATGTGTGGCAAGTCATAGGTTGGGATGGCTTCGTGCCTGTAGATGGTCATGGTTCACGTTTTCTCACCATACAATTCCTATGTACCATGCGTGAAGTGCGGAACGGTATTACGTTTTGATTTTTCGGGACAGAATACTGTCTCTCATGGAAGAATCTCAATTTTTGCCTTGGATTCAACATACGGTGTTCTGTGGACCTGGAGTCAACGACTTCAAGTTAGAACAGAAATGAGTTCTGGCAAGACATTTCGGGTGAGGTTTTGTTTGGAAAACCGCGAGCCAATGACATCCACAATCCCACCTTACGCTTGATACACAAGTGGTTGGCTCTTACTCTCTTCTCTCGAGAGGATGTTAGAACAATTCACAATGATGAGTTGAGAATCCTTTATGCCATGGTTAAAAGGATTAAAATCTCTCCTGTCAAATCTATGATAAAACAATGGTTTGAAAAACTCAAGATGATAGGACCAATAGAGTGTACATCTTTAATCATTCGTATTGCTGTTAAAGTTGGAGCATTGGAGGATGGTCCAATCATAGACATCCCCCAACCTCGTTCCATCATTGACGAGGATTATCTTGTTCAATGACATACTTTGAAATATGGTCCAAATGCATCTCTCATGTTTTCTTCCCCGGATATATGAATGAAATTACGTTACCTAACCCGGGATTTCATTTGTATAATTGTCGGGCGCTAATCATTCCTCTCGTACCACAAGAGGCTGCTCGTAGGAGCAATGTTTCTGGCAGGACAACTTGGAGCATGTTGAGAAATGTTGTCGCGGAGGTACCACAATAGCAGCCACAATACCGGTTAACACAACAGGCGGATTGGAGCTAGTCTGGGTATACACCCTGCTGGGACCAACCACCACCAACTTATGAAGTAGGAGGCTTGGCTTGGTGAAGTGCAAGTAGTGGTCACTGGGAGCATCCCATCAATAGACGTTAGGGCAATATCCCCTGTATAGACCGCTCCTCCAGCTCCAGTGGGCTGCCACCGCAGTCTGGTGCATGTCACTTCTTCTTGGCTCGAAGTTCTCGTGACTTTAGCTGAGGATTTGCAAACATCGCTCAACAGCTAGGAGTTTGATCTCTGGACCAATGAAATGCAAAACATGCTAAACCAGCATGTCCAGGAGACCCACACATGATGGTAGTACACTGATAGCTAATTGGTGAACATCAACGTCACCATGCAGCAAGGTCAGGCCGACATGTTGGCTCACTTCTGGTCATAGGGATTCAATCCCCATCACACACCATGAGCAAGAAGCTAGCTTGGGGGAGGACCCCCACTAAGGTAACTTGTATCTTTATTTCATTGCATTGCATCATAAAAAATGATAAAAATTTTCAAAACATAAAAATACCAAAAAAATATTTGCTTTCTTTATACGCGGTAAGAATGTTCTAGTTTTCCTATGTTGAAATGATGAATAGTTGCTCTGTTTTTATTTCCCTCTAGTGCTTCGTTTACAACTTAGTCTTCACCTAAGTTTTTGATATTGTCGATCAAAAATCTTTGCATTGAACTTGAAACTCGTGGGTTGTATATGCATAATCTCAGTCTAAGGTTGTGGTGGGATATGCTTGAAATCCAAAGTCTTTGTTTTTCAAAAGAATGAAAATTTATAAGTTCCTCAATGATGACAAATTCCTACCAAAGCCATATGATGATTATGTTGCAAAAGCCTTTACTCACATGCTACTTGTTATTGCATTGAACTAATTCAAATTGTTGTGATCCTTGTGAGATTCTTTTAATACCTTCTTAATCAAGATCACACACACGCACCCACCATGTATGCTGGACATCTACACTAGAGGTTAGCAAAAACATGCCATACACCTACTATAGTTGTTTTACCTCTACATTGGGGTTAGCAACAATTCCATCCACCAAATAAATACTCCATTCATGTAAGTCAAAATGTCTCTCCTAGTAGTTGCAAAATAGATGATTTTAGGAAAAAAGGTGGTAGAAAATAGAAAACATTCTCAAACATGATGAGAAGGAAAAAATGAGAAAAAGGAGAAAAGAAGTATGTTCATCAAAGTTCTTGAGCAGCATGAGAAAAAATATAGCCATATCTCCAATAGGAATAAAAGAGAGCCAATGACAAAGGAGTACCACTTACCACATTCCACCATATAGCCACACATATTGCACATCTTGATTAGATTGTATGATTTTTTCTCCTTGTATCCTCTTTTTGATTTTGGAAAATATGTGACATAAGTATTGCCTCATTATTTTTTCCTCACCTTGTGCTCCACATATAAACCTTTTAGAGTTGAAAAAGAGACAACACTTTGCCTTGGTGAGGAATTATACACATTGAGCGATTTGAGAGTATCAATTGAGGAACTTTGATCTTATTTGCAAAATTCTTGAAAACCTTCAAAAAGAAAGTTGAACGAAGAGTAAGAAATTGGTACTCTATGATCCATTCTATCTCTCAACCACCCAAGACAAGAAGAAGCTAAAGGACCCATGAGGAATAAGGTAAGAGAGGTAAAAATAGTATTGTCAACTTATTCAAATTCTAGGTAGAAGGAAATGTTGCAGACATAGTACTATTTTGACATAAAACATGGTAACAACTCTGATCAACAACCTAAGTTTTATCTTTACTCAGGACGAGCAAAGGTTTAGCTTGGGGGTGTTGTTGACGGTCGTTAAGTACCGATTTCGACCATCAATAACCTAACATTTCTTACACGTATATTATTTATAAATAATGTAGTTCCACTTGTGTTGGAGAAATGCTATGTATGTAGGGAATAAACAACAAACTGAAGTAGAAATGAGCCAGCATGCAAGGAAACACACTTCCGGCGAATCATGTGTGAGCACACAGATTGAGGAGCCCACAAGTTAGCTCAAACCGACTTAAAGTGGGGACAAATAGCCAGGAACTGACTAAAGGGCCCACCTGTGATCCACTGGCCAAGGACGGTGGCCAATGGCGGTGGAATGGGTTCGGCCAACCATTCTTGGCGCCTCCGGCTTCCCTCTTCCACGTGGCGTCTCATCATTCACTCATTATGACGGTTATGCCTGATTCTCGGACCAAAACCGACTAAGCAACCATCATTGGAAGCTATAAATTGAGGAGAGCTTCTCACTTCACAACACACACTTCACGGAGCAATTCTCTTATTCCATATTTTGTATTCTCTCTAGTAGTAGTGGAGTTAGGCTTAGAATAGTCTTCAGTTCTATAATCTTCTTGGAGATTTTGGTATGTTTTTAGTACTTTACTCTTCTTGTAAGATTAGTTGCAATAAAAGAATTATTTTCTTTATTATATTGTGTTCATAGTTCATATACTAGTTCATTAGTTTTGTGTTCTATGGATAGATTATACTTCATTTATATGGTTCACTTGATTAGGTTAGTTAACCTATGCTACAGTAACGGTCCAGTGATCTTAGCGGATTGCACTAGTTCTAACTTGTCCATCGGAAGGATGGGAGTGCTAGTGGAATTAGTGTCATTATTTATTAACATAAGCATGGTGCTTAGGTTAGTTAAATACCGTTGGATGTGGGTATGCCCCATGGAAAGTGAGGTAGGCGGCAGATGGTGATAGCCCTATCCGTCCCTTGTATTCTTGGACGTCTGGGAATGACGTAAGAGTTCATAAAATGCCATAATCACGCTGGCAGACCAACAGGGAGTGGTCTCTCGGTAGTACCTAGGTGCCTAGAACTATGTACTAGCCTTGTAAGCATGTATGTGTTAAGCGTAAACTAAACATTAAAGTATAGAAGTACATACGAACCTTAGCTTTTCTATAGTTCTTCTTTGCTACCTAGTATATCATTATTAGAGATGAATCTCTTGTGTGTCACACTACCCAACTATCATTATCATCTTAACTCATATTTAAACTGTGGTAAAGTAATTATAGCTTGATTAAGGAATGTATGAACTTATTCTTTACATCGCCGCCTTTACTGCGGAAATATAAATACAATATCCTTGGAATACTCCTGGGTGAAATGCCATAGTGATATCCGTGCGCTTGCAGATTTATCTGTGACCATATCAAATACCAATAGGTCTCTTATGTCCTTTTTCACTATACATTAATATAGAGATGAATCTCATGTGTGACACATTACCCAATTATCATTATCCTTCTAACCCCTATTTAGACTATGGTGAGTTAATTATGGATTGATTAATGATGTATAAACTTAATCTTTACACCGCTGCCTTCCTTGCAGAAATATATATATGATACCCTTGGAATACTCCTGGGTGACATGCTACAACAATATCTGTGCGCTTGTGGATTTATCTGTGACCGTAAGAAATACCAACAGTCATTGCCCTCCTCAACTCGTGCCTTGCGCCTCCTTCTCTCTGCTCGGGGGTGGCTGAATCCTCTGTCGCGAGCACGGGGCGGGTAGATCCACCATGTGTGCTCGGGGGTGGCTGGATCTATCATCGCGTGCTCGGGGGCGACAGGAGCCGCCGCCATGACCATGGGGACAACCCGCTCGATGACGGTAGTAGCGGCGACGGTGGCCTCCTTTGTGTGTTCTCTATGTGTGATTTTGTTGATTTTGATCTTCTTTATGTGTGGACTTTGAAGATGGTGTTTGCATGTTGATTTTGTTTTCCAATGTTGATTCTGTCATTGTGTGCTTGGGTGATGGGGACGATGGTGATCTCAGCAGTGATCGGGAGCTGCTCGAGCCGCTCGATGCATTGGCTTGAATCGAGCCAATGCATCTAACAAGCTTTTTTTTATCCATGGAACCTCAAAAGTGCCGGTTTAAAAACCGACACCTTTGTTCTGCCTCATTAGTGCCGCTTGCTACGTGTAGCCTTGTTAACAACAAAATTTAGTAAAGATATGCCAATAATCAAGATTGGATCCGTGGCGGATTTGAAGGAATAAAAGAGTTTTCCAAAACAAATAGCGCATCGGCTGAAGTCATATTGGCCTATATGGGATCGGACTTGGCAGCCGATACGGGTGTTCTGAATCGGACTTGGTTGAGCCGATACGGGTAGCCTGGGTTCGTGTTGACTTCGGAGAAGGACTTGAGGATATTGCCAACTAGGAATTAAGTCTGGATAAGGCAACTGTATCTATTAATTAGGAATAAGAGTTAGTTTCCTTTTTGTAATATTGTGGTAAGAGTCCACCTAGGACTTGTTTGCTTAGGCAAGTTGTAAATAGTGTCCGGCAAGGACAAGGTCTGTATGTACCGGTATAAATATAAGCCTGAGGTCTATGTAAGAAAACAACAACAGTTCAATACAACACTTTTGGCGCATCGACAAGTTTGTGCTTCGAGTTTGTCCGCTGGAGGTATGGCTTGTTAATTTATCACATAACTTAGCCAATCTAAGTCGATGGCTAATTTAACCGTATTGGCCGAACCTTGCATAAGGTTTTATCGGTATTGGCTAAATCAGTTTATTAGCCTATATTGGCATATGGTATCTACCACCCTGAAAAACATGCAAAGGCTTGATTGTCTAGATATCATGCATCTTTTTCATCGGCTGAATTTCCTATAGGTCATGTGATTCCATCGGCTGAAGAGTTAAGAAAAAGAAAATACTGCAAGTGGATAACACTGGATCACATCATACAAATGAATGCAAGGTGTTTAGACAGTAGATCCAATCGGCTATAGAACAAGACAGAATCAAGTTTGATGATGGAATAAAGCCGATGAAGATTGAATGCCTTCTTTTTCCTGTTAGCATGGTCCACACCAATGAAGCCGATAGGAGAAGTTATCGGACTTATCAACAAAACAAATTTAATTCTATCAAGTTGATTAGCAAATACCAGAGAAAACAAGATAAGCAGATTCAAATATATGCTCAAAATGATGAAGCTTGTTTTGATCCTCATTGGAGATGTGAGTTCTTTAGGTTTTGCTGGAACGAAGGAATGAGACTGCCATCAATTGAAGATTGTCTAGGATGCAGTGATGCTGATGCAATATTCCAAGGTAGTTCTCATCAACCAAGAAATTCAAGAATTGAGAATCGGCCAATGCAGAAGAGGTTGTCAGTACACCAACGTTTGGGGCCGATTCTTCAGGATTATTTCAAGGATTAAGATGAAGATCAAGGGAAGCAAGTTCAGAACCCTCAATGGTGTCCATCTGAAATTTTCACCAAGAATTAAAAAAGGAGGGTACAACGGCTGCAAAACCGTGAGCAGATGCAGGAAGTTGATGAAGAGATTGACTATCGGCTACAACGAACCAGGAAGGAGTGGCGTGTCAAATCCAAAATTGTATCAGCCGATGAAGTTAAAGCCAATAAGGTTTCAACATCTGCAAAAGGTAAAACTATAGCTTCATCTTCAGCCTATATGGTGTTTGTGTTGCTAGCAGAATACGGTATACATGTAGCCGATGAGGAAATGGAAGAGTTATTGGCGAAGTTGACACTAACACCAGAACAAGCCGTCTTCAAGAAACCTGAGGATGATGAACATCAGCACTTGAGACCTTTATATATTAAGGGTTTTGTCAATGGGAAGCCGATGTCCAAGATGTTAGTTGTTGGAGGAGCGGCTGCCAATCTTATGCCTTATACAACATTTAGAAAGCTTGGGAAGACTCTAGAAGATTTGATCAAAACCAACAAGGTTTTAAAAGATTTTGGAGGGAATTCATCTGAAACAAAGGGAGTTCTGAATGTTGAGTTGACAGTTGGTAGTAAAACAATTTCAACCATATTTTTTATCATTGATGGAAAGGGATCATATAGTTTGTTGTTAGGGAGAGACTGGATACATGCGAATTGTCATATACCTTCAACAATGCATCAAAGTTTGATTCAGTGGCAAGAAGACCAGGTAGAGATCGTGCAGGCCGACGGGTCAGTTAATGTTACTATTGCTGATTTAACTATCTGGAGATGGAAGGAGTTGATTGCTTGTCAGGTAAAATTTGGGAAGGAGATTTCTTAAAAGTGTCCGATTGTGATATTCAGCCGATCGGTGATGAATGACCTCAGCTATTACTTTGACGACGTAGAGATTGGCCCCAATGTATATGTAGAAGATTATGTGGATGATTTTGAAGGAAAATTGGGGCAAGGATTTATGTCGGCCGATGAGCTAGAAGAAGTAGATATTGGTGATGGTGATAGACCTAGGCCGACATTTGTAAGTGTTAAATTGTCAGATATATTCAAAAAGAAATTAATTAAGCTGTTGAAAGAGTATAAAGATTGTTTTGCATGGGAGTACCATGAGATGCCAGGAGTTAGCAGATCTATTGTAGAACATCGGCTCCCTATTAAACCAGGATATCGGCCATATAAACAGTCTCAGAGACGATTCCAGCCAGAAATGTATGATGCTATCAAGGCTGAGATTACAAGACTCTATGATGCCAATTTTATAAGGCCGTGCCAATATGCTGAGTGGGTTTCAAATATAGTACCAGTAATCAAGAAAAATGGGAAGCTTAGAGTTTGTATTGACTTCAGAGATTTGAACAAAGCTACACCCAAGATGAGTACCCAATGCCGATTGCTGATTTATTGGTTGATGCAGCATCTGGACATAAGATTATTAGTTTTATGGATGACAATGCAGGATATAACCACATTTTATGGCTAAAGAAGATATTCACAAAACAGCTTTTTGGTGTCCTGGTGCAATCGGGTTGTATGAGTGGGTTGTTATGACTTTTGGTTTGAAGAGTGCTGGTGCTATATATCAAAGGGCTATGAATTATATTTTCATGATCTCATTAGTGTATTGGTTAAAATTTATATTAATGATGTGGTTGTGAAATCTAAAGAGATTGATGGACATATAGCCAATCTACGAAGAGTGTTGGAAAGAACAAGGAAGTATGGTTTAAAGATGAATCCCAACAAATGTGCTTTTGGTGTATCGGCTGGACAAATTCTTGGTTTTTTAGTTCATGAAAGGGAAATTGAGATAACTCCGAGGAGTATAAATGCTATTATGGATATTGAGCCCCCACAAAATAAAACCAAGTTGAAATCCTTGATCGGCAAGGTTAATTTTATAAGGAGATTTATTTTTAACTTATCAGGAAGAATTGAGCCTTTTACTCCATTGTTGAGATTGAAAGCCGATCAGGAATTTGTTTGGGGAGAAAAGCAACAAAAAGCATTGGATAATATTAAGGAATATCTGAGTTCACCTCCAGTTTTAATGCCACCTGAAAGAGGGATTCCGTTCAAGCTTTACTTATCGGTCGATGAGAGGTCTAACGGCTCAGTTCGAGTTTAGGAGGTTGATGGGAAAGAAAGGGCAATATTTTACCTTTGCAGAACGCTTCTGGATGCAGAGACGAGGTATACTCCTGTTGAGAAATTGTGTCTGTGTTTATATTTTTCAAGTACAAAGTTGAGGCATTATTTACTTTCAAATGAGTGCACAATAGTTTGCAAGGCCGATGTTATAAAATATATGCAATCGGCTCTGGTCTTGAAAGGTAGAGTTGGAAAGTGGATTTTTGCCTTAACGGAATTTGATCTTAGATATGAATCGGCTAAAGCAGTAAAAGGGCAAGCAGTTGCTGATTTTATCGTTCAACACCGAGGTGAGTCAGTTAATTATGTTGAGATGTGTAGAATCAAATGTGTTTGATTATTATTTTATGTGATGAAACATTGGTGGCTTGCGACATTTTATGTGTGTCACACTGGTTTATTGTGATGATATTTCATGTGATTATATATGATTGATTTTGTGAAGAGATGTGTGGATTTGACCTGATGGTCAGGCCGACCAGGCACGGCCGGTCAGACCGCAGGTATGCCCGCGGTCAGACCGATAGGTTACCTATTCGCTTTCGGTTTCGGTTTATCTTTTTGGTTACGGATTGTTTCTTCGTGGATTTGACTTCTAAATGGTTTCTATGCGTATGGTTACTGTTGTTATACTAATGTGAGTCAAGTTTGAATGAACTTGTGCTTGGAATATGGTTTCTTTATCGTATGTGTGCAGGTATTGCTTAAGGCGTTGGGATAGTGTTGCCGGTGATGGATCGGAGTCGACTTGGGGAAAGTGGACGTCCAGGGATAAAGAGATCACGCGGGATACTAAAAGGCTAGAGGATAATGCACGTGGAAGATAGAGAATTCATATGGTATACGATAGGAATCGTGTACGTATGGAAAGAGGAGTTGAATTTGGAAGGGAGTCTGAATTCGGGAAGATGGATGGAGATAAGGAAAGAGATGAGTTTGAAGCTTGCAAGAGAGGGTTTCTCATGTGTTTGGGAGTCCAAATTCGTGAGAGATTCATGGGCTTTGTACAGCCTACTTCATGTATAAATAGAGAGGGAGGGTGTGCCTCCTAGATTTGATTGTGTGGTTCATAAGTTAAGAGAATAGCTAGGGTTTCGAGTAAGGTCGAGATTTTGATGAGGAGTGCTGTTGTTGCACTTTGTAAACACTTTTAGATGCAATAAAGTCGAGAGTTACAATTTATATCTTCGAGTTTGTCATCTACCGGTGTTTTCTGGGTCCCGACGGTCTGACCGAAGGAGTTCATGCGGTCTGACTGGCGGGAGGGTGGCGGCGGGCTAACCCGAGGCAAGG